>JAJTUV010000758.1:0-600000 GCA_021653895.1 Mastomys natalensis | reverse complement strand
TCTAAGAATTTCATGAGCTCATTATTTTTAATGGCTGAGTAGTACTCCATTGTGTAAATGTACCACATTTTCTGTATCCATTCTTCTGTTGAAGGACATCTGGGTTCTTTCCAGCTTCTGGCTATTATGAATAAGGCCGCTATAAACATAGTGGAGCATGTGGCCCTGTTGCATGTTGAAATATCTTCTGGGTTGATGTTTTGATTTTTGATGTTTTTATCCGAATGATGAAGGTGGTCGACCCTTTTTATAAAAAATCCTGATATCAATACTTGCATTCCTATGAATTATTACAACAATAATTCACTTTTTTACAATTGGTTGACTGTAATGAGTGTAGTAAACCCTCCCCTCAGAGCGCTGGTATTATAATACCAGTGTACATTATAGATAAAGGGTGGATACCCTCATATCTAAATGTATGGTTGTAGAGGGGTTTGTTAAACTTTAGGAACCACTGTTGATAAAATAGGGACAACATTGGGCATTTTCTTAAGGAAGATGAGAAAGAGAAAATGAGGAGAAAAGTAGGAGAGAGAACAGAAGAAGAATAAGAAGGAGGCAGGAAGAGAGAGAGGAACAGGGAAAGGAACTGTGATAATATATATAAGCATCTTTGTCGATGACCCATGGCTTGTGAGCACTTAATAATTGAGAGAATTATTGTCATTTAACTATTTTAGCCTCTTGTTAATACCTCCACTAACAGTGGGATAGCAAATTAGGATTTCAGCTACACCAAAGAGAACAATTTCTATCTCAACTGCCTCAGCCTTGATGTGCCTCTTATTCTGAGCCAGACCCTAATGCCCTTTCCCATTTCAAAGCACCACGGGGGATATAGCCAAGGGGATGGAACAGCTGTGTACCAGCTCCACAGGAACCTATTCGCTTAATGTCATTTTAAACATAGTTTCTTATGTGTAAATTACCTTGGCAGATTTTAGTTTCCTACCACCTAATTACTAGATTAGCTGAAGTTACCTGCAGGGAAAATCCACAGCCAGGATAAGCAACATGGCATTCTTATGTGACTGTTTATTTGCATAGTTCACACAATTCACAGTTTACAGAAGGAGAGAAAGAGAGAGATCTTAGCTTATTCCTAGTTAAATCTGTTAGGACATTATAGTTATGCACAAGAATATTAGGTAACAAATTAGCCCAAGGCTACAATTAATCATAATCCAGAGCTCACACAAGGGAATAAAAAACTAAACAAATCTTTTAAACATTCAGCTCTCTTTTTAACACCATAATGAGCTGGCAAGATCATTTCCTGCCTTGTGAAATACTGAATGGAAACTTATTAATGAAGCTTTGGGAATAATGTTATTATGCAGCATCAGATGCTGTGATGCATAATATTCCCAACATGATGGGATCAAGAAGCACTTCCAAGACATGCCTGGGAAAGATTAGGTTATCTTCTGGGCATGCCTATGAGAAATAATCTAGTTTAGGTTATCTTCTGGCCATGCCTGTGAGAAATGATCTAGTTTAGGTTATCTTCTGGGCATGCTTGTGGGAGATTTTTTTAATTAGGTTACATGAGGTGGCAAATCCATCTTAACTATGGGTAGCAATATTCATAGGCCAGGATCTTGAAGTTAATAAAGAGTACCAGCAAACTGGCATGAGATTTATCCCCCTAAGCTTTCTGACTAGGGGATGTAACGTGAACACCTACTTCTAGCTCCTGCCATGACTCCCTCACCATGATAAAATATACCCTAGAACTGTGAGGAAATGCAATCTTTCATTTCTTAAGTTGCTTTTGTTTTAAAATTTTGTTATAGTAGCAACACAAGTAACTGCAACAGATTCCTAGTAATTAACTTCAAATTCCAATTAACTGAATTCTTGCATGGAATGAATCTTTTTGCCAGAAACATCCTGCATTTATAAAAAAAACTACTTCAGGCATGATTAGATGTGAATGCCTATGGTATCTCCAACATACACATATAGTCTTCTGTCTCTGTCTCTCTGTCTGTCTCTCTGTCTCTCTCTCTCTCTCTCTCTGTCTCTCTGTGTCTCTCTCTCTGTGTCTCTCTCTCTGTCTGTCTCTGTCTCTGTCTTCTCTGTCTCTCTCTTCTCTCTCTGTCTCTCTCTCTCTCTCTTCTCTCTCTCTCTCTCTGTCTCTCTCTCTCCCTCCCTTCCCTCTGAGTATATGATGCAATGGGCTAGATAAAAAGTTTCCACATACATTTATGTATTATTCGTTTACTCCATCACTGGTATTACAGTTGAGTGGCACCTCAACCATGAGACCGTGAGTTAGGAGATGGACAAGCTAATAGAAGGTGGGCTCTTTGGGGGGAAGTAGTTCCTGGAGATATGACTCATAAGGCTTATCCATTTCCCAAGCTGTTGGTTGCCATTTTGTCCTATTGACGGTGTCCTTTGCTTTCAGAAGCTTTGCAATTTTATTAAGTTCCATTTGTCAATTCTTGATCTTAGAGCATAAGTCATTGGTATTCTGTTCAGGAACTTTTCCCCTGTGCCCAAGTATTCGAGGCTCTTCCCCACTTTCTCTTCAATTAGTTTCAGTATATATGGTTTTATGTGGAGGTCCTTGATCCACTTGGACTTGAGTTTGTACAAGGAGATAAGAATGAATCGATTTGCATTCTTTACATTTACTAATCCTATATCTGATAGAGGGCTAAAATCCAATATATACAAAGAACTCAACAAATTAGACTTCAGACAATCAAATAACCCTATTAAAATGGGGTACAGAGCTATACAAAGAATTCTCAACTGGGGAAACTCAAATGGCTGAGAAACACCATAAGAAATGTTTGACATCCTTAGTTAACAGGGAAATGCAAACCAAAACAGCCTGAGATTCCACCTCACATCCATCAGAATGGCTAAAATCAAAAACTCAAGTGATAGCAGATGCTGGAGAGGATGTGGAGAGAGAGGAATACTCCTCCATTGTTGGTGGGATTGCAAACTGATACAACCACTCTGGAAATCAGTCTGGAAGTTCCTCAGAAAATTGGACATAGTTCTACCTAAGGACACAGCTATACCACTCCTGGGCATAAACCCAGAACATGCTCCAACATATAACAAGGATATACGCTCCACTATGTTCATAGCAGCCTTATTTATAATAGCCAGAAGCTGGAAAGAACCCAGATGTCCTTCAAGAGAGGAATGGATACAAAAAATGTGGTGCATTTACACAATGGAGTATTACTCAGCTATTAAAAACAATGAATTCATGAAATTCTTAGGCACACCCTCATAGAAGCAGGAGGAGGAGAGATAGGATAGGGATGTCGGGGGGGGGGATAATGCAGAAAGGGGATAACATCTGAAATGTAAATAAATAAAATATCCAATTAAAAAAATAAGGCTTATTCTGTGCCTTGCCTGTACCAATGCCTGTTTCCTGGCTGCAGGAACATAGTAGCCTTTGTCCACCAAATCCTTCTCCAGGGAGATTTGTACTTTTGACACTGATTGAAAAAGCAACGAATCATCCAGCCAGAGACTAAAGCCCCAAACCAGTACTCCTTTCACAGTAGCTTCTCAGCTCAGTATCATACTTGAGACAGATTTACCATATTCTCCAGCAGTTAAACTTCAGCATACACAAAAACCTGTGCAGAGTATTTCTTTTAAGGTGACTTTCTCAGGTGTTTTGTTGCAATGTTGTAACATTATCACAGTGAAAAAGGAAAGTACATTGAGCTAAGTAGTTGGATAATCCAAAGGTAAGACTGAGGATCATTGTGAAATAAGTCAAATAATTCAGCTTCTTCCCCATTCATTTTCTCAACAAACTGGCTTTGCCATTTCGGGAAGATCAAAAGCACAAGCTTTTGATAACATATTCATACATTTCCTTTCAGATGAAAAGGAGGGGGAAAAAAAGCTCTTAGATACTTTTTAAAAAGGAAGACCAGAAAGGAATCTTTATTTTTAGATTTATTATTCTGAAGCCATGTTTTTAGCTTTTATTACTTTAAAAAGTGCTCTGCATCCTTTCGAGGTGAATGGTGAATACTTCCCAGGCTTAAACCATTCAGAACTCACTGTGGTGCATGAACTACTTTGCTGCTACTGGGATAGAATGCCATGGCCACAACAACTCAAAGTGGGATGTGTTTCTTATTGCTTATAGTTCTAGAGGGTATAGTCTAAAATGGTGGAACAGCAGAGCAGCAAGCAAAGGGAATGGACAGGTGCAGTAAGAAGCTAAGATCTGACTTCTTAGTAAGTAAGAGAGTCAGTAAGTAGTAAGAGAGCTCACATCTTAACCCAGCAAAGAGACCTAACCAGGCCTTATTGTTCAAAACCAGGTCCTAATGACATCTAAATCTCCTCAAACAGCGTGACCCACTTAGGACCAAGTGCTCAAACATCTGAGCCTAAGGAATGAATTCTTGTTTTTTAATTGGATATTTTATTTCAAACGTTATCCATTTCAATGTTATCCTCTTTCCTGGTTTTCCCTCCAGAACCGCCTCTCCCTGCTTCTATGAGGGTCCTCCACAACCCAGCCACCCACCCACCCACATCTACTTTCTTGCCCTAGCGTTCCCCTACACTGGGGCATTGAGCCTTCCCAGGACCAAGGGCCTCTCCTACCATTGATGCCTGACAAAGCCATCTTCTGCTCCATATGTGGCTGGAGCCATGGATTCCTCCATGTGTACTCTTTGGTTAGTGTTTAGTCCTTGGAAGCTCTGAAGGGTTTGGTTGGTTAATATTCTTGTTTTCCTATGGAGTTACAAACCCATTCAGCTCCTTCAGTCTCTAACTCCTCCATTGGAGACCCTGTGCTCAGTCCAATGGTTGACTGCAGCATCTGCCTCTGTATTTGTCAGGCTCTGGCAGAGCCTCTCAGGAGATTCAAACCACCACAGTGTCCTAGGAAGCACCAAAGCAATTGGTGATAAAACTAAACCTTAAATTTAAATTAAGCATTTCTGCATTGGGCAGAAAAAGAGGGGATCGAACGCTAGAAAATTTTCACTTTAAACCTAAAAATAAAAAAGTGAGTCTAAATTCTATGACTACTGAAGATTGTTAAGCTATTGCTAACACATAAAATATATAGTTGTTACTCGCTTTTCTGTCCTATGACCAAATACCCAAGAATTGGCTTAAGGAAGAAAGGGTTTATTTTGCTTGCTAGTTTGAGAATGTCATACATCAGGGCAAAGCATGGTGGCTCCAGTTGTAGCTTACAGGAACAAGAGGCAGTTATTCACACTATGTCCATAATCCTGGAGCAGGAAGATGAAGGCCAGGTTCTTTCCTGGCCTCCTTCCTTTTTCCTAGCAAATGTATGTCTTTCTTTCTGTGTGAGTCTTCTTCCAGTCAAGTTGACAACTGAGATTCACAGTTGTTGGGTCCAAAAGAAACTTTAACAAAGAACCACTGTTGTGCCTAGTAGCATACCCAAAGCACATTGCTGGCCTCCAGGCTCCTTCAGTATCACAAGTACCTATTACAGAGTGCATGCTGACATCTTGGGTCATTTTATCCCTCCCTCTCCCCTAAACTTCTCCAGCTCATTGACTTCCCTTCCCACTGCTTCTTACTCCCTTATCCCCGCTGTCTCAGCTAAGTGGTTTCTTGACCCCACTCTTTTGGTTGTCTCTTTGTCCTTCATTCCCTACCCTACCCCCACCCCAGGCCCTGTCTACTAGCCAGGTTAAGTCTACTGATTTTTCTTCCTGCTCTGGACTCTACCAGATGCCTCAGGCTTTTCTTTCACCATCTACTATAAAAACCTTCTACTTAACCATACCTTGTAGCTGTCACGTTATCAGCTTATGCAACTGTGAGGTGTTCTCTGATTTAAATCAATGACAAGCTCTTATTGCTTAATTATTTTAGTTTTGAATTATTGATTTAGGGGCTGGAAAGATGGCACTGCATTTAAGAGAACTGGCTGCTCTTCCTGAGGCCCAGATTTGATTCCTAGCACCCAGAAGGCAGCTCACAACCACATACATGTAAATGCAGTCTCACCAGTACCTCCTGTCCTCCATGAACAGTTATTGCACATACTGCACAGACAAACACACAGGCTGAACATCCATATACATAACAATTAACATTATAAAACAATAAATATAACTTCAAATTATAATTCATATACAATAAAAAGTGCCTTTAGGTCAAGTACATTTACATGCACATAAACAACAATCAAAGAAATTCCTTTACTGTGAGCACTTACCTCTGGTGGACATCATGTTGAGAAGTCCTCTTTCATGACCTTAGTCATATAATTAGAGTTGTATGGTACATAGAATTTGCAAACCATTTCTTTTCATTCAACAAATGCATGTATCTTTCATCCATGTTGTTCCTTGTATCGATACCTAAAATTCTTTTTACCATTTTTATTTTTATTAACATTTTGGAGAAGGAATTTCATTATAAGTTGAGAAGCACTTATATATTATATAATATATATACTACTGTGTTTGTAAGATACTGATCTAGAGTTTTCTTGCAATGTCTTTATTTGGTCTGGATATCAAAGTAATGCTAGCCTCTTCAAAAATTAAGTTGAGAAAGTAGTTCTTTCTATATAGTGCCTAAAAGAATCTGTAGAATCAATGTTATTTCTTCCTTAAAATTTTGACAGAATTTAGGAAAATATAAAGAATTTATTGGGAAAGCAATGACACAGTAGAAACAAACAACTAAACAAAGAGCTGGACCTGTAGAACATCTGGGAAGCAGAAACTGGACATCTAACACAAGCTGGTTAGCTACACTATTAGATTCATGGGTACCAGGTTCGGTGAGAAGTTCTACCTCCATATATGAGGTGTAAGATGTTGGTGTAAAACACCCAACATGAGCCTAAGGCCTCCACCAAAGCATTCACATCCACCCACACACATGGGTAAATATGCATGCACACATAAAAACACACAAAACACACCCAAAACTGATTGCAAGATGCTCAGGTTATGAGAAGTCCCTTCATTGGGAAACAGTGTTTGTGTGTTTTAGGAAAATTGTTCATTTTAGCTAACCTGTCATGTAGAAATGTAAGACATTTCCTTATTAGCCTTCTAACATATAGAAAATGTTAGGGATGTAACTCATGAAATGTCTGTTAATGATATTTTATTTAATTGATTCCCTTTTGCTGATCAGGAAAACCAGAGTATTATGGAAGAGCCAACTCACTCTGAAAACTGGTTTTAAAATATAGATTTTATATATCTTTTACCCAATACAGTTTTGTTTAATTTAATAATTGGAGATAAGATCTCAATGGTAGTCAGGTTTTCCTTCATTTTGAAAACTTCCAGAGCCAATATCTAAAGCCTAAGATGCAAGTATGAAACATCAAAACTAACCTTTCTCTCTCTCTCTCTCTCTCTCTCTCTCTCTCTCTCTCTCTCTCTCTCTCTCTCGCTCTCCCCCTCGGTTTTTAACTATATGCATATGTACATCTGTATAAGTGGGTGTGTACATTTGTGTGCAGGGGCCTTTAAGACTAGAAAAAGGTTTTGAGTTTCCTTACAGGTATAATTATAGGTAATGGTAACCTGGCAACCTGAGGACCAAACTCAACTCTTTTTCAAGAGCAATATATATCAGAAAAACATTAGTACATTAGTGTGTGTGTACCATATATAATTAATTAATAATATATTAATATCAATATATTGATGATATAAATTAATGATATGTTAATATATTAATATTAAATATTATATGAATCTATATAAATATATATGTACATGCACACATATTTCTGTGTATGGTACTTGAGTGAGAATATCACTATAGACTCATATATTTCAGTACTCAGTTCCTGGTTGATGAATAGCTTGAGAAGATTAGGTAGTGGTGACTTCTTGGAGGGTATATGTCACTGGGTTGGAGTCTTCAAATATGTCACGTGATTCTCAGGGCTCTCCATCTCATGGTTGTGGATCAAGATGTGTACTCTTTGCCATCATGGACTCTGATCCTTTGACACCATAGTAAAATTAAATGTTATATTTTACAGATAGCCTTGGGTTATAGTGTTTTATCATAGAAATAGAAAAATAACTTAGAAAGTATATAACAACAACTAAATTTTAAAAAGCCACAAATTTGCAGGAGAGCAAAAGGCAGTACATGAGAGGATGTGGAAGGAGCAAAGGAAAATAGAAAATGATGTAATTACATCATAAACTCAAATAAATAAATTAGTAAAATAAGAGAGTAGTACCTGGTCTTAAGCTCTGCACTCTCTCCAGCCCGGCTCATTTGCTTTTCATCTCTGGGTGATGTAATTGAAGGAATTTGAGTTGATTTTTGATTTTAGAGATTATGAATGTATAGCATGCATGTTTATATCTGCAGAAGTTTAATTGCCAATGCATGTGGTAACCTATCTATAATCTGTGACCAGTGAAGATGCTGTTTTACATTTTCACCAGCAGTGGGGACAGTTTTCAGTCAGTATGGTTCTCAGTGAAGACATATCATTATTGTGGTTCAGGCAATTCATTCTTACATAGGAGTAAGCCACATCATTGGTTTGAAATTCCACAGTGACTAACAACACTAGACCTTACCATGTGATCACTTGCAATGCTTACTGTTGTCATTGTTGCTGTGCTTGCTGCTGCTGCTGAAGTGTCAAGCTCTTTGTTTTTTAATTGGGTGATTTTTTTTTCCCTTTTGTTGGATTCCAAGGGTCTATATTATATAGACCCTTGGATTCAAGTCTTTGGTTAATATATAATTTACAGATATACCTTACAGTCTATAAGACACTTCTCCATTTTGTAAATGACATCTTTTGCAGATAAAACATTTATATGTAATTAAATCTAGTCTATCATTTCCTTTGTATTAGTATATCATGATTTTTTTCCTATGTAAGAACTCTTCTCATAACCATAATCAATGAAGATTTTTTGGTTAATGTGGGTTTTTTTATGTTTTATGTTTAGGTTTATAATACTTTTTTCTAAAAAAAAGTGAATAAATTGTTAAAGTTGAAATGAAAATAGACCATCTTACAGTACACTAGTCTGTGGAATTTATTCATTTAAAATATTGTACCAAAGCCATCTAGTTCCAAAATGTTCTCACTTCTGCAAACACAAACTCCTTTCCCATTAAGTAGATGCTCCTAGTAACCGTCTCCCTGTTACCACTATAGAGTATTTGGATTATGCGTAGATAAATATTTTGAATAGTTCATGTAAATAGCAATAATCAAGATGTCACCCTTTTGTCTCTGACTTCTTTCAATTAGCAGAATGTGTCTGTGACTAATCCACATTACAGTATGTTATGTCCTGATATGGTTGAATACTTATATAACATTTATATATCATTATTTGTTAATTCATCCTTTGTAAGACATTTGGACTGTTCTGAGCCTCTAATTATAGCAAATGTTGCTACTAAGAATAGGCACACATATGCACTTATTTCAATAGCTATTTCTAAAACTTATTTGGAGTATATATCTTGGAGTGGAATCACTGAGTCATATAGTAATTATATTCTAATGTTTTGAGGGAAATGTCAAATGGTTTTACACATTGTCTCTGCCCTTCCGTCACCACTGCTGACGCAAAGGTGCTCTGCTTGGCTTTCCATGCCAAAACTTGCTATTTCTTTTTCAGATGCTCTGCTGATAGGAAGTGACAGTTCACCGTGGATTTCCATACTTTCCTGATGACTAACAGGTTAAGAATCTGTTCTCCTTCTCATGCATTATCTGTATGTCTTCTTTGGAGAAATGTCTATTGAAATCTATTGGAAATTTAAAGCAAGGAGTTGGATTTTTGTTATCACATCATGGAGTGCCTTTCCTTTTCTTAAAAGAGGCTAGTTCTCCCTTTATTATTAAGTCATTAAAATATTTTATGTTGTCTTATGATTATTAGACAAGTTACACAGAAAAATTTTAATTGGGTATATTACCTTGGCATTGCTTGATAATTCTTTATTGTAGAAAATTTATTTTTTGATGTTTATCAAGTATATATATGCCGGGCAGTGGTGGCACACGCCTTTAATCCCAGCACTTGGGAGGCAGAGGCAGGCAGATTTCTGAGTTCAAGGCCAGCCTGGTCTACAGAGTGAGTTCCAGAACAGCCAGGGCTATACAGAGAAATCTCGTCTCGAAAAAACAAACAAACAAAAAAGTATATATATTTTGGTGTATGTTATATTGATATGGTGTCTAAAAATCTATCAATCAATCTGTGGTAAATGACATTTTTCCTGTGCTTTTTCTATGACTCACGATTTGGGGGCTGTAATATTAAGCAACAGCCATTTTAATTAATTATTCTGTGTGATTTGAAGTAGGCATCCAAATTCATCTACTGCATATGAGTATCTATTCCTCCCAACATTATTTGTTGATGAGATCATTTTCTCCCTTGGAATTATTTCAGCTTCCTTGTCAAAAATCAACTGGTCATAGATCCAGTTTTATTTATTTTTTTTTTTTTGACTTTCAACTGAGTTCCATTAGGATTTGTGTCTGTGCTTGTGTCACTGACATAATTGTTGCAGCTTCATAGTACTTTCTTTTAATGAACATTCAGAATACTTGTCATCATATCAACATCTTACTCATAGCCAATTGTTTGCACTCCCATTTTCTGTCATTAATTTTCTTTCAATTTTATCAGTGGCTTATTCGATTTCCTTGGAGTGTTCAGCTGTCATCAATGGGAGAATCAGGCAACAAACAGAAGACTATGTCACTTGATCCCGGAACAGATGGCCAACCTTAAATCTCAGTTATATTATGAAATAAGCGTAACTTTTTATTGATCCTTGAGGAAACTGAATCAGGTTAAAGGATGAATATAGGCATCACAGTTTGTTAAACTCTGCAAAGAATTCCAGTACAAGATAATAACAAGTTTTGTCTTGTCCCAGAAATTGTGTGTGTGTGTACATGTATGCACTACTCATGCATATTTGGTAATGCCAAGTATTAGGAAACTTCCTCCTTTTGAGTACGATGTTGATCATGAATAATTTTATTAAATCAACCAAGTAGAATGTTACTTAAGAAATTGCTTACTAGTTTCTGTTTTCTGGATAATTAATGTCATCTCTACCTTTGTAAGTGGTTAAAAATTTACTAGGACAAGATAATATAGAACAAACAATGGTGTGTAAAAAGCAGATGTTAGTAATACTTGCTTTGATTGATGTCAGTAGATGAAATTTGAAACACTTGGACACAGTTCCACTTGCAACACTCATCCTCTGAACAGAAATAATCCTGTAAGACCTGTGTGAGCTCTATACTCTTTCTTTCTTATAGTTATCACTTACCTCATATACAACGATTTCATCAATAGTCACTCTTGGCTGGACTATGACCTTAATTAGAACAACAACGGTGTTTATAGCTCAATTATTTCTCTCATATGCATATTTCTTAGTAGAGTAGTTTTGATAATATATATTGAGTGAAAGCCATCTCTTCAGAGCATGACTTGTTTCAGTATGTTGAGAATCTAATCATGAATGCTTCCTATATGAGCTTGTAATACGTCCTGAGAAAGTCAATGTCTGAACATGAAACTACTACGGCATTAAGAAGTCAAATCATTTCTATAAATGGAATGTAATGAGACATACAATTAGACAAGTAAACAGACTGGACATGTATAGTCATTGTTCAAATAAAAACAGACAGAGTAGTAGTCAATTTGTTTCAATTATACTAGAATATAGCAACTTAGGAACAAGATTCTGTATCTTGGAAGAAAAGTGCTGAGCACAGGTCTAGACATGCATCAGACAGAGGATGCTGACTGTAATGAGTGTGAACAGAGAACCTGGAAGTCAAAAACAAGAGGCCAACAGTTCTTCCCAGGAACTGGAAAGAAATCGTGGCAAACACCAAATGAATTTACTAATAGTGGATGAACCTTCAGTGACAATTCACTTCAGTGGCATGTACAATCACTATTCTTTGTCAGACATAAATCCAGATATTTGATTACCTTAATTCAATCTCCAACCCCTTTTCTTTTCTCTATACAAACCTAGCCCTAGTCTTGATAGAGAATAAATGTCTTATTAATTTCAGGGATTATTATTGCACCAATTTTGCCTATTTTGTTGCTTAAATAATAAATGAGGCAGAGCTATAGTGAGAAGCTTGTCTGTGTACCTTTTACAACCTTGACACATATGCATATGCATGTCTGTGTGTGTGTGTGTGTGTGTGTCTGTGTGTGTGTGTATGTATTTAGACATGCATATTTTCCTATTACAAAAGAGATCATCTTTGCATTAAACTTTTTCTAGGAACATTTTAAGGCCGGCAATCTTTTTCAAACTTAATCTTATTTATTATCACTCATCATTGTGTGTGTACCCACACATGCAATCGTGCATGGAGGTTAGATAGCATCTTCAGGAGTCAGTGCTCTTTCTTTCACACTCGACTTTGTGGATTGAACAGATAGCCAAGCTTTCAAGGCAAGTGCTTTTCCCCACTAAAACATCTTATCTGCCCTTGTTCTATGATCTTTATAAAATATGATCTTTGTTTAAAAGATATCCTTCAAATAATATATGTGTATGTATACTGATTTTAAAACATAAGTTATGCTATGCATCTGAAATACAGTCCAGTAAAAACTTTCCTCCTTTGACCATTTATATACAATCAGTAAAATTTTATATTTTGCTATGCCTCACAGGAGAAAACAATAATATTATGATAGGTCGTATCTTCAAACATATGCAGTTTTTATTACTGTTAGAAATTTGAAAATCACAAGAGATTCTCATTCTTACCCTAATAATCTAAATGAACCCAGTAAGCTATGAAATCAGTTTTTAAATGCTCACTAGAGTGCTCATGATATAAATAAATCTAAATAAATCAAATTCTAAGACCTATAATAAGAAGAGGCTATAGAAGTATTTTAAAATATCAAAAGGAATAAAATATATAAATATTTATGTCAGAAATGAAAATAATAACATAGTGTCTTAATAACAGTTAATATAAAGCAGAAAAAAACTTGAAGATTGGTCAATGAGGAGATATGCAAAATTTAATCAAAGAAGGAAATAAAATCACTTATCCATGGGATAAAATTATTAGAACTAATTGAATGTGTACATTGAAAGTCCCACAAGGCACAACAAAGAGACATGCAAATATGGATATTCAAAATGGCCAACAGCTTTCGAAACTGAATGTGTCTCATAAGACAGCAAGTCTCTTTTAATATTTTAAAATCAATCAGTATAATTTACCTTGTAAAGAATCAGAAAATAAAACCACACAGTGTTCTCATCATGTATAGAAAGATCATCTAACAACATTTAGCTCCTAATTGGCCTTATCCTCAAAGTAGGAATCAGAAGCTATTAGTCATTGATAAGGGTGTCTTTAAATCTGTGAAGTTCTTCATCAAGCTTAATAGTAAAATGTTGAAGATGTTTCCTCTTGGGTCAGAATTAAAGCAAGAATGTAAGTCATAGTATTCTATGGACAGTCTAATTCCTTATGAAGTTCACTTATTAAGAATGAAGTGAAAATATTCTCTTATTTGTGAATGACCATACTATAGGTTAAAAAAGAAATCTTATCTACAAGAAGACTTTAACCAACATATGACTTCAAGAAAGATGTAAACTATGTGGTTAATTTGAAACATGCACCTGCCCTGCATATGAGCAAGAAATAATTTCAAATTTTAATTAAAAATCTACACATATAACAAACTACAAAAAGGTTAAAAATCTATTGAAGAAATTAGCAAATTCACAAAACACTGGAACATCATTTAAAACTTATTTAAATAATACCAAAACGAAGAGAAACAACCTTAAAATATTGATGAGTGGACCAGGCTTGGTGGAGCTCACCTTCAATACTGTCACTCAGGAGGCAGAAGCTGGGGGATCTCCAAGAGTTTGAGGTTATCCAGGTCTAAAGAGTGAAATCCAGGACAGCCAGAACTACACAGTGACACCCTGTTTTAAAATCAACAACAAAAGGATATGATAACTCAGTATTTTTATATGCTTGTTATCATCTCCCCTAAGTATGATCATAAATTCCTATGAAAAAATCCACAACTTGATCCTAAAGTCTTTATGAAAGTACAAGAGGTAAAACATTTTTCTAGAAAAAAAATTGAAAACAGGCAATAAAGGAGAAACTTGCATTGCATGATTTCATAACTTAATACCAAAGTATAAAGATAAAGTACTTCTACACTAGCCTAAAAATACAGACTGATCTAATTTGGGACAGAGTTTAAATATCAAATGGCACTGTATACTCAACATGTTTCCCTCAGTAAAGAGTCAATGTCTTTCTGCTTTATTGGGGAGAAAACTAATACAAATTAAGAAAGTTTGCAAAGGCAGTTAAAGTAATTCATATTTACTCCTTCCTGTCCAGTTTTAACATAATTACAATCATAATATATTTGTCATGAGGGATTGGCATGTTACTAAATGAACTCTGTAAATATAGGCCTATGTGCATTCCAATAGGTTTTGCACAGCTTTTATTAATGCTTTCATATTCTCTTAGGATCAGATGTAGGATGTCCAACTATTTGCTCAGCATACATCCCAACTGTCTCTGATTTATGGAGTTTATTTTTGTTTCTGATGACTCTGATATTTCTGAGTCCTGACCAGGAATTCTCTGCAATAGTCCACAATTTAAATTTGTCTGTTATGTAAGGGCAGCAGTGTCTCAGAAGGAAATAGGAAATAAACCTCTTTCCTTGTCACATCATATCTGGGGTGCTTACTCTTCATGCGACCTGGATTAACCCTAATCACTTTGGTCAAGGAAGATTTGTCTGGCTTCTCTGATCCATGGCTTCTTTCAGTAGAAGTCAATCACTGAGACAGCCTATAGTCAAGTATGTGGGAAGATAAACTTTGCTATCAGGGAGGAGGGAGGAATAGCAATATTAATCATTATGCATTATGTAATTCTTCCATATAAATGTATTCAGTTAACTATTAAGTTTTTATTTTGTATTAAGATCAAGTACTGCATGATGGCATGATGGTGAATATATATATATATATATTATTATATATATATATATATATATTCATTCATCTTTTGATGAGCATTTAAAAACAATTGCTTCCGGACCTATAAGATGCTTCAGGCTCATGTTATTTTCTATTCCTTAACAGTAGGATCTGCAATTTCTGCCACCTAAATGAAGAGATACAGCTTTTAATATATCGATGAGTGGCCATACCTAGTGAATCTTACCTTTAATACTACCACTCAGGAGGCAGAAGCTGGGAGATCTCCATGAGTTTGAGCCCATCCTGGTCTACAAAGCAAGTTCCAGGACAGCCAGAACTACACAGTGACACTCTGTCTTAAAATCATCAACAACAGCAATCATCAAAAGTCCAGATACATTTTATCAGAATATAATATATAGGAACTAGGATTTGAGCACTAGATCTACTCATTGCTACGCAGATGTCATTGCTGTATAGTTCTCATGGTGAGCAGAGCTCCATAATTTCTATGTATTTATATAAGTATACTAACGCATGTATACACATAGATCTATAATTATTTCTGGGTCTCTCCATCTGTATTTATGTTAAACTAAACATATGTTAATGCAAATGTCTCCAATTCTAATCCAAGACTACATAATTTACTCTGATTTACCCATCTATAATGTTCTAAGACAATAAACCTACGTCTCACCATCATTCAGGTTCACTTAAAGGGTGTCTTTGACCCTACTACAAAAATAAAGCATTTTCAATATTGATAATCTACATGTCTACAACAAATAGCTTTGCTAATGAGACTGCAGTGCTTGTGCTCATTTTATTTTCTTTATAACATTATAATTTCTAATTAAAATACTGTTCTTTACCAAGATACGTAAGTGCTGTTTCTTGCCTCTTTTGATGAGTGTATTTCATACTGTGTGGTAGAAATAGATATCCTTGTCATGGTCTATATTTCATAGTGGGATATTCCATCTTTGTTGATTTTCCAAGTTAGTTAGCATGTCTACAAATTTATTCTCTGTTATGTAAAGTTCTAGGGATCTTGACAAATTCATAGATTCCTATATTAACTATTCTAGGACTGCACAGAATGGATAAATTACCTTAACATTCAATGCTTTTTTCTACGTAGTCAACCATTTTCTTTTTCTACCACCATTGGAAATTTCTTATCTGTGTTTTATTCTTACAGTTTTACACTTTACAGAATGCTAAATAAATGAAATCATATGTGTGCATTTCTTGGACTGAAATTATTTCACTTAGCATTGAAGATTCACGAGTTGAATATTTCATTTCTTTTATTGCTCATCAATATTAAATGTATTTGTAGTTACCCATTGAAACACATTTTGATCACCTTTATATTGAAAAAATGTGAATAAAATCTTCAATAAAACACACACACACACACACACACACACACACACACCCCTACATATTTTATATATATATATATATGTTTCGCATGAATTTTAATTAAATGATTACAGAGGAGGGTGATGGTTGGGTCGAATGACAATCTGCTTACATTGTTCTTTTCCTTTTGAGATTATAATATAATTTTATCATTTCCCTTTCTTCCCTGTAAACCTTTCAACATGTTCTTCTTTGCTCTCTTTCAAATTTATGGACTCTTTTATCATAAATTTTTGTTATGTGGACATATGTATTGTATATAGACATATATATTCTTAATTATAGCTTGCTCAATCCTTGTAACATTAGATGTGTAATCTATGTTTTCAAGACAGCTGATTGGTATGCTTTTCCCTGAGAGGACTATAGAACCTGTAAAGTATCTTCCAGAACAATCATATTGTTTGTATTCTGAGTAGCACCAAAGCAGTGTTCTTTTCATTTCTGAATCCTTGATAGCTTTGGGTACCATCACTTTTTAAATATGTTCTCACCCAGTGTAGGCATCTCTTTAGAGACAACATGAATAAATGTGAGCCAGAGAATTTCTGACTCTGAAATAATTGAAGATGTTTTGACCAGGTCTAGTCAAACTGCCAATCTAAATTAGTTCAGGAAGTTTGCTTTATAAATATTTTATGAAATTATATCTCATGAAGAAGTAAGACAAGGAAATGGTTAATCTTGTGTGTTGATCATCCTCATATATCCTCACTGGACATATATTTGGAAATTCATAGGATTCCAAGACTGTTTCTGTCATCAGTGAGAGAGAGCCCTGTGAACAATTAGCTGTTGGCTGTAAACAGAACATTGGGCACCAGAATTCAAGTACATTCCGTTTCTAAGATTTGTGTTAATCTTGTGCTATCGAATGGCAATTCATCACAAGGACTATTGCTGTAGACAGAACAATAGTTTCTCAAATGTTCAGGTCCTACTCTCCTAGAGTATATTAGACCACTAATTCTGCAGTATGCATAGCAAGGGAAAGAATGCTATAGCTGAAGGAGTAGAAAGCAGATGATTGACTGACTTTTCAATCAGCAAGTTATTTTACAAATGTCTGTGTGGTTCCAGGGTAATCATAATATGAACGAGTCAGAAAAGTCAAAGCAGAGAAATTGGGTGAAACAGACTTTACAGACCACTCCTGGCTCTAAAGATGAAAAAGGCTATGAACCAAGGAATGTGGTAGCTCTCAGATGCCAGGAAAGGCAGAGACAGAAAGACAATCTTACAAGCATCATATAGGAATGTAGCCCTGTTAGCTCCTCAGGCTTCAGTCAAATGAAACACACATTAGAGTTCTAAATTACAGAACTCTTAAGATAAAATCCATATTATTTTACACCACCCACCTTGTGGTAATTTAATATAAGTGATATACTAACAAATGAAGTGGTCAAAGATAATAGTGTAAACTCTTTACCATGAAAACAAATTATTTAAACATTCAACATTCTTAATGTTTGTAGGCAGGTTTGATGGCTTCTGGACAATTGATTCCCTCCTAAGAAGATTATAAAGACTTAAATTTTAAATGGATTTGTAACATTTCCCACACTAATTCACAAGTAATTAGTGAAGTTTCTTGGTAACAAAATAAATTAGTCTGTCAGTGTCTGCAATAAAAGTCAAATGCAGCTTAATGGTCATTAGAGACTAGGCATAGCCCTCGGTCCTCCAGTGTGGGTCTCCCTGCTCTGACAATGGCAGCAGTGGGAGCAGAGATGCCGAGCCAGGAATTGTGCCTGTGAATATATAGGTAAGTGACCACCCTGTTGTCAATAGGCAGATCAACTTTTCTTAAGGTGATTCAAGGTTTATAAGGTTTTAGGGGACAGAGGGCAAGGACACTCAAGATGGACAAAGGTCATTGACTGAGAGCTTAGGTACCTGGAATGCCTCATTAGCATGAGGGAGCATTTGAGGAATCTCAGGTGCTGGCTAAACAGGTTTGTCAGGAGAAAGGAAATTGATCCTATAAATTAATCTGAGGCTACATTCCTCAGATAGAAGAAAATGTGGGGCCTTAGAATACCCAGACAAGATCACAGAAGGAGAGACTCTGTTCATGAAGTGAGTCCTCCATTATACATAGATTCCCCAGAAAGCTATCTGGTCAGTGGTAGACTTCAACCTTAATTAGCAGTTTTCTCACACCCCATTGATCCAGAACCTAGCCTTGACTCCTTTAACCAGCAACCAGAGCAAGAACATACATTACAGTTTAGCTGATCTTCATCTCTTAGGAAACATCAGACTCACTTATGATGCTAGAATGTACCAATGCATGGAGAATGGTGTTGCTAATTTTTATGGGCCCCCAAATGTTCATGAGTTCAGTTTGCCTATTAGAAAATAGTAAAAGATTCTCCATACCTTTAATCCCCCTGTCTGGAATACAAACATGCCCTTAGTACACACCCTTAATTCCAAACAATGAAAGTAAAGTTAGTTTGTCAAAGGAAACACCAGGGTTTGAAAGTGATGTCTGATCAAGTGGCAGACAAAGTGATTGATCAAAAAAAGATTTGACAGACTAGGAAATACACAACTGTTGAAAGAAGGTAGAGAAAAGGGAAGCTACTTAAGAGAGGGCAGCACAGAGAGAAAAGAAAGAGGCAATTTTACTGGAAGAGTTTTACAAAGACAGGTTGAAGAGAGAACAAATTAGACACAGGTAAAGACAGAACAATCCAGAGAATGAGAAAGAGTCAGAAAATTAAAACAGATTGCTAGAGTTAGTGTTGGACCCTGAGATCCAAACCTGGAAGACAGACTCTCACAGAAACATTCACGGACAGGGGGTTCGATGCAAAAGCAAGAGGTTTATTGATCCAGCATGCTGGAGGCTGTCCTGCAATTGGAGCACTGGCGACCCCTGAGAACAAAAGCACACACCTTTTATATCTTTCTAGAGTATAGGTCTCAGGTAATAACATGAGTTGGTTATCTCTCATTGGTGGAGCTCATATTTTTTGAATCTATTGGTGATCCTCCCTTTGGCGCGAAGATACCTTTGAACTTTTTTGGTGGCCCTCTCGTTGGTGGGAAGAGGTCTTTGGGCGGGAAGGAGTCCCACTCTCTGGGACAGGTGCTGTTCTTACATTAGTTTGAGGATAAGCAGAGCAATTCAGCAGAAACTGGGAGAGAAGCAAAATTGAATCAGTCAGCTTGGAGAGGAGTTTGAGCCAGAACACCTGGATTGAATCAGCCAGCAGAGGTTAGGAAGAATTGGAAGGGGTGAGCTTATTCAATAGTAAGTCTCAGATTCTAAAAACATTCTAAACCTAGATTAGATTGTATGGAGTCTATAAGCTTCCAGAACTAGGCCTAGGTTAGCAGACTGAGCCAGTAAGCCTCTGAGATGACAATTGCATCAGGTTACTTTTGGAAGTCAAAATGTTTGTTTGTTGGTTGGTTGGTTTGTTTTAAGCAAAACTCAACTGTTCAAATTATCAAATGAAGGAAGACTCAGGAGCCAAACAATATAGTGAAAGTCTGCTAGCTCAGAGAGTTATAGAAAGCACTCAGCTGATCTTCCTACCATGAGTCCCAGGGAAAAGCTACTTATCACACTGTCTTAAATCCTACTTCAATTCAAAGATCCTCTTTTCTCTTTCCTGGGTTTACTTATTTTCACTTCCTGTCAACAAATTGCTTGATCTACCTCTTGAACTATAGTTGACTTTATTAGCTCTTGTTAACTTAAATCTCTTGTGTTAAAGGTTGTGCCATGACACAAACAAACAAGTTATTACATTGATACCTAAAACGTAAGATTAAAAGAGATGTCTATTAAAGTTGGGACATAATTATTTTTTTCCAATGAAGCCAACAAGGAAATTGTTTTAGCCTCCAACAGAGGCAATTAGGACTAACTGAAG
Organism: Mastomys natalensis; assembly: GCA_021653895.1. Taxonomy (NCBI): domain Eukaryota; kingdom Metazoa; phylum Chordata; class Mammalia; order Rodentia; family Muridae; genus Mastomys; species Mastomys natalensis. Next base: position 579,661 of record JAJTUV010000758.1, on the reverse strand, counting down.
AATTATTTAGTTCCAAACTAGGAATGTTGGATTGATATCGTCCAAACAGCACAACGGACAGGCATTACCTAGAGCAGTGATTCTCAACCTTCCTAATGCTATGGTCAGTCCTTTAATCCTGTTCCTCATGCTGTGTGACCCCCAACCATAAAATTATTTCATTGCTACTTCATAACTGTATTTTGGCTGTTATTATGAATTGCAATGTAAATTTCCGATATGCAGAATATCTGATACTCAACCCCTATGAAAAGGTCATTTAATCCCCTAGAGTGGTCTAGACACACAGGTTGGGACCCATATAGCCTAGAGGGTTCAATGGGATATGTTACAGGCTACTGAAAATGCTGAAGAGACATAGAAGCTGTGGTTACTCATGCAAGACCTGCACACGATTGAACCTGCAAGTTTACTTTTAATAATGGGCTCATGAGAATTCATATCTAGATGAGGAACCACTGACAATAAAGTGCTGCTGGAGCAAGACAGTTATTTTTCTTCAGTAGTACACTTCAAAGGCATTCTCATTAAACTCAGTGGATCATTAAGAAGAAAAAAGTAACTGCTTCTTTGTGTCTCATACCCTCAACATCTCCAATGTTACTTTGTGTCTCAGACTCTTAAGTTCCCCCATTTTTACTCTCTGGCAGGTAATGACACCTTTGAGCTTTGTCTGCAGGCCTTTCCTAGGGAGAGGAATGACAGCTACATGACAGGAGACTGTCTGATTGATGTTCCACATGAGTCATTTAGTCAGGTTCCAGCAAATTCTCTGAGGTTTCAGGTAAGGAGCCCTTGATCGAAGAGAAATATGGGGCATTCCCCATTCTAGGCTGAAGATCTAGTACAGGTAAAAGTCCATAAGAACACCCCATCCTTTAGAAATCCCAAATGGATGGAGTTTTATCTTGTTCTTTATGTCTACCGCTCTCTCTCTCTCTCTCTCTCTCTCTCTCTCTCTCTCTCCATGATGTCCCTGTTTGTCAGTTTACAACTCTATGTCCAGGACCCTCAAGATCTCTCCATTACTGTGGGAAGTTGATACTTTTCCTTTCAGCTTCTGCTCTGTAAAATGAAGGACCACCCAGATCTCCACACTCACTCTTGAGAAAGTGGGGGCTGCTTTCTCAAGCAGCCTGAGGATCTATTATCCTCTGTCAGGAACTGTTATCCTCTGTCAGTAACGCTAAGCTCCTGGCTGCCACTTTCAAGTCCCTGCTTCAGGTCTGTATCACTGTTACAGTCTATCAATGGTACCCCACTCTCCAGGTGTCACTTCATTTTTCTTTCTCATGGGTCTTCTTTCCAGGATACACAACTCTTTGGTCTTCCCATGAACAGAACTTGGCAGAGCTCCCAGAGGACCAGCCCTCCCTCAAGATACCTGTGACAGCATGAAGGTAGCAGAAGAGCTTGTTGTTGGGAAGAAGGGGTCCAGATGAAATGGAGGGATAAGAGAGGGTAATGAAGATTGTGCTGGCCCCAATGGGAAGAGGGAACTTAAATAGATCAATTGACATCTTCATATTGGCCTAAGGGCAAGTGCATTTGGAATTTTCTAGATTGCTAATTGATGTTGATGTGTCCAATTTACAGAGGAGTTGCTATTACCATTCAGAAAGGCCCAGATTGTATAAGAAAGGTAGGTGGAACAGGAACCTAGATGCAAACCAGAAAGCAGCATTCTTCCATGGTCTCTGTTTCAATTTCAGCCTCCAGGTTAAGTTTAAGCTCAAGACCTGATTTCCCTTAATGATGGAGTGCAATCTGTGAGCTGAAGTAAAGCCCTACCACTCCCTAAGTTGCTTTTGGTTATTGTGTTTATCACAGAAACATAATGAAGGAAACTAGAACAAGAGTGAATATGATCAAAATATATTGCATACATGTATGAACTTGTAAAATTACACACACAAGACATATAATATATATATTTATATTATATATATATATATATTGAGAGAGAAGTGTTCACAATATCTCACAGAAAATATATAATATGTAAGAATTATGTTTTTCAAATTAACCTGATACTGAAGAACATATACACAAAACAGCATGCTTTTCTAATTTTTCTGATTTGTCAGTGATCAGTCCTGTGACAGGCTATTATTAAGAGGCTATCTGAAGAAAATTAATGCTCATCTTACTTCATCTCTATCTGCATTCATTCGTCTATTTCAATTTCTTGTTGTATCTTTGGAAGTTAGGAGATGTATATTATTGTGTGATACTGAATGATAATGAATAAGGAATGAACTAGTAGAAAATTTCAAGTTTTTCCTCCTAAATCTGTTCTGAAGCTGTTATTGCCATTGCGGTTTGGTTGCATCCTTTAATCCTAGTTGAGGAGAATGCGGATTTTGATTCAGAGCTGGTTACAGAGTGATTCCAGGACAGACCAAGTAACAGAGAAAACCCAGTTCTCGAAAAACCAAAAAAAAAAAGAACTGTGTTTATAGATAGTCTATTTGCTCTGTTTGTTTACCATCAGATCTGTTAGAAAATTCCAAGCATCTACCCAGGACTTGACTTCTTTTCAACTTGTCTATGGCTACTACCACATCTAACATGAGACATTTCTCTGACAATATACAAATAGATTTTTTCTTCTACATCAGTTACCCAACAATCTAATCTCAAACAGAATCTTTTCATGTAAAGGATGGTACAAGATTCTCTTCTTCCAACGCTTATTTCACTCAAAATACAGGCCAAGTTCCTTCCAATGGTTCATAGATGCTCTGAGCTCTCACTTTCCTGTCTTTTTTTTTTTTTTTTTTTTTTTTGGTTTAATTTTCCTAGCTCTCTTCTCTTTTGGACTTTATCTTTAAATAGCCTCAGCACTAAGAAATATTCTGTTTTGTGTATTCCTATACTATGTTTACTATTGGTTGGTTTATGTTTGTCTCTTCCTGCTGTTATGTTTGTCTCTTCCTGCTAGGTAAAGCTCTTTGAAAATTGGCCTATTGATGCTTTCCAAGAGTCTGCCTCACCTCTCATTCTCAGTAAATATGGGTAAATTAATATATGCAAATGAATTATAATATATAATATAATATAGGTGCATCATTATTGTTGTAGGTAATATTATCACACAGTTGCCATATACAATGGTGTTCTACAATAATAGCCTTCCTAAAGAAAATCAATGACAAAAAATACATGTTGAGGTGTGGAGTGACTTTTGACACCAACACTTCTGTCCCTGGAGGATAGAGATTGATTTTTTTCCTTCTTGACATGTGAAAATCAAGTGGTCTGCTTTGATGCATATCCCTGAGGCTTTAGACTCAGCACAAATCAAGGAACCTTGGAGAGTCCAGCTAATGGATCAAATCACATATTGGTATCAAAGTCATCTTCAGGAAAAGAAATAAACAAGGGGAGGGAACATCAAACTTTTGGCATTAGAAAAGAAATCTAATAAAAAGACTCATGAAATGTTCAGGGCAAAATAAGAATCAGAATGGCTCTCCCCTTTTCTCCAAGTAAAGACATATTTAATGATTTTTCTGTGAGGACAGTAGAGATAAATGTGCAATTCCTAAGATGTTTTCTTTCTGGTGGTAGAAGGGTCACAGTGATGGTCACATGTTCTTGACTCAAATTTTCTGTGTCTTTGGGGCATCAGTTTCCTCATTGATCAAAGCAGAAGATAAAATTAAGTGATGTCATGCAGACTGTGTTTGTCATAAAGAAAGTGCTCAGATGTAGCATGTGCTGTAATGCTTATGGTTTATAGAGGCAAAGCTGGAAGGCATAAGGCACCACCTCTAAGTAGAGCGGTCCCTAGCTCCAAGGAGTGGCAAGAGGAATAGTCTTCATAGTAAAACACCAAGCACTGGATAAAAATCAAAACATGATCCAGCCACCGCTTTGCTTGAATTTCTGGAGCCCTACTGGCACAAGGACAACCAGGGCTGCCAATATCTGGGATAAGCAGGTAGGACTCTGACCCAGGCCATTTGCCTACCAGGTCCCTTTAGGTACACACAGCAGTGATGAACTGCACCTTGTCCCCTACACTCCATTTCAGGGCCATAACACTGTATGCATTCCCAGAAGCCTGCTACCATCAGAAACATCCAGTCTAGATGCTTCACACCAATACACAGCCTGCCAAGTCCCCCTAGGGCAAGCCAGCAGAGATGAACTTCATGCAGTCCCCTGAGCTGCGTTGTCCAGTACATGGCTTTGCCTGCTTAACCAGAGGTCTGCCAGCATCTGAGACTCCTCCCCAGGCTCCTTGTCTGTCAGACTCCCTTAGGAACACTCAGCAGCAGCAAAGTGAGCCTTGTTCTGTGAATTCTACTTTCTGGCCTACAATTCTGCCTCAATTCTCCCGGAGACTACTAGTTAAAACTCTACTCCTCAAACCCTGTCTTCTAAGTCCCCTAAAGTACAACAAAAATCCAACAATGGTAAGCTGCACATGCTCCCCTGCAGTTCATTTGCCAACCCATAACTCTGCCTGCATCCCCAGTGGCCACTTGGAACGAGGTACAACTAGGTAGCTAAAGGTCAGCATAAGAACAAAATCAATAAGAGTCAGGGCAATATGGTACCACCAAAGCCCAGCCATTCTACTAAAACCAGCTCTAAATATTGTAACACAGCTGAAGCACACACACACAAAAAAACCCTTAAATCCACTATTATAAAAATGATAAAGCCTTTTAAAAAGGAAATGAATAAATCCCTTAAATAAATAAAGGAAAATATAATCAAACAGGTTAAGGAAATGAATAAAACTGTTCAAGACATGAAAGTGGAAGTAAAATCAATAAAGGAAACACAAACTGAGGGAATCCTGAAGATGGAAAGCCTAGAGAAGAGAACAGAAATAGCAGATTTAAGCATCACCAACAGAATATAAGAAAAGAGAGAAGCTCAGGCATAGAAGATACCAAAGAAGAAACTGATACATCAGTCAAAGAAAATGTCAAATCTAAAAAGTTCCTGACATAAAGCATCCAGGAATATGGAGATACTGTGAAAAGACCAAACCTAAAAATAATAGGAATAGAAGAAGGAGAAGACTCCAACTCCAAGGGCCCAGAAAACAATTGTTAAAAATTAAAGAACAAAATTAACTCAACCTAAAGAAAATAATGCCAATAAACATACAAGAAGGGACTTGAGAGATGATTCAGCATATAAGAAAACTGACTGCTCTTCCAGAGGACTCAGGTTTAATTCCTAGTGAATGGGAGGAGGGGGTTTGGGATCAGGTGTGACAAGAGACAGGAGAGATGGCCAGATGGCCATAAGATTGAATGGAAATCTGCTTGGGGGTGTGGGGAGCATTGGGATGCTCTACTAGATCCTGTGATAGGGGAGGCTTTCAAGAATCAATGAGGGTGACCTTAGCTGAGACTTACAGCAGTAGTGATATGGAACCTGAAGAGAACACCTCCTGTAGCCAGGCAGGAACCTCAGTGGAGCAATAGGGACACCAACCCACCTACAAAACTTTCAACCCAAAATTTATCCTGTCTACAAGAAATGCAGGCATGGGGGATGGAGCAGAGACTGAAGGAATGGCTAACAAACAAACTAGGTGGTCCAACATGAGATCCATCCCATGGGCAAACACCAGTCTCTAACACTATTAATGATACTCTGTTATGCTGACAGATGGGAGCCTAGCATGGCTGTCCTCTGAGAGGTTCTATCCAGATGCTGACTCAGAGAGATGCAGAGAGATACATAGCATGGAACATGGTAAGTCTCATGGAAGAATTGGGGGAAGGATCGAGGGCTCCAAAATGGATAGGAACTCCACAGAAAGACAAACAAAGTCAACTGAACTGGATCCTTGGGGCTCTCAGAATTGAGCCAGCAGCTAAATGGAAAACACAAGCTGAACCAAGTTCCCCAGCACATATGGAGCAGATATGCAGCTTAATCTTCAGGTTGCTCCTGAACAACTGGAACAGGGTTATCCCTAAAACTGTTGCCTGTCTGTGGAACACATTGTTCTAGCCGGGCTGCCTGATTTGGCCTCAATGGTAGAGGATTCTCCTAGCCTAGAAACTTGACGTGCCAGGGTCAAGAATTGCCACAGACACATCACACTCTCAGAGGAGAAGAGTAGAAGTGGGTAGAGATTGTGGGAAAGGAAGACCAGGACAGGAGGCATCAGCTGGAATATAAAATGAATTATCTAATTAATTAATTAATTAATTAAAAAATACAAGAAGTTGACAGAACATGAAATATATTGGACTAGAAAAAAAATTCTCCTGCCACATAATAATCAAAATGCTAAATCTACTGAACAAAGGAAGGATATTAAAAGCTGTAAGGGTAAAAGGCCTAGTAACATATAAAAGCAGATCTATCAGATTTACACCCAATTTTTCAACAGAGACTATAGAAGCCAGAAAGGCCTTGGCAGATTCTTGCAGTCTCTATGAGACCACAGATGTCAGCCCAGATAACTATACCCAGTAAAAGTTTGAATCACCATAGCTGGAGAAAATAGGATATTCCAAGACAAAATCAAATTTAAACATTATCTCATCACAAATCCAGTTCTACAAAAGATACTAGAAAGAAAATTCCAACCCAAGAAGGGTAATTGCACCTAAGAAAATACAGGAAATAAATAACCTCACAGCAACAAATCCAAAAGAAGTGAAGAACATACCAACATACACATACACTTCTACCAGTAAAATCAAAGTAATAGGAATTAACAATCATTTGTCACTAATATCACTGGACTAAATTCTCCAATAAAAAACATACAGACTATGGAAATGGATATGAAACAAGATCTATCATTCTGTAGTATACAAGAAACATACCTCAGCAACAAAGAAATACATCATCTCAGAGTAATGAGCTTCAAAAAGGTTTTCCAACCAAATCGACTCAAGAAGCAAGCTGGAGTATCCATTCTAATATCTAATAAAATATACTTTCAACCAAAGTTAATCAGAAGAAAAGAATAATTCATACTCATCAAGTAATTCACCAAGATGATGTCTCAATCCTGACTATCTATACGCCAAATGCAAGGGTATCCAATTCGTAAAAGAAACATTACTAAAACTTAAACCACACATTAGTACTGGTAGATTTCAACACCCCACGCTCACCAATACACAGGTCATCAAGACAGAAACTAAACAGATAAATGATGAAACTAACAGGCATTATTAATCATATAAATCTAGCAAATATCTACAGAACATTTCACCCAAGCAGAAAAGAATATATGTTCTTCTTAGAACTCCATGGAACCTTCTCCAAAATTAATCATATACTCAGTTTCAACACAGAAGAGAATTGAAATAACCTCTTGTATCTTATCAGACCACCATGGATTAAACTTAGACTTCAACAACAGAAAGCCTATAAACCATGGAAACTGAATAACTCTCTACTCAATGATCACTTGATCAGGGGTGAAACAAAGAAAGAAATTAAAGACTTTCTAGAATTCAAAGAAAGTGAAGACACAACATACCAAAACTTATGAAACACATTAAAAACAGTGTTAAGATGATAGGAATGGGGGTAGAGGAGCACCCTCTCAGAGATAAAGGGAAAGGTAATGGGGTGAAGAACTCTGGGAGAGGGAACTGGAAAGGGGGCAACATTTGGACTGTAAATAAATAAAATAATTTAATAAAAAAGGAAAGTTCATAGCAATAAGTGCCTTTGTAAAGAAATTAGACAGATCTTATGCTAGCAACATAACAACACACCTGAAAGCACTAAAACAAAAAAGAAGCAAGAGACTGAAATAAATAAACTCAGGGATGAAATGAAAATATTAAAAACAAAGATAATGTCTTAGTTAGGGTTTCATTGTAAAGAGACACCATGACAATAACAATTCTTATAAAGGACAACATTTAATTGGGGCTTGCTTACAGGTTCAGAGGCTCTGTTCATTAAGATTAAAGTGGTAAGCATGGCAGCGTCTAGACAGGCATGGTGCTAGAGATGCTAAGAGTTCTTACTCTTGTTCTGAAGGCAGCTAGAAGACTGATTTCCAGGCAGCTAGGAGGAGTTTCTTAAAGCCCACACCCACAATGACACATTTTTTCCAACAAGGCCACAACTACTCCAACTAGGCCACACCTCCAAATACTGCTTCTCCCTGGGCAAAGCATATTCAAGCCACCACATTTAACAATACAAAGAATGAAACCAAAAGCTGGGTTTTTGAGTAAATCAACAAAATAGACAAATCTTTAGCCAAACTAAGTTAAAGACAGGGAAAGAATATCCAAATTAGCAGTATCAGAAGTGAACATTGAGTCATAATAACAGGTACAAATATTCAAAGAATTATTAGGTCTTATTTCAAAAACCTGTACTCCATAAAATTGGAAAATCTAAACAAAAAGTATAATTTTCTTGATAGATACCATGTAAAATTAAATCAAGGTCAGTGAACAATTTAAATAGACCTAACCCATAAGGAAATAGAAGCATTCATTAAATGTCTTTCAACCAAAAAAGCCCAGGGCCAGATGGTTGTAGCACAAAATTCTACCAGGCTTTCAAAGAAGAGCTAATGCCAATATTCCTTAAACTATTCAACAAAATAGAAATAGAAGGAACATTGCCAAACATATTCTGTGAGACCACAGTCACTCTGATACCTAAACTACACAAAGACTCAACAAAGAAAGAGAATTTCAGAGCAATTTCCCACATGAACATTAATGTAAAAATACTCAATAAAATACTCACAAACTGAATACAAGAGCATATCAAAAACATCATCTACCATAATCAAGTAAGATTTATCCCAGGGATGCCAGGATGTTTCAAAATATGAAAATTCATCAATGTAATCCACCATATAAACAGACAAAGAAAATATTCACATGATCATCTCATTAGATGCTGAAAAAGCCTTTGACAAAATTCAACATCCCTTCACGATAAAAGTCTTAAAGAGATCAGGGATCGAGACCCATATGTAAATACAATAAAGGCAATATACAGCAAGGCAAGAGCTAAGATTAATTAAATGGCGAGAAACTTAAAGTAATTTCACTAAAATCAGGAAAAGACAAGGCTGTCTATCCTCTATTCAATATAATACTTGAAGTATTATCTAGAGCAATATGACAGCTAAAGGAGATCAAAGAGAAAAATATTGAGAAAAAAATACATCAAAGTATTACTGCTCTCAGGGTATATAATAGTATACATAAGTGGCCTGAAAATTTCTACCAGCAAACTCCTGTAGTTGATAAACACCTCAGCAAACTGGCTGGATACAAAATCAACTGAAAAAAAAAGTAGTCCTCTTTTGTACAAACAATAAACTGACTGAGAATAAAATTAATGAAGTAACATCCTTTGTAATAGCCACAAATAATATAAAATACCTGATGTAACTCTATCCAAGCAAGTAAAAGACATGTTTGACAAGAACTTTAAATCTTTGAAGAGATCAGAGGATGAGGAGATTCCCCCATGCTCATGGATAAGTAAGATTAACATAGTTAAAATGTTTATCTTACCACAAGCAATCTACAGATTCAACACAATCCATCAAAAGTCCAAAACAATTCTGTAAAGCTCTTGAAAGAACAATAATTAACTTCATATGTAAAAACAAATGACCCAAGAAAGCTAAAACAATCCTGTATAAAAGAAGAACTTCTGGAGGTAACACTATCTTTGATTTCAAGCTGTACTATGGAGGAATACTAATAAAAACTACATGGTATTGGCATGAAAACAGACAGCTTGATCAAAAGAATAAAATAGAAGACTCAAAAATAAACCCACACACCTATGGTCATTTGATTTTTGACAAGGAAGCCAAAACTATACAAAGGAAAAAAGAAAGCATCTTTGAAAAATGGTGATAGGCTAACTGGATCTCTACATGTAGAAGAATGCAAATAAATCCATATGTATCACCTTTCACACAACTCTAGTAGAAATGGATCAAAAACTTCAACATACAATCAGAGAAAATTTCTGAAAAAAATACCAGCTCAGGCACTAAGATCAACAATTAATAAATGAGACCTCATAAAACTGAAAAACTTCTAAAAGGCAAAGACACAATCAATAGAACAAAATGGCAGCCTACATATTGGAAAAAAATCTTCGCCAACCCTACATCTGGGGACTGATGTAAAAAATATAGAGAGAACTCAGAAATTACACACCAACACACCACATCACTCACTTAAAAACTTGGGTACAGAGCTAAACAGAGAATTCTCAACACAATCTTTAATGGCCAAGAAGTTAAAGAAATGTTCAACATCCTTAGTCATCAGGAAATGTAAATCAAAACAACTCTAACTTTCTATCGCATACCATTCAGAATGGCAAAAATCAAAAACTCAAGTGACAGCATACCCTGGAGAGAATGTGGAGAAAGGGGAACACTCCTCCAATGCTGGTGGGAGTGCAAAATTATACAACCACTCTGGAAATCAATCTGTTGGTTTCTGCGAAAATTGGGGATAGTTCTACCTCAAGATCCAGCTATAGCACTCCTGGGCATATACCCAAAAGATGCTTCACTGTTCCACAAGGACACTTGCTCAAATATGTTCATAGCAATTTTATTCTTTTTTAGAAAATATTGTTTGTTTGTTTGTTTGTTTAAAGCCCAATATAACCGCACCCCTTCTCCCAGTTCCTCACTTTCAGCTCTTCCCAAATTCCCCCTCCTTTTCTCCTCTGAAAAGGGGGAGACCCCCTAGGTATCACCATCTACTCCAGTTCCCTACTCCTCCTATCCCCATACTCCTGAACATTAGTCACTTCAGGACTAAGTATATCCTCTGTCACTGAGACCAGACAATGTGGCCCATTTAGGGTAACAGGACCCACAAACAGACAACAAATTCAAAGACAGCACCTGCTCCAGTTGCTGGGGGATATGCATGAAGACCAAGCTGCACATCTGCTACATATGTCCAGGGGACGGGGCATGTGGCTAGGTCCAGTCTGTGCTTGTTCTTGGGTTGGTGGTTCACTCTCTGAAAGCCCCCAGGCTTTGACAGAGTCAAAGTTACTTGACTCTGTTGGTCTTCCTGTCCTCTTTGGGTCCCCCAGTCTTTTCCCTGACTGTTCCACAAGACTCCCTGAGCTCCGTCCAATGTTTGACTGTCAGTCTCTGAATCCGTTTCTGTCAGCTATTGGGTGGAGCCTCTCAGAGGACAGTTATGCTAGGCTCTTGTCAGTAAACATAACAGAGTATCATTAATAATGTCAGGGATTCATTCTTGCCCATGGGATGGGTCTCGGTTTGAGCCAGTTACTTGTTGGCCATTCCCTCGGCTTCAGATCCATTTTTGTCCCTGCACATCTTACAGCCAAGACACATTTTAGGCCGAAGATTTTGTGGGTGTGTTGCTGTTTTTATCCCTCCACTGGGAGTCCTGCCTGGGTACTGAAATTGGCCACTTCAGGATCCATATCACCCAGAACTAAGTTTCAGCTAGGGTTATCCCCACAGATACACTGGGGCTTCCCTCCTTCTCAAATCACTGGCTTATCCTAGAGATGCCCTCCCTAACACCAATTTCTATTCTCTCTCCTCTGCTCTCCCTACACCTGATAACCCCACCCCGCTTTTCGAGCCATTTTACCTACTTCTGTGAAAGCCTGCCTGTCAGGCAGAGTCAAGTCAGGTCGAGGTCTATTGACAGATTTCCTGGCCTGCTGATGCATGGAACAATAAGAGGGGATACACTTGAAGTTCAAGGCAAGGGGCTGAATGTTCTGTTAATCTTGGAGGAAGGAACAGGGAGGAACAGGGAGGCCTCTGGATAGGTACAGATATTGAATGTACATTAGCCATTGTCTCTCCTGGCTTGTGATTTGTTTCCCAGAATATTGTAAAGTATATAAAATCTAAGAGAATTAAAATCAAGGCTGTGGAAATACTGACTGGACAGTCCCGATTTCTAACCTTTGTCTCTGAGTCTTCTTTTCCAATCTTTCCTATAATCCTCACTCCCCCCCTCAGAAGACTGCTCAATTTTGTTCTGCTTAGACCAGGACACACTTTTCCGCACAGCTTCCTTTCCCATCCCCTCTCCCATCCAATTCCCTCCCTCCATCCATCCTGATATCTATTTTGTTTTCCTTTTTGAGAAAGAGTCAATCAGCCTCCTTTGGGCTTTCCTTGTCTGTGGGTCTGTGAATTGTGGCCTAGTTATCCTGTACTTTATGACTAATATCTACTTATAAATGAGTACATACTGTACATGTCCTTTTGGGTCTGGTTTACCTCACTCAGGATATTTTCTTGTTTCAGGCAGTTGCCTGCAAAATTCATGATGTCTTTGATTTTAATAGCCAAGTAGTATTGCATTACCTAAATGAATCACATTTTCTTTATCCATTCTTCAGTTGAGGGACATGTGGGTTGTTTCCATTTTCTGGCTATTACAAATAAAAGCTGGTATGAACACAGTTGAGCAAGTATCCTTGTTAGATAGTAGAACGTCATTTGGGTATTCCCAGGAGTATTATAGCTGGGTCTTGAGATAGAACTACTCCCAATTTTCTTCGAAATCAGCAAATTGCTTCCCAGAGTGGTTGTACAATAGAGGAGTGGTCCTCTTTCTCCACATTCTCTCAATCATGTGCTGCCACTTGAGGTTTTGATCCTCACTATTCTGATGGGTGTAAAGTAAAATTCCAGAGTTATTTTGATTTGCATTTCCCTGATGACGAAGGATGATGAACATTTCTTTAAGTGTTTTCTCAGCCACTGGAGATTCTCCTGTTGAGAATTCTCTATTTACCTCTATACCCCATTTTTAATTGGGTTACTTCGGTTGTTGGTGTCTAACTGCTTGAGTTCTTTATATATTTTGGATATTAATCTTATATGACATATAAGGTTGGTGAAGATTGTTTCCAAATCTGAAGGCTGTCATTTTGTCCTATTGACAGTGTCTTTAATTTTAATAGAAACTGGAAACAAAATAGATGTCTCTTAACTGAAAAATGAATAAAGAAAATGTGGCTCATCTGCACAATGAAATATTACCCAACTATTAAAAACAAAGACATCATAAAATTTGCAGGAAACTGGTTGGAACTAGTAAATATCATCCTGACTGAGGTAACTCAGATCCAAAATGACATACATGGTCTGTACTCACTTATAAGTGGATATTAGCCATAAAGTACAGAATACCATGCTATACTCCACAAATCTAAATAAGCTAAGTAACAAGAAGGATCTTAGAGAGGATGGTTGAATCTCACTGAAAAGGGGGAATAAAATAGACATGGGGAGGGGCAGTTATGAAGTTAGAAAAGGGGGTGAGGAAGGAAAAAATAGGGATCAAGTATGAGTAGGAAGAATGAGGACAACTTGGAGGGAAAATTGGAATTGGTTGGTGAGGAGGGAATCTCTGGGACAAAGTAGAAATCTAGGACATGGGAAACTCCCAGGAATCAATGAGGGTGACCCTAGCTATGACTTTTAGCAACAGGAGTTTGCAACCTGAAGCAGACACCTCCTGTAACTAGGCAAGAGTTCTAATAGCGGGATGGGGAAACAAATCCACCCACAAAACCTTCAACCTATAATTTGTCCTGCCTACAAGATATACAGGGGTAAAGATGGAGCAGAAATTGAGGGAATGTCTAATTAATGACTGGCCCAACTTAAGACCCATGCCATGAGAAAGAGCCCACTCCTGACACTATTAATGGAACCTAGCATAACCCCTCCAAGAGATTTTACCCAACAGCTAATATAAACAGATGCAGTGACCCACAGCCAAACATTAGGTGGAGCTTGGGGAATCTTATGAAAGAGGAGAAAGGAGAATTAAAGAACCCAGAAGGCTCAAGGATAGCACAAGAAAACCTACAGAACTTACCAACCTGGGTCCATACAGTCTTATAGAGACTAAACCACCAACCAAAGAGCATGCATGCAAAGGACCTAGGTACCCTACACATATGTAACAGGTGTGCAGCTTGGTCTTCAAGTGGTCCTCCTAACAACTGGTGCAGGGACTATATCTGTCCCTGTTACCTGCCTTTGAACCCCTTTTCTGTAATTGGACTGCCTTTCCTAGGCTCAATAGGAGAAGTTGTGCCTAGTCCTAATGTAAGGTGATATGCCTAGGTGGGTTGATATCCATGGGAGGCCTCCCCTTCTCTTTGGAAAAAGGAGAGGCAATGGGGGAAGGTGAGGTGAGAGGGAGGAGCCGAGAGGACAGGAGGAGAGAAAAGTATGATAGGAACATCAATTAAATAAATTAATTAATAAAAATTAAATTAAAATATATAAAAAGAACAACTTTCTTCACAAAGTTCATGTGGGAAATAAACCAACTTCTCTGTGTTTACTATGGAGATTGAGACTCACAGGGCAGCACCTGGCACATAAGGCTCATTACTAATACTTTCCTAATAGTATTTTTATTATGGTAATCACATAGTCAAAAGCTTATTCCTGTGACTCCCTCCTCTATCTGTTCAACATAGGCCTCCATATTGCTTCCTTTCTCCTTTCACCACTTCTGAGTTGTTGGTGTATATTTTTTTCTATCTGATCCATTTCTTTTTTATTACTTTGTTAGTTAAGGTAGCACTGATTCTTGTTCTTGGACCCCTCTGGAATGCTAATGCTACTGGAAGCTTCCCCTCCCTCCCTCCTTCCCTCCCTCCCTCCCTCCCTCCCTTGATGTCAAGAGGAGGTCTGTGCATTACGAATGTAACTTAAAACCGATTTTGTGAATCTCAGAAACCATGTTTTATTACTCAAAAACGATTTTGTATGATTTGTAATAATATGATGCCTGAGTTAGCCACCAGGCAGCTCTGATAAGAGCTAGACCTCAGCAGCAAGCCCCTGGCAGGCCAGCAGGCAGCTCAGATACAGCCTAGCCTAGGACAGGCCTTGATATGCTAATAAAGTAATCCCAAGGTAAGGTTGATATGCTAAGGAACCAGCCCCAAGCTGCAAACCCTGGTAGTACAAAGCTATTGCACAATGTAATTATAAAAAAGAAAAAAAAAAAAAATGAAGCTTTGAGAATGGTCTTCACCATTCTTGAATTGCTTTCAAGACTTGGCTTCTCTAGTCTTTCTGTGATGATTCCCAGAGGACTTGAGATTGTGCATGGCTCTGGCCTCACTGGCTGTTGAACTTGCAGCACTGATGCTGGACTTGTCAGGGTTATCCCCTGAAAAACACCCTCAAGGCCTTCCTGGACTTCCATCAGTGCCATTCTCCCAACTGGCCAAGCTGAAGAACTTCACAGCAAGCCTCCTAGGAGTCATCACCAAAAAACGATTCCCCAGTGGGACCCTGCTGCATTACAGCCCAAACTACAACTACTGTCCCCCACTTGATGAGATTCCTGTTTAACTTTCATATTAGCATGATATTATAAGGAATGTTTGTAGGAATAAACCGACCATATTCAAAAGCCACATCTTGTGTGAACATCCTAATTGCCTGGCACCTTAGATCCTGCAGGCCATGCTCTTTTCATTTGGTGTGGTCGGCAGGAATCCACTGGATGCATGGTTGCCAGGCTAAACAATTATTTAATTGGGCAGAGAGGGAACTGGCAAAAGTCCCTCTAAAACTCTTGGGATCTGAATTATCTTGGTATATCTATAAAAAGAAGATTAAGACTTTATTCAGGCTGGCCACCCGAATTACTTGACTATGCTCCTGAGATTATTTGAGAAGATGCCTTAGAAAGATTATTATGCAAAAGACATATGAGAAAATGTTGATAGAATAAACAAAAAGAAATTACCAGTGAAGCTTTCATAGGATATACAAGTTATGCTCAAAACCCCCAAACTGGTTGAACCCATATAGGCAAGAGCAAATAAAAAGGAAACTACCATATGGAAACTACCATAGACATAAATAGAGACTTATGCAGAAGCAAAGAGCTAGGTGGGAGGGTAATTTCCACATCCACCAATGACTTACACCAGGCTGTCCTTCTACTATCTTAAAATGTACTACTACTCACCCCACCCCTACCCTCCACCACCGTCAGGACATCAAGTGTCTCTAGACATAGAACATGTAAACTCTGAAGAAAGAATCAGGAGTGCTCTGGATCATAACTCCAAGAGCTAATACAAAATGATTTTCAGAAAAAATGACTGAAGTCAACTGGTTACATAAAATCTAGGAAGGAAGACAGAATATTATAGTTAATAGAGATGAAGCACTACAATTAATAATGGCCGAAGAACGGCCTTCACACAGAATTGTATCCATGCAGAAGGCAGAGGAATGGAGGTAACCAACTCCTGTTCTAGAATTAATGTACGATGCTCTTGCAGCTACACATTTCCTCAGCTAGATGCTAATGCAATAGGCAGTCAAATTAACTGGAAAATTCAAAAGCGAGAAATTAAAATTTATGAAAAGCTTATAGTCTTATGTATGTATGTTATATAAAATAGGGAACACACAAACTATCACAGTGTCTGATGCCCCAGATAACCTTAAAAAATGATTTGATTTGAAGTATATGTCCACATATGAAGTTAACCTTAAACTGAGTCCTGGTAATACAGTAAAATTGGCAACCTGTGCAGGACATACTAAAATCCCAAATGGAATTTGATCGTCAGGATACACCTTCAATACCAAATTCCTACACAATTTCTCTTTCTTTAGTCAAAGGAGACCTTCCCAGAGAATGGGCTCCCCCAATCCCCAAACCTAGAAACTAGACCCAAGAGTCTGGTTTGATTTACTGGAACTTATATAATACTCTCCTAAGTTTCCATCCCAAACAGGTCAATGACATCAGAAAAGGACCAAATTCCATGCCAATTAATGCTAATTGAGGCTGAGATAATCTGCAGGTTAGAATAGACTATTAAATGGTAATAAAATGAAACAGGGGCCGAATGGAAGTCAAAAAAGTGGGTGAAACCCCCAAGGTAGATTAGTTTAGTCTCCCAGCCCGCCACAGCAGACGAACTTCAGGGTGAACTTAAGTCAAACATACAAGTTTCCTATGCATCCTGCTGAGACACGAGCACTGCAACAGCATTTCTGTCCAACCAACTGTTCCCCTTGGTGAGCTATCCATTTAACTTTCATATTAGCATGATAGTATATAGAATGTTTGTGTGAATTCATGACATACTCAGAAGATAAATCTGTATGCATTCTAATTACCAAGTGCCTTCCACCCCATGGGCTACTCTTTCTGCAATGTGACTGCTTTAAAATAGATACAGGTGAAGCTTTAAAAGGCACCACCCAAGAGTACGGACACAGCACTAAGAAATGAACCGAGTAAGAGCTGGTCCTGATGCCATTGTTCATGTCCCAGGATGAGGTTCTGTCAGGAGCTGAACTAATGATGTCTATCAGATAATCATTTCGGTTAAACTATGTCAAATTGAGATTTCTGAGATTTCAAATAAATTTAATATTTCTTCCAACTGAAGTTCTTCTATATTGAATGTTATTTAAGCTTTTTTTTTCTTGGAAAATTCCACATATTAGTGTCAACACAGGAGAGCTGCATCTGTACAAGTATGAAAAGGGAAAATGGAGAACACTCTAGACTGCAAGAATAAAATACTCATTCCTTAGTAAACTTGTATTGGTATCAGATAGAAGGGCCCTAGCAGGTCTTCCAAAATACAATGTATATACTGTTTGTATAGAGCAAAGAATTGAGCAAGAAACAGAACAGTAGAATGGAAAGCATAGCATTGAAGGTAGAAATAAAAGCATTTAAAAATGTTCTTAGAGTGGAGAGTGATTCAGCAAGCAGGTAGCTCAAGAGACCCTCTGGGTTTAGTGCATTTTAACTATCAAAAGGGAAAAAGGAGTTCCCTGAAGGGGGAGACTTTCATTTACTGACATAAGTGATTGACATCTCTAGATAATATGTTTACTGTGCCTGTGCCATTCCACAATCCTTTGTGTTAAAATCATATGCATGAGCTACATTTCACATACGTCAGTCCTTATATTATTGGTGACATCCTTAATATCACCTTGGAATAATGTTTTCTTTCCTGATATGGTCAGATTATTTTCCTGCTTGTTAGAATGGAAGTTTTTGATGCTAGGAATGAGCCAGGAAGACCATGTGATGGTTAGGACATCCCTGCAGGATCTCTATATTAGTTGCTGGGTACTGAAGGTAACCTTCCTCTGACTCACAGTCTTGTATGACTCACTCAGTCTTCCTGCCTCAGTGTTAGAGGGCTTTCAGGCACATGAGATGCTTGAAGTATAGTTTAATCTCTTTTACAATGCTCCATAACTCTAGTCTAGTGCTACCGTTTTGCAAGTTTGCAATTGAACTGTTTGTTCCATTGTTGTTAAACGATGATGTTATAGATGCTTTGAGCTGTATCAGATATGTAATTTTCAAACAATGATCCATTCTTTATTCTGTTTATTCACATATTGATATTTTCATTTAATGCACAAAAGTTTTCTAATTTTTGCTTGATTATATTTGATAGCATTTTTCTGTGAAACAATACTTTCCTCACACTTTATTTCTACTCTCACATTTTGAACACCAATGCATTTTGCTACTATCATCTTTGTTCCTATTCTACATATCCAGAACTTCAGATCAACCATCCTCACTAAGTCCTCAAAGAAACACTTTTCACCAGGTACTTAGATAATGTCTTATGTATGTAAAGTGGCACACTCAG
This sequence comes from Mastomys natalensis, assembly GCA_021653895.1. NCBI lineage: Eukaryota > Metazoa > Chordata > Mammalia > Rodentia > Muridae > Mastomys > Mastomys natalensis. The sequence goes on along the minus strand of JAJTUV010000758.1, from coordinate 561,004 downwards.
AGTTGTTTGCAGAGACAACATGCTTTTTATTGGTTTTGCCAAAACTACATTTGAAACATTCATTTGCTGACTTCAGGGGCTGAATAAATACCATCATGCATATATGCTACATTTTCTTTATCCATTCACTTGTTGATGGGCATGGAGGTATGCCCAACCCCCTAAATTTGGGAATAGTGTCATGATAATTGTTGGTATGCATGCACTGTGTATTATTATACAAAGTAGCTAATTATTTAGCGAATATATTTAGAAGTGGTATGCTTGGATCATATGAAAGTTTTAGTTTTAGGTTCTGAGAAGCTTCCATTCTGAATCCCAATGGTAGCTGCCCTGTTGACATTCCCACAGCAGTAAACAGAGGTTCTGTTTATTCCACATCCTCACCACCATTTGTTGTTTGTTTTAATGATAGTCATTCAGACCAGAATGTAATGGAATCTCAAATGTTGACATGAATTGATAGGATGACTGTTGTGTTCGTATATTTACTGGCAATATGTCTTTGAGAAAAGTCTATGCTCATTTATGTTGTCTGGATTATTTTCACATAATCATTGTCATGGATCTTTCTACTGAACACTTGGCATGTTAAATTCTTCATGGTGTTCGCCTGCATGCCAATTCTCCATTGGCATTCCTTGACTGTACCCTGGAGGCTGAACATTATGGAACATATCACCTGAAATGTTTTGTCCTCTGGACTCTCCTTTGTGTTAGCCAGTGGTTCTCAACCTTCCCAATGCTGTGGCCCCTTAATTCAATTCCTTATGTTGTGGGACTATAACCACAGAATTATTTTTGTTACTACTTCATAACTGTAATCTGGCTACTGTTTTGAATTGTATGTAAATATTTTTGAAAATAGAGCTTTGCCAGAACAGTTTTGACCTATAGGTGACACAATGATGTAGATGACCAATTATCAGAGGCAATGTTTGGGCTGCATCTTCTGCACTTTCTGTGCTTTGTGTCTTGCTGTGGAGTCTCTGCACTATTTTTTTTTTTTTATCACTACATGGTTGCAGCTCTTTTGGGTGCCCTGTTCTACATACTGCAGCTCTCACAGAACACCAAAGATGTCGTTTCTTCTCCCACCTCATCAGATCTAGAAATCAGAATATGAAACTCACAATTCTAAGCACAATATGATTGGTGCCATGACAGAACTAAGACAGGTTTGACCAGATGCTAGAAAACATATCTATCATTTGAGACATTGCGTTTATTGACACTCATGTTCTCAGTCTCAATTGATAAGTGCACAAGTCAGCTTCAGAAGGAAACTTGTGGGTTGTAGTATCTTTATTTGCCTGCCTTTCTTCTGGAGTCTGCAGAAAGGAGTGTCTTGCACCAAAACAGACAAGAAGTTACCTTCAAAATACAAGCCAGTGTGTTTATCGAGCTAGCAGTAACTGATTAACACAGCTGTTAACATTGAAAGATTAGCTATGTATAACAATAATACAAGTGCAAGGGGAGTTGATTCATTCTCCTCAAATCTAGCAATAGGGAAACCTTTAACCATGAATCAAAAACCTATTAGCCATAAAAGAAAAAAATCATAAATGAAACTATGTATGTTTAAACTTCTGCACAGAAAATAAAATATGATAAATAATGTGTAAAAAATAATACAAACTGAACAAGAGGAAAAGTACAACTTTATGATTTGCACAAAACATATGCATAAAGCCTCTTGCTAAAAACCCAGCTGGTTGGAAATTATATAGAAAAATTGGTAAGAAATACAAACATACTCTAGGCAAAAATAATCTACCTCATTTGTAATAAAAGAAAACACAGACTAAGACAAACTGAGATGCATTTATTATACTAAAGAGATCAACAGAAGTTACAGCAACATTCTATTTTCTCTTGTTCTAAATGTGGCGTGGTGGCACACAGGTCTCTGGTGTTCTCTGCCAGTCTGTGCTGTATGGCATTGCAGCAGGAATCCATCTTAAAGAAATACTTGCATAATATAAAACATATGTATTAGGTCATTTTCACAATGTGACTAATAAGAGAAAATGTGTGGAAATAATACAAATGTGAACAAGGCTGTTACTGACATAGGTGGTTAGAGAAGTGTGTGCAACTGTGCTATATAGTTACTTAAAGAAAGAAAAATCTGGATTTCTAATATCAATATGAAAATAACACAAACAAAAGGTATAAGATACCAAGAAAGGTGTTTGTAGCCTAGGGTAAGGTTTTGTAGTCTGTATTTTATGTAAATGGTGTGTGTGTGTGACAGAGAGACAGAGAGAGAGAGAGAGAGAGAGAGAGAGAGAGAGAGAGAGAGAGAGAGAGAGAGAGAGAGAGAGAGAGAGAAACAGGGGGAAGGGAGGAGAGAGAGAGGGAAAGAGAGAGAGACAACAATATAAATGTGCGCTTCTCAAAGTATCAGTAGGAAAGATAAATAAAAACTAATAAAAGTGGTTCCCTGTAGGAGTTAAGAGATGGAAGAAAACCATAGTAAGAGAGAATTATGTGAGGGCAACATTGCAAATTCATCTTTGCCCTCAAACTGTGTAAAAATCTTCTTTATTAAAATGTCAAAAATATAATAACACAGATAAAATAATCATTGTGTGTACCTTTAAAATACATTCTGAATATATATTGAGATATGTGTAGACAACCAATTGATCCACAGAAATGCAAACAAATCTTACAAATCCACAGCATGCCCAAGTGGCTATGATCAGTGTCCCAAAACAGGTTCTAAGAGAAGCAATGCAGGGACTCTGTCAGTTTTGTTAATTCAAGTTTAATACAGTTTCCATGTTTCTGAATTGTGGATGCTTCCTTCCTTCCTAAGCTGCTTAATTACTTCCTTGAAAAGGAGCATTCTGGGAATACTGCTTTGTACATCCCTTGATTTCCATGGTTAGCTTTGACTGTGACTTACAGAGTATTTGAACCTTTGGATGTTCGTTGCCCGGGATTCTGGGACTATCAGCTCCTGACATTTACAAAATTGTTTTACAAGACCAAATAAGAACTTGTATTAACTAAATTTCTCAAACTATTTTATTCTGTTCTTATTTTAAATCTGGGCCACATCAGCAAACAATTCGCTTCTTGATTAATAAGTCTGTTTCATGCACTTACGTATTTTTCACAATCTGTCTGTAACTCAGTCATGAGACACTGTGCTAAGAGACATTGACTGGGATCAAACATTAGATTTTTCCCTAAAGGAATTTGTAAAAGACACCCGTGAGTGTCAATTTGCTTCCTTAGAGTAGGGAAATGTATGATCTTAGTAGTTGCCTCAAGAGAGGGCAGAGCAAGGTGCCACGGAGTAACACCCTCCACAAGTCATCACCTTACAGAAACATCAATTGGAGCAGCTACTCATGCATGAAACTAACTTCAGAAGAGCTAAGCAAACAAGGTAAGAGGTCACAGAATTTGTTTTGGCGTAACAATAAGCAAGCATGCAATGAAGAAGGAAGGAAGTGTTGACCACATCACCCCTCTTCTAGCTCCAAAAAGTGTAGTGTGGAGAGCCATAGCTCCTTCATGTGTGATAAACCAATAAGAAGCTCAGTCTTAGACATGGAAACCAGTACAAGCACAATGAAACTCAGTTTTAGGGAACGCCACCTATCGCCCTAGTCTCAGGTTATTGTCCACATAACAAACTTCTGGGTCTGAGTGGAACTTGGAGCCAAAATTTTGATTCCACCATCCCATTCTCCAGTCTTAGACAGCACAGAACAGAAACAGCTGCATCTGATCTGGTCTTATCTTCACTGGTAAGACAGTGAAGGAAGCAAGGGCCTTTCCCAGGGACTTTAGCATCAGGCCAATGAAAGAGAATACCAAGAAGACTAGATATTAACATTTATAAACTAGCTGGTTAAAACCATTATACAAACCAGAATGCTAATAGGCACACTAAAATAATAAGCAAGTAGCCTAGCTACTCCTGGAGAAATCACTTAGTCAAATAGGAAGTCTGCAGGCTATTCTCTTGAGAAGCCCATGTCCACACTTGAGTGTGTACTACCTTTCCTTGCCCTTCTCTCTATTAATGCTCACGATTAAATCTATGTTAAAACTTCTTAATAAACTCCAGTTCTGCTTCATTCTAACTCCCCTGACAATAAAGAATCCCCCATTAAGTAGATTGAGTGGAGTTTGCTTCTTAAAATATTTAGGCTGCAGCAGTAAGCAGTGTGAACATGTGTCACCACTGCCTGTTTCTGCCACTGTCATCTTTCATGATGGCTGATATGTAGCTACATCTCTGAAATGTTGTATTCACAGTCTCAAGAATATATTTAAAACAAAGTTGGTTATACTCACAAACTCTTTAAGTCTCAAAAAAAAATAACCTATCAAGAAGCAAGAAACATGGCATCTTAGCTTCTTAAAGACAGAGAGGAATCCTATTTATAAGTCAATGGATAGTTAAGCACCCCTCCCCGCCCCTGTACTCACAATCTCATACCCACCCACATGTTCACAGCACTCAGTGGGTGTAAGAGAAGAGTACACGAAGCTGGAAGGGGAAGTTGTGGGGGATAAAGGAGGAATTACTGCTGAGGGAATGAGGGTGGGTTTGATCAAAACACATTATATAATTCAAGGAATTATCAAACAGAAATGTTTCTAATTTTCGGGGTAAGGAAAATTGTACTCTCAGGGAGATAGCTCCTCACTGTATTAGGAATCACTCTTCTCAGAAGACACATGGTCTGGTGCTGTATGTCTACAATCTCAGCTTTTTAAATGCTGAGGAGGGATGAATGATAGGTTCAAGGTCAGCCTATGTGATATAGTAAGAACCTACCTTGAAAGAAGCAGCAGCAGACACAGGACTGGGGTAGGGTACTGATAAAGATGTAGAGAAAAGAACTTTGTTGGAATATAAGTTGGTTAAGTCAATGAAAACTACAATAGAAGTTCTGAAAAACTAAAAGTAAAACTCTACATAATTTGGTGGTCCTCCTACTCATATATAAACAAACGAAATTAAGTCAGTATGCCAGTGAAGCATCTCTACTCTCCCATTTATCACAGCACTGTTCACAACAGCATCAATATGGGAAGAATTTAAGTTTTTAATCAGGTGAAAAATGGAAAGAATAGAACATGATTTACATACACTGGGAATATTATTTAGACATGAAGGATGAAATTCTGTTGCGTGTGACAGCTTGGGAATACCTGAAGGTTATTATGTTGAGAGAAATAAGGAAGTCATAAAAAGATACTGTCCCACAGATATTCAGAATCTTAATAATTTGATCTCATAGAAGTTATGACTAATACCCTGTAAAGTAGATGATGCAGGAAGAGTTAATGCCTAGGTAGTCAGCAAGAAGTGAGTTACAGATAGTAGAAACAATTCCTGATATCCTGCTTCATAAGTCATTGTAGATAGCATTATATATTTCCAAAAGGAGCTAGGAGAAATGATTCTGAATGCTTTGACCCTGAAGAAATATTAAAATTTTAAGGAGATGTGTTTAACTTGACCTGACTATATCCAACAAATACACATTCTGAAATACCACATAAAACTCACAACTTTAAATGTTAGTTAAAATGCAATTCAAAATGGCCACATAAAAGAAATCTAAACTTGTCTCAAACTCAGAAGTCATTTCAGTACTGATGTTTAATCCACAGATCCACAGGTGATTATCCTAGTTATTATAGTAGAATAAAGCATCCCACAGTTTCTCTCTCTCTCTCTCTCTCCTCTCTCTCTCTCTCTCCTCTCTCTCTCTCTCTCTCTCTTGTGTGTGTGTGTGTGTGTGTATTATGAGACATTTTGTTCTATTTTTTGTGAGACAATTTCTTTTTCATTTGAGTAACTGGAAATTTTTTTCCAAATTTTTGTGAATATTTTCAGATTATAGTATACATCCGAAATGTTCTGTTGGACATAACAAAAAGAGGATACATCCCCTTGCTGAATTCTAGGCTAAAAGGTAAATCTATGACTACACCTGTTTCCAACCAACAAACCAAACAAATTCTAGACCCCCCCCAAAATAAAACAAAATAATTAAAAACTGTAGGAATTGGGAGCAGAGAGGTTATGTTTAAATTTTAAAGTAATTTTTATATGTCCCTCCACTGAAACCACTTCTCTATATAATTCTCAGTCTGGTCAGAAAATTATTAAAATCTAAAATCACCTTGAGAAAGATGTACTTCAACCTCGTTTTCTATGGAGACGTGTTGCTATGATGGGCTCAGCCTTCCATTGGGCTCCCAGAGGTGACGGCATGAGGGCAATGGCTGAATGCGACAGTCTTCCATCTGGCTTTACTGGTATAGGATCCCACTTACAGTAGCTACTTAATGAATTCCTTCTGAATGAAGCATTTCATCAGAGACAGAAGTGTCTTGATTTTTAATTGAAATTTCAATGCATCATCCCAGAGTTGGAAGATGATAGTAAAATCTGGTTGTAAAATAAAATTATAATTGGTTTTAAGACAGCCTCCTCATCAGCCAAATGCTTCTTGCAGTGCTATAATGTTTAAAAAAGCTCATCATCAAACAATTTAATTTTCATCATAATGTAATGTACATCAGGTAGCATGCCCTAAATGTAATGTTTGAATAATATGAATATAACTGACTCGAATTCTTATGAATGTCAGTCCTTCAGAAAATAAGTTTTGAATAATTCAGAGAACATTCTTTTCTCTTTTGCAAATAGTGGGGAGGATGTTCAAGCTGTAGGGAGACTTCAGAGGGAAGGAAGAGGTAAATACATATGAAAGGTGTCTTTATAGGAGGAAAAGCCCTGTATATGAATATTCTGTCTGGTAGACCATATTTCCCTATAATAATTGCATAGCATGAAACCAGGGTAACCTCCGGTTCTAGTGAGCACAGTCCCACATGCAAATTATGCCGTTAGTGCTTGAATCTTGACCAAAGGGAGGGCGAGGGAGCTGAGGAGTTAACTCCCTGCAAGGCTCACTGTGTTCTACAGTCACTGCACAGAACCCCACTGAAGAGCCCTTCTGTGCTTGTCTTGTGAGTGTGACCATAAAGGGAAGTAGCTCAACATTTCTCTCTCTCTCTCTCTCTCTCTCTCTCTCTCTCTCTCTCTCTCTCTCTCTCTCTCTCTGCTCTCTCTCTCTCTCTATTATATCTTCTCTCTGTCTTCTCTCTCTGTATTATTCTCATGTACAAAACATAGGTTTTTTTACATATAATATTTTATTGATTCTTTAAGAATCCCTTCCCATTCCTTCCCCCAACTCCTCCCATATGCATTCCCCATCTTCTCTACAACTTTGAGTCCTTTTTTGTTAGCCAATCATGTTGGAGAAGAATAAAAGCTGCACACTTATTTCTATTAGAATGATCAAAATTTTATTCTGGGTAGTTGTTCAAATCTTTCTCATTCTATAGGCAATTTTTCAGTTCTCAATATCCAGTCACTGGCCATGAGCCAGAGTCAGTCATCAGTATCCAGTCATCAAGGCCATGAGCTAGCCATGAACATAGTACAATATACATTCTGAAAAGTTTTTAAAGGCAACTGTGCAGTTCCTCGATGTCAACGTTATAGGTGGATGTGCTTTGTCACAATGTCAGAAGCTGACCACATCTGTTTTGGGACATGATAACTCTATAATAACTAAAGAAAAAAGCTGTTAAATAAATACATTTAGGATAAAGGAAAATTGGAAAGTAAGGAGTATATAACAGATGATAGTGGTTCATTCCAGATGATGGTGGTTGAGAAAATCTCTGGAGTCTGTGAAAGGGGTTGGGAAAAATTAACTTCTTTCAGGAATGGGTAGCATTTCTTTGTTCTGCCATATAAACTACCGCCCACTGCTTAACTACTTTCCATCCCCTTTGTGGTTCCAAAGAGCTCCACAGACATCAGGTTACCTCAGCCTTCTTTGCTTCAGCTTCTTCTTTATATGCAGGCACCTACTTTAGAGACTGCTGTGTGCTTTCCAGCTGCAAATTTCCAGCTTAGCTTGGTTCCTGCACATTTAATGAAGCCCACAGGCAAGCAGAAACACAACAGAGAAAGGAGGTCAGGCCAAGCTCTCTCTATCCCTATTAGTTCAGCGTGTTTTAACTGTGAGGGTCTGGGGAAAGCTAAATTTGAAACTTCATTCCTGTTTTCCATTCTTCACCTCTTTACCAAAACTCATGAGTGTTGCTCTTGAGCCTCTGGCCAGCTCTGAGTGTCTCCCCTCTTCTTCCCTGTCATTGCTGGGATGGAGAAATGGTATTAGAAGATTGTCCATCAAATTCCTCATGTGATATCCTATCATTAATTCTGTTGGAGGAGAGAGAATTATCTGTAAGTTGCTTTCTCTGAATTAATCCTACTAAAGCCAGGTCGTTTTTTTTAAATTTGACTTAATTGTTTTGAACATATTCACATTACATTCTGCTCACTGCCACCCTCCCAGTCTCTGCCTCCCACAGTTTCCCCTGTCCATCCCCCTCATCTCCTCAAGTCTCTTTGAAGCCAGGTGGGTTTTAATCTCTAGATTACCTAGATTGATGATTGAGACATCAGATCTATTTTATTCTCCAGGCATGGTCTTGAAAAAGAAAAAAACAAAAAATGTAGAGTCAATATTTTAAAATTTAGAGGTTTCAAATAAAAACCCAGATATTTTAATAATCTTGAGAAATATTACTACTTGTGTCTCAAAGCCTAGTGCTGCCTCATTGATATTTCTTATGAGTATGGAAACTCTCTCTCTCCTTCAGTCTTTTGCTTCCTCTTTCAAATACATGCAATGCTTTGGAGGAAAATATACATGGAGAACAGTGTTCTTCTGCCTACTCATTTTGTTCACATTGCTGCTGCTCCTATACACATTGAGTTAAGGGGTCTTAGTTTAGCATGCTATAATGATGTTCCCTTGTAAGAAAATGTTACAGTCACAGGGATATCAGTTAGCTAGGAGTATTAGCTAATGAGCACATACACTTTACTAAGTTTCCTATACACAATGTATAATAAACACTACCATACCCTTCAATTTCCAAATAATAAGTATAATCTAGAAAATTTCTTTAATTTTCCCAATGCAGGCAGCTTAGTTAGTTATCAGTTCTGGAGTCAAATCCAGGTTTCTATGACACCCAAGGCTACACTTGGAATTGATACCCACAGCCTGCAGCAGCAAATGTAAAGTGTTCAATTTTACAAGAGAATTCTATTCTTGATTACAGATTAGAATAATTGATTAAGGATTTCTAGGACTCTTAATAAACTATCTCTACAAAGACAATGACAGTGACAGTTATATAAAACATAAATATTCAACAACATCCCAAGAATACATTTTGGCATAATTATTTACTGATTTGGTTAATTATTTTTACTGTGATACACTTCCTTGAGTTAGCAATGACTTTAAGCTGAATTTGAAAGAATTTCTCCAGAGATCTCAGTTCTGAGACATCACTTGATCTATTGCCAGATATTTTTGGGCCAGAATTCTACACCAGAGCCTTTGAACGCTGTGAGCTTAGATGACGAGCCAGAGTGTAGAAAAACACACCTCTGCAGCATTCAGGATTCTGGAAAAAAACAGATGGCAGCCACAAATGAGGTGCTGAAGGAGAACAAGGCAGTGAAGCAAGGAACTAGAAGGAATAAAGTATTAAACCTTTAACATTATCAGGCATGAATGAGCAAAGGACTAGCTTCAAGGTCTAGAAATATAACTTTATGAGCATAGTCAGCTGAACATATCTAAGTTTTGGGTGAAGGAAACAGCCAGGCCATAGTAGTGTTTTAGGGATGGGTCAAGTATCTGTACTATAATCTTCCTAATGTTTGTAATATCTTGCATGTTCTCTTCATGCCCCAGAGAAATGGAAAACCCACTGCTGTGATCTACCGTGGTCAGCCCTTCCAAAGTGTAGAGTGACTCAAAGAGGTGTGGAAGCTGTCTTCAAAATCTCAAATGGAAAAATTTCAGAACTTTCATCCTGGGTAGGATTACCCATGGAAACAACTAAGAAAGTTGCACTGAATTGGGATAGATGACATGACAAGAAAATGCAAAAATCTCTCTCAGAATCTTAATATTAGAAGCTCATAGGTACTACATACAATGTTTTCATTTCTGCTCCACACACAATGTTTATGATGATTAAATCATGGATTTGTCAAACCCTATTCTTAGGTGCTCAGGATGGAGATAGATAAAGAGAAAATGCATGTTTACAGGACCACTAGAATTTAACAAAAATAACTGTCCCCTATACATAGCAGAGTGATTCTTTTCTCCGTGTGGGGAGAACTTAGTACCATATAGTTGGAAATGAAAATAACTACAATATTCTAATTGCTGGAAAGCTCTTCCAAAATCTGAGCCACGTTCAAATGTATTTTTCCTAGAGGTGCTTACAGAGTTACAAGCATATGATACAATTCCTTTTTCTTCACTGATCTTTTCATATCTGAAGCATGTCTCTAACATGCCTATTCTGTTGCATGTTTTCATGGTGGAAACACTCCTGACGGCTTTTATTTCACCTTTATTGAACTTGTTTGTTTGATCACATACATTCTGAACATCACTCTGTACTCTCTATGCTTCATCAATGGCCTTAGCAGACATCTTCAAGAATGTTCACAAGAGAACACCCTCAAAAGAGCAATAAGCATTAGCCTTTATTTGGGACTTCTTATTCTCTAAGGCCATTCCAAGAATGATATAGTTTTTAATCCATGAAACCGTCCTGTCACTTTTCTGAAGGAGTTCTAACATTTATTACTACATTATGAAGCACAGAGGTTTAGTAAGTTTCTTAAAGTTACTTAGGCCAACATTAACAGTGCTCCCTCCCAAGTATGTGTTTGTAAGGACTTTGAAGTTGGCCCAAAATGCTCCAAGACCAAATTCTGAGCATTAAGATTCTTTTACCTCAGAGGAATAAAAGACATGGACAAAGGTCAAAGACGAGAGCAAGGGAGCGAAAGGGAAGTGAACAAGAAAGAGAGGATAAAGGGGGTAGAAAAAAGGGGAAAGGGCTTTTTGTCTCAGAGGGACAGAGAACTACCCCTGGACGGGAGAAAAAATAGGCAAATGACAACTTATAAAGGTAAAGGGGAAAATTATGTATCAGAATGAGGTGTGGGCATGTTAATTAGATAAGCCAAAGGGGGCTTTTAATTGTTAAACTTCAACACTTTGATAGCTAGACCTGGGTAGTCAGCCTTGGGAGGAGGAAGTGGTCAAATAGGGGAATAGACCTTGGTAGCAAGCTTTAGGAATGTATCTAAGAATTTTTACCAATGCAGAAGGAAAAAGCAAGGAGGGCAATGCCTGTCAGTGCCACGTTTTCAATTCTCAGGCTAGCTAGAGTCTCTTCTGTATTTTGTGTTCTATCACCATTAAAAGGCTCACCCCAAATATATATAACACTGAGGAAAAATCTTCTGTGATGTCATGAAAATTTCTCTCATATAAGACAACTTTTAACTATCTAACTGTTTATATTTCATTAACACTAACACCCAAAATTAATCTGTGGGAAATATAAATTTTTACATTGCTGATGAGGTTATATATATTTACCCCAGGCACTTTGACACTATATCAGCAGTATCTCAGAAATGTATTTATTAGCAATATAACTATGCATTTATTCTACCTATAACTCCAAGGATACATAAACTACAAATTATGACAAAAATATAAAGCAATATAAGAATTTAGCAACTGAGGATTGGCTAAAATGCATTTTAAGACATCCTCGAAGGACTACAAGGCAAGCATGAAACACTGATATGCAGTGGTTAATATAACACCCACATTTATTATTTCATAGAACATGTTTAAAAATATAAATAAAACTGGAATGAGAGAGGAAAAAAGTAATTACATCACATTGCAAGTCCCCTGAAGATTCTAATCCTAAGGAAAGTTGGTTCTTACAGTTGGTTCTGGAAGCCCACTTATCACAGAAGGTGTGCATACTTGAACTGAGTGGTACATTTTTGTGGCTGCAGTTCACATGAAGAATGCACATCATGTGATAATAAATTCTGATTTTTACCAACATTAGAAATATGGGGGGGGCATTCATTCTTTGCCTTACCTCACCATTTGTCTGAGAGAAGGTTTGTTATGTCCTCATGTGGCCACACTTGGGCAGGGCTTCCAATGTCCTCATCTCAAGCAGTGTTAGAAAAAGTCTGTATATGTCAGACTCTGCAGACCTTAAGAGACAGCTATATCAGGTCCTGTCAGCATGTACCTCCTGACATCCACATCAGCGTCTACCTTTGTGACTGCATTGAGATGGATCACCAGGTGGAATGGTCTGCAGATGGCCCTCCTTCAGTTTCTGTCCTGCACTTGTTTCATATTTGCTCCCTTGAGTATTATGTTAACTCTTCTGAAAGGATCTAAGCACCCACACTTGTCTTCATTTTCATGGCTTTTGTGGTCTGTGGAGTTGAATCTTGGGTATTTATAGCTTCTTGGCTAAAATCCAATATCAGTGAGTGAATACCATGTGTTGTTCTTTGTGATCGGGTTACTTCACTCAGGAGAAAAATTTTCTAGTTATCCATTTACAACAGAATTTACTGAATCATTGTTTTTAATAAGCTGAGTAATATTCATTGATGTAAATGTACCAAATTTTTTTGTATCCATTTCTCTGTTGAAGGACATCTGAGTTCTTTCAGCTTCTGACTATTATAAATAAGGCTTCTATGAACATAGTGGAGCATATGTCCTTGTTATGTGTTAGAGCATCTTCTGGGTATATGCCCAGGAATAGTATAGCTGGGTCCTCAAGTAGTGATATGTCCAATTTTCTGAGGAACTGCCAGACTGTTTTCCACAGTGGTTGCACCATCTTGCAATCCCACCAACAATGGAGGAGTGTTCCTCTTTCTCCACATCCTCACCAGCATCTACTATCACCTGAGTTTTTGATCTTAGCCGTTCTGACTGGTGTGAGGTGGAATCTCAGGATTGTTTTGATCCCAATGGAGGAGTTAGAGTGAAGACTGAAGGAGTTGAAAGGGTTTGAGACCCCATGAGGAGAACAACAATACCAACCAACCAGAGCCCCCAGGGTCTAAACCACCAGCCTGGGAGCACTTAGGGAGGGACCCATGGCTCCGTCTATATATGCAAGGGTATTATAGGTGGAGAAAGATCCTTGGTCCCATGAAGGTGGACATCGTGTGTGTGTGGGGGGGAATTCGAGGGTGGGAGGTGAGGTGCGGGTTGGGTGGTGTAGGTGGGGGGACACCCTCATAGAATCAAGGAGGAGGGGGGATGGGATAGGGAGTTCCTTGGGAGGGACGAGGGGAAAATGGGGTAAGGGGAGAATATCAGAAATGTAAATAAAATTTCCAATTAAAAAAAAAAAGAAAAAGTCTGTAAAGGAATAAAGTAAATTATTTGTGTCTCTGCTCCAATGAGATTTTCCTCACTCTCTCTGTAAATTAAATTCAAGTTAAATTCAGAGGTTTTCCTCTTTGCTTTATATAAAGCAAGATAAACAGCATGGGGCATAGCACTCTTTTACATGAAATAATAGCAACTCTATTAAAGAATATATATTAAAAGGTAAATTTTCAAAAATGAACTATAATATTACTACTACCGACAAATACCAGTTTACTATATATTTTGGTTTTGTATCTCTTAGGGTTTGTCATGGTAATATATGCTTTTCTTTCCATACATTACATTCATATTTTTACCTTCACTACATTCTTTATACTTACTAAGGCAGCATAAATATTCTCCCTTATATTCTAAACCAGAACATTTACCTTAGATGCAAGTCTGTTTTGAAAGAAAAAAAGCTGTGATCAATAAGTCATCAAGAAAAGAAACCAAGACTTTTTTGATGCTTTGGTTGCATGCTAATAGTACAGATTCTAAGAAGACATTGAACATAATAAGACCTTTCAATAAGTACTCTACAGCTATTGGACTAATTTCAACTTTTTGAAGTAAAAGTGAAGAAGTGTGAAAAACTTTAGAGCAAGAAAATTTTGTGTCTTGCCAACAGTCATGTTATTTTTCAGCAAGGCACAACACAGTTTATGTTTGATCTTTTTGATTTGTACTCCTAGCGCTGAAATCAGCCACCAGTCAGTTCTGTCTTCTCAATTCATAGTAACATGACTGTACGGCTTGCTGCAAAATCTTCATGCTATTTCACTTTTCCATTACTTCTGGAAATTCCTATACACGAAGGTGTGTGGTGATTGTGGTTAGAAAAATGTATACTCGGTGCCACCCTGTTTCTACACAGTGTGTACGTCATCTTTAGACCAATAAGTGGAGGGAGAGGAAATCACAGGGTGGTATACCCTAAACTCAAATAAAAATCTAATCCTCCCTAGAGTCAGCAATATCCAGGTCAAGATACCAAAGTATTTGAGGAGTCTATAAGGCTTGCCAATAAACTTCATTTTCACTTTTATTTTAAAGGAATTTAATTTCACTTTTTAACAACTTTTAAAAATGTCTTTCCTCTCTCCACCCCTCACCCCATGTTCTCTCTCAAACTCATGGCCTTTTTTTTCCCCTTAAATTGTTTTTTGCATATAGAGACAGAGAGATAGATAAATGTTCCTAAACAAATAAATACAAACTGTTCGTCTGTATACTGTTACCCAGATGACCTTTTGGCACTAGGTAGCCAATTTGGAGCTCTTCCTTGGGGAAAAGTATTTATCCATGTTTAGAATTCTTCCTTTGCCCATAATCTCTGATCTAGGGTTGGGGAATCATGGGATTTTCTCTGTCCGTGTCAGTACATCCATTGGTCTTGGTTAGGCAGTCATGTTGATGTTCCTCATGTGCATGTTCTATGATATTCCTAGGAGACAATCTTATTGCTAACACACTGTTCTCTGGCTCTTCTAATCTTTACACTTCTCTTCCACTATGGTCTCTGAGCCTCAGATGTAGGGGTTGTACTTGTAGATGTATCAATTTTATGTAAGTGCTATTATTATAGCATTGGGGTGTGATTCAATGACAGTAAACACAAGGGTTTAATTTCTCTAAAGTTTTTTTCATTCTGAAAAAAAAGATGAGAATTTTGATAATATCTATTTCAGGGAAATGTTTTGAGAATTAAGATAATATGAAATTGAATTGGCATAATATCCCATTGCACCAAGAGCATTAACTCTAAACTTACAGTACTCTTACTGCTCACTGTCATTGTGCTACAAGTTTGTCCTTTTAATTTAAATTTTTGAGAAGTTCATATGCAAATATTGTATTTATAAAATTTTCATACCTCTCTCTATCCACTTTCACTCCTCCTGTCTCCTGGTGTGTGTGTATGTGTGTATGTGTGTATGTGTGTGTACATGTGTGTGTGTATGTGGTGGGGAGAAGAGAGGGAGAGGGAGAAGGAGAGAGAAAGCAGACTTGGGGTTGTTTTTACCTTATGCTGTAGGTATAGGACTAACCACTGAGAGTGGATAGCTTATATAGTTCATCCCTGGAGAAAAAACTGGTTATCCCTCTCTCAGGAGGTACTGATTGCTCATAGTTCTTAATGTAGGTGTGGGAGCCTCATAAAATTGGCACAACTGATGTGGTTATTAGATAGATCTTATTTAATCAGCCATATTGTTGAGATCCATAGATGCAGCTTTCTGTTATATCTAGAATACATTATCAAGCAGAAGGTGTCCTGGTCTTCTGGCCTTTCTCCTCGTTCTGTTCCCTTTTTCATGACTGTCCATGAGCTTCAGATATAAAAGCTGCACGGCAGATCTATCAGTTGACCTGACCAAGCCTATACTCGCTAATTCTCTTCATTTTGACCATTTACAGATCTCTGTAATAGCGTCTACATATTGTAAAAGGAAGTGAAAGGAAGTGGAACAATACTACCTGTGGTGTAACTATTTAGAATAGTTAAAAATTATATCGCTTTGGAAATTAGCCATAGTATGTTCTCTTTTCCACTCTATGATCTTTCTAACCATGGGTAGTTGGTTATGTTTATAGCACCAGATATGAATTCCTGTCAGTTGAGTGTGTCTTACATCCCTTGGGGATGTCTTGCCATGGTGGTCATTGCTGTGGTTTGTGGACTTTATATTTGGGACTATTGGTAGCTTTTCTCACTTGGAGACTTCCATAGCAACATTGGATACTATGAGGGCTTGTCCTCTGGGGAGTGGTTTCCAGGTCAGTTCCAATTTCATTCCTCCAACTCCCATATCTGAAGTGTATAGAATTTCAGACAATAGGGTTTTACATTCAAGAGCTGAAAGTCAATCAAAGGCAATGACAATAACCTTTATTATTATGAAAATCTCCTGGATTTCCCCTGCCAAGAAGTCCAAAGGACATTTTCTTTGCCTGGACATGGAATTTTGTTACATATATTTGGCTTTGGCAGGGAACATATCACCCATTGTGGCATAAATACATTTAAACTAAAACACACACATATATACACATATACATACACATACAAATGTATTTTACTTAAGATTATAAAATCATTTCCTTACTGATTTTTCAAATATCCTTAGTATTATATCTTCTTTCTTTCCCCACTGTCTCTTCTCCCCCTCTTTTCCTGAATTACCCTCTCCTAACTTCTTCATTAAAAGTCTTCTTTTATTTTTTTCCATTTAGGGGATTTCAGGGCATCTGCCTTCTGACTTAATGCAGCAAACTCTCATGTGAAGAATATCTCACCTTCTATCAATTGAGATATTCTAAATGAGCTAAATGAAGAAGCCAATGCAGGAGAATAAGTGTGCATATGTGTGTGTAAATATGTGTACATGCACACATATTAAAGAAAGCTATGGTTTTTTCTAATGGTATGACTTCCCAGTTTGGCTTAAGGATATACAGTAGAAACTTCTCATATTGTTTCTTCTCACCAATATTCCTTTTTTTAATTTCTTGAGTATACAATAATAGTCCATTTACTCTCTCTTCTTATGACAGCCTAGAACTGTCACCTAAAAGAAGGGAATAAATGACTTATGCCTTGAGACTAAATGAGATGCTTTTGTGGTCCCCATGATGCAATGTTGTCACAAATTGACTTGTTACCACAAGCCAAGCTGTTTCAGTTTTGAGTCAAAATTGTTTTGTTTGTTATCTTGTTATTACAGGAATATATTTCCTTCTATAGTAACAAATAGATACAGTTAATTCAATGAATTATATCTTGTGTTTTTTCTCTTTTAATAACATTCATGTCCAGATCCTAGTTCCTAGTTATAGATACAAGTGATACGTGAGAAATTACAGTTTCAGTCTGATAAGTCACCTACATCTTCGACTGTTGATCCAAATGACATAAATAAACGAACAGATTACATCTATGACTGCTTCTCTGTGGCATAAACCTGATAAATCCCAAAATGTGGGCCTACAGAAAACAGAGTTTTAAAGAACATTACCTCATGCACAGTGCAAGCATACGTTAAAAGATTTTGAGATAGTGTGCTTTTAAGTCTTTTCAAGTTTCAAACTACAATGAGCTGAGAGGAAATGCTCCAGAAATAGATACTGCTACTCCAATGATAAGTAAATGCTCATAACATCAAGGACAATAAATGCATCTCTCTTTACCTTTTTCTATGTGCCATCATGAGACTAATGGAGGAAAGGTCACCAATTTCCTGGATGTTTATTGTCAGCATGGTTAATTTTTTCAACTGGCCAGAAAATGTCAAGCCTATCAGTAGCGTTACTCACTTCATTAGCTAATGTAGCATAATTGGATGTTTGGTGATCAAATAAAATGGAACATTGAAGAATCCCTTGGAATAAGACCAAGAATATTTCTCAAATTACCTCCATCATACCAGCTGATTATCCTTTCACAGAAAATAACCCTATATGACTCTATGCCAAATAACTGCATATATCGTTTTTGCAAATAGCTGCAAGCTATGCAAAAAAAAAAAAAAAAAGAAAAGAAAAACCTTTGTACTATTTTGTAATCATTCTAATAGAAAATATTTACTAAGCATTTAATATGTGTGGTGCTCTAAGATTTGAAAAAAGAAATGGCCTCATGGAGCATTCTTGGGCATTCTTCAGATAAAGTACAAGTCTTAATTTGCAAACAAAGAAGTAGATCCTTCACATTGTGGGGAAGGTTGCTGTGCCTATGAGCATTCATTGATTGAGATGTTAGGGTAAAATATGTAAACTCACTATCCCTACCTTAATGACTTGAAATCAAGGGAAAGGACATTCAAGGTCTGTATGGCACTAAGGAACATGCTACCACATCCAGACTTGCAGGCAACGCCTTGCCAAGCTGCATCAAACTTAAGAAAGCATTCTCTAGCATTCTCCTTTCATAGGAACATTGGGAAGAGGTGAAGCCCAGGAGAATAAAAATGCCATTGCCTTAGCAAACTCCCTATCATGACCCCCTGTTATCTAGTCTATGGCTAGTCCTTAAATTCTTTTTACAGACATTTTATTTTTCCTGTTTTATTTTCATATGAGCCTTTGAGAGTCCTAGCTCACACTGGATACTCAAGAAAAGCAAAGTTCAGTATTCGATTAAATTCTAAAGACGGAAAGGATAACGAGAGAGTATCTATAATCTTTAAACTAAACCACAGTTTTCAGAATTTTTATTTATTTTTTTAATTTGTTCATATATTTTATGATCATATTCTTAAAATGTATTTTTACATCTCTATAAATAGTTTCATACAAGACACAGAAGTCAATACAAAGGCACAAAGAAAGGTATACCAGTTGCCTAATTCCTGATGTAGAAATTGCCCCTTGACATTTTTTATGAAAATGTATGCCTAGCATAACAGGATAGCAATAAAAGTGACAGAGCCAATTTAGAGTCAAAAGAAAACATGTTGCAGGTGAGAAGTCCTCAGCTTAGTATGGTACAACGCAGAACAACTCAGGAAAAGTCAAATACCCTTTATTACTATTACATATGATTTCCAAAATACTCTCACTGAGAAAAATTGCTCCAATATCATAATTCCCATGAAAAATGTCACCAAATATAAAACAGTAATGGTGTTAGAAAATAGTATCATTTTAATGACTCTTTAAACAGGTTAGGCGAATACTGCAGCAACATTTGTCCCATTTTTTAACTAATTATTTTCTTTTCCTGCTGATAAAATGCGAAGCCCTAAGCTGTTGAAGAATAATTTTGTCTTTTTTTCTTAACTCAGCATTATTTATAGCACAATAAATCTAATACCCTAAAGCTGATGCTAAAGTGATTATTCCAAGTACCACAGAGATTTCTGTTTTGATTTCCCTGTTCTGTGGGCAGAGGAAGTACATTCCTAGTTCCCAGACACAACAAACAGTATTTGATGAGACAGACAACTGGGTGGCCACAAGTTGAAGAGGTTATGATGAATATACTAAACCTTAGAAAATCAACAGACAAAATCAAACATGCTTGTTATAAGACTTACAGTATTCCAGACTTAAAGAAAAACAAGAGTGCCAAAAAAACAGAGAAGAAAGGCAATGGAAGGAGGCAACCTGTTTGGTGATGTAGTAGCCTGAGGAAAGTGTGTTTGGGAGCCTTGGAGTCAGATAGATAAAAGCTGACAGCAATATGTACAAAAAGTTTAATTCTCTGCTTAAGCTAGCCCTCTCTTGCAGCTCAGTCTTTTATTTTGCATAAGCTACTTTCTTGGAAATTGCATATCAATTCAATCATTTACCTCAGCTTCTCTTTTGATTATGTCTTGAATCAGCAATTTATGATTTTAGCTCCTTGACTCTAAAGACAGAGCCACATGGTCAAAACTGCCTAGGTCTGCTGCTTGTTGGAGCTGGAGCATGGCCTCATTATTCTATTATGTTATCACCATCTTTCTGTTTTCCAACTCCTTTATTGTCTAAGTTTGGGTGTCCTGAAACTTGCTGTGAAGACAGAACCTGAACTCAGAGATCTGCATGATTTTGTCTCCTGAATGCTGAGATTAAAGGTGTGTACCACCACACCTGTACCTAAACTCTTCATGGTCACTATTCCTCAAGATCTGAATCAAAACCCTGTGTCTTCAAACCTCAAGATCTGGATCACAAGTGTACCTTCCATTTCTGGATTGTATTTTATGCAGACAAAGTCTACACTTATTTAACTGCAAACACAAACAATAAGTTTAGCTTCCTGAGATCTTGCCCTAAGATTACCACTCCCTAAATATCTTTATCTCCTTTCTTAATATCTTTCTAACAAAGCTGGTTCATAAGTGTAGCTGACTTTGTTCTTTCAAGTCTGTGAAGCTCCTCATACAATTCATATTGCATTCTTATATTTTGCATAGTTGAGAAATTCTGTAAAGAAGAATTTTTACATTGATTTATATATTCTTGAACTAATGTTTTCAGAGTTTTTTCCCACAGCCTTAAGGGTGTCCTGACGGTCATAGCATTGCCATACTGCTGAGAAAAGCCAGACACATACTAGCTTTCTAGAATCATGGTGTTTCTGATTATCATACAATCATTAACCTTGACACAGAGATCATTTCCCAATAACTTTGGCAGGGAGAACATTCTCTAAAAATGGAACATAAAGTAAAATATATCCATTATTGTACAAATAAGCCTTACGCCTACAGCAACTTTCAGCACTTGAGAAGATCCACACTCTGCTGGCACTGCTCCAGGGGTGGGAAACCTGTCACACTGTACCTGGCAGATAGATTTTCCACCAGTAACTTTTTCTCTAAGCTTAGATTTGTTTGTTTGTTTGTTTTTCTAGTTTACAATGGTGATAGTGTAAGAGCATGTTTGCTAGGTAATGAGGCTGCTTTTCTTTGTCCTTCATGAGATCTTTACTCTGAATTTGATCTCTGGAGGACTTGCAAGCCGGTTTACTTCTGACTTTTAGATAGATGTGGCCAAGTAAGAATCCAATGAAAGAAAGTGCTGACATATGAGAGAGACATGTTTGTTCCTCTGGGCTGATGCCTATCCAATCCCCATGTTTTGCCTGTAATTATCCCTCCATCCAATGCTCCAGGTGTATGGGCTTCATTTATACTCTAGTCATTTGTTTTAAATTTATTTTATTTCCTGTTTGGTCTAAAGATGGTGGCAATAGATTGAAGTTTTCTCACCATGTAAAGGACTTTACCATCTCTGCTAACATCTCTCAATGATGGTCACAACAAAATAATCCATACATTTGTCCCAAACTCTTAAATAATCCTACATGAATATTGTGTTTTCTTTCTACTGTGATCACAGAAGGTGTAACAAAAAGGACTTGAAGAAATAGAGCCTCAGATGGAATTCTGAGGGTAGATTCCTTATATATTTTCAATGAGCACATATATTATCCTTGCGAGAAGTGAATGGATTACTAGGAGATAGGATATCTTAGTTAGGGTTTTACTATTGTGAACAAACACAATGATCAAGGCAAGTCTTATAAAGGACAACATTTAATTGGGACTGGCTTACAGGTACAGAGGTTCAGTTCAAGGCAGGTACATGGCAGCATCCAGGCAAGCATGGTACAGGAGGAGCTGAGAATTCTACATCTTCATCTGAAGGCTGCTAGCAAAATACTGACTTCCAGACAGTTAGGATGAGGGTCTAGGATGAGCTCACACTCACAGTGGCACACATACTCCAACAGGGCCACACCTTCTAATGATGCTACTCTCTGGGCCAAACATATACGAACTATCACAGGGTAGAATTATTTTACTTGAGCTATCACTGAAGATGGGCTAGAATGAAGAACAAACAGAAAGCAAGAACTTAAGAAACCAAGTGGTTATCATCCATGGTAACGATACTGATCAGAATGTCTGAAAGTAGTTAGCTTTTTGTGACACCTCTGGGGATGATTTTAGAGATGAACATTTTCATAAAAAGAATCAGATTTAAGTCTTTGACTGACCAGTTCAGCATTGATGATAACTTTATGGTGGCCCTTTTTGCCTTTGTAGTCACTGGTCTGATATGTCTGTGATGAAATCATAGCCTATTTAAAAAAAATAACTTGTACAAATAGGACATCTTTTTCACACTCTTCCCTCATGGTTCAGGGATCATGTCTGAAGAAGAGCAGAAAAACTATAAGAGCTTATAAGAGCTAGAGTTTGGGGTGGACGAAAGACAAACACTGACTTTCAGATGTTACGGAACTAGTACATGTTAATTCATAGCAGCTATGAGATATACATGACCAAGCCAGTCAACATTCCAGCATGGAGGTGAGAAAGATCCGTATGGACATTTGATGTCCTATGGACATTTGATAGCTTCTAGGAGGAGGATGAGTCAGTTTTTTTTTTAAGGGTGTGGTCCTTGGTAGCTCTACTTGGATATCTACTCCAGTGGATATATGGATATGGATATATCACATGAATATATGCTCAGCATAAATTTCACTGGGTATATTTTTAAAAATGAAGATACAAATTTGGGATGGAATGAGGGTAGATCTTGAAAGAATTAAAAAAGAGAAGAATAGAATATGATATATATATATATATATATATATATATATATATATATATATATATATATATTTCTCAGAGATTAAGAAAAATAACTTAGTCTCACCAGACCATTTATGTCCTGATACCAGTGGAAAGTAAAATTGTAACAAAATAGAAGGTAAAGGTTACAGTTGGGCAAAACACAGATGAGACTAACAATTCTGCATTCCTAACTCTCCCAAAGAGGCAGCCCTTCTGGACACAAAACCAAAACATGTTAGATCTTAGCATAGCTCAGACAGTGAGTTACAAGACGTGGTTTCTAAGAAAATTGTCCATTGACTTTAAAACATTACTGATTTCTATTGAAGAAAGGAGCTAGAAAAACATGCATGGAAACAGACATTATTAGTATTGGGTTGTAAATATAAAATATAAAGCTCTATAGTGCCAAATAAATTGATTTAGGTATATTTACTTTACCAGGAGTGAAATCAATAGTCTCTTTTGTTTGCTAGTTAAACTCAGACTCAGTTATAACCTTAAGTCAAAGCCAATTGGCTGGCTTTGAATAATATGAGGGCTTCCGTGGGATGTTAGAATGGGGCCCTCACATGTAGTCTGCCAGGCCATACCTAAGCAACACAATCACAGGCTAATACGGAAGACTTTTCTTTTATTAAAACCTTAAAAAGGTACCCAGGAGAGGATGTAGCATCCTTTGAAATATGCTAGATGTCTCCCTGGACTAGGCATGACTGTAAATGTTATGAAGGAGGTCATTTTCCTATTTTCAGTGCTAAAATAAGTTCCCGAAATACTGTCTATCATACTGAGAATAATGGTTTCACATCACTGAACAAAGCATGACGATTTGTTCAGCCACGGTGCAGGTATAAGATACATGGGTAATGGGTGGCAAAATAGAATGATACAATTACAAATCTAGACTCCATGGCCAGGTAGAGAACTAGGGATGACAGTAGATATATTTGTTCATAAATAGATTCTCTTCCTTTTGCCTCATAGAAATTGCAGTGATGGTCACTGTCATCTGTAGGACATACTTCTGATTAAGTATGTCTCTACTCTGTTTAGATCCAAATGACTGCTTTATCTGTGGACTCCAAGGATCTAATGATGGAAATGACTCCTACATTTTCTTTTACCATCCCTCATTGGGTTTTCTTATTAACATTCACACCTTTGTACATGCCTCTTGTACAAACTCTATTTGTCCCACTTTGGTGTGATGTTTTTCTTTCTGGAACCTTGACAACTATACTATTTCATCATGTTATTGAGAAGACAAATCACAAGCAAGGTCTAAGTCCTCAGAATGCTTTCTGATATCATTGGGTAGGGATATTAGAGACGCTTAGTTATCATTATCACTTTAAAATTGATACATAATCTTCTGAAGAGATTTCATAGCAGCAAAATGTTAATGAAATATCCATCAAGAAGAAACCTATAATATGTAGTTGTTAGCACAACAAAAAGAACTCACACATAGCCACTGACATATTAAAACTCCCTCCCACAAAACCTCCATCTTACCTATTCCATTTTACTTTAACTTTTTATTAATGATCATTTTCTCAATCTAGATAATCAAAACAAGGGCTTTGCAAAGAGTTCTGTTTCAGCTTTGCCAATATCCCTTGGGCTTTTCTTTATAGTGGGTCTGCACTGGGTTTGGGGTGAACACACTGCTCATATAGGAAGTATTGGACTGCATTTCCCAGTACACTGCCATCAGGTGCTGGGTATAGGGAAGTGCTGAGCACCAGTCAGGAGGTGGGAAAACGCAGAATAAGATATGAGTGGCAGATGTTGGGGTACCCTGACTTCTAGGCCTTCAGTCACCACTAGAGATCTGCACAGAGAAGTTGGGGGGCCTGCGGGCTGAGGATGGTGACTAGCCCAGGGCTGGGGAGAATGGGACCTCAGGCTTAGCTCATTGTTGATTGTCCTTAGTTTGGCAGCGGTTGGTTGGAAACACAGAGAAGCCTTCTATGGGACACTTGGGCCATGGATCATTAGGTGAAGGCCTTCTTCATCCTCCCCATGGCAGCTCTACATGCTCCCCATGGCGGTTCTCAATGAAAAAGACAGTCCATGTTTATCCATACCATTTATTGACTCTTCATTGAGGAAAATGGATGCATACCAACTTCTCGGGTGAACCAGAGATTCAATACCTTTTGTGGAAAGGAATGTCTGGGAAGAGAAAATTATTGGCTAAAACCTTGGGGCCTCTAGATATTTCATTAGCATGCAGAATTCTGTTCTGGGCTATGTGACCGATGTGGAGAATATAGCATGCATGTGTTCCAAGCCAGGAATCTGGCAGGGAGCAGACAGGCACCTACCAGCTCAGGTGTGTACCTGAGTTTCTGAAGTCTTAACCTTACCAAGTTTCCTAGCATAGTCCATTGTCCCACAGGGTAAGCTAATTGTCCCTTGATGGTTTAATTTCTCTAAGAAACTCCAAATTAAAAAGACATGTGAAATTTCAAATAATATGTTTAGTATTTAAATTCAGAAGCATGGCTAAACCTTGTACTGTAAAAATCATAGCAGCAACAGTAGTCACACAAAATCACTGTGGCTTTCCTAAGAGAACATCTACGTTTCATATGCTGGACCAATGTAGAAAAGAAATCACAATAGTAGGCTGAGTAGCAAGTTCTACACAGAGTTAGAAGATGACAAGATATCAAAGGATACAGACTCCTGTATGATTAGGGTTTATAAATACATGCTCTCTTTACCATACTAAGTGCAGGGACTACCCACAAAGGATCACTCCTAAGTGGAACAAATCTTTCTTACAATCTGATTTAGTTATTAGTATTAAATAAGAAATCTGAAAAGAGGAAATGACCTCAGAGAGATTAAAAGAAACTCCTAGGTTTGAGAACCTTGGATAATTATGTAAGGTGGCTCATCTGAATTGTAGTGGAAGATGGAGCCCGCTGACAATTTCTCCTTGAGTCTGATCTGCAAAAATTCCTTTGCTATGATAAAGCAATCCAGTACATATTCCTTGGTTTGTTGATTCACAAAGTAGACTGATGATTTGCCAACCTCTGTTTGGAACTCTGTTTTGAAGATGCTATCTTTACTGACTTACATTTTCCTAGAAGATTTTGCCCAGCCTACTGTTGCCTTCAACTTCCTACATATCTCAAAGGATCTCAAAGCAGTTGGCCCACTTCTGAAAGGCTCTGGTGTTCCAGTGTTCTATGGGAATAAGCTCTGAAAATCTTGGAATGTCTCTAAAACAAGTGTCCTGTTGTGTAATCTGTAATAATTATGAAATGTAATGTGAATAAGAAGGAATGGCTTCTTGCCTGCTAGGGAAATAGAGTAGCCACAAACCACTTAGTGTCTCACATCATCTACCCTTCCAAGATTATAAACCCACATTGTATGGATACTTTGTCCCAGCTGCTGAAACACAAGCAATCTTAACATCAGAGGTGTCCTGACTTTAAGTCCCCTGAAAGTGTATCAGTGGTTACTAGGTACAGGAAAATGTGTGGAAATCACAGGTCTGAGACAATAATGGAAGAAACATGGCTAGATATACATGGACAAAAACCACATCGAATCCTGTTAATATGTGTTGATTTATAATCAATAAGAACTCAATGCATTTAAAGACAGTTTTACACAGACAGAGCAGTATCTGATTTTTCTATATCTAGTTTATTAAATCTTTGGATTAAATCTCACTAGACATCATAAAAGGATGAGAAACTGTCACAAACATGAAGAGAAACTTGGGTTGCTATTAGGACAGAAGGAACACTGCTCTTTAGCTATGCTGTCTATCAAGATTGCAGAGCAACTTGTTTTACACAGGGAGGCTGTTCAGTGAGTTTATGTAGAGAAAGAGTCAGCCTACGCTTTTGGAAGGCAATCTTCTAATTGTATTATCTACTCTTTCCCAAACTACTGACCTTGAAGCCATCTTGAGCCTTTCCTCAGGAAAGTACAGCACCCCCCACACACACACACACACACTTTTCTACTTTGCTTTTCGTTCAGAGGGAAAAAAGCAGCATACAACAAAGGTCAATCATTGTCTTTCATAATTTGCTTTAAAACAACTGTGCTTCCTGCATTCCCTGGATTCCATCCAGAGGCATGTTGATTGTCTGGTATTATCTATCTAGGAAGGGGGAGAACCTTAGGGAAATAAATATATCTTACTGATACTTATAGCTGCAGCCCCTCTCCCAGCTTCTTTCCATCCCTCTCCTCATTTCCCAACCCACTGCAACCCCCACACCACAAATCCACATCTTGGTGAGTCATTTCTTTTCCCTCCTCTTTTTCTTGTTCTTGTAGCAAAATATTTTCTCTTGTGATGTAACAGTTTAATTATTCTTTCAAGGAAAAGATGTAACTAATCGCTATTTTCCTTCTTTCTCATAATTGGATAATTGCATATTTAGCAGCTTCATCAGTTAATTGTGCACGAGGGGGGAAAATCTCCTTTAATATTTAAAGACAATGTTTTATTTAGTTGTTAGCAAAATGGATTAATGTTTTAGTTTGGAAAATTTGTGAATAGATTATTTCACAGTTTCTATAACGTATTTTTAATGAAGGAATTAATTTAAGTACAGATTTGAGAAATCTAAGGAAAATAACTGGAGTATATCTCTTAAACATGAAAAAGAGAAAAGTGGGCTTCCACTGGCATGAGGGCTTATTTAACTTATTTAACTGGTGGAGATGTTAGGAAGTGTAGAGAACATAGGGCTTTTGCAGTGAAAGCCATAGATCTTGCTTGGGTAGTGAACCTTGTTACAGGTATCAAGGTTGGGTACCTTGGTGTTCAGAAGTTAACTCATTGTTTTGTTTTGCTTTCTACCATTGGCAAAACATGTTGGAAATTTTCAAATGGATCCTTCTGACATTAATCTTTGATGCCAGAGGAAGTGATATTCAAATACAAAATGGACTTGAAAGGAACCAAATTTTCCTTTGTCCCATCTGTGTTCAATGTTTCTAAAAGTGCTTTCATGTATGAATATACTTTAGGAAGATTCTATAGTAGTAAGTTTTCATGTGGCTTTTTAAAAGGCCTTTCGTATTAATTCCTTCCTTTACCTTGCACTACATACTCCTTCCCATTTAATCCTCCTATTCTGTTTTCTTCTTTATCCTTTCATATCAATATACGCTATTTTCTCTTTAGGTTGAGAATATATCTCAGAAAGGAAGCACTTGTTTAGCATGCACAAGGCCTGGTATTGACCACCAGTCACAGTAGTGACCACACAGCAAATTCATTAGGCAATATTTTCAATTTCCTACTGTCCTATCTGGACAGCTTCCTTTATGATAGCCTGGATTATTGAAAAATGCTTTCTGTTCCTCAGCTGGACTTAGACTGAGAAGATGATGGAGACAAAGAAGGGAAGTGTCACTCAACCTCAAAGGAAATGACATAAACATATGGGGGAGTTGACAAAAATGTATTTCTTTTATTTAAAAAAAATACTATTACATTCTGATGTAGCTTTATTGCTTTTATAGTTCCACTATATCTGTTAAAACATGTCTTCTCTCTGTTCTACATTCTATTCAAAGACAATGAAGATGAATGGATCAATTACTGAATCTCCAAATACAATAAAGGAAACTCAGTTTCCCCTAAAGCACAGTCAGGATAACAGTATTTTTAATACTTTACCAATTTCATTTCTGTTGCTGTGATAAAACATCCTGTCAGCAAGCAACTTAAGGAAGGGTAGGTTTCAAGTTAAAATTCAGTGTTTCGAGAAACTTAAGGCAAAAACAAAGTAACTAGTTATATCCATGTTCTAGGGCAGAGAGAAGGTAAAGGCATGAATCTTTGCTTGCTTGCTTGCTTGCTTGTTTTTTTTTTTTTTTTTTTTTTTCACTCTTAACCAGTCCATGGCCCAGCCTAGGATATGGTATTCCCAACAGTGAGCTGTGTTAGTTAATATTCAAGACAATCCCCTTGAGATGCAACTACAGGCCAACCTGATCCACGTAATTCCTCACTGACACCATCTTCACAGCCGATTCTATTTTATGGCAATTCAATTCTATTTTAACCAAAAAGACTATTTACACAGTTTCTGTGACTAGTTTCTGTGACTAGTTGGTCTTTGTGTCGGCTCTTAGAGAAATACACGGTGTGACGTATGACCAACACATGACAAAGGATATCAGGAAAGAAGAAAGAAATAAAAAGTGCTTGAGAAAAATCAGAGACAAGGAAAGATGAAAGGACTGAGTGGAACAAAGAAAGAGCAAGGTGAAATGAAGCCAGAGAATGAAAATTCTTCAATGGAAGAAGTAGTTAGAACTTAGAAATCAGACAAATATGTATCATTCTATCTTTTTTCTTCATCTGAATACTGAGACAAGTAATGTTCTGTATTTTATTGTTTTTATTATGAGAGATAATTTACCGTCCCTACATTTGGTTCTTTTCCACTCTAATCAGAGTGATAATTCCCTCTACTTGTCTCAATTAGTCCCCAATTCTGAGACAAGTTAGGGAACAAAGGAAGTTTTTTGAGATTTCTAGCTATCAGAAAGGAGGATTGCCACATGGACATGTCTAATGACGACTGAAAACTGTTTAGGACAAAATAAGCCTAAATGGAACCTTAGGTAATTCAGTGGCTACATATGGGTCTTGGTAGATGGCTCACAGAAAGATAACCTACTGTGTACTGTATGGAAGAAACACCTGCCAATAAAAAGCTGATTAGCCAATGAACTGCAGGAAATAGGAGGTAGGAGTTCCGGTTTGGAGAGCAGCGAACTGTGGGATAGAGTCAGGTGCAGGAGGAGGTTCACCCAAATTCTAAAGAGAAGCATGAGACTGAGAAGAGGTAAACCAGTCATGGGCTACTCATAGAATAAAATAAATAGATTAATTAAATTAAGAGCTGGTTGACGAACAATCCAAGCTTATGGCAACTCAGGCATTTATTGATATATAATCGAGTCTTAGTGTTGTTATTTCAGGAACTGGGCCACGAGTGGAAAAGCTCAGGCTTCCAAATGTGTAAACATACCTCCTGTAAACTTCCCTGTGGGAACAACTCCAAACTGGTGGTTTTTTACATTTCACCATGAATTTCCACACTATTCTACTCACTTTTTATGTTCTTGTCTTTGAATTAAAGTCTCTATCATTTGCCTAGTCTAAGGAATTTAGTTCTCTTGGTTGTTTTATAGATATGTATATATTGATATGGCTTTTTCTCAATAGACAAGTATTCACACATTAAGTGTCTACTGTAAGAATCAGAAAATATGTGAGAGTTCTGTCACCAGAGTTGGCTGAGAAAAAGGAGTTAAAAATTCACTTTAACATTTGAAAACGTTTCCTGTATTATGTTACAAAAAGAAAGCATGCGGTAAATGCTAATTTAAAGAGAACTATTCTTACTCATTAGAATGAGATGGATTCAGTGTTTAGTCAACTGATATTGTAATAAAGGGATGCTCAGGCAAAAAAAAAATACTTATTGTGGTCACCTGCAAAGGAGATGGATCATTTCCCACAGACAAGTTTCCATTGTCCAGAATTATGACACCACACCTGCACAAGCACATATGAAGAAGTTCATTAAACATATAATTAAAGCCTCTGAGAAACCAGGGCAGGCCTCACCAGCAGGTTCACAACAGCTTGTAAGAAAAGAAAATGTGATGAGCAATTATCTTATGAATTCTATCGCTGTGATAAACATCATGACCAAAAGCATTTTGGGGAGGGTTTATTTCAGCTTATGCTTAAGTCCCATTCCATCAATGAGGGAAGTCGAGGCAGGAAACAAGAGTCAGAAACTAAAGTAGAGACCATGGAAGAACACTGAGTACTACTTTGCTCTCCACAGTCTGTTCTGGCTGTGTCCCTATAAAAATCAGGGCTACATGTTCAATGGTGGCACTACCCTCAGTGTGCTGGTCCTCTCACATCAACCATTAATCAAGAAATGCCCTACAGATTTGCCCACAGGACAACATGATTTCCCCCCTTCATTTGAAGTTTCTCTACCAAAATGACTCTAGTTTGTGTAGCATTGAGCAACCAACAAACAAAATAAACAGGGCAATAAGTCAAAAGGAATCACTACCTATAATGACTCTTAGTTGAGCTCCTTTTAGTCTTCTGATGAACATACCAATAGTCATGTTGGACTAAATGCTCAGAAGAGCTCAGAATGCACAGCACATGTAATGACTGCTGTGGGAACTCTGTACTAATAGTAAAGTGGGATTGTCAGGTGAGAAACTGGTTCCAAATGATAAGGTTAGGATGCCTCTGCAAAGTGCCGTGGATGGGAAGTAAGAGACAGCACTAATTTTGAACTGGAGAAATCCAGTGTGTATCCATCTAGGGACAGGAAATACATGAATAGTCTTGATAGAGTTGTCATATAAAACAAGCATCAGTATGAAGCTTGTGTGTAAATGGATGACTTACGTTATCAATCAGTTATTCCTTGTATAGGTTGAGAATTTTTTTTATGCATCTGAAAAGAGGGAAGGATGCGAGCTCTAATTGAGCTCATGGCCAGCTGTATTAAAGAATACACAAAATGAAAATCCTAATCTGTCTCTTACCCCAATAAAAAAGCTATGTATCACACCTACAAGCCCCAATGAAAGCTCAGCATTCTATAATGAAGTATATACTACCTCATTGGAAATATCGTTGGATTTACAGCTATTGTCCTATAGCACATGTTCAGTTGATAGAGTGCTGCTTTAGCATGAGCTCCAGCACTGTGTAAACCAGGCATGGCAGAGCACTCCTGCAGTCCCAGGATTCAGTTGGTGGAGGCAGGAGGATCAGAAGTTCTAGGTCATTGTCAGGTATGTAATGAGTTCAGGTTCTGACTGAGCTACTTGAGACCTGTATCAAAAGGATAGAAAATAAAATAAGCAAAATAAAATTCCATAATTAACACTTTAATATGTACATGTTTGTTTGTCTCCATCTTTTATTAATCCAATGAAGTGGTCTTTTATTTATAAACATAGTCAACAACTGATTGTAATTATTCTAAGACATCTGCAGTGTAAATTTCTGCTTTTTTTTTTTTTGGAGACTCAGTTGTATCATGTGATGTTTCTCTGGAAACTATTTTATAAAAGGATGTTTTGCTGAGAGCAGACATGTAGTGTGTTTCTGGAAGCTTCCTGAAAAACAAAAAAAGAAAGGCCATATGATATTTTGATAGAGTGGATACCTGAGAGAACATGGGATGTTTGGACAGTGTATAAGTATAACCCAACAGAGAGTGGACAATGCTATGACATTGATCTTTCTGGCCATGTTTTGCTGGTCTTCATTGGGCTTTGTTGATGACACTATAGCATTGGTTCTCCTTGCCTTCTTTGCTGATCATTGTTTGTTGTGACTTTGTGGAGAGAAACACACCAAAGAACGTCTTGTGATATCCTGGCAGCTTCTTGCTGATTCTGTGGATTCAGGCCAATTGGCAGAGTCTCACGGTTTCTTCTGGATTGAAGTGCCATAGCTGCTACATGAATGATGTTTGCTGCTGATTTCTGTGAACTGTACTGCTGGTATCTCAACAACAAAGATTGGAATATACCCAAAGAGCTATTTCTAAACAGGTCCATATTCCCCTTTGCACTATTAATCTTTTCTTTCTACTACTTCTGGCATATGTTGGGCTAGAAGGAAGGTTAAAACATTTAAGAACCTCTATTAAAATAGGTTTTGAAAAAAATTTAAGCGTAGAGTCTATACTTTCTCCCTGCTGTTTAAATTTAGATCTTTCATACATAGACATGGTTGTGAATGATTTGTTCACCAGCCACCTTATAGTTCTGCTTTGTTGTCACTGTTACAAATTAATGAATATAGAAATTCTCAAACTTGCCTCCTCTCATGATATACAGACATATATACATACATACATATGCACATATGTATATATATACATGCATGCATACATACATACAATGGATCAGAGTTAAAAGAATATGTGAGAATGTAATAAAACTTTGGTCACATAGCCTCAACATGCAGAGAGTGAAAGAAAAAAATAATTAATGGAGATAGCCTCTGAAACAAAGCATACAAAACACTCCAACCTGATACCATGAATTGGACAAACGTGTTTCTTTGACTGAAATGATAGGAATCCAGGAAGGGACTGAAGCTAAGTCCCTTTGAGCATACTATAATTTATAAGCAAAGAGACAAAAATCAAGGGAAATAATTGTTCATTTAGCTAAACACTAATTGGTCTCATTTAATTAAGATTTGCTTAGGGCTATGGTGATCACTTCCTCTGCTCTACTAAATAAAAACTAAAGAATAATACTTTGCTCATTGCTCGACTCTGAGTCTCCCTTCTCTGTTGTTACATACTCCCAGGCAGCTCAAACAAAAAGGAGTCTATATATAGACAGATAATGTATTGGCCGAAATTTTTGGTCCTTAGTTGGCCCACTAAGTGACTGTACATAAGAAAACCATGATCCATTCCCTTAGGCTTTAAGTCCACATTCGAATAAAACAGCACCCGTGGAGCCAGTTATCAAATTAATCATGTGGAGCCAATCCATAGGCCTTCCCCAGAGTCCTGACCAATCAAGTCAGGTCAGCCCATACAACCATATGTGAAGCACCAGTCTGCCATTTGTGGCCTTTAGACATGCCAAAAGTCAGAACCAGGCCCTGTGTTAGGTAATCTTAGTTCAGGGTCTGGCCCCAGGGCCAGCTAGGCAGGGGTTTATTAGATTCACACTCCAAACCTAATTTTCTAATGGTGACTTAGAGCCTTCCCTGTCCCCATGGATTCTAAAACAGGGGTCTATATCCCACAGCTTCAGGGAGTGTTAGGTAGTGCCCTAGCCCTTAGAGACCTAGCATCCAGCACACCTGTAGGGTCACATACCTAGTCTCCTATCAAAAATTAAAGTGGCAAAATAGATGAGGGGATAAAAAGGCACAGTGCACCTCATTTCACCTTAAATCATATGTGTAATATGAAGATATAGAATTAATGGTCCACATATGTTAAAACAACAACAGAACTTAGTCATCAACTTTACCTTTAGTTATCAGGGAAATACAAATCGAAATGACCCTGAGATTCTACCTCACATCAATCAAAATGGCTAAGATAAAATCTTAAGGGAAAGCACTTGTTGGCAAGAATGTAAAGAAAGGGGAATACTCCTCCATTGCTGGTGAGAGTGGAAAATTGTACAGCCACTCTGGAATCAATCTGGCACTTTCTTAGAACCCAAAATAGTTCTACCTGAAGACCAGATATACTACTCTTGGGCATATACCCAAAAGATAACCCACCATACTCCAAGGACATATGCCCACTATGTTCATAGCAGCTTTATTTATAATAACCAGAAACTAGAAACAACTCAGATGCCCCTCAACTGAATAATGGATGCAGAAATGTGGTACATTTATATAATGGAATACTATTCAGCTATTAAAAAGAAGGACATCAAGAATTTTGTGGGCAAATGGATGGAACTAAAAAATATCATCCTGAGTAAGGTAACCCAGACTCAAAAGGACATGCATTGTATGTGCTCACTTATAAGTGGATATTAGCCGTAAAGTGTAGAATACCCATGATTCACTCCACAGACCCAAGGTAAACAAGTAGGAAGGCCCAAGTAAGGATCCTTGAGTCAGGCACAGAAGGGTAG
This sequence comes from Mastomys natalensis, assembly GCA_021653895.1. Taxonomy (NCBI): domain Eukaryota; kingdom Metazoa; phylum Chordata; class Mammalia; order Rodentia; family Muridae; genus Mastomys; species Mastomys natalensis. Next base: position 526,845 of record JAJTUV010000758.1, on the reverse strand, counting down.
ACAGAAAATAAAATTGTCATAGGAGGCAGAGGGAGGGAGGGAATGGGGGAGGAGAGAAAGGGAGGGGAATTGGAAGGCAGGATCATGTGCAGGGAAAGATAGGGGGGGAGAGCCAGGAAAAAGGCCCAGAGGGCCAGGAGAATGAATGGAAATCTGCAGCTGCTGGGGGAGGTACATCGTGGAGAGGGGAATTTCTAGGTAGTTCCAGAGACCTGGGGTAGGGGAGGCTCCCAGGAGTCAATGTAGGTGACCTTAACAGAGATGCCTAATAGTGGGGACATGGAACCTGAAGAAGCCACCTCCTGTATCCAGACAGGATCCCCAGTGGAGGGATAAGGCCACCAACCACTCACAAAACTTTTGACCTAAAATTTATCCTGTCTAAAAGAAATGCAGGGATGGAGCAGAGACCAAAGGAAAGGCCAACCAATAACCAGCCCAGCTTGAAACCCATTCCATAGACAAACACCAACTCGGAATAATACTCTGTTATGCTTGCAAACAGGACCCTAGCATAGGCTCTAACCAGCAAGTGGACTGAAACAGATGCAGATACCCATAGACAAACGTTACATGGCGGTCAGGAACACTTTACAGAAGAGATGGGGCAAGGACAGAAGGACCCGGAAGTAGATAGGAATCCCACAGGAAGACCAAACTTCAACCCCTGGCATGTCTGAGTCTGAGCCACCAACCAAAGGACATACAATACACTGGCTGGAATGTGACCTTCAGCACATATGTAGCAGACTGGCAGCTTAGTCTTCAAGACAGGCTGTCTTGTCTGGCCTCAGTGAGAAAGGATGTGCCTAATCAGGCTGAGACTTGATGTTTCAAGGTGAGGAGATTCCCTGGGGTGGTGAGGGGGTCACACCTTCTCAGAAGAGAAGTGGAAGGGGTGGGGGAAGGGATTCTGTGAGGGAGGAACCAGGAAGGAGAGCAACCTTTGGGATGTTAAATAATTAATTAACTAATTAATTAATTTTCAAAACAGAAAAAGCACAGTGCAGCTCACTTTACTTTAAATCATGTGCTTAATATAAAGATATAGAATCGAGATTACTTATGTTAAAACAATGACAGAACTGGGCGCATATATACAAGATGTATTTAAAAGGGAGAACTGGGAATCTCTGGAACAACACTGACAAAGAAGTACAAAGAGGGCAACTCTTCCCTAGTGCTGTGGGGTTTGCTTGATGGTTTTTGGCAGTTGGAGGAAACATTTCAAGCCCAGATTGGAAATTTAGTTTAAGCTATATATCTATATTTACATACTGCCTCATGTGTAGTATAGGATGTCTTAGGTAGATAGTTGCAGGTTCCAGACATTCTTACTGTTTTATCCTCCTTATCTTCTTCTATACTTATCTCTCTCCCACATCCATAATTTGAGCCCCTTGCCTCAATTTTACCATTACCTCCAATGAAAAAATAAAAGCAAAATGTGTCTGTAACATGATTCCTTTCCTTTTCAAAATTATATTTTCTTCTTTAAGATTATTCTAACATTAATTTTCTTTGGTGTTCTATTCCCTGGACAAGACTATTTCTCCTGTACTCATCTCTTAGTTACCTGCAGTTTTCTTGTGTAGAATGAGGCCTTTCTCCTGCCCATTTTGGCGTGTCTGTTGTTGTCATCCTTGGTCAGCTTGCCAACTGGTTATCCAATACCAAGGGTCAGCCTTGAAAACACGCACGTGCAGTAACATTCCACAGACTGAGCAGGGTGTAGTTATGTCCTAGCATTTAGGAATATTGATGTATATACACATATACATAAATATAACATATGTATGTAACAACAATAACTGAAAAAGGAGCTATGAATTCAAAAGATAACAAGGATTGATATACAGAAAGTTTTGGAGGGTATAAAAAGAATGGAGAAATGATATAATCTCAAAAATATCGAGAAATGCAGGGACAAAACTGGAACAGAAACTGAAGGAAAGGCCATCCAGTGACTGGCCCAACTTGGGATCTATCCCATGGGCAGTCACCGAAGTCTGACACTATTACTAATGCTATGTTGTGTATGCAGAAAGGAGCCTAACTTGGCTGTCCTCGGAGCTATGCTCTACCTGCACCTGACTGAGACAGATGCAGATACTTACAGCCAACCATTGAACAGAGGTCAGGGACCCCTTGGAAGAGTTAGGGGAAGAACTGAAGGAGTTGAATGGCTGCCAACTCCATAAGAAGAACAATATCAACTAATTGGGACCCTGGGAATTCCCAGAGACGAAGCCAACAACCAAAGAGCATAGACTGGTTGAACCATGACCTCTGATACATATGTAGATGAAGACTGCTTTGTTTAGCCTCAGTGGTACAGGATGTGACTAATTCTGTAGAGACTTAATGTACCAGGGAAGAGGGATGTTGGAGGGAGGGTGAGGTGGGGTGGGTGAGTGAGGAAGCACCCTCTCAGGGGCAAAGGAGACGGGGATGGGGTGAAGAACTCTGGGAGGGGGGGACCAGGAAAGGGACAACATTTGGAAAGTAAATAAAATAATTTAATAAAAAATAAAAAAACAAGGAGTCATGCAATTTGTAGACTGTGCTTTATTTTACTTCTTACATAAGTTTCTGTATAAATACCCACTCTACTTCTAATTTTCTAAAATTTATTGAATGTTATTACACATATTTGTGTAGCACTGTGTAATATTTAGATATATGTGTGCATTACATGTTTAAATCATGTTAAATAAAAAATCCCCTTAAGATGAAAAATGAAACTGGGTTTGCTGGCACCAGTTGGCCTTTTCCCTTACCAATTAACATCTCTGTCTCTCTCTGTCTCTCTCTGTCTCTCTCTGTCTCTCTCTCTCTCTCTCTCTCTCCCTCCTCTCTCTCTCTCTCATCATAAACCACGTCAGACAACTCCAAAGCTGCTGCTGTTGTGAGCACCTTTATTTTTCTTCCCCAACATTCACAAGACTCAGTTCTATCTCTCTGCTGCAGCTCTATTCTCCGTGACTTTCTGCACAGAAGATCCCTTTATCTTCTGTAGCCTCCAACTCCAGGAGATTTTTATGAATGTCACTGAGATTATCCGATGTGAGAGGGGATGACATCCTATTGATGTTCTCTTGGCTAATATACACATGTCCTCTGGGGAATATGGTTCTTATCAAATTGCTTCTTGTGTGCCTTCAAAGGACAAACAAAAGAAATTGAAACAATTATTCAGAAACTCTAGGCTTTAAGAGCAACAGCTGCTGATGATAATGAGATAGGATTTTGTTCTGAACTGTGTCACCATTAATCACATTTCCTAGATAAGTTCTTGAACCTCTGAGTTGGTCTCAGTGGAAGTGACAGTGAACGGAATACTAGAGCTGAGAATGGAGGCGACAGTTAATTCAGTAACTTAACAAATCAATTGAAGTTGCTTTTGGAAGTTTAGCCTCTGATTATAGAAGATAGGAGTGCTCACTCGGGGCTCTTCATCTTTCTAATCATTGCAAACTTAAATGATAGCTATTTTTCTAGACTTAATTTGGGCTTTTTCCTTAAGATCTCTGAGTATGTGTGTGTGTGTGTGTGTGTGTGTGTGTGTGTGTGTTTGTACTCACATGTGTATGTGCATGCCTATGTGTGTGTCCATGCTTGTACAATACAGTAAAAGAAATTTCTGAAATAAGTATTGTCCTAGTTAATTTAGCTATTCCATAGAGAGTGTTTGAGGGACCTCAAGCTACTCTTTCTACTCTTTAGGTGACTATAAAAAAGTAGTACCTGTCTGTTCTTCAACATCTGCTAGAGCAAACAGAAAAATGTACATGCTGCTTCCTTAATAGTTGGACCCATGTGCTCTCCAGTAAGAAAATTTGCACTTGTAGTCACAGAGCAGCCACTTGATGATGATTTATGTATCAGTGGGAGAAATGATGTGCTCACAAACTGCCAAGTCAACACCTTCCAGGCCAGTTTGTTAAAGCTCATCCACTAGAAAGTTCAACTTGTTTCTGAAAGGATGGAGGGATGACAAGGATAGGCCTGGAATAATTTTATATCTATTAAGGAAGCTGGGATAGAAGGATAGTAAATTGGAAGACATAAGAGGTCCATTTGGCTAACATTTTTAATATAACGATGTAAAGAGAGTCCTGAGACAACAGCTATTTGACTTCAATAAAAAATTAGCATCTATTAAGTATTAGCTTAATTATTATAGAGACTTGTGATGAAGCCCTTTAGTGACAGCTAACAAGTTTACTATTGTATGAAGCTCATATGAATAATGAAAAATATGCAAGTAAATAGAGTGTAAATAATAAAATTTCAGATGTGATATATAACATGGAGATGACAAAGGGGTGACTACAGTATAAAGGTGGAAGAAGATAATGGGCCCAGAACACTGCCAGTGAAAGGATACTGAGCTGAGCTCCCACTGACCAGAAGATTGTTGTGAGTCGTCACATGAAAAGAGGATCCTTACCAAGGAAACAACTCATGTGGAGAGTCTGTGTGTGAACAAACTAGAAGAAGCACGGCCAGAATAACTGGAAGAAATTTTTGAAGAAAAATTTTACTAGGCAAATTTGAACAGGTAAGGAAGATAGGTTTATATTTTAAGGTGTTTTATAAAACTATTTGTATATGTTTGTGGCTGCTTGTAGGTTAATGCATGGGAGTAAAGGACCCTAGAAAGCCAGATCAGGATGGTGAAATCCCTGGAGGTGGATCTTTAGGAGCCTGTGAGCTCTCTATCCCGCATGGCCACTGGAACAAAAATCAGATCCTCTAAGGACAATATAGACATTCAGCTGCTGAGCCATTCAAACCTGAGAGACAGACTACTGAAGTGTCTTCTACTTGGTGATTCAATTCTGTGTCCCTGAAAGTAATCCAGACCACAAGCCCTCATACTAATGAAACAGAACCCATAGCCTAGCCAATCCCACTTATCTCATGCGTAACTTTTTCTAAGGACAATTTTTAAAAATATATCAGTGACAACAACAGCAAAAAGAAAAAAAAGTCTGAGTAACTGTCATTGCGAGCCTCCTCTGAAGAAAACACAACTTTGACTATTTGTTTTTCTGTGTTCACTCAACAAATGCTCAGCTTTCTTTATACTGCCAAGAATGATGAAAGTTCCAAACTTCAATTGACTCACCAAGGACAGTTGTCACAAAAAATCTTGCAGTGCACTTTATCCCTTGAGAGAGAACAACCCATGTGTCCGTCTACTGAGATGTGGAGTTGTGTTTTACCTCTTCTAACTCAATGCATCATACAATGTCTCTTTATAAATATAGTTTTCATGCCTTGGTGTAGTTGGAATAAGCATTTGCTCTTTATTCTTCTTGACAATATTTAAAATTTATCTTCTCTAAACATTGTGCATCATTTCTGCTTCAGAATGAGATACACATCTATGTGTATATGACATACATGAACACATGACTACCCACAAAATAGTGGGGAGTCAGATTTGGTTTCCATGTCAATGATAAGAATCATTCCTAATATGTTTTCTCCTGTTGAGAGAGCTATAAGTTAATAGCCACAAGAGTCTGATGATTTTTTTTTAAAAGTTGGGGTGATGCGAATAGAAACACAGGAAGCTGAGAAAGAGTAGGTGCAATGCGGAATGAGAATTAACAGTGAATGTTTTCCATTTGCTTAGGAATAATGAGTGATGAATGACTGTATACCACATTTTTCTGAGATGTTTTAATATGGTTCTCTGCATGTCCTAGGAAACGCAGTGCCCATCTGGCAATCCAGGAGATGACTGTGTTGTGTGCCGTACTCCCTTTCAGCTGTTCTAAAGAAGATATTTCTCTAGGATTATTTTCTGCTCCTAATTATTTACCACTTCAATCTTTCTGCAAAATGTTAAGCAGCAAATTTATCATGCTATAAAACACTTTAAGATGGTTATTAGACTAGCTCTCAGTATGCGTGTGATCATTGCTTTTCATAGACTGGCACTCAGGTTGCCTTCTGTCACTAGAACTCTAGGGCAGATTTCTTTGTTTCAAAAGTATTTGTCTCAAAAATAAAAATAGGTCTTCAATAGAATTTGCACTAGTACAATACGTTTTGGCTTTACAGACATGGAGGACCTATATCTATATTTTCAGAACCTAGCTTACTGTTCATATAGGTATTTTTAAAAAGTGGTTATATAATATATCACCCTATTTTTCTTTAGTCATTAAGAAAAAAAAACTCTTTTATAAAATACACTTAATTTGTCACTACCAAAGAGCCAGCCCACACACTTGAACATGCTAAACAAATCTTATCTACTGAGCTATATCCCTAACCTTCACATATATACTTGAGTATTTAATTAATGTATCAGATAATCTTACAGACGAATCAATGCATGCATTCAGATTATTCCTCTTGGTTAGATCTTTACTGCAATATTTTTTATTTTGTGGCATTCTTGTCCTAGCTTCTAAAATAAAAACTGTTAAAAATTAGTAACAAATAAAATTAAAAATTATGTCCCATGTTGCTGTCATATGATAACTTATAAAAGTCAAAGTTTGTGTATATATTTTGCATTGTGTTTTTTAATTTTGCTGAAGTTGCAATGAAAAAAAGGAAGGAAAGGAAGAGAGGAGGAAGAAGGAAAATGAAAAGATGGAGAGAAAAAGGAAGGAAGGGGAAAAGAAAGGCCAAGAAGTTGGAGGAGGAGGAAGAAGAAGAAGCAAAATTACTTTTATATACATTTTATATATGTATTTTGAAATTGAGGAGAATATCATATAATCTCCAGGTAGAGCAATGCATTTATTTGCATGCATCATTGGAGAGAGAGAGAGAGAGAGAGAGAGAGAGAGAGAGAGAGAGAGAGAGAGAGAGAGAGAGAAAGAGAAGCATGAGTGTGATGGCAGAAGCCAGTCAGAGCCAGACTTTCATGGATAATTTCTGCTTTTGAAGATGAAGAAATAATCACAATATAAATAATAAAGGGAGCCTTTAAACATTACAAATTGTCCAGGAAATGATTCCCTCCTGCAGTCCTTACAGAACACAGCTCTATGGACTCATTTTGTTTCCTTCCTTCAGAACTTAAACCAATAAATGTATTAAGTCACAAAGTCTTTGTTGTTTTGCTATAACTAAAGTCAGGGCATAGTAAGCTTACTATTCGAAATTTTCTATTAATTTCATTTCTTTTACAAACTATGAACTTGGAAAAATGTTAAATTTAATGTTACTCAGCATACATGATCATTTAGAATAACTATTCCTTAGTGATATACAACCCACAAGCAATAAAATACAGTTGAAGTATATAATTTGATTGTTTTTGACAAATATATAAACCCATGTCATTGTTTTATTAAAGTATAAATTTCTTTACCAATTAGAAGGCCTCTAAGCCACCTTCCTGTTAATTTCTCCTGGAATAGCAACAGTTAATAATTTCTCTTTCTGCAGTCTATTACATGTTATAATTCATAGAAATGAAATTCTTTTAATATCTTTCTTCCAACAAAGTGATCTTGGGTTCCATCCACAAGTCACATATACAAGTCTGTTTTGTTTCCCTTTCTTCTTTGCTACTAGGGTCAAATGGTTGTACTATAATTTACCATTCAGTTTTTTGGGACACAATTATGTTAACTTAGTGATCGTGAGTAAAATGGCTATATACACTCTTGCAGAGTACAGGTGCATAAGTTCATGGCTCTAACAATCTTTCTACTTAACACAGAGGAGTGCCTGGTTCACCAGGGACTCATTCGGAGCTGCTAAGAAATCTCCATTAAGTTTACCACAACGGTTACACAAATGAATGTATTCCACAGTGTAGAACAGCACCCTTCTAACCAAACCCTCAGCAACTCCTTGGGTCTTAGTCTCTTTGGTAGTAGTAACTCTGTTACACAGGAAAGAATAGTTTCTGATTTTTTCTCTAGTGATATTTATTGATTTATTCAATTGTTCTTATCATTTTTCTATAATATATTTTAGTTTCTTATGCATTTTGGTTCTGAAGTTTTGTGTGTGTGTGTAAACTTCCAATTTTAGGCCATTAACAGTTTTAATACTCCTAATGATTTTAAAGCTTCTGATTTTAGCCCATATGGGACACATATACACTTTTTTTTTTTAACACAAACTTAAGGTCTACCAGATGTGAATAGTGTACTAGTTACTTTTCTGATGGTTCTAACAGTTATCTAACAAAATAAACAGTCTAGGGAGGAACATCATTTGAGCAAAAGTTCCAGGGGCTCTGTCCATCATGGCATGGAAGGCATGTGGTCATATCCACAGTCAGGAAGCACTGGAACAAAGGATGTAGAGCAGCGGGCTACAATACCTCAAGGCCGATCCACAGTGACCCACTGCCTCCTGCAGGACTACACAGTCTAAAAGTGAAAAAAATCTTTGTCTACAGTGCCTACAACTGAGGGCCTAGGGGGAATGGCTCACAGTCAAAACATAGCACGTTGTTCACCAGTACTCTCTCATTATCTGTATGTTGACTCTTCCATTTTTAATTGTTTATATTCTTATTTTGTCCTATTTTTTTCTTTCTTTTTTTTTTTTTTTTTTACTTTATTTGCATCGTCTCTCCCCGTTTTGCTTTTTGTCCAGAACCTTTTATTTCGATACATTCACACTTACCTAATTTTGCTTTGTTTCTTCAGCTTTTGGACAAAATATAAACATTTATTACCCAAACAAATGTGCTGTAGTTTTCTTCTAATAGTCTTACAACTTCCACTTTTAGGCCATAAAGTACCCTCCTTATTTTTTACACAAAAAAACTGAGGACTATGATACTTGTTTTTTATAACTTAATATTGTACTCCAGACTCATTTCCTTATATCCAAAATTCTAACTTTAAGCTTCCTAAAGTCTCATCTCATGCATGTACTGTTAAAGAATATGTCAAAGGCTTTCAGGAAACATATGAAGACCTCAGTGTTTAATAGTTCTGTGGCTTTATTTTTTATTAGATTCTTATTTCAAAGCATAACCATTCCTATTACTGGGGAAATCTTTGAATGTGGATTCGACATTATATTTTCATTTTAAAAGTATTTTTTTCTTTTGAATTTTGGCTAGCTTTGCATCCCACTACTATGCCTCCACATAACTATATTTTGTTTATATATATAAATATATAATTATATAATATATATAATTATATATTTTGTTTGACATTTATACTTGTTAATGATATAGATGTAAATTTATGTGCCACTATTATTCAAAGTAAGGATTCTCTAAGGAAATGTTTTAAACTAATGACTGAAATGTAAAACATAAGCAAAAATAAATAGCTCACACACAGCAAATAAATAAACCCTTAACTTATTCAACCTTTTCTATCTACTTATAAGCTTAAAGAAAAAAAAAAAAAACTAGATTAGCCAAACCACGAAGGAACAGGTAAATTCAAGTATGCAAAGACTACTCCGTATATCAAGAAATCTAATTTCTTTAACACAGTAAGGGCATTAAAAACAAAAACCAGATTTACATAATAAAAATAGGTTATGGCAAATGATAACCAAATGCTGTAACTATTTATAGTTTTAAAAGTCAACACCAGAGGATGTATTTGAAAGTGCTAAAGAAATTTGAACATCAACTAAGCATTAGATGTTAGATAATGTGTTTGTAGATGTAACAATGTAGTGAAGATATAAGTTTAACTTAGCAGCTAACAAGATATTCCAACGTTTTTAATAGCCAAGTGATATAGCATTAGGATGATACTGTAAAATTTCACTTGATAAGATATGCAAAGTGAAGAAGGGTGGAACACATACTGAAGATTTAAACCAGGTACAGAAAAGTTGATTCACATCTTCTTTGAAAGTTTCAGCATCTCTGAAATGTATACTAACCATAGCTGGAAATGACTGCATGAGAATGTCCTTATGTTCACTCAAGTCATGATTGGAAAGACTGTGCTATGTATGCCTTTGTCTCTGTCTTCTATACCTATGGAGGTGTTAGTTTATTATGAAGGCATTTCTCCCACGGAATAAAGAAAACATTCATGGAATAAAGAAAACATTCATTCAAGGTTATTTATTCCTGTCTTGATGAGCAATATGTTCTGTGTCTTTATGATGTATATCTAAAGGTCTGCTAAGGCATGTGCGTTCAAGGCACTGCTAGAGACCCTAGTACTTATTTTTCTCATCTGGGCTCATAGACATACCTTCTTGTGTTGAATTTTAAAGAAGATAAAATATAATGAAATTCATATTTTCACTAACAAATTAGAGGATATTTGGACTAAATTATTGAGGACCTTGGAAGTCTTTAGATCAACAAAAAATGTACTATTTAGTTATGCTAAATCATAGATATTTGAGTGAGTTTTCTTGTTATTTTTGTTGGTACCAACATTCATATTAGCCCCAAATAACTTGGTTAATAAGCATTAAGTAGAAATGTCAGCATTCATCATGAATAAGAGTGGTAAGAAATGGTATATTTTAAAAATTGTATACTAATAGTGTAGCTATTAGAGATTAAATGGGTGCTTATAATATGTTAGACACTGTATTTTGTAAGAATTATGTTCCCTTGTGCTTGTGTAATAAACACAAGTTTCTTCCATTTAACTCATAAATCTGAAGGCTCCCAAATAATAATAAAAATAATTTCCCCAAGTTCACATTGGTAAGAAGCAAGGGTGCCAAATTTTGAAACCAAATCCACATACCTCTGAAGCCCATGTTTGGAACCACTGTGTTGAAGTCTCTTTCAACAAATTTATCCTGCAGTACACATGATCAAAATGTTTAATCCATATTTTATTCAGTATCAGCTGATACAGTGAATAATTGCATAGTGAAGTATAAGCAAGAGAGGAGCAAGAGCACCAAAATGACCACTCCATGTGTCAGGGGATGGTTGTTATTATAGATGTGAGAGAAAGAACAAGCAGACCGATGATTGCTAGGCCCATCACTCAGTATCAGTGAAAATAGAAAACAACAGAAAGAGAGACTTCTGCCAGTAAGAAATAGTTATGTTGCAAGGGGAAGAGGGTAGGCTTGCTGGAACAGCCTAGAAACTAGCATAGTGGCAGAGGAGTGGGGAGTGGATGAGAAGAGCTTCAAGGTAAGCGTGAAAGGTTTGAAATTCATAAAAGATGTGTGTTATTAGGGACCAGAGAACCCTGCATGTTAACACAGGTTTGAAATATAACCACAGGTATGTGCCCAGGGAAGCTGTCTTTCTGGCAGGCAGATCCCAATTTCACAGGTTCTTGGGGAATGCCAACTGTAGGCTTTTATATATCCATCAGTGTTTCAGTTTGGGTTACTATTACTGTAATAAAGCACCATGACCAAAAGCAAGTTGGGAAAGAAAGGGTTTATCTGGCATATGCTTCTACATGTATAGTGTGTCACAGAAGGAAGTAAAGACAAGAACTCAAATATGGTGAGAACCTGTATACAGGACCTAATGCAGAGGCCATGGAGAAGTGCTAATTACGGGTTTGCTATATGTGACTTTCTTGATCTGCTTTCCTATAGAATCCAGGGCCACCAACCCAGGGATGACCCCACCAACAATGGTCTGGGCCTTCCCACATCAATCACTATTTAGGAAAAGGCTTTCAGGATGCTTATAGCACAAAATGGATGGAGTCATGTTTACAACTGGGGTTCCCTCCTCTCAGAGGAACTCTAGCTTGTGTGAAGTTTGCATAAAATTAGCCATCCCAGGCATCAACTCTTTGAAATTTATCCTGATCCGAGGGGATCTGGACTTAACAAAAGAAAGTGAGAACAAACAGGAAATAGGATGGGACATTTAGAAATCACATTCTCTGTGTTTTATCCTATGGATCATTGCAAGTTTCAAGTATGTATTGTTTTAGTATGGTGTTTGTAAAGAAGTCACAGCTTCAATGAACAATGCATATGCAAGGGAGGACTGACAAGAGGGAGGGATTTCTAACCCATTTGAATAGTTGTACTTTTTTATGAGTTTTGTATCACAAGTACTGTAGTAATAGAGTGTAGCTGAACATTATTGACTACTTGATAGAACGAGAGACTGTGATAAATGCTTACCGTTTGTTACTCCTTTGGGATGCAGGCTAGTTGCATTAGTTACTGTTCTTGCTGGGATCAAATACCAGAGAAGAAGCAGTGAAGAAACAGAGAATTTCTTTTGGTTTATAGCTTGAAGGTGCAGTCCCCTCATGGGCAGGAAAGAATGATGGTGTGACAGCTAGGGTGATGGCAGCTTCAGTGTGAAGCCTCTGGCCCACATCTCTAAGGATAAGCAATCAGAGAAAGATGGACACCGGAGCTCATCCATCTTTCTCCTTTTCCCTGTTTTATACAGTCTGAGCAATCAACTCACAAGTTAGCACCACCTATGTTAAAGGTGGGTCTTCTCTGCTTAGAGTTAAATATTGTGGGTGATGCCTTCATGAATATACCCAGAGATATGTTTTGTAGATGACTGTTAGTTCTGTAAACTGGACAGAGATGATTAACCTCAGCACCACTACTACTGTCCAGACTGAAGAGAAGAGAAACCTGAAACAGAGGGAGCTAAGCATTCACAGTCAGTTCTGGCCCCAGAGTACTCTGGTCCTAGAGGACAGAGTAGATGCTCTAGTAGCACAGCTTCTCCATGCTAGACAAATCACCAGCAAAGCACTTTGCTACAAATAGGGAGGTTCTGGGGACCATGCAATACGGTTGGAAAACAGCAAAGGCTGGTTTATTTCTGCTTTAAAAAAATTATTCTTCCCTTCCACAAGTAAGTTGTTCCTTGACACTATCTCTTAGACCAAATTTGTGGCCTCTGAAATTTCTAAAATTATGCCTGGGCTTTTGGAGCACCTCTGTAGGATTAAGCACACTTTAACACTTCAAAAGTAATAAAAAAATGTTTGAAACATCAGGCCTCTGTTTTCAATTTGGGTTAATAAAAATCAAGACCTAAATTAACAATGATATTATTTCCCCATTGAACTTGGGCTGAGGCCAAAACACCTTAGCATCTGCTGTCCAGTTCAGATAGTTACAAAAAATAAATAAATAGAAATGAGAGTAGGGGACAGAAATATACAACCTATGACTAATGGCAAGTCACACTCAGAAGACAGTTTATGCTATCATGAAGTTCAGACCTTTAGCTTTACAAACAAGAGAAGTGTTGTAAGCAAATCACAATGAAGACATTCTCTTCCGTGGAGATAAATGATATGAAGGAACCCTCAGGTTAAACATTCAAGGATCTAGACTAGAGGAAAACTTCTATTAGGAGTAGTTCAATACAAAAATAGAAAATTAATTGTAATTCCTATCTCCATAAGCCTGAAAAGTGCAAAATGTCATCCTCATAACATGAATCATGAATGTTTTATGGAATGCTTCTGGATGTCCAAGTGAAACAAGCCTGTCCTTATGAAATACTTTTGATCCATTTTTATTACTAATTTTTAAATGCATTTTAAATGAAATAGAATCACATCGCTTCTTCCTCCTTTTCTTCCCTCCAGCCCCTCCAGGTACCCTTCTTTGTACCCCTCCAGGTCCTCTTCTCAAGTCCATAGCCTCTTTCCCTTTGATTATAATTCTAATGAAGGAGACAGGAAATTAAAAATCAGACAAAGCAATGAGATAAATTCAAAACGTGATGGTAGAGAAAATGTTACAGCCTAGTGGGAAGAAAACTGGGGAGGCTCAGCTACCTACAGATTCTTAGGGGAACTATATCAGGCTGAGGTCTAGTGAGGCAGGAACAATGTCTTCTGGGAAGAATCCAGTACAAAGAACCAGAAGTAACCTGTGTACACAGGAAATATGCATGTGTCTCACTGCCAGACTAACAGAAAATAATCATCTTCCTCTGAGTTTATTATACTTGGCATCTCTCAGTCTGCTGTTCATTTTTTTTTTTTTTTTTTTTACCATTATGTGCTTTAAAAGTTTTCAATTTCACCTTAATGCCTTTAATGCTTTTATACAGATGCCCATCTGGCCCAACTAAAAATCACTCACAAGACTCTAACCTTTTAACAACCACTAAGAGTATTCTCCATACATGTTTAATTACAGTATGTCTAGACTGATTAATCTAATTTCTGAAACAGACAAAGAGCTAGCATCTCCATGTGTGTAGACAGATGGAAAGGGAACGTCTGGGTCTCTACCCCTGGAAAGGCTCTGTGGTGATTCCCTGACCACCATACCCATGAAACGGTGACGATAATGATTCTGTGGTTTCAGTGCCATCATGAGGAAAGAACATGCTGATAAGAATTGCCAGGGCACATAGTCAGGAAGCCTTCCTTTGTCATCTGATATAATAAACCCACCTCTTCCTTCAACGGTACATAATAAACTCACTGAGGTAAACTCACATAATAAACAGACTGCAGGTACATCTCCATCAGAGCTCAATGCCCTCTGGATCCCAGTTTTTCTGTAAGTGTGTCTATTGTTTCTTTATTACTCATCTTCTCAGGTAAGTCCCAAGTCCCACAGGTCATGACGTGTATGTGTGTGTGTGTGTGTGATGTAGTGCATTAACTTGTATGTGTGAGAGGATATACATGTGAGGAGAATGGAGAAGGATATTGGGTGTTCTGCTTTAACTTTCTGCTTTATTTCTTGAGACAGGGTATTTAACTGGAGCTGGAGCTAGGCTGGAAGCCAGGGAGCATGGGCAGCGCTTTGTCTTCACTCCCTATTGCACTGGAGCTATAGTCATGTCCATGACTATGCATACATGGGTTTTATAGGTAGGTGCTTGGATTTGAACTCAGGAACTTGTGCTTGCATATGAAGCACTCTTACCCAATGAGTCATTTCTAGAGCCCTTCCTTATCATATCTTTTTTTTTTTTTTAAAAAGTTCTCTTTACATCCTGATCACAGTGTTTCCCCCTCCTCTCTTCCCAGTCCCACCTTTACAAATCCATCTCCCCATTGTCTGGTTAAGCGGAGCCCTCCTACAGGTAGCACCCCATCCTAAGGCATCTAGTCCCAGTAGGACTAAGCACTTTCCTACTGAGGTGGAAGCAGGCAATCCAGATAGGGGGAAAGTAATGTTTTTGTGCACTGGATAAAGATTATTCTTGTGTTATTTAAATGCTTATTTCTCTACCCTCACATCTGGGCACCGCACTGTAATGTCAAGAATCTCCTGTCTCAAGTTTTTGTAAGTAATACTTGCCATTTATTCTCTGGCTTGTCCATAGAAGCTGTTCAGTCAATAGCTGGGCAGAAGAGAAAAGGACAAGATATACATCAGCCAGGAGCCAGGAGCCAGGAAAGAGACAAGAGTAAGGTAGGTTCAGCTAGGAGGAAGAAGAGGAGACAACAGGGCAGTTCAGATGGAGCATGGAAGGCCCTAAATGAAAGTATCATGGGGTTTTTGACTGTGAGGTAATCAGATTACCTCCCAGTGATTAAAATAGATGATTAGAGTAAATCAATGACTGCCTGGGTATTGTGGTAATGCTTGATAGAAGAAAAAGAATAAAAAAGGAAGGAAGGAAGGGAAGGGAAGGGAAGGGAAGGGAAGGAAGGGAAGGGAAGGGAAGGAAGGGAAGGAAGGAAGGGAAGGAAGGGTAAGGAAGGGAAGGGAAGGGAAGGGAAGGGAAGGGAGGAGAGAAGAGAAGAGAAGAGAAGGAAGAGAAGAGAAGAGAGAGAGAGAGAGAGAGAGAAGAGAAGAGAGAGAAGAGAGAGGAAGAATCTTTGTATAACTGAAATTATCACAAGCATATGACTGTGGAATCAGGCCCTACTCATATACACTAACAAATGAAGGTGTGCAATTCAGTTGGGTGTAGGAAGTTGTTGGAATATAGTCTTCAGCAAAGACTACCAGTGGGAAGGCTGGGATGTGACCTATCCACAGCCATGCAGATAAGCTTTGGATTTTTTATTGTTAGCAATAGTTTCTTTTCTGTCCATTACCAAAGACAACATTGAACCTGTTCTTGGATTTCTGCCAGTGCTTAGGTTCTGTATTCCACTGTCCTTGGGGAGTTTTCTTCCTGATTTCTACCCAGCATCATCACTCCTAGATGCTATTTGTACACGTGTTCCCTTTGTAGAGACATTACACTCAGATTCTAAGATGACTGTCAAGTTGGGCTAGACTATATGTATTTGTGTACTCAGGAGACTATTTTTTACTTAGGTGGGCTAGACTTAATCCGTCACAGGGATGGCCTGATAGCACAGATTGCCTGGAGAAGCTGTGACTGGTATGTTTGCAAACTGTGTCTGTTATTGAACACAGATGAGGAACATTCTCAATTCTTCCCAGCTTCTCCAAATCCAGTTCAAAAGGCTCAGGCTTGCTAGACTCTGATCTTCTTCCAGGAGACTTGATTGTGCCTCAGCTGTGCTTATCACTCTTCTGTTTCTTCACTCAATATCAAAGGCATACTTTAAAAAGTTAAATAGTTTAATGGCATATTGTGCTTAAAACTCTTTTATGAACCCAAAGTCAAACCCCTTATCATATCGTGCAAGGACCTGCTTGATCAGAGTCTACAGTCATCTCTGATGACATGAATTATTAATTCATTGCTGTTTATTCAGTTTCCAAACACTGTTTTTCATTGTATATTTGAAATCTATCAAGCTCATTCTCATCCAGTGGTCTTGAAACTCGCTACCTGCCTTGTCTGCAAAGCTCTGAGGCACAGAAGATTGTCTGCAACATCTTCCTGTCAAACTACTATTGTGTGTTCTGAGAGGCATCCACCCATTTTCAACCTTCTTCCTGGGAGTTATTTTTACCCTACTTGATCTTTATTAAATTGTTCTAGTTGGTTGTATCCATAACTTTTATCATACTCTCAAAGTTCCTTATTTTCCTCCCATAAGTATAAATAGTCATGTTAATAAGTATCTCACATCCCCAGTCCATCTTGCTCACCAAGGAGGTTGTCTCTATCTCTACTTCACTGGTCACTTAGTCTCTTCTTAGAGGAATACAAGAACATGCAGGTTACTTCAGCTGACATCTTCCCTGCAGAGCTCTTAGATAGATGTCCATGCACACTCTCCTTTCTTGTACTTTCATGTATATTTGACCCATAGCAAACATCCAAATGCTATACACCTCTACAAATTCAACCAGAGTGGGCTACAGTAATTAATGTTACAGTAGTCCATTATCTAAAATTCTAGCCACTCTTCTTTTGACATTTAGATTTGTATGGCGAAGTCAAATTCAACTGCACCCTGTTCCTCAATTAAAGGGAAAGACTATAACTCAGGTTGCCTTAAAGCGTATCTATTCCCTTGAGATGGAAGGGGAAACATCCTCACCTCTCTCTCTTTCATCTCTGTGAAGAAGGCTGATGCTCAACTTCTTTCTCTGCATTTTCACCCCCTTCCTCCTTGGATCCTGACACTTAGCTGTGCTCACTGAAGTGATGGCTAAGAGATATGGTAGTGGACGTTCCAGGACACCTTTGAACTCTTTGCATCACACCTTACATTTTAGTTTGGAATTTGACATTTATTATCATAGTACTTCATGCAAAGGTTCCTGTCCATACTACTTAGTAATTATATATACTCATAATTCCATACAGGACATTAACCATTTGTGTAGGCTGGGCACCATGGGCAGACCAATAGAATTGGGTGGAAGAAACCAATTTGTCCCTACTACTTTATGCCAGGTTAATATCAAACACTCTCTCCTCCTGCTAGAATGTATATACTATGAAAAAGATTTCTCTGTCTTGTCTATCACTGTATATCTTTTGAGCCAGGGATACCTGGAAAGATTACCTGCAGCAAAACATATCAGTAAATTGATTGGATGGTTAAACGTTAATATGTGCCAGGAAATAGTGGTTAAAATTGAATAGTAAGATAAGTATATAAAGGCAGTTATTACTCTTTTTAAATTAAAGAACAAGATCTAAATCAGTTAAAGAGGTTGTCTTGGGTTATACATGTACAGTATTTTAAAACTGGGATTAAAATCTAATCAATCTGACTATAGGATATTTAACTTACTCTTTTAGACCATTTAGTACTTATCTATTCCTACAATCTACTGCCTGCCCTCTAGGGCTGGAACTGAGCTGAGGGCTTCTGCATCTTCTTATATTCTAACAAAGGAATAAAGCAGGTCACAGTCAGCTCAAGGACAATGTGGCATTCACTTGCTGTAAAGTTTTAGGATGCTCTAACTTTATTTGGCGGGTGCACTTTCTAAAACACTCTGAATGATGGTGACTTCTCAGATTACTCAAAAAAGATGCTTTCAATTTCAAGAGCTATTCCTAAAGATAAATGAACTCTGTAAGATTGTTTTTAGAAAGTGAACTTGTGGTAGGAACAGAAGGAAAAGAATCAGAGAAGCCACGAAGTTGAGTTTGTCATAGTAGTTATTGAACAGATACTCTAGTGGAGAATAATTGACTTTCTGTATAAGAGTTAAGAGATCTGAATTAGAAATATTGAGCCCAATAGATATTGCTCCTAAGAACATTATCTATTGGAACTTCATGACACGTTGCAATAATAGCTATGAGAAGAGTATAGCTAGATTCATAAAGAAAGAAGCTAGCTGGAATCTTTGCATGTTCATCCCAAGCAATGATGCTTAAAATTCATAGTGGACCTATGTTGAAGTAAATATTTAAATCGGCCTCTGGTCAAGCCAACTATCTAAGCTGCTGTGGCTCTGCTTAGCTCAGTCGCCATGTTCCATGGCCCGAGGCCCCATGTGCGCTGCAGCTAGAAACAGCCAGCCAGAAACACAAGCCCTGCCACCCATGAGACACCAGCATGGGAGATGGCTCTGCCAATCTTCCATGCTGTCTTGGCAAGGCTGGGCATTGCCCAGACCATCCCACCATCCATGCATGCCCAGTAGTGAAATGAGACTCTAATGCTTAAAGATTAATCAAAGGCTTTATATGTTTGGTATTGCTCAATATCAATATGCCCATACAAAGAGAGTTGTTTCTCAATTAGCTAACCTAAATAAAAGTTTTACCCTCGACTGTTCTCCATACTTGCGTGGTTCTCCATCAATCCTACATCTTTGCTCTCCCTAGCTCCTCCTCTTCCTTCTCCTCTCCTCTCCTTACTCCTCCCTCCTTAGCTCTTCCTACAGACCTACATACCCTCTTTTCAAAGATATGACTTTAATTCCAGAAAATGAAAAACTGGTTCTATATGGATCACTAAACACAGAAAAATAAGTAGTGATGGCAGGACCCAAGACATCTCACTGATGCCCAAAAGTCTTTACCATTTCTGAAACTGTTACATGCTTGGCAAATAATATATCAGCCCTGTTAGACTGGGATCTGGTTTCTCCCACATTCTAGACAATTTTTCCCCTTTACCCATTGTTAAAAGATGTGCTATACACATGACTTTGGGATAGGTTGATGAATTGCTAAGCTATCTATTTTCAATATGGCAGAGATAGGAAAACGTGTAAGTAGGAAAAAAAAAAAAAAACCAACCACAACAAAACTCATGATTTAGGATCATGTACAATTGAGATTATAGTTTGAAGGTGTCATAGAGTTTGGAACTCTGAGGTCAGTATATATATATATGTTTACACTCTATCTTTCACTCCTTTCCTCAAATACCAAACAAGAATTTTGTAATTGTAATTGACTTTCTGAATGTGCTTGAGTCATGTGACCATGACAAACAGGAAAATGTGTCTGCATCATGAAGAGTAATCTGATATGGGTAAATGAGTTGCTGGATTATATTGGAGTGTTGGCTCCAGGGTCTTCAGTTATAAACATGGTGTGTGCTGGTGATGACTCTCAGCTCAGTGAAGGACATTTAAACAAGAGCACCTGTCTTCTCAGAATTAAGAAATCTCAGTATTCTCTCAGTTTATGTGAAAAAAGTAGACAGTGGGAAGACTTTCATATAAATTTCAGGCGTTTCTTGGTTATCAAAAGCAACTAATATTCAGTTTTATGTCTGGGTGTTTGAAATAGTATTTTCTCTGTTAAGTGAAAAATACATGTTCTGTGAAAACTACAGTGATATAACACAGTTAAATGAACAGAATATTTTCATGTACTCCTTTGTTTTGTCTCTGTGTTAATTACAAAGATATTCATTTGTATCCATGTGTTCCTGGCACCACATTAAAGTCATACTTTAACAAGAAACTAAGAACTTGAATCAAACATAGGGATCTTTCTTTCTTACTAGTGATCTTTTCAAATATTAATATTAATATCCTGGCACATAAAGGCTTTGTCTTAACCTATGAATCATACCTACATCACATGACTGTTTTAAGCTCTGTTCATGGTCTATTTTCTTGGGATAGAGGGCTGATGCCATGCAAACCTGAGGCTACAAGCCAACCCCATGTTGTATTCAAATGTGATTCAGAAAATTTGCTCAATTTATGCGATGCTTCAGTCTCTATATAATACGAGTAGTGATGATTGCTTAATCTTGCTGTTGTTTGAACTTAATATATTAAAGCTTAGTATTCCCTTCATGTAGCATCTGACACACAAAACGTCTCTGTAAATTATGGCTTAAAATTTTACAGGGTTGAAATAAACTAGTTGCCAAAATAAGTAAATACTTTGTGAGTCCTCATATATAGTATCTAGCATAGTCCAAAATAATAGAAACAGAAACGGAACAGTATTTACCAGAAGCTGGGAGGAAGGAGGTGTGATCTATTGCTTCATTGGTAGACATTCAGTTTTGCAGATGAGTATTTCTAGATATGGATGGTTATAGTTGTTGCCCACTATGAATGTATTTAACACTACTGGACTTGTAGTCTCAATTTTTATGCATTTTATTACAATAAAAAAACTGGAAAAGGTTGGAGATTTTTATTTTTGCTACACAATTATATGTAGGTGCATCTCTCCTCTCAGCTCTCCATCTCATGCTTGTCACCAAGGTCTGCTCGAAGGGCTTCTAAATAATTCACATAGCTAGAGGCAGGCTCAGACACAAGTGTGGGTATGATTTCAGCCTGCTCGATTAGAGTCCATTCCCATGCAGTAGTCTGGGCTCCTAAGCACCCATAAATAACCCAAAGCTAGGGGAAGATCCAACCACTGTAAGATCCTCTGCCAGCTCTGTGGGGTGCTACCCTGCATTAGCAGGGCCAAATGAATCAAAGGCTACCTCAGAAAAGTATGGCCAGGGACAATAATTGCTTCCCTTCCATGGTGGAAACTTTGACTGGACCAATATCTCAAGAGCCTGAAAGAAAAATCCAGTAGGCCAGCATGGTCCTGCCTCCAATCTAGAAGACAGAAGATATGAAGGCCAGAGCACTTCTAACAACTTGTTTGCATATCTTTTGTGCTGGGTTATAGTAAACACTCACATCCTGATCACCTTAGAAAGTCACTTAGAACAAAACGAAAATAAAAACAAAACAACAAAAACAAAACAATGATATGGAAAGGATGGCTCAGGTAAATCCATCAGAGTATCATGGGATGCATGGGCAGGAGCTCACTGACAGTGCCACAGTTTCAGCTCCTGATGCTTGGAAACATCTGAAGCTCTTCTGTGTTACTGTGAATTGATTCTCCTTCAGACTGTATTTGGGCCAAGGGTAGGCAACATCAAACTTCCCTCAAACTGGTTCTCCAGAGTCATATTTCTCTTGGGACACTCAATTCCTAAAAATCTCAAGGCTTAAATTTCCAGTTAATTCACAAAGGACTGGACAAGGATCTGACAAGTGACCATGGAAGATCATCTCCTCCTATGTCTATCTGGAACATTTTGCTGGGTCCTACAAAGATATCATCATAAAGTACTAGGAGACATACATTAATTACCTAGGGCTGCTGTAACAAATGTTATAGAAAAAAAGCAGCCAAAACAACAGAAAGTGATTCTTTCATATATCTGAAGATCAAGAGTGTACAATCAAGCTGTATGTGAAGTGATTCCATCTGGACACTATGAGGGGATCTGCTGCATGCTGCTCCTCCTGCTTCTCCAAGCTATCCTCGGCCTTGGTTTGCAGCAGATCTTAAAGGTCACTCTGGCTCCTTCTAATATGTGCTTCTCCTATAAGCCTTTATTTTGTGCCTCTGTTTCCAAGCTCCCAACTTCTTTGAAGGACATGGTCAATACAGTTACTCTCAGGCATTATGACCTTAAGTTGTGGGGTTGTTTTTTTTGTTACTGCTTTTTACTTTAAGGGCATATTAAAATTAATTTCATCTGAAAAAACCACTTCTAAATAAACTGTTATTCACATGTACTGTGGTTTTGTGTTGGTTTGGTTTTTGTTTTTTTGTTTTTTGTTTTGTGTTTTTTTATTTTTATTTATTTATTTTTTTTGAGAGAGAGAGAGAGAAAGAATCTTGTGCTATATCTGAAGATTACTTCAAACTCAAGATTTTCCTGTGTTATAAACTATGGCTGTAACTTGACATCCTCTCTGTACATGAAGACTTCCAATAATATAACCAGTATCATTAATTAATGGGGTTTTTGAATATATATAAAAATATAAATGTATTCATTAGAAGATCTTTGTAACTCCTTCACTGTTTCCCGTGTTTCCCATGTGATTATGTTATGTCATATTATTCCATTGATAAAATGACCATTTAAATGTGAGAAAATTAAAAATTGGCAGATTTAATATTAAACCTATATTCCATAAACTATCATTTGTGGAATTGGGGTATGATATTAAAATATATCAACAATTTATTTATAATGACTATTTCAATATGAAATTTTGTTCGGGTTATGTATCTCTGGGAAGTCAATTTTTCTTCATACAATTCAATTAAATCAACTTATTACAACAGACTAATTTCAAAAGAAAAAGAGAAACCTCAACTATTAGTCCTGGATAACTTTGAGATAGGTTATCCCTTGTTCATTGTCATGTATACCTGGCTAGCAGGTTTATGAGGTAGAGTAAGATTTCTGTCTCTGTCTCTCATTTCCTGGTAGAAGGTGTTGGAATTACAAATGTTCACACTCCTGCATCCAGTTTGTAGATGGTTTCTCGGGATTTGAACTCAGTTTCTCCAAGCTTGCTCAGCAAGCACTATACCTGCTGGGCCACTTCTCTAGCCCTGTTAACCTTGTTTCTTGATACAAAGTCTCCCACAGAATCTAGTACTCACCAATTGACTAAAATGCCTGGCCAGTGAGTTTTGGAGATCAACTTGTCTCTGTACCCCAAAAGTGGGAGTAGAGATGCATGCCACTACATCCATTTCTTACATGGATGCTGGTACCCCAAATTCATCTCTTTATGATTCCACAGTTGGCAGTTTACTATGGAGAGGAGATATGTCCCCTTGCCCTCCATTTGTTCCCTCCCAAAACATTCATTTTAACATAGCAAAATAAATATTTTAATATATGTATGTCTATAGCTATAAATCCTATTAAGGAAAGATCATTTAGATATGTGAAATTCCTAAGCAGGAAAAGATATTAAGAGCTATCAGTGCCTGGGGAAGACTATGGGCATAAAAAGCTAGGACTTGAACTCCATAGCTCTTCTGTTACTAGATACTATTTACCTTTGAGCCATATTGGAGTCAATGCTCCCATAGCTAAATTTTTGTATGTGTAGCTTAATAGTTGGTAAACAAGTTTATTAGTAAGTACTCTACAGCATCAACTTTACTACTTCAAGTTCCTCCTGCACTACTGGGAGTAAGTGCTCTGATGTGTTGTTGTGGGGTACCCACTACCACCAAAAGCACTGCAAAGGGTGGTTTTTCTTCCATTAACAGTTACTTCCTGCTAATATTTGATGAAGTGTCAACAGTAATTACCTTCCTGTGATGGAAATAACAACATACTTATGGATCAGCTCAATCATGATGCCAAAATGTTTTTATCTCAAACCAAACACAAGCTCATTTGGTTTTCATTATGCCTTTAGTCTTTGGAGACCTCGGAAATTCTGGCTTCAGATAGGGCCATTTGGGCAAACACTTCTCAAATAATTAGTTGGTTTGTATAGTGCAGCATAACTCAGGCAAAGGTCCACAATGGCCTTCAAGCAATGAGTGCTAAGTGTCTGCATGAACATCTACAATCCTCAAACAAAAGAAAGGGACCTTTAGACCACTCTTCCACTAATGGAAGAACAAGATGTTAGCAAAAGAGGCAATTCTAGTGGCCTTGTCCAAAGTCTCTTCTGAATAAAGAACTTCTTTAAAAATCTTCTTACATATGCCCCCAGTTCTCAAATATTGCTGACAAATGGCTAACACTTCTCAAGTATGCTAGCTAGTTTAATGTCACCTTGACACAAGATAGAATTATCTGAGAGGAGGGAACATCAATTAGAAATTTTCTCCATAAGATTTGGGAAGTGGACATTTTTCGTAATCAGCAATTGAGGTGGGAGAGCCAGCTGATTGTGGGTAGTGCCATTCTTTGGCTACGTTCTATTGAAAGAGGTTGGCCAATCCACAAGGACCAAGCCACAAGGGCCAAGCAACACTCTTCTATGTCCCCAGCATCAACTTCTGTCTCCAGATTCCTGCTTAATTTGAGTTCCTACCTTGTATCCCCTCAATATATCATGACTCAGGATAAGTAAGACAAATAACATCCCCCAAAAAAACCTGTTTTAGGTCATGGTGTTTTATCACAGCAATAGAAAAGTAACTAGGACTAGCTCACTGCATGTGTTGCAAACCCCTTACTTACCCTGAATAGTAATCTATCAAAAAAAAAATCCTTTGTGGTTGTGTTTTCTTTCAGCATTTCTAACAAGTTTCCAGCTAGTGGTGGTAGTCAAGTATCAGGCTTTGAGAATGTCTGACCAGAGGTCTAACCACAGTTCTTCAAAGCTTGCAGGATAACATGTTCTGAGTTGTTTGCAACTGACTTGCAACAGTGCCCATTCACATATTGAAACTGACTGAGTGCTGAACTGGGAACAAGGCTGTGTTAATAGGAGAGCAGTGGTGTGAATAATCCACTGCCCTGGATAATCCAAAAACCATTTCCACTTCACTTTGGAATGTGTTCAAGGCAGATTTTAATTTTGCACAGCACTGGATTTGCATCATAAATAGGTTTTGCTAAGGCCAGTGTTAAAATCCAGTGAGTGTGGTCTCAGTAAACATATGCTTTCCTCAGGAGGGGATGGAGTTTGGCTGCTGACTGGGCAGATGAGCCTGGCACTCACAACGCACAAAGCATACACATGAACTCCCCACAGGATAATGGAGAGCTGAGTGCCCAGAGGACACTAAAAACTGCAGTTCCTAAGAATGTGCATCAAAGTTGGGGGAAGCTGTACTTCTTTCTATACATTCCCAGACTAATTAAGCTCAGGTCTTAACATAAAGGTCTTAACTAAGAAAGTGTGAATGTGTCAGGTAAGTGTTTATAATTTTGTCTTCAGGCATTATAAAGAAATAATGTTAACCAAAGCTCACAAGTGTTGCTTTGACTAATAGGCACATGAAGGTTTGTGGTTCAAGGCAGGTAGAGCTTGAAGACAGTCCATATGAGAAAAGCTTAAAGCTTGAGAAATACCTATCCCTTGCTCAGTACCCCACATGCGCCTTTATACTCTCTCTTCTTCCTTTTCTAGCTCAGGATCTAATTTATCATACAGAAAGATAGTTAAAGGTACACCATCTTGTGAGGCTTTGGAAGAAAATGTATTAAAGACACTGTAAACAAAATATTTCAGACAGAAATACGCATGATACCATAAGTGGAGAAAGGAGTGATATTATGTCAACTGCTGTGTCCTTGTTGTATGGTAAAAGATGTCTAATACACATTACATATTTAAATTTCCAAATCACTTTCATATGTTTCTCTCTTAGCCCTATTTTATATGTGAGAACACTGTGCCCCAGCCACACTGCGGTGGCAGCCATGTGCTAATTACAGTATCTAAAATTTTTGATGTAAACTTTTATTGTTATACTACATTTTGTTCAGATTTGTTCCCTTCCCCAAACTCCTCCCACTCCTACCCACTCAACCTCATGTTCTTTCTGTCTTACTCTCAGCCTCTGTTTATCTGAAAACCAAAAAAAAAAAAAACCTCAAAAATAACCCCAGGAAGATGGTATCTAGTTTTTAAAATGCCTCCTGAAAAATAAACAGATACACCACACATTACTCATGTGCTTTTTTAGATTTTTCCATGCCTCAGCACTCTTTGGCTATCTATTTTAGCTCTAGTTACCAGAAAGACCAGACTTAACATTCACAACCTCAGGTACCTCAAACTTCACACTTGTGTGTCCTTTGTTACCGTTCATGTGCATTCTTGGGTCTCTCTCTGTACTTTCTAGTGATAAGGGCTGATGAAAACTATAAGAAAATTAGTGCCTTACCATGGTGATATTAAGAGGATTAGTAACTTAGGGATGAAGTAGAAGTACCGGCAGATAAACAGATAAATGCCTCCTCTTTTCCTTTGGGTAGACTCCCCTGGGCAAGCAGTCTGTAAATTTTTTTTTACCCATAACCCGCTATGATGGAGCTATCTGATCTCATATTTGACAGCAAACCAACAACAACAAAAATGTTTAACTTTATAGCTTACATTGTCACTGTTTTAAGCTAGAATAGTCTCTGCTGGCTCCTGTTCTGAGTACTTGGCTGCAGTTGGTGGTACCATTTGTGGAAGTGTGGAATCACTGTGAAGTGAAACCTCTCTTGAAGATATAGACTACTAGGTTGAGGCCCATGAAGAAAATGGTTGCCTCAAGTGTTGGCATTTATTCTAGGCTCTTCCCCACGTTACCTGGCAACAACCAGATATGCCTGACTCAGTCAGTATAAAAGGGGCTGTTCCACCCCCTCCTCTTCCTCTTTTCCTTTCTTCCCTTTTTGTCCTCTCTCTCCCCATTCCCCTTCCCCCCTCTCCACATGTTCATGGCCAGCCTCTCTCTCTGTCTCTCTGTCTCTCTCTCTGTCTCTCTCTCTGTCTCTCTCTCTCTCTCTCTGTCTGTCTCTCTCTCTCTCTCTCTCCCCTCCCTCCTCAACTCCCTCCCCATGCCCTAAATAAACTCTCTTTCATACTATATCTGTTGTATGGCTGGTACCTCAGAGGGAAGAGATGGCTCAGCATGGGCCAGCAGAGGCACTCCCTTCCCCCATACACCATACCGTGCCTCTACCAAACAAATTTCTGTTTCTTTCTTTCTTTTTTTATAAAACACAACATCAAGTCTAGTCTTTGCTTGTAGGTTCCATCAGCACATGAGGATCTCAGTACAAGCTCTCCTTGTGGTAGACTTGCTCCCTGTACCCGCTTGCCATTTGCACTGTACCTTCAAAAACTGAGTCACTTCTCTCCTGTATTTTGCCACAATAAAGAGAAAACTACCTCCAGGTATGTGCTCATGCTAATTCTTTGGTTTACATTTCCTGCCCACCTTGGAATTTCTTTAGCCTCCTTGGAGCTGCGTATATATAAATGATACCTCACGAACACCTTTGCCCCTACTCTGCTTTACAGGAAACTCAGGCTAAGGTAATTTGAATTCTTCCAGTCCCCCCATAGAGTTGCTTTTAGCACCTGGTAGAAGAGATGAGATAAAACTGGAGGGAAAGGGAAATGGGATGAAATGTGGAGCTGGCTGTTGCCTCTTTAAAGCCTGTTCCAGGAAAAGGCACTTCTCTGCTCTAATGCATTCAACACAAATATTGCCACTGCTTGTGTAAGCAAGGGGGGACTCGGTGGCAAAATAGCAAAATATGAATGGCTTGTTTTTCTTTGTTACAGAGGGATTCTTATTCTCTTATTCCAGGCCTGAAAAGAACTCACTGTCCTGGGAATCTGCTGAATTGAGGCCATGCCTTGTTAAAGGGCCTCCAAAGAAAGGAGGAGATGATTCTCCGGAAGCTAACATCAAAAACTAAATGATCTGTCCAGGTGCAATTGAAACCAAACAACTAATAAACAATAAACCAAAACAACAACAGCAACAAGAAGCAATGTCTGTTTTCCCAGAAGTAAAGCTGTCTGTGGAACCTGTGGCTCAGGGCCAGTGTTAGAAATGAGCAGGTGTGCCTCAAGAGACAGGTTCCAGAACCTTCCCCAAGCAAACAAAATTAGCATGTGTTTCCTTTCTCCTCTATTCTTGGAAAAATCTGTCCAGTAAACCTACAAGGGGGAAAAAAGGAAAACTCACAAAAAGGTAATTCAGAAATCCTTAGAAAGTATTACTATATATGCTGAAATAGAGTTGAAATGTGAGAACATGTGCTCTCTTCCATGTGTTGAAATATGCATATATATATATACATATATATATATAATATATATATATATATATTATATTATTCTCACCTTAAAACAGATGTGCGTACATGTTCACTTCCACATGAAGACAGATAAAGAAAGGCTAGCAGTGAGGATGAGGAGAAACTGAATTCAGGTGATGACGTGAGTTATGAAACAGGATAGAGAGCCAATTGGGTTTTTTTGTTGTTGTTACTTTTTTTTTAAGTTGTAATTCTCTGATGAACTGGTTTTGGGATGGCAGATAATATATAAAATATATTTTATACTGAGTTCTTAAAATTTAATGTGAAGTGTCACAGTTTCCATTCCAAATGCCTCTTCGAATTGTATAGAAGTTCACTGGATTGTATAGACTTTGGGTCTTGTTGACTTTGGTATGCGTTGTTTTTATTTGCTTACAGTTTTTTTTTGAAATAATGAAGTTTATAGAATTATTTTATTCTATTATTATTAATTAGGCACATGAAACAAGTGCCTAATGACTGATCTCCAATACAAGGGCCTTGGGTCAGTTTTCAGATGAGCAGACTACTAGATGACTGTCTTCTCCATCACACACTCCAGTACTTAACTCATTAGGATGGATGGTGCATTTAATTCATCTGCATTCTCCATAATCAAAGTGACCCATGTACTGAGCAATACTTCAGATGACAAAATAGTTGCTAATGTGATTTCAGCATGCATAGCATAATTTCTGCATATATGCATATGTATTTAAATTCAATACTTTTATGAATGAATGAATGAATGAATGAATGAAATGAATGTGAGATTATGAATGGATGGGGAAATACTATAATACTATGAATCAGGGCAAATATATAAAATATGAACTATGTGACAAAATCTTTGCTGGGATAACTTTAAGGTAGTATATATGCATAATATATAATTCCCACTGTCTTTAGATCCACTATATAAATTAAAATCCCAATGTTCAGTGAATTTATAGGCTAGAAGAAGATTATTGTTTTGGTTGGTGCTGTAATAATGCTTTCTAATATTTATTGAGTATTCACAGTGGTGTTACATTTCCTTAGAAAGGTTATCTTGTTTAACTTTATAAGAACTCAGCAAAATTGGTATCCTTTTCTTTAAAGTGAGGGAGAAACTGACTTGGATATTTCAGGATACTATCTAAGACAACATGATGGAGATGGGAAGAGGTCCAGGAAAGGTGGGTAGTTTGAGTTTAGACATTCTTGTCTGCATAGGTGGCATCATTATGCTATCTTGTCTTGGTAGATAATCATTTGATTTTTATAGTAATAGGTAAATAGGGCAGCCACTCTATCCATGTAATATTGAAAATCAGACACAATAATTTTCCTAGTTCTGGGATAAGTGCCTCTTGAATATCTGCTACACTTGATTTTGAGCTTAGAGCTTCTTCTACCAAAGCAGTATACTCTATGGGATTCTGATATTCTCTATTTTACCTTTATGTCTGATTAATACTAATATTGTATTAATTATTACTTTCTAAAATTTTATATATGTGTTCATTTTGCCTGCATGTAACAATGGGATATAGACCAATTTCTCCTAACTCTGCCTGTTCTTCAATAATATGCAATACCCACAGAGGCCAAAAAGGGTGATAGATCCTGTAGAATTGGAGTTAGGATCTTGGTAATGCACTATGTGGGTGCTGGGAATTGAGCCTTTAAATGGGGAGAACAGACAGTGCTCTTAACTGCTTAGCCATCTCTCCAGCTCCTGCATTTACTGTTTTTGACAGCAACTGGCTCTGTGAGCTTGGTTGATCCTCCATTCAGAATTTCCAAACTCTGTCATGGAAGCCTGTGGCTAGAGAGCATGGTAGAATCAGCAATTATTCTTCCCCTTAAAGGCCCCATTTGACATGCCCATGTCCCTATGGCTACTTTTGATTACTCTATGAGAAGCAACTAACAAGATTTACTGACTAGTTGTACTTCCTGAAGTATGTGGCCTTAGACTGCATGTTTCCTTCCTAAAGGCTAAGCCACATAGATACAGAACTCAGAAGCTTTTGTTTTACTTCTCCTGTTGCTTGAGGAGAAGGCAATGACCCAATGAGGCAAAAGGAACAAATAACTACTTTAACAGTTCAAGGGAATATGACAGTTCATGATTATTATTGTGGAGGTTCATTTTTAGATCAACGTAGAACCACACTTACTGTCTGACTGCCAGGTCTCAGAGCTGTGTATTCAGTATGAACACATACCATCCACTAACCAGAGGACAACATTCCTTACTTCTGTACCAGTTTTACATTTTCAATGTGTACCATTTTCAGCCAGTACTGGGCTACATTTTCAGTACCAGCACTTTGGGCTGACTCTGTAACAATGGGATACATACCAATTTCTCCCAGTTCTCCCTGGCCATACCCTAGGGACAGAGGTAAACTAGAGTTAAACTTTAGGAGTTGGATATCTGCTACCATGCTTTCTACTATGATGATGATGAACTAAACTCTGAACTGTAAGCCAGCCCCAATTTAATGATTTTCTCTATAAAAGTTGGCATGGTCTTGGTGTTTCTTCATAGCAATAGAAACTCCAACTAAGACATGTACCTTCATAATTCATATAGGTCTTAATATGCCAGTGGCATTAATCCATGGTATCAAGAACTGGTGGCTTATTTAGCATATGAGGCCCCACATACTTCAGCAATTACTGAACTCATTGCTGTTTATCTCTTGTTATTGATTTGGTAACCAGAAGTGGGGGAAGAAACAGATCTTTAAGAAAATCTGCTTCTGTAGTTTTCTCTACAGCTTCATGCCAAGCATGAGGCAAGTGGCTGGTCCCTGGGAAAGTACGGTACTTCTCTGGCCCAGAAAGACAGTGGGGTCTGAAGACTAACATTTTTTAAATTCATCTACTAGCACATCAGTCCAGGCTAGGGTTACAGTATCTTCACTAGGTCCTTCTTTGCTGTTGTGAATTGCCAGGTTGAAGGTTTAGGTTTCCTCTAAAACACACCCTTTTCCTGTCTTTAGTTGCTCTACCCTCCAGCTATAGGTAAACGGTTCGTTTTAAATATTGCCAGGAGGATCTTTCATTCTCATGAATTATGTTAAATTGGTTATCAATTCTCTAAACTCTCTTCCAGCGTCAGTAGCAACCAGCATGTTATCCTCCTGGGCATTTTTTAATTCCTTTGGCATTGCATACATGGATACAGTCCTCCAGCCCAGGTCCTGCCCTGGGGTCATCTCAGGTGAGAATCTCAGCTTATCTCAATCACTGCAACCTCACAGGAGGACCACTGACAGTTTATCTGCATCATTAATGGCATCCTTGGACCACTAACAGTTTATCTGCATCACTAACAGCTTCCTCACTACCACGTGGCCACTGAATGGTCATCTCTAGCATTGAGTTCTTGCATCTGCTTCCTAGGACCACTTCAAGTTCCAAATCTATCAGGCACATTTCCCAGAATCTGAAACTAGGACAGGAGGTCAGAGCTAAGCAGAGGCCCTTGGTGTCCTTCTACCTAGGACAACGTGATTCTTCTCTTTTCTTCTTCTTCTTCTTCTTCTTCTTCTTCTTCTTCTTCTTCTTCTTCTTCTTCTTCTTCTTCTTCTTCTTCTTTTTCCTCTTCTTCTTTCTTTGCTTATATTTTTTATTTTAAATGTTACTCACCTTCCCAGTTTCCCTTCCATAAGCCCCTCATCCCCTCCTCCCTCTCCTGACTCTATAAGGATGCTTCTCCACCCACCCACTTCTGCCTCAGTGCCCTAGCGTTTCCCCTATCCAAGGTCATCAAGTCTCCACAGGATCAAGGGGCTCCCCTTCCAGTGATGGCAGATAAGGCAAACTGCTGCTACATATACAAATGGAGCCATGGGTACCCGCTGTGTACTCTTCAGTTGGTGGTTTAGTCCCTGGAAGCTTTAGGGGATCTGGTC
The DNA here is from genome assembly GCA_021653895.1 of Mastomys natalensis. Classification (NCBI taxonomy): domain Eukaryota; kingdom Metazoa; phylum Chordata; class Mammalia; order Rodentia; family Muridae; genus Mastomys; species Mastomys natalensis. Next base: position 494,711 of record JAJTUV010000758.1, on the reverse strand, counting down.
TGTTGATATTGTTGTGCTTCCTATGAGGTTGCAAACCCCTTCAGCTCCTACAGTCCTTGCCTTAACATCTCCTTTCGGGTCCCTGCACTCAGTCCAATGTTTGACTGTGTACATCCACATCAGTATTGGTCTAGTTCTGGTAGAGCCTCTCAGGGGACAGCTATACCAGGATCCTGTCAGTTAGCACTTCTTGGCATCAGCAATAGTATCTGGGTTTGGTGTCAGCAGATGGGATGGATTCCTAGGTGGGGCAGTCTCTGGATGGCCTTTCCTTCAGTTTCTGCTCCACTCTTTGTCCCTGCATTTCCTTTTGACAGGAGGAATTCTGGAATAATACTTTTGAGGTGGTTGGGTGGTCCCGTCCCTCAACTGGGGGCCATACCTGTCCACTGGATATGATATCTACAGGTTCTATCTCCACTTTGTTGGGTATTTCGGTTAATGTCCTCCCTTTTGTGTCCTGGGAACCTCTTGGGTCCCGGGCATCTGGAACTTTCTAGTAGTTACCCTCACTTCCCCCTCCCCCACTGCTACACACCTACTTTCAAATTCCTGACCCTCTGTACTTCTCCGCCATCTCCTCCCATATCTCAACCAATCCCCCTTTTCTCTTCCCCTCCTCTCTCCCTCCAGATCCTTCTCTCCATCTACTTCCCAGAGATTATTCTCTTCCCCCTACTGAGTAGGATTGTTGCATCCACACATTGATGTTATCTTCTTTCTTCTTGGGTTTCATATGGTCTGTGAGTTGTATCTTGGGTATTCAGAGCTTTTTTCTTGTCAGTGCTTCTTTCCATAGATCTACTTAATTGCTCCCAACACAATTCTCGCTTATCCTCATGCTTTCTCTCACCACCTAACACATGCCTTCTCGTAGAATGATAGTCTAAAAACAGTTACAGGCTATGGAGATGAGTGGGGAGACTGTGGGTAAAATGCTTGGCACATAAGTGGGAGGACCCTTGTTCAAATCCCCAGAACCCACAGTCCAGTACAGAAGCGTTTAACTATAATTAATACTCCTATCATGAAATGAAAGGAGGAAAGAAGAGAGTCCTTGAAGCTCACAGGCCAGCTAGTTGGTGTGTCCAGCAGAGAAGAAGATCCTGACTCAAACAAGACATAAGATGAAGACCAAACCAAAAGTTCTCTTCTGACTTCTGTACATGCATGTTCATTCATACACACAGACACATATTCGTTCTCACACACATACTCACACATGTGTGCATGCACATGCATATACACATATGCACGAGCATGTATACACATGTACATATACACACATGTATATACACACACATACACAGATGCTTATATACACATGTACATACATGTACACACATGCATGCACATGCATACATACAAGCACAGGAACATACACACGTACATGCACATACACTTATACAATGCAAAACCTTTCTTTCCAAATAGCAAGCAATTTTTTGATTTTTTTTTTTTCATTTCTTATCCCAAATTCTACATTTACAAAATAAATCTTTGACTTGGCCATAGTAAAGCCTATGACCTGTAGTGTTAAGAGGGTCATATGGTAGAGTAAAAACCCAACTTGGATCTGTATCAGGGAAGTAGAGAAGAGAAAAGATGGAGCAGACAAGTAAGCTTTTCTACTGGAGTTCTCATCTCTGACAATAGATCAGACAGATTACTGATGTGAGAGAACAGCATACAAAGAACAAAAATGCCCAGTGGTTTTTGTTTTGTTTTGTTTTTTATAAAATTTGCCTCTAGAGATAATATGGCCTTATATGAAGATAAATTGAATAAATGTTCCATGAAGACAAAAGCTGCATTGATGTTGTTCAGAAATTTGTTTCCAACAATGATGACCAAAGTCATAGTCTGTTGTCAGTGAATTTCTTGAATGAATTAATCCATATCTACTTTCATACAGACATGCTTTAAAGTCTTAGGCACACATACTGTGCTTTTCTTCAGTTGTTCCATCTGTAAAATGGGTACAGCAAATGCATCTCTTCTGAATTTAGTTCTGAGGATTAAAATTTGTCGTGCTGAACAAATTTTTCAAACACAATGTAACCCAGTAAGAGATAGCTCTGAAATAGAGAGGAAGGATGCAGCAATGATTATCAAAATGAAAGAAGACTTGGAACAAAGTTAAGTGGCACTTCCCTTAGGAAAGATGTGCTTTTAGGTTTTAGGAGAAAGAAGATAATACAGGTGAGTAGCTAGACCAGAATCAGAGGTTGTCATGCCTGAAATCAAAGACAAAACCAAAAACAACAAACAAACAAACAAACAAATAGATGAAAAAAAATCCATCAGATCCTTTACATGGTCAAAAAGCAAACCAGCTAAAACAGCTGCAGCAGAAAAAAAAAAAAGCTGTTTGCAGACATTTCTTTGGACCATTGCACCCTGCCTAGCCTCCTGCATGAAATCTGCTGTTCATGCAGAAGAGCTTTAGGGGAATTAAGCAAACTAGAGATGTTGCCTAGACAGAGGCAGTAAAGCCTTCCCTGGACCCAAAACACAAAGGCAGGACTTTGAGCTGACAGCTACTGGAAGGGAAGGCATGTCTCTCTTCCACCTACCTTTAAAATTCCTTCTCTTTCTCTTCATCCCTTGCAAACAGCACAGATGGGGAGGAGAAAAGCAGACGATCAAACTGGTACATTACGTGGGCACAAAAAGTTAGGGAAAAACATCTCTGCATGGTGAGAAAAATTCCACTCCTTTCTTGGACAATTTCTGAAGTTTGGGAAACCATGGCAACTAATACAAATGTAGCCAGTGCATTGTACTTTCTCAGTCTGAACAATAAAAACACAAACTTAATCTGTTTTTTTAAAAAGTTAAAAATAAAAAGAACTTGAACAGCAAACTTTAACAATGCTTTTTATTACCTGTGATGGAAGCATAAAGGAATGAACAACTTGAAGGTAAAAGTATGTCTTGTTATCCCATTGAAAAGATATATATATCTCACATATGAATTACATATATTAATGCATATATGCTATCGATGGAGTTAATATCTAGTATAGCAATATATTTCATGCACATATTTATAGAACTATAAAGCTCAGAATATTCCTAGATCAGTGTATTGTTGAACAATAAAATTATAAGATAATAAATGTATAGAAGTATATTTAGATGTATGAATATTAGCTTTCAACGACTCATCTATCTCTCCATCTTAATAAAAGTGTGTTCAAAATATGACAAGGAATTTAATTTAAATGAAGTTGTAGAAAATTAAAAACAATAATAAGGTTGTACCTTATGAAATCATGAAAAAAAAATCACTTTGTGCCTTGCTTAGGTAAAGTTGTAAAACAGCTCAGTGTGCAGAAAGGGGTATTCAGTTTAAAAAAAAAAAAACAGACAAAAGAGATTAATTCCCTCTTGGCACTTACTAGTAAAAGCTAGTACAGGAGCCAATTATTTTCATTACAGAAAAGGAGAAACTTATAGCCGATCTGTATTGTGGCATGGTAACCTGGTAAATACATATACATGGAGATTAAGGTCAGAAACATTTCAAGACGAAACAAATTGCTAATGGAATCATCTCCTTAGAATTCAGAGACAATATAATAAAGACTTGTGACCTGCAGAATAAAGAAATGTAGATTGTGACAAAGCATGAACTTTCCCCTGTCTTATGCAAGTTACATCATGAATGAGACTCCTGTTTAGGCTGGATGGACTCAATGTGCCAAAACATTAAAATCCCCTCCCTGCCCTCCTTCTTTTCTCCACAGCTTGATTTTGCCTTGGAAGCTCAGTTTAAGCTTTAATCAAAATACTTCACTCCTAGGAAGCACTACATAGTGCATTGTTCTCCTGTAATGGAAAAGTGATCTGGTCTGGCTGCTCAGAGCAGACCTCATAACTTGGACTCTGACTTTTATGTATTAAAGAAGAACTTTGTTTCCTGCCCTACATTTGAAAACTGAAACTTAATGTTGGCTTGTGAAATAAAATAAAACAAAAACAGCGAGTAAACTGTACACTTGAGAAATTATCCTCATGTTATTTTGAGGTTTTCACATCCCGAAGCAGCCTGTTTCCTACCTTTAATAAGTTTGAGTTTGCTGTGCTCAGCATAATTGGACACAGCTGCCTGAATTTTCTGCCAGGGTGTGAGGAAAAATGGAGTTATTATTAGCGCTTGGTATTGCAACCTGCCTGGCCAATGTAAATCTTAAGATTCAAGTGTTTATTGGTTGTGAATTTTCCATTGTGAGGGCACCCAGGAAGTCTCTTCACTAATAGGAGTCTGGAGAAGGAGGCTGAAAAGCATCAGTATCCAATCACAAAATTAATTGCTTAACCTATCCACAATGTCAGAGTCAAGAATAGACACATTAGACCACAGGAAATTGGGCTGTGTTCAAAATGAATAGCTGTAGGGAGCAATTTCAAGAAGCCCTAATGGAAGCTGTGATGCTCTAAGTTGGAGGATCTTGCAGAAGCATACCTTCCTGGTGGAAGAGTTCTGAAATCAGTATTGGTTTGAGTTTCTTCAGCAGACTAGGTGAAGGACTGACTGTGTCAAAGTGGTTTCTTTAGGAGACACCTGGAAGTTATGGGACATTTTTTTTTCCCCCTGGGAAGACATGTACAAAAGTTTCCTCAACTCAGATGAAAAACATGAACCAGAATACAGATACTACCAAAGTCCAACATGTTGAGCCAATGAGTTTAATTTCTGTTATGTGTGGGGCTGTAGCTCGGGCAAGGTCCTGTTGGGCTGAGTTGTGGATCCCGTGTGTCTGTCACCCCAGGCACCTAGGGCCACAGCTTAGGGCACAGAAGCATGGGAATTTGACTGAGTTCACTCCACATGGTGCTGGGCAGAAGCCGGGCTATGGAAGCCACAGAGCTCTACTCTGGGCATGGAGAGATTGCAGTCTGAAGTCCTATGTGGGCCAGAGCTCTTGGGTTGAAGGTCCTAGGAGACCAGCTGGTCTCAGCCGTTGGGTTCCCAGGCACAGCTGAGAGGCCACAGAAGGACTGAGACAGGGGAGGGGGGCATACAGGCTGGATCAGCCTGCAGCTGAAAGGGGCAAGGGGGAGAAGCTCCAGTGGCGGCCCGTGGGGTAGATGAAACTCTTGCTCACAGTGACTCATTTGACTGGGTCATGGCTGGCTTGGCTAGCTCTGCTTGGGTTGGCAGGCCTCTGCAGCTGGAACATAGAGAAGTCCTCCGGTGGGAGATTAGGTGGCAACTCATTGGTTAAAGGCCCCTTCTACGGTTCTCCACCGCAGGCCCTAAAGACAAGAAGAAGTCCATGGCTTTAAAAAGTTTATTGTCATAGCAGAATGTGGATGAAGCTGTATCCCAGTGTTCTCAGGGCAAGCCTGAGGTTAAATACCTTTTGCAAGTAGGAGGAGGGTCTGGGAAGGAATGCTTAATAGCCTACACCCTCTGGCCTTTAGGTATCTCATTAGGATGGAGATCTCTTGAGGCTCTGCAGCTTGTAGTCATGCCCTCTACCTGTGGAGGTGCTGGTAGGGGCATTGCCCTATGTGACTGAAAGGCAGGGATCAATGGAAGTCTTCGGCCTCATACCAGGAGCCTGGAGTCTGGGAGCATGGCGAAATGCATGCCATCCCTTGCAGGGATACCTGTTGGATCTCCAGCCATCTCTAGTCAGTGCTCAACCAGAAACCATGCTATCCTTTCCTGGTCCTCTGCCCCACAGTTATATATAGGAATATGGCTGAGGGGTTGTTTTAAAAGACCAGAAAAGACTCAAAAGGAGATGCCTCACTAACACCTACCCAGAATGAGTGGCAGCTCATAAAATATTGAAAATCTAGATCACACTCCATAGCCTCTGAGACAATTCAACAGTTGGAGGGCATCCTTTCAAAGTGGCTCATTGGTCTGAGCCCACTGTAGCACCTCTGATAGTTTTTGTTTTTATAGTTCAGGGGTTCTCTACCTTTCTAATGCTGCAACCCTTTAGTAGAGTTCCTCATGATGTGATAGCTCCAACCATAAAATTTCTTTAGTTGCTATTTCATAACTGTAATTTTGCTATTATGAATCATAATGTAAATATATGTGCTTTCTGATGGTCTTAGGTGACCCCTGTGAATCACTGTTCTAGGAAGTTTGGCGAGTCTTTGCTTCTTCCTGGCTGCTCCTCTGGTCTCTGGTTCTTTCAGGTAGTTGGGCTTGTTTGAGAGTTGTCCATGAAACTTGGCTCACCTAAGAATAACTCTCAGCATTCTTGACTGCTTATATACTCTTGGGAATGGAGGGAATCTGGGTAATTGGGTCAGTTTTGGGAATTTCTGAAGACCACATTGAGTTATTCTCTTCCTGCTTGGATGCAGCTCTTCTTTAGAACAGAGTCTTGCACACGTCTCTAGAACATCTTGTTGCTTTACTTTCCTGTAAACATCCTAAATCATCCCATCAAATCACATCACTTTATTTCCCTTCACATTCGATTATGTAAGAAGTTACTCTCCAAGATGGAGGATTTTTCATTTTGGAGGAAACTGCTAGACAATAGAATAGTGATAAAGGGAGAGGAAGGCAGCCAACAAATGGTACATCATGAAGCCAGCTGCCACAAACAAGCCTTAGCCTTGTAGAGAGAATAGAAGATTTTACTAAAGACTTGTAATCATCTTACCCAGTCAGTAGGGGAGCTGAGGTATTCATACACTGTGTCCAGAGGCTGTTCCTTTGTTTTACTTTATTTTTAAGTCCTTGGCATTTCTCAACTTCTAAGAATAGAAGCAGGTTCATCCTTTATTATTTTTGGATAAAACCCTCAGGCAAAAGAAATGCAGATATTGGCAAAGGAAGTTGGATAGAATTCAATAAAAAGCTGCAAAAATGGATTTATAGCACAAATGGAAACTGTATTAAAACTCCTATGAGTACAAGCATGCACAAGATAAAATCTTTAGTCTCCTAGTATAGTAGCAACTTCTGGGTTACTACTAGGATAGTAGTAACATCTATTGTGTGGATGGAGAATTCAAAGCAACTAGGAGAGTGCTTTAAATAAATATCTGTGAGCAAGTCAGGACAGAAATCAACACAAGCACATTAATTCTACCCTTAATCATATGGAGTTGGCAGACATTTTCTGCAAAGGGCCAGATAGTACATATTTTTGACAATTCAGCTCACACAGTCTCTGTCACACATTTCTCCTTATTTTGTATTTGTCTAGACAATCCTTCTAAAAACAAAATCTTACTTGGGTTCCATGGTATATTACAATTGTGTGTGTGTGTGTGTGTGTGTGTGTGTGTCTGTGTGTGTGCGTCTGTGTGTGTGTGTCTGGATTTGTTCCCTCAGTCGGAGTTGGAAAGACTAAATTCCAATTCCATTTTACAGATAAATGATTTGAAATTTTTGCCCATTAATTTGTAGATTCTGTAAGAAGTGGGGTCTGATCTGCCTTGTTTAATTTGCTATTGTCAACATCATGCTAAAAGAGTCCTTTGCATATGGACTCCATTTAATAATTTTTCAATGAATAAATAGTTCAAATAGCAGTTCTGGCTGAGAGAACACATCACATTGCAATTATTCATATGCATTGGTAATGGGTCCTTTGTCAGCTTTTATGTGCCCATCGTTTACAAATCCGTTAAGGTCTTAGTGATTCATAGAACCTGAGGCAAAATCAGATGTCCTTAGTGTATAACATGGCATATGAAGAACACCACTAAGGAAAATGTGGCCTGGCTCAGAGACAAGGTAAATAGAACCCAAGTAAGTTTTTGTTAGAAGGATTGTTAAGACAAACAAATATAAAATAAGGAGCAATGTGTGACAGAGACTGTGTGAGAGCTGAATTGCCAAAAATATTTACAGTAGAAAGAGAATGATATAGTGAAGATATTTGTCAATACATCTAGAAACAAGAAGAATAAAAACTTATAAAAGCTATGGTTGCCACTAGCATGCTGCAAAATCATCAGCAGAGTGAGTGACATAGAGACTACTGTTTGTTAGACAAGAAGCCAAGAAGGATGCATCTCCTACTGAGCTTTGCAAAATAGAAACAGATTCTATGACCAGATTGACTACAGTCATCCTGGAAAGATGGAACTGTCTGGCCAAAGCAAAACTCCACACCTGCTTAATGCACAGCTCACTCAGTAGTGAGGTGTGCAATATGACATATTTCATTGCTTAAACCCCAAACACCCCTGGGCTATTACTCTATACATTCAGAGAAAAAAGGCATCGATATATGGAGAGACTTGTTTAACTATGATTAAATCATATTATTCTGGATCTGGTGGGGTTGGGTTGTTTGTTTGTGACAAGGTCTTACTATATCACTCAAGTGGATTGAAGACTCACAATTCTCCTGTCTTCAAGTCCTGGGTACAGGCAAGGATTACAGGATTACTGTCATAAATGCTCATTACTGGAGTCTAGCTCCAGTCTGACTCTTTAATGGACTTAAGTCAACAGTTTGCTATGCTGATAAACTGTGAATCAAAGATAGAAAACTCTCCATTGAGATGACTTTGCCCCACAGTGTCTGGCCCTTTATCTGGGGACAGTAATTGACACATATTTGAAAGCAAATAATGTGGAGATAGATACATAAGGAGTGTTAGAGTGAGGAACAGGAAACAGTGTAGTTATATAATACTCTCAAAAAATAAAATGAATTAAAAAATTAGGAAATAGATACTCAGGCAAGTTTCCCTCCTAAAAGGAAAGAACTGAGTGAAAATAAGTTGTAAGGTAAGGAAAAGGTATCATGCATTAAGGACTAGTTATATAGAACCACGAGAACTGAAAATGGTAAAGAGAAGCAAATCATTCAAGAACTTGCCTTACTTTGAATGAGTTGACTTGATCTTATCGGCAAAAGTGAAGTGATATCAGGTCCAGATAGGTCTGAAAAGGTTCTTGTACATTTTATGATAAAAATTAGCTAGACAATGATAAAAGCTTATAATTTTTGTGATACACAGTGTATGTGGCAGACATGGAATAATGTGTAAGACAGATATATTTGTTGCATAGTCTTTTACAGAATATTTGGTCTATTACAGAAAAGTCATAGTATCTCATTTATCCTCTTCTATAAACAATGTATATTTTGAAAGCTAAAATTCTCAGCATTGTTTGAAACAAGAATGAACCAGATAAGTATAGCATTTGTGTGAATTAATGTTCAGGAAGAAATTGACTAGAATTGATGGGACCTTTTTTGAGACACAAAGCATCCTGGAGAAGGGGAGGGGCTTCACTAAGCCCCAGAACATCACCTAGATGAGAAGGAGGAAGCATGGTGGTGCTATAGGGTAAACCTGTCACGTAAGCAACTGAGGATGACTCTTGGCTCTAAACACAGTGGGAAAGGAATCACCTTGAAGTAAAGAAAGTAAAGTATGTCATCTAGTGTGCTCTGTCTGTACAACCTGGAAGACCATCATACAGAGTTTTCAATGTCTGTTTACCCAAAATTCAAAAGAACATTTAATGTAAAAATGGAGTCAAATTTTATTTTCAAAGAAAATCTTTCAAAATCAATAAGGATTATATAGAGCTTCTTTTAATGTTACCATAATTTATGACATTTTACATCCCATAAATTGAGATAAAGGGTCAAGAAACTCATAGACTATGTAAAAGAATATTAGCATAATAGGAAACAATGAAAAGAGGGTAGATTATAATTCAAATCCTCAAATAGATAACATAAAAATAAAGCAAAGACAACAAATTAGGAAATGATAGGAAATAGTGTGATAAAATGTCTCAGTGGATAAAAGAGCTTGCAAATAAGCTCAATGACCTGAGTTCAATCCACAGGACTCACACAGTAAAAGAAGAGAACTTTGTCTCACACATTATTCTCCAACTGCCATAAGCACAGGAGCAATACAGAACACACACACACACACACACACACACAAAAATACATAAATTTACAGAAAGAAAAGAAAAACTAAGTGAAAGATACTTGCTTGAATAAAGTCTGCTTCTTGGACAGATACATTAAACTCAAGAAATTTTTGAAGGTCAAACCAAACCACAATTAGAATAGAAAGATGCTATCTAACTTTTGATCACACCCTCAGATTTGGGTATATCTAGCCACCTTTCTTATTTTTCCAATTAACTAGTCTCCCTAGTAAGCATCACATTGGCAGGAGGCATGGTATCTCCCTTCCTCTCTGGGGACCAAGAGCCATAAGGACTTATTCATTCCCAAGAGCATTCCTCTGAAGGATGTGCCTAGAGAACTCCCTGGAGTGAGAGTACTGTGGCTTTCCTTTCACAAGGCATTGCTGCTGAGTTGTTTACAGTCTGGAAATAGGATCACCTTTCTCCAGAGAGGATTAGCATTCAGGGAACTGCTCTAGCTGTTTTAGTACCTGGAGGGGCCTGATCCAGGCAGAACTGGCCACGGGTGCCCCTGGTTTATTTGCTTCTGTTACCACAGCAGTCCTGAGTTCCTAATGTGGCTCAATTAGGTACAGCCTGCTCTGCTTGGTAGTGCTGTCAAGGGATGGGCTCTGGCCACCATCTCCTGGCTCAGAAACATGTCCTTCTTCCTGAACACAAAACTCTGGTAACATCCAGTTCCTGTGAACAAGAGTGCCTCTAATCTTTTGAAATACTTCTGGCATCTCCAAGGTCTTATGAAATATGGTAAGAGGGGTTACTGGCAGGCCAATGTCAAGGTGTCTCCCTGAAAAATCACACCATGCAACTGACCTGGTATAAACGGGGTTTATTTGGGGGAAAGAGAAGTGCCTGGAGAAGGGGTAGAGGCAGACAGATGGGAGCAAAACCATGAGGGCAGAGAAGCAGAGGAGAAAGGAGATATGGAGGGAAGAGAGAGACCTTCCCCCCAGGAACATTCGAGGATAGATAGAGAAAGAGGGAACAAACTGTGGTGGGCAGAAAGGGGTAGTCCTTTTATAAGCTGCTCACACCTGGTGGAAGGTAATGAAGGCAGGTGGTGACCTAAGACTTTACTAGGTCCTTGGGGGTAGCCTAGCAGAATCTCTTGAAAGCTAATACAAGGTAACTGACAGTTCTTAGGGCATACGTTTCTACAAATCTATCCTGGTATGCTTCAAAGTATGATGCTCATCTGAGATGAGTCTTTCTGGTCTGCTTTTAAAAAGGCAAAACACACTGTGCATATTTAATGAGGTTTTGTTGCAAATGCACAGCTACTAGTCACTATGATAAATATCCAATGATGTGTGTGTGTGTGTGTGTGTGTGTGTGTGTGTGTGTGGAAATAGAACCTAATAAAGTCTATCATGGAACAAAGTTAAGTTGGAAAATGTATCAGACATAGTTTGAATCAAATCAAAGCAAAAGAAAATGATGACATTTATAGTACTAAAATTAAATGTAGAATGAAGTCATTTAAAGGGGAAGTTAAAACCATTCCAGTGGAGAATAATACACTATTAAAATATAGTAAGAAACAAACCATCGGAATTATCGAGAGAGATTAAAAGAAACACAAGGAAATATGAAAATGTAATAGAACCCTTGGGCCTTTGACTGAATGTTCATGGAGAGTAGTGCACATAAACAATATGTAGACAAGTCACACACAATGCACAATTACACATATAATGGATTTGTGCATACTAAAAATCTATCTCATTTTTAAAGATTACAGAACATTTACCTAAATTGGTTATATTCTGTGACTATAAAACCCATGTTAGTTCTCTAAGGTAGAATTACATTCCATTTCCTCTAATAACAATTCAATAAAGCCAACATTAAACAATAAAAGTATATTTCAAAAACCAACACAAGAAAAATCTTAAAAGAAAAATGAAAACTATAATTACAAGCTATTTGGAAAATAATGGCGTCAAAATTACTACAGCGCCGGAAACAGTTTAAAGGCAAAAGAAAGAAATGTACACCTTTGAATTAGACGCATATTTTAAAAGAAACAAATGTTGAAATACATTAGACTTTTAATCTCAAGAATAAAAAAACATTATAATACATCTGAGGCATTCTAAAATAAAATTATTAATCAAAAATTAATCACACAAATACATTCAAATAAAGGCCATGCATTGATATTTTACTTTACTTTTTCAGAGAGCCACAGAGGACATAGCCTGATAAAAATCAAAAGACCTTAAGAATAGAAGAACCAAGGTAACAATCACAGTGTGCATTTGGTGTTAGCATCCTTATCTTGTTATTAGATATGAGATGAAGGCAACTGTGTAACATAAGCTGATATGTATGTACAGAGCAGATACTATAAAACATAAAATATTTAAACAAAAGAAGACAAGTTCTAGGAAAATAAAATTAACATGGACCTACTGAATTAGAGAAAACCAAACTCAAATCAATAACTGCATTGCAAATACCATGGGAGAAATGATGTAAGCAGCTTCTATAATTAAATCCAGTTATAAATATACTAGTACATTAAAAGAGTAAAAGGTGAATTAAAGGACAATTAGTCTGTTTGAATCTTCAGTTCTCATACTCACTACTTTGTAAAGTTGCATGGATAGGATTGGTGTGTTCTCATCTCCTCAAATATAAGGCATTAATACCATTAACCTCATGGAAGTGTCATGAAAATCTCAAAAGATTGCATCCATAAAATATTTAATAATATTTATTGAATATATAACAATAAAACTTAGTATTAAGCACTCAGTAAATGCAACTTTTTCATTTTATTACTAGCCTTTCTGTGGGTAATAAAAGCTGTGGCAGTGTCCCGGGGCTTTCCGGCTGGTGGGTTCCACATACTGGAGAAAGTCTAAGGTTCCAGATGCTGGAAGCTTTGGTGATGTCAGGCCCCAATGACACGAGGAAGTCCTTTGTTCAAAAAAGGGTTATTTTCATGGCAGATGGAGATGGATCTGGATGTACCCCCCTGAAACTCAGGACAGACATGAGTTAAATAGGGAGGGAGAAAGGGGAAGGGTCTGGGGAAGAATGCTTAATTGTCTCTGCCCTCTGGCCTTCATTAGTATGTAAATCTCTAGGGCCTGAGGCCTGTAGTCACACCCTCTACCTGTGCACTTTGTGTGGGGCTGTAATGGCCTATGTGACTGAACAATTAGGTCATTGGAAACTAGATTGTGTGTCAGGACCCTGGGTTCTGGGAACGTGGCTGAACACCTGCCATTTCTCCCTTGGAGTCTCGGGGTTCCAGGCTCATGCCCAGTCAAGAACCAAGATGCCCTTATGCAGTCCCACACCTTTCAAAACAATTTATCTCAAAAGTGCAAGGAGGATTTATTTTTAAATGTATATTAACACATTTTATTGCATCAATAGATCTAAAGGATTTTGAAAAACTGTGAGTATTCTAGTATATTCTGAATAGTATTAATGCAATATAATATACTCCTCATAAAAGACTGAGTTCCAGGAAATGAGAAATGTACATGTAGTATTTAACAAATTTAAAATTTAATCATAGAATAAAAAATAGATCATACTTCTTAATCATCTTTCCATTTCAACGTGAAGTCATTAAGTGAACATTTCAATGTTCTTTATCTAAGAAATAACCTAAAAGCAATAACAAATGAATTCCATTTTTTGCTAAATAAAGAGAATGTTGTAGCTGCAAGTCTTAAGACCTATAAAATGACTGACAAAATCCATGGAGTAAAATCAGAAGCCATGAAAGTGAGAAGTACATAAGCTCAAGTATTCTAATCACAGCTGTTCACTGCACAAAACCCCCAGATAAGGATGGTCTGAGTTCCTTCACAACCCAAATCATTGATGGATGTCAATCCAACAGGTTCATATTCTGGCATCAAGTGTCTGCAGAAGCAACTGTGATGTATCCAGTATAGGAAACAGCATGTACATAAAAATTCAGATAAGCAAACTTCAAGTTCACAAATCAGTACGTGTCTGTGGAAGCACTTGATGTGGTATTCCCAACCATTATGTACATTATACCATATTGATAGAAGAAATAAAATCTAAAGCAAGGTCCAGGTCAAATGACAAATACTAAGATATCTGAATAATCTTTTATCAACAGAAATTATAATAACTAGCTGGTCCTAGAAAAAGTATTTCAAAAATGAGTGATTGAAACACACACACACACACACACAGGACTCGGTATCTGTGCAAACTATTGCACAGAGTGAGGCATGGGTATCTGATCAATAACATGTGCTACAGAAATATGAAAAAGTCTATCCTGAATGCTAAAACTCAAGGATGGAAATGAGTCACAGGAGGATGTGCTAAGACAAGTCACAGCAAGATGACAGAAAGATGTGAACTCCAAGCAAACATTCAGGGGGGACAACAACAACAACTCGAGCATCAAAGGTAAAATTAGAATAAACAGGAACCTTGTGTAAAACAACAACAATGAATTAGAAGGTAAAATAAAGTATTTAAAGGAAGCAAAACTATGTGGAAATAGACAAAAAAGCATTTGAGTTCCAATATACAACATCGTATGATTTATCAGTTTCTAAGTTTAGAATCAAACTTATCACTGAAGATACCAAACATAAAATAACTTTAAATAATAGCTTTAAAATGTTGATACTGGTTGAAACAATAGAAACTGTGTATGGTTACTGAGGATGCTTGTAATCTTAGCATACAGGGACTGAAGCAGGAGAATTGCTATAAATTTGACAGTTTGTGTCTACCCAGTCCTATTTAGAAAGTTTGAGAACAACATGAACTATGGCATGAAGTCCTGACTTGACCAGAAACAACCACAATAAAAAACAATTGGCTTTGGAACTCAAAAACCGTTTTTGTTTTTTGAACCATGTTTTAAGAGAATCTGTAACCTCCCTCTCTAGGGCTAGAGAAACACAAGATCTCTGCTCACATCTGGAATCCACAATGACATGGGGTCCAATGTGCGAGTCAGAGTGGAAATCCAGTAGAATTGTGATGCTTGCAACACCTCACCAAACAGTACAAAGAACTGACAAGATGTTAAGCAAAATGAAATACAAACCAGAAAAGAAAACGGAAAAGTCACTGTGCCCCTAGGCACAGAACTCACATTCAGAATCCAAGCAATGTTGATTTAAAATGTGGTTGATGGAGCTGAAGCTCAGAGCAGTCACAGTGGAAGGGTTCACATCTTTGATCATAGATGCTTCACAAGCAGATTGCTGAGGGCAATGACCCACAAGCATTCTGAAGTTATACTGTGAGACTATCGGACACTGTGGGCAGAAACAGGGGACAAAGGGAATTAAATGGGAGCCATCTTTCTTATTCTAAATTAAACTGTGCATATGGGGTGGGGGAAGGGTGATCAGAAAGCTGTAGGTATGGAAGGGACATGGGATAAACAGAAAGACTAGAGGAAAGGGAGGAGGGAGCTAGAAAAAAGTGGATGGAGGAAAGAAGGAAATTGTCCAAAGCATCAGACCCGCAGTTTCAGAGGAAAGTTTTCTAGAATGTAAGAAACCAAGAAAAGCATCTAAATAATTTTATTTCAATTTTCTCATTTCTCACAAAATTTTACATTTATATAAATATAATAATTTTATTTAGTCTTTAGAATTTTGTAAATGTATACTATTAAACATGATCAAACTACCCAATATTAAAAACTACAGGTAAATAAGAAATGATAAGTGTGGGAGGAAATAGTCTTCCTGAAGAGAGAGAACCCAAGCTGCTTATCCAATGCTAAGTATTCAGCCCTGAAATCATATGTATTCAAGTAACATTGTACAGACAGAGCAGATTATATTTATATGTTTAGAAATATATATATATCTATGTTATATATTATATATATTTATACATATACAAATATATTCTAATATATTCAAATAACATATTGCTATTATATATTATATATACATATATTTACAATTGTATATGAAATATATATTTATATATTTCCAAATTAAAGAAAAAGAAGCCAGTAGCCATGATTTGAGACAGAATAAAGGGGAAAGACAAAGGAGAAGAGTTCTAGGGAGGAAGAGAAAAAAGGAAATTGTTGTAAGTATATTTTAATTTAAAAAAATAAAGACAAATTAAAAACTGAAAGAAATGAAAGAAATTTTAATATTTTTATAAAATGGAAGATTTCTCTGTTATATCTTCATAAGCTATTGAATAGAAATAAGGACAAAATCCGAAGGAAGGTGTACTAGGAAAAATGAATCTGTAGATAGGAAACTACTGATGAATAACCAAAACATAAAGGATCTTATCAGCTACACAAGCATTGAAAAATACACATTAGAATGAAATCTCATGTCACAGTTCTCAGATTTGAAAGTTTCAAAGATGATGTATATATAGATTTAGTGTGGAGATGGGGAAATGTAAAACACAATGCATTGCTTCTTCAAGATTTAACTGTCAAAGTTGTTCAAAAATAATTGTCTTACTTGGGGGTTCTATTGCTGTGAAGAGACACCATGTTCAGAGCCACTCTTATAAAGGACATCATTTAATTAGGCCCGACTTACAGTTCAGAGGTTTACTCTAGTTTCATCATGATAGGAAGCATGAAGTTTCACAGGCAAATATGGTGCTGGAGAGATAGCCAGAGTGCTACATCTGGGTCATTAGGAAGAGAGAGAGAGAGAGACACTCGATCTTTCTTGAAATTCTGCAATCGTAAAGCCCACCACCAGTGACACTCTTCCTCCAATAAGACCACACCTACTCAAACAAGGTCATACTTTCTAATAATGCCACTCCCTGGTAACTAGCATTCAAACTTATAACCTTATGAGGGCTATTTTCATTCAAACCTCTATACCAATATAGTATTATTTACAGAAATTTAATTTTCATATTCTTTTTGAATGAGCCATTGTGCTCTAGAAATTCTTAGATTCATAAATTACATAGTCAAAGCTATTCTACATATTACTTTCTCTATTGCTTATCCAGACAGTACTATTCAGTGTCCACCACCCTTAAAATGGCTGACCATCATGGATCCCATTGACCAAGTAAATATACTTATAATAAAGAGATGGGAGATAGGTAGAGACATGAAAAATAGATGACACAGGTGATTTTATATATATTAAAGTCATATTATATATTATAGGATAAATGATATTATATGTAATAGTTTGTGAAAAGATTGACAGATGAGGAAGAGATTGTAGATAGATAAATATATAGACTATAAATAAATAAGTGATGATAGAAATGGATAGTTGATAGATAAAGATGATAGATAAATAGATGATAGATAGGTGATAGGTTGATATATATAGATAAATGATAAATATATAGATAATAGATAGATGATAGATTGATAGACTGTAGATAAATAGATGACAAATGAAAAATAAATTGATAGAAAGATAAGTAGTTAGTAGGTAAGTAGTTAGATCTTAAAAATAGAGAATATGTATGAAAATATTAGAAGCAAGATTGGTTCTTAGAATGATTCGAATTACTTAGAAAATATATAATCTTTACTTACAACATTTATCTCACATGAGTATTTGTTTTTCTAGTCCTATATGAGAAATTTCTGAAGTGGTGCCTATGTGGAAAAGGTGAGGAATGGGTAGGATAGAAATAAAGAATAAGCAAGACCTAATCTCTGCTTGTGAGAGTGTGCTTCTATCCCCTGTGCCAGAGGCATTGCAAATACCAAGACCATGAGGTGGATGTAAGTTAGCACATTAAAGCAGTATATAAGAGAACTTAAGTCAATGGAAGCATTATACAAAACAGCACATACGGGTCATGTCTATTTTGTCTGAAATATATAGTGACTGCACAGAACAAAAGGCAGATGAGCACTCACAACAAAGACATCTGCAGGCTGAGTGGATTTCATTCACACTTCTAGTTTTCAAAGTTTCATTTTTTTACCACTAAAACCTTTGGTTTAATAATAAAATCAACAAGAGCTGCTAAAGAAAGCCATGTGCAAAAGTATCAGGGGAGTACGAAAGACCATCTACCTTCAAACTGTAGCACTCCACTTTCACGTGAAAACAGATGCAATAGTGCACTCATTATATTCCATAAATAAATATAAAAAATAAAAATAAATAAAAACTATTGTGCAAGCTTGGTAGTTTCACAAAAAATATTATATATCAAAGAAGTGGGGACAAATATGCTTCAGAAGTCATATTTTTGTTTAGTGATTCAATAATGTAGGACTAATATTGCAGGCTTGTATTTTTCAAAACCTACATTAATAGGGGTACTTAAATGCTCTAACCTCACTTCTAGCCCACCTCCCACCAGAGGTAGTGGACAGAAAAGGTTAATAGGGAAAAAGAGGATGTGGACCTATTTAAAAATAGTTCTTTGGAGCAAATCTAATCCGTTTTGTTAGGATATCATCAGTTCAGTTAATATGAATCAGCAGCAGTAACTGGATCCAGTCGCAAACACCATTCATGAATCAGCAATGGCAGTTTGAATCATAAGTAACTGCAAGGCTCTGCCAATCAGCCTGAATCTGCAGAAGTTGCAAGAAGTTGTTGAAATTCCTACCACCAGACGTTCTTTGGTGCATTTCTCTCTACAAACATTGACCAGCAGAGTGGTAAGGTGAACCAATACCACACAGCACTGTCCACTGTCTGTTGGGTTATATTTATACCCTTTCCAAACACTACATGTTCTCCCAAGTGTCTGCTCTAATAAAACATCACATGCTCCTTTTCCAGGCTGCTTCCAGAAAAACACCATGTGTCTGTTCTCAGCAAAACATCCTCTCATAAGACCATTTCCAGAAAAAAAAAAAATCACCTGACACAAATGAGTCTCCAAAGAATGCAGAAATTTCCACCACATAATATTATTATATATTTTCTCTTAAATGGCAATTTATATACTTCCTTAGTGAAATAATAATAGTCCTACTAATATTACTAATTAAGTAATAGCCCTGGATCAGTTCAAGCTAAGATGTTAAATAACCTCATACCACACTGTTTTTTTTTTGCCACCAAATACATTAAGAAGTAATGTTCCTTCATTTCATTGAAAATTTGGTTTTTATTTTTTTTTTATTTTTTATTTTTTTAAATTAATTTATTTATTTAAATCACATCATAATTTACTTATCTACACAGGGGTTATAAACACAAAAAGGCAGGATGTGGGGAAGGGAATGGCACCGGAGCATAGGTGTTCAGGGGGAGTATAGATACCTTTCAGAACAGGGTATCAGCTGGGTGTAGGTTCAGGGGACAGGTCACTATGACTCTGAATTTCTGGTAGAAATTCAGATATAACAAAATAATTCAATACCATATAATCCAAATACCATATATATACACATATATGTATATATATGGTAGTTATATTCACTCATAAGAGGAGATAGATAGATAGATAGATAGATAGATAGATAGATAGATAGATAGATAGATAGATAGATAGATAGATGCATACACATATATGCACATATATGAAAGAAACAGAGAAGCAGACAAAGCTCTAGCAACTGTAAAACATTTAAAAGACAAATGCTAATGTCTACCAAGAGTTCTCAGGAAATTAGAGTGAATAGTTTGAAGTCAATAGTGGAAAATTTAAAAAATGAAGATAAATACAAGGATTGAGAATAAGTCTGTACTGGTGGAACCACATCAGCTCTGAGAGCACTCCTCATACCCAATCCATTACATGTATATGTGTATGTATATGTGTATGTGTATGTGTATGGTACCATAATAAACTTATATTTGTATATAAAAAAAAAGAAGTAATGTTCCTTCCAGAAGGATTTTTAGTATCAGATTTGCAGAAGAAGAATTCAGATGAAAAATCTTAGTTAAATATTGAAAGTTGGAATAGATCAAATCACCATCTTCATATAATTGAATCCTGAAACAAACAGGTCTGAGTGTTTCAAGAACATTGAGACTGGAATTGATTCAGAATCAGTGGTTGGCAAATGCACAAAGGAATAAAAGGAACCCTGCTGAGCAAGTATGGGAAAGCAGGAAGAGAAGCTTGACATCCTGAGGAAGGAATGAATACTAAAACAGGGCTCTGAATGAGTGAATGAGTTGCTTGTGTGAGTTTTCCAGGAAGATATGAATGGATATCTATTTACCCAGACAAACTAAAGGATTACTACTGGAGCCAGGCTGGTGAACCAACATGTTTAAGCTGGACTACCTATAGAAGCATGAGTGAGGGTAACAAGCTCCTACATAATCAAAGAAGAATCTCTTCCTTAAGTGACTGCTAACCCCTTATACACTCTGGTGGAGGCAAAGAGCTGCATCAACCTGGTGAAATCCTCTTTCCTGTTGTGGAATGTGAGTGGGCTCAGTCATGTGTGGAGTCTCTGTCAGCTAATCATCACAGGTCAGATTTTGTGATAGCAATAGTCATAGCATGCTAAGAGAAAGGAGTTCTATGAGAGGTTCAGGGAAATGAGATGATTGTCCAGAGAGGGAACTTTCAACATTCTGAGCTATGCACAGCATAAAAAGCAAAAAAGTCAATTCTAGGATTTCCACAGAAACCACTGTCCGCAAGCACTCCCAGCCATGCTTAATTGTGCATTTATCCTCCCAAAAGCTAAGCTGGCTCCTCCATTGAGCAAGGCTGTCAACTGTCACAGCTGCCAAGCCAGCAGATGGTGTGGGCTGGTTTCGCCTTCAGTTTCCAAATGTAAAAATATAGTCATTTAGAGGTTTTTCTCTGCACATCCATCTCCTCATTAATCTTCTAAGAGCAACTGCAAATGAGTGATTTCTCTGTGAAGCTTAGTGGCATTCTGGCTACATTCTTTCTCCCACTTCCAGACCACCTGTCACCTCAGCACCTTGCTGGAATCAGGGATGTGCAAAGAACTCCAAGACCCCTCTTGTATAGATCATTCCTCCTTAGCTTGGGGATTTATGGTTTTGCCTCCTTGTGAGCAGGACCTGTTTGCAGTGGATTATTTGTTATCTGGAGTGACACAAGGCAGCATGGCAGACAAAAGTTAATGAATATTTTAAAATTGATTTTAAGTCAAATCCAGTTTGCAGAAATATTCATGACTAACAAGAGCATGCTCACAGGCAAATGAAAGCAAACTCAAAGACTAAACTTCTAAAACACAGAATGTGTAATGGTGAATTTTCACTACTTTTGCTTGCTATTACCATTACAACAATTATCAGTTACTGGAAATTTTCTCTCACTTTGGGGTAGAAAAGTCTTAAAACAGAAGCCATGGCAGCCCTGCTTCCATTCTTCAATGCATTTGAAAATTTCTTACCAAAATAATCTCTTCAAAACACGTATCCTGTCGCTCGAGTTTAAAATTCTAACAACTTCCTCTTATCAGTCGAAAAGCATGCCAAGAATCTTCCAAGTACCCCTTTTTCATTATCGGATCCCATATGTTTTCTGACTCCACTGGTTGAAGCTTGGACATCTGGGGGATAAGTACTTTAAAAATATTCCTATTGGCATTTATACAATGCTGCTTCTTATGGACTGTATCAATAAGACCTTAGGACATAATCGATGGCTTTCTCACTTTGGAATTGTCTTACAAAAGGAGAAAATGGCATTACACAAAAGAGCAAGTTACAAAGAGAAGAGCAAGATAAGGATTTTCCTTTAAGTAAACTGCTAAGTAGGCACTGAGATCAACAACTTTAAAGGTAACATAAGGAAAGCAAGTTGGGTAGTTTCTGAATTCCAATCCAAAGTCCCACAATCACAGTAATAACATCCAATTTTCCAGTTTTCACCTTGTCTTTTAATCCTGTTGGAGTTTGGGGAATTCCAAAGCCTTCTGGAAAATTTCATTACATAGGCACTCTAAACTAATGTGAGCCAAAGAGATGCATGCACCTGCATATGCTTGTAATTTCCTATTTCTGACTCGAGTTACTTCAAATCAATTGTCCCAGTCAGAAATTTCTAAATAGTCTTTCATCGCCATCATTCAAGAACATTAAAGCCTTAAAGATTGACACTCAGGACACAAACTGTAAACTAAAAGACACACAAGCCACAGCCTGCCTGGAGATGTGTGCATGTGTGATTTTGCTCTGACCTACACACTGTTAGCCCTAACAGCCTTACAAATTTAAAATTCAGGAGATCTTGCATGTCATGTTTGATGCTCAGAGTTTACCGAAAAATCCAATTTGACAATGACGACTTCATACTCCCATAAAATTATAAGTTAGATTAAAATAAGTACAGATACCACCTAGAGACAAGGCAAAAATAACCACTTGCTGGATTATCTTAATCCTGCCTTTCCTATCCTCTACTATCTAAGCTACTCTATACATTCAAAGCCATATACCTGGTTAATATAGAAACTGCAGTTTATGACACATGTTAGAATAACCTTTATGTACTCATTCTTCACTATCTTTTCAGCTTTGAATGCTTGCTCTGATGCCAAAAGTCTCCCCACAGTGCATATATATCATGCTACATCAGAAATTATGGGATTCAGTCAAGAGACTATTTTCTGAGGAGGCTCCCCCAATTTCCAGAAATAACATGCTTCTTTTCTATGTTCATTTATTGAATGCCTTTTTGTTCCCCTTGGGGAAAAATAAAGCTTTCTTCATCCAGTGTCAGAAATGTGTATGTATATGATTTCTTCAGGAAGCTTTCAAAGTTTCAATTCTTGTCTATGATCCAATTCAACATTATTTTTAATTAAGTTAAAGTAATTAATTTCACATCTTCTAATTAGGGATACAAGGCTTGGTTTCATTTAGCTTAATTAGAATTATGAGGTGTAATTTACATCTAAAAAATATATTCTTTTGAGGATACAGATTAATGAGTTTTTGTGTTGTTATAACCAGTATCTCAGACAAGGTATCAAACATTTCATTGTCTCCAAAATTGACTTTGCAAGCCACCCTGCACTATTAGAGTTCAATGCTGTACATTTTTAACAATGTATTATCTTTGCTAAATTTAATGTAAACAAAATCATATGGCAGTGCATTTTATTTTCTTTCTTTGACACAGTATGCTCTGTGTTCCATCTGTATTGCTGATCAATACCTCCTTCATTTTGTTGCTAACTATATTTCACTGACCAAATATACCAAAATGTGTTTGCCATTCCCTTGACAAACATGAGTGTTCAGTTTTGGTCTGTAAGAAATTGAGTGTCTTCAAACATTGCGTCTAAATGTAGAAGTAAAAATAAGTCTCAATTTGTCTTGGGTGAATATGTATAAAAATGGAATTGCTCAGTCTTACTATAATTTGATTCTACATTATTAAGACACTATAAAACAACTTTTCAAAGTGATTGTACAAGTCTGCATTCCCATGAGTCATGAATGTATCAGCACTCAAGCTCCACATCCTCAATAGTCCTTGATGTTGCTATTGTTTGAAAGGTTGGCTGATTTATTTGGGTACAAAGACAACAACTATGCTGGTTTTCATTTGTGTTTACTATTGACTAATTATTACATCTCAGGCTAGTAACACTAACTGAAGGAAACAGAGCCTGTCAGGCAATATAAAGATAACTGAAATAGACTATCATCAGGAAGGTAAAAAGATTGATTGGCTACAAGGACAGGGTCCTACAAGAGCCAGCACTACTGCCTAGATGACCAAAAGTTTGGTAGAAATGGCAGGACTTGTTATCCCCTACCTACCACAGAGCTTCTCAGCCACAAATTGGAGCACCATAGGTCTTCTCTACTGCTCTCAGACAGTTCCAAGTGGATTGGAAACTCATTTTGTCTAGTGGGAGAGATGTGTGTATTCTCCATGGTATGACACTGGAATGGCTAGACGGAGGGCACTTGTCTTCTCACAGGAGTCTGCTACTGCTAAGCTCCCTGCCCAAGAAGATGTTTTGTGGATAGCATGCAGTAAGTGTTGGTGTCATTAGCTAGTTACCTCTGTCCTGCTGTCGAATGATGATGAGCATCTCAGAAGTACCTGACAGCTCCCTTAAAGGAAGCATCTTCCCTCAATGCAGGGCTTCTCAAACTCCACTAAACTTGTGTCTTCATCTGAACCCTCTGCCCTCTCCCTGGTCAGCTTCTATTGCTTCCCTGGCTTGGCTAAAGTCAGAGAAACCTACAGGGGAGTTTCAGGGATCTGACATTGGGAGGGCTTACTTTTCAAGTGACCTTACCCAACAATGTCAATCATTTTCTCAAATACATTTTTTGCCCTCATGTATATTTTCCTTCATGATATATTTGTCAAATATTTTGTCTAGTGCTACAAGTAGGCAATTGAACAAAACTTGTCAGAGTCACTATATTATAATGCAACACTCAGTGCTTCTTTCCACATTTTATAACAAATATTTGTTAGGAAAAAAAAGCTATATGTTGTATATTTTTATATTGAAATTCCTGGTCACATTTGTTGAAAATCAATTGATAAAGTATGTGCACATAGTTACAAAATATCTACTTTATTCACATATCTGGTTGATTACTACAGCTTTATAGTGTGCCCTGAAAGTAGGTAATAGATGTTGTCTAACTTGTACCTTCACTTGTAAACTGCTTTGATTCTTTAGAATTACCTCAATGTTTTCCACAAAAAGATTCTGTTTTGAATGTAAACATCTGTTCAATTCCTATATGGTAATCAATTATATTTTGTGAGACAGAACCCCACAGTGCAGCCCTGAGTACACAGCACTCCCTATGTAGACCAGGCTGGTCTCAAACTTACAAAGAGATTCATCTGCCTCTGCCTCTTAAGAGTTAGGATTAAAGATATGGGCCAATATGCTCAACTAGAAATGATGCCTTAGTGCTGAGTTTCAAATTAAGGAATGTGTTATGATTATCAAACTATCCAGACCTTCTCTCACTTCTCATAGTAAGGTTTTAAAACTTTCAGTACAGCCGGGCAGTGGTGGCGCAGACCTTTAATCCCAGCACTTGGGAGGCAGAGGCAGGCAGATTTCTGAGTTCGAGGCCAACCTGGTCTACAGAGTGAGTTCCAGGACAGCCAGGGCTACACAGAGAAACCCTGTCTCGAAAAACCAAAAAAAAAACAAAAACAAAACAAAAAAAAACCCAAAACTTTCAGTACAAGAATTTGCCCAATATTTGGTAAATTTTAATAGTTTGGGTACTGTTTTATAAATATTTTGTCTCTTAGACTATGGAAATATAATTTTGTATATTTCCATTTGAAATTTTAATGGGCAGAAATTCTATTTATGAATTTAATATCACTGATAGATAAAATAGACTTTGTATTTATGTTCAAATCTGTTTGAGTAAATTGTATTTTCTAAGAAATTTGTGCCAGGTGGTGGTGGCCCTTGTCTTTAATCACAGCAATCTGGAGGCAAAGGCAGATAGATCCTTGAGTTCAAGGATAATCTAATCTACACCGTAAGTTCCGGGATAGCCAAGGCTACACATAGAAACCTTCTCTCAAAAATCAAACAAAAAAAATTTAATTGTAATAATATTCTGCAACTCATAGCATTAAGTTGTTCTTAATGTTCTCTTACTGTACCCATCACATTGACAGCAGTGAGGGGGCAGAGACATTGTTCCATCACTACCACCCCAGAAGCCTGAAAAGTTCCCTTAATGTTTTAGTGATGACACCTTGGGTAAACCAAGGCTTTATGAGTTTGATGGCAGAAAAGAATGTCAGTACTAGCCAGCAGAAGCAGATTTGTGGCTTGATGCAGGTATTTTAATATAGGCTGAAGCACAAGGATTAAAAGATAGGTTCTTAGGAAGAAACTCACAGCTCAGAGCATGGGTATGGCCTTATTATGGAGGAGCTGCAGTTCACTGTTTCTTACAATTGTTCTGTTGTATAGGACTTGGATGAATTTAAGACTATAATTTGCTATTTTAATTTAAACATAACATTTATTAATTCATTGAGGATTTATACATATATACAATGTATTTTGATTATATTCACTTTCCATTCCTTCCTCTAACTCCTCAAAGATCCATCTTCCACCACATATCTCCCACCCTTTCTCAACTTCACAGTTATTTTTTTTTCATAATCTACCAAATCCAATGTGTGCTGTCCTCACACTCACAGGGTTTGGCCATCCACTGAGCATGGTCCACTGATTTGCTCTGGTCCTCTCCAACCTGTGGCTCAAACTATCTTCCAGGCAATTGTTTTCTCCTATAGAGTAGGTTAGTTACCTCCATAACATTGATGCTATTATTTCATCAATGGGGATATCTTGCCACACTGATTATTACTCTAGCTTAGAGGATTCAGAGCTAAGTAAGACTCCTGACAATAATTCCCCTGAGTCCTGCCTAGCACTTTCTGATACTATGTACTAGCACTAATACTAGCCAGCAGAGAGGAAGTGAATGAAGTTAGTAACTTAAAAGTGTAGCTGAGGAACATATATGAGATCACAGAGTATTCTTGAGAGATACCTGCCCAGATTACTATTGATAAAGTAAAAGTATAGTTCACAAGGATGTAGTAAAGTAAGATATTTTTTCTGTGAAGAACATTAATGGTCTTGTTGAGATTCCCAGAAAAATAATATCTGGAGAAAAGAATTAATTCTTTTTGGATGCTGTATATACTCAGGACTTAAGCCTAAGGATCATTATTATTTTAGCATAAAATATCTATAGATAAAAGGAATACTGTATCTGTGTTGGCAACATTTACAGCAAATGTTGTTATTGTGTTTGTCTCCATACCGCTCAGCTAGTAAAATGTTTCCCAGACTCCAGAGTAAGGGATCCTTTACCTCTCACATTCTCATCATCTCTCTCTTTTTATCAACTTCAATGGCTGGCATCAATCGATGTTGCTTCTTTTATATACTTAAACTGCAATAGCTTTCAGATTGATTTTATTAACTTTACAAAAAAAAAAAAACCTAACATTTACTGTCAATGATTTTCTGTATTTCTATTTTTCATCCAATTCTACCTCTTATTAATTCTTCCCTTTTGTTTACTATACTTTACTATTCCTTTTCTAGGACCTTAGATATTTAATGCACTAATGTTCTACTTTTCTTCATTCCAGTTTCATTGAAAGTTTATGGCTACATCCTCCTAGTTCACAATCTTTACCCCACCACACAGCCTTGCCTTTTTCATGCAGATACTGTATTTCTTTATTTCTAAAGTTTGACTGTGTTCAATTAGCTCCAATCTGTGCCCTCCCTTTGGGGGTGACAAATGTCTTCAATAAAGTAGCTATTCAGTCTCACTGAGATGTGAACTATGTAAGATCTTTGAAAAAACGTTTCCCTGAATCTGCATAGCACTTTCCAGTACTGAGACCTGGGAATTACTCTGAGAAGCTTGGAGATTACTCAGTCTCCTTTTCACATGAAACCCTAAATGAATACTGCTCCTTAGCTACAAACATATCAAGAAGCCCACAGTGTAGAGGCGGGAGCTCTTTATGCACTGTAGTTTCCCCCTCTGTAATTGTCTCTGCAAATTCCAGCTATTCAGCCTCCCTAACCTTCAAACTATGTTTTCTCATTTCAGCTTCGTGGGGCCAGTATTCTGGGCTTGTGTTACCCCAGAATAATAATCTATGGTGTTAAGTCCCAGCAGAAAGCCAGGTTAATGGCATTATTCCCTTCATCTATGTTATTATTTCAAGAATCAGTCTTGTGCTGATGGTGCTACAGACAGTAAGTGATGGGAGCTATTATAATCTTCAAGTTATTCATAGTGGAAGTGAAGCCCACTACTGCCTCATCACTGACAAAAAACAAGGCATATCTATAAATATATACAAATATCCATTGCAGAAGTTATTACATTGCTTTATATTGTTGTTGTTGTTGTTTTTCAATACAGGGTTTCTCTGTATAGCCCTGGCTGTCCTGGAACTCACTCTGTAGACCAGGCTGGCCTCGAACTCAGAAATCCACCTGCCTCTGCCTCCCAAGTGCTGGGATTAAAAGTGTGTGCCATCACTGCTCGGCTTATTACATTGTTTAACAATAATTGTTTCACTATCTGTCTCTTCTGTTAGTCTTGAGCCTCTGAGAGCACCAAGTGGTACCCTAGGACTCCATCGCAGACTTTGGTGCATTGTAGTCCGGGAAATAATATGAAAGCTTAACATTACATGTACACATTGTTGCATAAATGTCCCCAAATCTTCCACATGTAGATGTGATTAGCATTCTCACATTTCCCATGAAATAAAGTATTTTTATCAAGAAGACTCCATTTAAAAAAATGCATTACCCCATGAGGCATATAAGTTCCTGCACTCAAAACTTTCTTTCCTATGGGGAGCAGAAGAAGTCCTGAGCAAATGTATAAAGAGACACTACATTCCTGAGTGAATGTGCATTGTGGACATGGGGATGTCCATGTTAGGCCTTAAATCCTTAGAAAATTGGCAAAGTCTTTTCTCCCCAGTCAAGGTCAGAAAGGAAAGCCTTTCTCTGATTCCAATAGAACTGTAATCATTGATCAGTGTGTAAAAGAACTAACAACTATGGTTTCTTTCTCCCTGATGTTAAAACCTGAGACTTCTTGTCTATGGAGAGCTCCTACAGAGACTAACTCCTTTCCCTCCCTCTCCCTCCCTCCTTTCCTGTCCAGGCTATTGTTGAAGTACATAAATACTACCAGCCTTACAAGTACATAAAACTGAATAAATGTACCGTTATGCCAGATTATTTCTCTTTTGAATTTTTCAAGCTTAAGTACCTTTTAAATCTAATTTTACTTTCTATGTATGCTTACTTTGCCTGCATGTATATTGTGCACTATATGCTCACAGCGCCCATGGATGTGAGAAGAGGGCATCAGACTCTCAGGAAACAAAGGTAGAGATGCCTGTGAGCTTCCATGAGGGCTCTAGGAATAAAACACATGTTTTCTAGAGGAGCAGCAGCAAACGTTCCTAACTGCAGAGACATATCTACAGCCTAAGCCTAAGCACTTTTAAAAACTACACAGAAAAAGTAATGAATCACCTCCAAAATCAAGCCAGATTAAAAATTTCATTTTCTGCTATATATATATCACGTTACAACTATGCAGGTATACAAATATAAGTCTTTTTTAAAAACTATTTAATCATTATGAATTCCCAACCTTAATTAAAAGTTTATTATAAGTTCCACATTTATGATATACACTCATAAACTGTGTGCATATATCCTTTAAAAATGAACTGCATTGAGTAATGCTTTCAAATTTGTGTGACTAGTATTATGCCTCCTAATTTGTTTTGTAATTTAAAAGGAACTGATCTTTGCTTATATCCATTCATTATCATATCAATCTATAATCTTATCTTATATGTCTGCTTATTTTATGTAATGTCCTGATAACAAAAAATTGAAGAGTGTTTAATAATTATTGTATTTTTCTTTTCTTGGCAAAGTGGCAAAGTCTCTTTGCTTTATCCAAGCTCAGATATTAAAATGACACAATTCCCTATCCCAATGGTAGCATGAGTTTATTCTCCCTTAGAAGAAAAGAACAGCATTTGCTTTATCCTTTGAAGTCAATTACTCATAGTCTAACCAACAAGCCATATAAGAAATCATGACTTTCCACTTGTTTCAGTTATAAAGTAGGAAGAGTGATGAGCCAATTCTGAAAAGATCAAAGCACTAAATTATCGCATCCTAGATGCTTTTGTGCGATACCAAAATCTTTTCTAAAAGGTCTTTCCAACAGAGACAGACACTAATATCCACAAACACACACACATCTGTCTTTCATGGTGACTTTACCATGTACTATCATATGTGTCAAGGACAATGATTATATTTTCTTGCTCAATAATCAATACATTAGGTTTATATTTCCTTTTATTCAGCCATATCAATTGGGCTATGCAATGTTAAGATCTAATTTACCTGTCAAATAGGTTATTCATAAAGATACCTATAACAAGTAAAGGGTTTCATACTAGTGAAATGTTTATACCTCTCTCAATCTGTTCTTAACTCATTTCGGCACTCCAAAGCATCATTGTACACACTCAGCAAAAGGATGTCCTTCTCTTGTTACAGCCTTCAACAATAAGCCCAAGATTTTTAAGTCAAACTTCACATTTACTCTAAAACATCTCCTATTATAGATCACCCCACACACAACACACACACACACACACACACACACACACAGACTCTGCCTGCCCCAGTCACACAGACTCCTGACACATTGAACTATTGTGTACATGTTTGAAAGACATATCTACTTCTGGTTTCCATCTGTACCTGGAGCTGACCCTGTGCCACAGTTCTCCATACAAGGGTCCTGCAAATAGACAGCTGGTCACCCAGGAGTGCTGACAAACTTGTACCACAGGTAGAGCCACCACTTCTGCTCTGAGGGACCTGCAGAGAACCCTCAGAACACAGGAACTGAGGAGCAGCCTGGGACAGGATCCTTCTGTGTAGGGCTGTTAGTTCCTGCATGCGGGCATGGGTCCTGTTGGGCGGAGCTGTGTATCCTGTATGTCTGCCATGGCTCAGGGAGGCAGAAATGCAGGAATTTGAATGAGTTTACTCCACTCAGCGCTGGGCGGACAGAAGTTATGAACCAAATGGATTTAACAGATATCTATAGAACATTTCAAAAAACAAAAGAATATACCTTCTCAGCACCTCATGATATGTTCTCCAAAATTGACCATATAATCGGTCACAATACAGGCCTCAACAAATATAAGAATACTGAAATAATCCCATGCATCCTATTAGATCATGATGACCTAAGGCTGTTCTTCAATAGCAACAAAACAACAGAAAGTCCACACATACGGAAGCTGAACAATGCTCTACTCAATGATAACTTGGTCAAAGAAGAAATAAAGAGATTAAAGACTTTTTAGAATTTAATGAAAATAAAGGCATATTATACCCAACATAGGACACAAAGAAAGCAGTGCTAAGAGGAAAACTAATAGCTCTGAGCATCTACAAAAAGAAACTGGAGAGGGCAATAACTTGACAGCACACCTGAAAGCTCTAGAACAAAAAGAAATAAATACACTCAAGAGTTGTAGACAGCAGGAAATAATCAAACTCAGGGCTAAAATCAACCAAGTAGAAACAAAAAGAACTATAAAAGAATCAACAAAACCAGGAGCTAGTTCATTGAGAAAATCAACAAGATAGATAAACCCTTAGTCAGACTAACCAGAGGGCATAGAGACAGTATCCAAATTCACAAAATCAGAAATGAAAAGGGAGATATAACAGAAACCAAGAAAATTCAAAAAAATCATCAGATCCTACTACAAAAGCCTATACTCAACAAAACGGGAAAATATGGATGAAATGAAGAATTTTCTAGACAAATACCAGGTACCAAAGTTAAATCATGATCAGATAAACCATTTAAACAGTCCCATAACCCTAAAGAAATAGAAGCAGTCAATAAAAGTCTCCCAACCAAAAAAACAACAACAACAACAACAAAAAACGGAGACTCAGATGGGTTTAGTGCAGAATTATATCAGATCTTCAAAGAAGACCTAATATCAATACTCTTCAAACTATTCCCCAAAATATAAAAAGAAGGAACAATACCTAATTCGTTGTATGAAGCCACAGTTACACACACACCACACACACACACACACACACACACACACACATATATAACACACAAAGACCCAACAAAGAAGAACTTCAGACCAATTTATCTTATGAGTATCCATGCAAAATTACTCAATAAAATTCTCACAAACCAAATCCAAGAACACATCAAAATGATCATTTACCATGATCAAGCAGGCTTCATTCCATGAATGCAGGGATGGTTCAATATATGGAAATCCAGAAACATAATCCACTACAGAAACTCAAAAAAAAAAAAAAAAACAAAACAAAACAAACAAACAAACAAAAAAACCCACATGATCATTTCATTAGATGCTAAAAAAACATTTGACAAAATTCAACATTCCTTCATGTTAAAAGTCTTGGAAAGATCAGAAATCCAAGGCACATACCTAAACATAGTAAAAGCAATATACAGCAAACCAGTAGCCAAGATCAAAATAAATGGAGAGAAACTTGAAGCAATTCCCACTAAAATCAGGGACTAGACAAGGCTGCCCATTCTCTCCTTACCTATTCAATATACTACTTGTAGTTCTACATAGAGCAGTTGGACAACAAAAGGAAGTGAAAGGGATACAAATTGGAAAGGAATAAGTCAAAATATAACTATTTGCAGATGATATGATAGTATACTTAAGTGACCCCAAAAATTCCAACAGAGAACTTCTAAACCTGATAAACAACTTCAGCAAAGTGGCTGGATATAAAATTAACTCAAACAAATCAGTAGCCTTCTATACTCAAAGCATAAAAGGGCTGAGAAACACCTTAGGTAAACAACACCCTTCACAATAGTCACAAACAATATAATATGTAACTCTAACCAAACAATTAGAAGATCTGTATGACAAGAACATCAAGTCTCTGAAGAAAGAAATTGAAGAAGACCTCAGAAGATGGAAAGATCTCCCATGCTCATGGACTGGCAGGATTAATATAGTAAAAATAGCCATCTTGCTGAAAGCAATCTACAAATTCAGTGCAATTCACATCAAATTCCAACTCAATTCTTCATAGAGTTAGAAAGAGCAAGTCTCAAATTCATTTGGAATAACAAAAAACCCAGGATAGTGAAAAATATTCTCAACAATGAAAGAACTTCTGGGGCAATCATGATCTCTGACTTTAAGCTGTACTACAGAGCAGTAGTGATAAAAGCTGCATGGTATTAGTATAGTGCCATGCAGATAGATTAATGGAATAGAATTGATGACCCAGAAATAAAACCACCCACCTATGATCACTTGACAAAAGAGCTAAAATCATCCAGTGGAAAAAAGACAGCATTTTCAACAAAGTGTGCTAATTCAACTGGTGGTAAACATTTAGAAGAATGCAAATTGATCCTTTTTTTTTTCAGTTTTTTAAAGTAATTTTTTATTGGATATTTTATTTACATTTCAGATGTTATCCCCCCTGTCTTCCCCCACTCAGAAACCTCCTATCCCGTTCCCCTTCCTGCTGCTTCTATGAGGATGTGCCCCCACCAACCCACCCACTCCCATCTCCCCACCCTCGAATTCCCTACACTGACACAATCACCCTTCACTTGACCAAGGACTTCCTCTCCTACCTATGCCTGACAAGGCCATCCTCCCCTACATATACAGTTGGAGCCATGGATCCCTCCCTAAGTGCTCCCAGGCTGGTGGTTTAGACCCTGAGAGCTCTGGCTGATTGGTATTGTTGATCTCTCCATGGGGCTGAAAATGCCTTCAGTTCCATCAGTCTTCTAACTCCTCCACTGGGGAACCCCATGATCAGTTCAGTTGTTAGCTGTGAGCATCCACGCTGTATATGTCAGGCTCTGACAGACCTCTAGGAAGATTGCTACATCTGTCAGCGTGCACTTCCTGCCATCCACATCAGCATCTGCTTTTGGTGACTGCTTATGGGATGGATAACCAGGTGGAGTAGTCTCTGACGGCCCCTCCTTCAGTTTCTGTCCCATACTTTGTGTCCATATTTGCTCCCATGAGTATTTTGTTACTCCTTCTAAGGACCAAAGCACCTACACTTTAGTCTTCCTTTTTCATGTGCTTCATTTGGTCTGAGAGTTGTATCTTGAGTATTGTGAACTTTTGGGCTAATATTCACTTATCAGTGAGTGTATAGTATGTGTATTCTTTTGAGTTACCTCACTCAGGATGATATTTTCTAGTTCCATGCATTTGCCTAAGAATTTCATGAATTCCTTGTTTTTAATAGCTGAGTAATACTCCATTGTGTAAATGTACCACATTTTCTGAATCCATTCATCTGTTGAAGGACATTTGGGTTCTATGCAGCTTCTGGCTATTATAAATAAGGCTGCTATGAACATAGTGGAGCATGTGTCCTTGTTATATGTTGGAGCATCTTCTGGGTATATGCCTAGAAGTCATATAGCTGGGTCCTCAGGTAAAACTATGTCCAATTTTCTAAGGAACTGCCAGACTGATTTCCAGAGTGGTTATATTCTTATCTCCCTATACAAAGATCAAGTCAAGTGAATCAAGGACCTCCACATAAAACCAGATACATTGAAACTAATAGAAGAGAAAATGGGAAAGAGCCTCAAAACATGGGCACAGGGGAAATTTCCTGAACAGAACACCAATGGTTTATGCTCCAACATCAAGAATCAACAAATGGGATCTCATAGAATTGCAAAGTTTCTGTAAGGCAAAGGACACTGTTAATAAGACAAAATGGCAACAAACAGATTGGGAAAAGATCTTTACTAATCCTATATCTGATCGAGGGTTAATATCCAAGGTATACAAAGAAATTAAGAAGTTAGACTCCAGAGAACGAAATAACCCTATTTTAAAAATGGGAAACAGAGGTAAATAGAGAATTTTCAACTGTGGAAACTCGAATGGCCAAGAAGAACTTAAAGAAATGTTCAACTTCCTTAGTCATCAGGGAAATGTAAATCAAAACAACCCCAAGATTCCACCTCACAGCAGTCAGAATGGCTAAGATTTAAAAGCTCAGGTGCAGCAGATGCTGGTAAGGATGTGAAGAAAGAGAACACTGGTCCATTGATGGTGGGATCGCAATTTGGTATAACCACTCAACAAATCAGTCTGCTGGTTCCTCAGAAAATTGACACAGTATTACCTGAGGACC
Organism: Mastomys natalensis; assembly: GCA_021653895.1. Classification (NCBI taxonomy): domain Eukaryota; kingdom Metazoa; phylum Chordata; class Mammalia; order Rodentia; family Muridae; genus Mastomys; species Mastomys natalensis. The sequence continues at coordinate 460,122 of JAJTUV010000758.1, read as the reverse complement.
CAGCTATACCATTCCTGGGCGTATATCCAGATGATGCTCCAACATATAACAAGGACACATGTTCCACTATATTCATAGCAGCCTTATTTATAATAGCCATAAGCTGGAAACAACCCAGATGTCCCTCAACAGAGGAATGCATACAGAAAATGTGGTACATTTACACAATGGAATACTACCTAGCTATCAAAAACAATGATTTCATGAAATTCACAGGCAAATGGATGGATCTAGAAAATAGCAACTTGATTTATGTAACTCAGTCAGAAAGAACACACATGGTAGTACTCATGAATAAATGGATATTAGGAAAAGAGCATGGAATACTCATGATACACCTCAGGGACCACATGATGCCCAAGAAGGAGGAAGACCAAACTGAGAATGCTTCAGTACTACTTAGAAGGAGGAACAAAATAATCAAGGGAAGTAGACGGTGGGAGGGACTTGGGGGGAAGAGAAGAGGAAAGGGAGTTAGGAGAAGGACTAAACGAGCTAAAGGGGCCTTATCTGGCATCAATAGGAAGGTAGACACTTGGTCCTGTGAAGGCTTGATGCCCCAGTATAGAGGAATGCTAGAGCTCTGAGGCAGGAATGGTCAGGTGGGTGGGAGAGCACACTCACAGAAGCATGGTAAGGGAGGATAGGATAGGAGGATTGCAGAAGGGAAACCTGGAAAGGGGATAATATTTGAAACATAAATAAATAAATATTCAATAACAAAACGTATATCTGCCCACTTCACATACCCAACAAACAAAATAAATTCTCAGCTGAATTACTTTTCTTTCTTTGACTGAATGTAAATCAGAAACAAATCACTAAGCTTCCTCCGTCTCTTCCCTTTTTATTCAGCCATTTCCTACCCTGTAGGTACATTCAAATTTCATCAATTATTTACTATACGGTTATTTAGACAATTATCTTCCTTTATAACCCTGTCTTGCAATGTCTTTCTTACATGTGCCAAGAGAAGGGCTGGAGCCAGGGCGGGTGGGACAGTAGTTTTAGAAACAGGTGATTTTATGCAGGCTGCGGAGAGGGATACTGCCCAGCTGGCAGTATCTGAATAGACAGGTGAGAAGTCTGCTGTCATCATCAGAGCCTACTGGCTCATGTCCAGAAGACTGGGAAGAATTTAATACCAGAATATGTGAGCCCAGGAGGTGAGCTATTGACACAGACAGCTGGATGGAAGCCAGGCAGAGTCTATGCCAAAGTTGGTAGGCTGAGAATGAACAGGGCTTGGTGGTCAAAGAGAAAGAGGAAGAACAGAACTCTGCTGGTGACAAGCAGCTATAATTTGACACCTAGGGAATAAAGTGGGGAGTAGCACACTCTGTTGTAGTTTAAAAAAAAAACAACAACATAGGATTATTACTAGCAAATTTGAATTTAAGTACTGGCTTTACCAGCTTCAAATCATGTTACTTAATTTCCTTACCTATCATTTTCTTTGATGACTCCTGATCAAATAAAGAACAGTCATCATTTGCTGTCAAAAAAAATTCAGTGACAAACCATGGGTAAATACTGTATAAATGACATGGTATTACAATCGTAAGCAGCTGTAGTTGTCCCCTTTAAAAGAAGACTCTACGAGAAATAGAACACTCAATAATAACAGCTACATACATAGATATTCCACTTTCAGTGAAGAGAACTAACTAAATCAAAACCAATGAGGAACTGAACATTATTAACTAGTGTTGTGGATCGCCCCAGCCTTGTATTTTGATCCTAGTTCCACCCTTCTGGGAGGGGCTGCAGAGGATGATTGAATCTGTACACAGGTGACGTCTTGTAAACCTTCTGTCCAATTAAAACCTGTAAAATAAAGGCTAGAGCCAGAGATTGGGCAGTAGAAGGGGAGGCGGAGAAAAAGGCTTAGGGGAAGAGAGAGTGAGAGGAATTCGATATAAAAGGAGGCAGAAGCAGAATCGAGGAGAAGAAGGGAAGAAGCAGAAGGAGGAAGCAGGCAGAAGGAAGCCGGCAGTAGAAGGAAGCCGATGACATGACGGAGGAGCCAGAGCTCGGAGGACAACCACAAGGCCTGGATATACCACAAGTTATAAGGGATCTCATAGCCGGGGATTAGAGTAGTGTAGCAGTAAACCTGCCCAATCTAGGCGTGCTATTTATACCATAATTATTGAGTTGTGGCTTCCTTTACTGGACTCACTTCAGGTAGGAGATCTTACAGCTACAAATTTGGTGGGTTAAATAACTACTTCTACTACAAATTGGAGCCCAAAGCCAGAGGCCAGTTAAATAATAATTTCCACTACTACAAATTGGTCCCCAACGTGAGGCCGATTTAAATAATAATTTCTACTACAAATTGGCACCCAACTTCTACTACAAGTTAGTCCACTAGAGAGCACTCCATTAAGCAGGAGCAAAATGGAGGCATATGGAACAAGTTACAGAACAGATAACATTGTAGGCCATAGAAACGGGAAGAGATGTCAATAAATTTAAAATTAGATAGAGTGTATCCCTGACCACGATGGAATGAAGTTAGATATTAGTAACAGAAGAAAATTTGGAGCCTCACAACTGTAAAGGAATAAAACCACTCACTTCTAAATAATGGTGGATCAAAAAAGAAATCACAGGGGAAATTAGGAAATAATTTGAGATGAACAAAAATGGAAACATAACATACAAGAGCTTAAAGGGTGCGATCAAGACAAGGCCTTGGGAAAACACATTGCAGTGCAAGCCTATAGTGAAAAGGAAGACCCTCCATTAATAAATATAAGAAAGTGTAAAAACAACAAAAACAGGCAGATGAAACACATAGCAAGTGTAAAGAAATAAGTTCAAGGAGGAAAAGATTAAGTAGAAAATAAGGAGACAAGAGAAAAATCAACAAAAAGGTGGGTTTAGAAAAGATTAATAAAACTGGCAAGTGACTAGACTTATGAAAAAGAAATAAAGACAAAGACAGAAGTCACAAATTATAAAAGTCAGAAATGAAAGAGAAGGTATCGACACTGTTACTGACTGTAGAAAAATAAGATGGTCAGCACTTCAGTGTTCGTTTTATAGAATTGCTTTAATATAGTTCCAAGTACCCTACCAGTTTAGACTCCTGGAACTTACATTTTAATCCATCAAAGTGATAGCATTTCTTTTTTAAATTCTGAAGAAAAATCTGACCAAAACCATAATTAAAAAGGAATTCCTTATTCACAACAGGCAAAGGTATTCTGCTTGTGTTGATATGATTTACAGCCAGTACATATTGCTTTCATAATGTAAGTGTATTTTTATGAAACAGTGATTTCTGAGTATATTTATATTTTGTACAACTATAATAAATACATTATTAGTGTGTTTCTTAAAAGAGTATGTAGAATGGAGGTCCATCATAAGGACACTGGTTCCAAGCATGCTGTCCTTTGAGTAGAGAGCTATTCATTGGCTGGAGATTCAGTGTTTGCCCAAGCAGCATAGATCTGTGTTGGCTTGTAACCCAGACCTACTCTGTGTAGGTTTTCTGGGAAGATTTAGACCAACTTTGTAAAAAAGTCTTTCAAGCCTGATAGAATGAACATTTTTAAGGACACAAAAATTCATAAAAACAAGTAACCAGAGTCTTTAAATAAGACAAGACACATTGGCACTTAACAGTTACTCTGGCACTTACAGTTTTAGCTTAAAACATGTCTGTACAATACTTTTGACAGGCAGACTCTTAAACATTATAGCAATGTATGATCACTGCTGTAGCTTCAACTTGATTCCATACACTGGACTTGGAAAGATTTTGCAAATCTATCTAATCAAACATCACCCATTTCATTTAAGGAGATGACAAAAATATTAGGAATTATTCAGGTACTTATTTAGTTATTAATAAATATAAGAAAATATTAAGATTACTTCTAAATTACTCACAGATCAATGAAGTAACCATAATAAATAATAACATGTGTTTAGCTGAATGAAAACGAAAGGATAACATCCTCAAATTTATGCAATGTAGCCAACAGTGTTAAACAAAAAATGCATATCACCACATGGTTTAAAGAAAACAAAACAAACAACAACAAAACACAAATAAAATTGATCATCTGGGCTTTCACTTTGCAAAGCTGAAGGGAAATAGGTAAGCTAACTCTTTTTTAGCAGAAGTAATCATAGGATAAACAGAAAAAAAAATATAAACTCTAACTCAAGAAAATCATTGATTAAAACTGATAAAGCATTAGGCTAGAACAAAGAAGTAATTTCAGGCAGGATTCTAAATATTAGGCTACAACAAAGAAGTAATTTCAGACAGAAATCTAAATGTTAGGCTAGTGTCGCGTCCGCCTTGGCCGGCAAGTAAGACGCGAGCGACACGGTAGGATCCTTCTCAGTCGGCTTTATTCCAGGAACGACTCTTGACATAGGGATGGGGAACTGGACGGGGACCTGGACCAGGAAGGGAAGGGAAGGGCCTGGACGCCAAGCAGCAGAAAGGAGCTGCTTATATAACTGCCCTAGGCGGGCTGGGTGATGTGTCCTCCCAGGATAGGTTAAGCTGCCAATACCTTATTAGCATAAGCCCGCTCCGAAGGGGCACGAGGCCGACGCATGCTCAAAGGACTTGTTTACCAGTTTCTGAGCTGACCACTCTGGAAGCCAGCTGCTTACATTTTCAGGTGCTGGTCATAAACACGGCTGCCTACAGGCTAGAACAAGGAAGTAGGCTTCAGACATGAAAACGACTTTGGGCTAGGACAAGGAAGTAGGCTCAGATGTTTTGGTTATCCTGATAAGCCTTTAGAAATAGTGATCACAGGAGTGTTCATGTAATTGGGTTTAATGCCTTGCGTGTTCTTTGACTATTTGTGTTTATTTTCTTACTTGTTCCTTGACTATTTGCAACTATTGTATTGCTAAACCCTCAACTTAAAACTGACCTTAATACATGCATGTAATTAAAATGGTATAAAAGCAAAAAGGAGGAGGGAAGATGGGATGGGGGTTCTAGGGGGTGGGAAATGGGGAAAACGGATGACATCTGAAATGTGAATAAAATATCTAATTCAAAAAATCGATAAGGCAGCAAAGATCAATGAAATTGATAAGGCATTGGTCTCACTGAATAAAACCAAGAAAGATGACAGATAGCCAATGTCTATGAGACAGAGTTTCAGATGTTGAGATGGTAACAGAGACTCTCATACCGTAATGTTAATGGTACCGTGTATCTAAATGTATGTGGAGATGGGATATAGGAGATGATTGATTTCCAAGGGGACATAGCATTTTAGAAGTTGATGCAACTGTTCCATATTTGTGTACTTTTAAATTCTTGTAGTGAAACAAAAGAATACAGTATAAATGGAAAATACCTTGGCAGTTTCTTATAAAAAATAAAATATGATTACTAAGATCATGCAATCTCACTATAGGGCATTTACACAAGATGAATGACAATATAAAACTGAGGAAAGCCAGATGCAACTATTCAGGGAAGCTTTACTGAAATGAGCATGGAATGCTACAAGAATAAACAGATTCTTGGGGGATACCCTGGAATACTACCATGAAATAAGAAAATATTTGAGGCTAGGCAGTGAAATGCATAGCCTATATGATTCCGTTTAAAGGAAACAGAAAAATACTCATGTTAGTGACAGAAAGATCAGTTGTTCTAGGATAGCCTAGGATGTAGGAGAGGATTGACTTCTAAGGGACACAGGGAATTTTTGGTGTTGATGCATGCTACTGTTCCCTATTGGTGTTGTTGCAGTAATTGCATTACTACACTAAATTATCAAAATTCAATTAACATGTGCTACTGATTATTGTACTATGCACATAGAGTGTACACTATAAACACAGTAAGGTAGGCTTCTAAAATCACCAGAGAAAATATAGTCCTTTAATAAGATTACATATTTATAAGCAAAAAGAAGTATTTTAAAAAGAATAGGATCAAAAAATTATAAAACTTATAATGTCAAAATTGCTACCTTAAAATTATAGTACTAAAAATTTAATTAAAAGAAGAGGAATATTAATTATCATGACTGGAAAGCCTTTTCTCACAAAATTGGAGTGAACCAAGTCCATGCAACATTAAAAGCATTGTAGTTCCATATGGATTTTAACAATTTTTTATTATTTCTGTAGAAACTAGTATTGCCATTTTTTATAAGCATTGCATTGAGATTCCCAAAGGCCTGTTAGTACCAGGGACATCCAACTCTGCCTGCATTCCCTTGAGGTCTATGAGTCTTCTATCCCCCTAATGCCATGACTGCAGGGTCCCCCTGGGGTACTCCCAGGTGAGCTGCTTCCCATCCCCTGAGCTCCCTTGTCAAGCCCACAGCTCTTCCTGCATTCCAGGAGACATACTAGCACCAAGGAAAACAAGGCCTGCCAACATCTGGGACAAATAGGTAGGACTCCACCCAGGCCCATTGTCCACCAAGTCCCCTTGAGCACATTCTGTAGTAGCAAACTGTGCCCTGTCACCTCCATCAACACCAAGACTCAACAAAGAAAGAAAATTTCAGACTGGTTTTCCTTATAAATGTTGATGCAAAAATACCCAATAAAATATTTGCAAACAGAATCAAAGAACACATCAAAAACATCCAACATAATCAAGTAGGCTTCAATCCAGTGATACAGGATAGTTCAAAATATGAAAATCTATCAATGTAATCCACTGAATAAACAAAATGATACAAAATAATCACATGATCATCTCATTAAATGTGGAAAAGCCTTTGACAATATACAACACCCCTTCATGATAAAAGTCTTGGAGAGACCAGGGAATACAAGGCACATACCTAGACACAATAAAGGCAATATACAGCAAGCCCATAACCAACATCAAGTAAAATGAAGAGAAACTTAAAGCAATTCTACTGAAATCAGGACCAAGATTAGACTGCCCATTCTCTCTTTACCTATTCAAGACAGTTGTTGAACTAAAGGAGATAAAAGGGATACAAATTGGAAAGGAAGAAGTCAAAGTATTGCTATTTGTAGACGATATGATAGTATACATAAGCAACCTTCACAATACTACCAGGAAGCTTCTGCAGCTGAAAAAAAACCTTCAGCAATGTGGCTGGATACAAAATTAACTCCAAAAAAAGAATCAGTGGCTTTTCTTTATACAGATGATAAATGAGATAAGAAAGAAATCAGAGAAACAACACTGTTCATAATAGCCACAAATATAAAATATGTTGGCGTAACTCTAAACAAGCAAGTGAAAACCTGTGTGACAAGAACTTCAAGTCTTTGAGAAAGAAGTTGAAGAAGATACCAGAAGATGGGAAGATGCATCTTACTAAAAGAAATCTACTGATTCAATGAAAATCCCATTAAAATTCCAACCAAGTGTTTACAAATCTTAAAAGAACAATACTCAACTTCATATGGAAAAACAGAAAAACTCAAGATAGCTAAAATAGTCTGGTATAATATATGAACTGGAACTATCTCCATCCCTGATAGCAAGCTATACTACAAAGCAATAGTAATAAAAACCTCATAGTATTGGCACAAAAACAGACAGGTTGATCAATCAAATTAAATAGAAGACTCAGAAATAAACCCATACAACTATGGACACTTGATTTTTTAACAAAGAAGCCAAAACTATACAATAGAAAAAAAGAAAAGAAAGAAACCACTTTCAACAAATGTTCCTGGTCTAACTGGATGTCTGTATAGAGAAGAATGCAAATAGATCATATCTACCATCCTACATAAAACTCAAGTCCAAATGGATCAAAGACTTCAACATAAAGCTAGACACACAAAATCCGATAGAAGAAAAAGTGGGGAATAATCTTGAACACATTAGTACAGGAGACAATGTCCTGAACAGAACAACTACAGTACTAAGATCAATAATTAATAAATGGGACCTAATGAAGCTGAAAAGTTGTAAGACAAGACACTGTCAGAAAAGACACAGCAACCTACAGAATGGGAAAAGAACTTCACCAACCCTACAATCTATGAGGACTGACTCTAAAAATATAAAGAACTCAAGAAATTAGATACTAACAAACCAAATAACCCAATTAAAAATAGAGTACAGACAAAATACATAAGGGAGCAAATATGGAGACACAGTGCAGGACAGAAACTGAAGGAGGGGCCATTTCACCTGGATATCCATCCTATGTGCAGTCACCAAAGGTAGAGGTTGATGTGGATGTCAGGATGTACATGCTGACAAGAGCCTGATATAGCTGTCTCCTTAGAAGTCTGCAAGAGTCTGACATACTCAGAGGCAGATGCTCACAGCTAACCATTAAACTGATCATGGGTTCTCAATGGAGAAGATAGAGTGAAGGCTGACGGAGTTGAGAGGATTTGCGACACCATGAGGAAAGCAACAATACCAACCAACCAGAGCCCCCAGGGTCTAAACCATCAGCCTGGAAGCGCTTAGGGAGGGACCCATGGCTCCAGCTATATATGCAAGGGATTTATATATAAGTGGGAGAAGAGATCTTTGGTCCCATGAAGTCTGGACGTCGTGGGGGGGGTGATATTCGAGGTTGGGGAGGTGAGGTATGGGGGAGGGTGGATGGGGGTACACCAATGTGGAGGCAGGAGGAGGAGGGAAGGGTTAGTGAGTTCCTGGGAGGGAGAGGGGGAAATGGGGTAAGGAGAGAACATCTGAAATGTAAATAAAATTTCCAATAAAAAAAAAAATAGAGTACAGACCTAAACAGAGAATTTTCAGCAGATGAGTCTCTAATGTCTGAGAAGCACTTAAAGAAATGTTTAACATTAGTCATCATAGAAATGCAAATCAAATCTATGAGATTCCATCTTATGGCTAAGGTAAAAAAACTCACAGGTGTTTCATTTTTACCTGGAAAGGAAAAAGAAGGGAATTCTCAGGGAGATTTCTTTTCTCTGGAGGTCAATTGTTATTCATCTTATTTATAGTTGGGCCTGGCCTTGTGGGGCTATCTATTTATTCCCTTAAACTTTTGGCAGCCATTTAGCTGTGCCTTCTGTGATATCAAACAGGCATATCAGTCCTCAGCCCCATATGAGAACTGGGTCCGGGCCATTCCATTTAAGGGTAAGAGGGACCTTCCACATAGCTATGGCATAGTCTTTAGTTGTCTCAGTGATGCCAGAGGCATTCAGCAGCAGATTTGCCATGAGCTTTCAGTTTTAGAAAGTTCAAAGTAAACAAGGCATGATGAAGAGTGTTTCAGGAGACTCCTTCTGGGGGGAAACAGTTCCCCCTCTTTTATTTTTAAAAATACATTTTTCAGAGTTCTTGTAAGATCTGGGCAGAAGCGCCAGCAGTCACTTCTTCCACACTCAGAGAGTCATAAAGACAATATTTAAAGAAATATAAATCTACATTAATAATATCTTTTATCAAAGGACTGTTATAGAACAGTCAACAACTAATCAGTCTTATAATATATTGATTAATAATAGCTTCTTCTACTTTTTGTAAAATTGCTTCTCTTTTTTAATTGGTTGTTGAGGGAGATTAGGATTTACATCTCTCTCGAGAATATTAAACAGAGACTAAAATTCTTTTGTGGAGAGATTAAAATAAGATCTTAGCCAATTAGCATCTCCTAGAAACTAAATAATCTGAAATAAGTAAGCTATCTCTTTTTTGTCAGACCCATTATATTTTTATTGGATATTTTGTGTATTTACCTTTCAATGTTATCTCCTCTCCCATTCTTCCCCTAACCCCCTTATCCCATACCCCTCCTCCTAATCTTATGAGGGTGTGCTACAAACTTCCTCCCAAACCTATCTCCCTGCTCTCAGATTCTCCAACAATAGGAATCCAAACTTTTGGGGACGATGGTCCTCCACTTCCACTGATGTGACTGGTGATCTGAATTCTTGCTTAGGCTGCGAGGCTAAGCACTGCAAGGGAATATAAATAAAACTTAAAAATATCTATCTAGGTTCCCTGAGGGACAAGCCTGACTGCATAGGGGTTGATGTCAAAAGTATCCCCTCTCCAGGAAAAAGACATCAGGATGGGTATGGCCCTCATGCCTCACTGGACAACGACAGGAGGACTTGAGTCATTACAAGGTCCCCTTCAATTAGGTCAGGCCTCTATCCCCGCCTTCGCAAGAATAGAATCACCAAGGCCCTTCTATACTTAGAGAGTATAGGGAGATGTCAGGAGCAGCCCTACATATACACTAAAGGCCTAAAATCAGCCATAGGCCTAAAGTCAGCAATAAGCCTGACATACATACACGCTAACACAAAGTCTTGGGTCTCTGTGGAAAAACACTGAAAACAGAAGGCTATAAGCTATTGTAAACAGGCAGCTTCTGTGGAAATTTACCAGACCTAGTAGTCATAGGTCTTATAAATAGGCAGCCTCGGTGGACAGTACCAACTTAGATAAGGACAATGTGAATCATAGGCAGAGTCATAGTGACCTGTCCCCTGAACCTACACCCAGCTGATACCCTGTTCTGAAAGGTATCTGTACTCCCCCTGAACACCTATGCTCCAGTGCCATTCCCTTCCCCACATCCTGCCTTTTTGTGTTTATAACGTCTGTGTAAATGAGTAAATTACTATGTGATTTAAATAACTAAATAAATAAAGTTAAAAAAAAACTCAAATGATAGCTCATGTTGGTGAGGATGTGGGAAAAGGGGAACTCTCCTCCACTGTTGGTGAGAGTATAAACTTGTACAACCACTTTGGAAAGTAATTTGGCATTTTCACAGAAAACTGGGAATAAGTCTACCTCAGGACCCAGCTCTACCACTCCTTGGCATGCACCCAAAAGATATTTCACCAACCCACAAGGACACTTGCTCAACCATGTTCATAGCAGCTTTATTTGTAATAGCCAGAAAATGAAATCAACTTAGATATCCCTCAACAAAAAATAAAGAAAATGTAATTCAGTTACACAACAGAATAGTACTCAGCTTTTAAAAACAAGGACATAATTTGCAGGCAAATTGGTAGAAATAGAAAATATCAAGCTGAGTGTGGTAACTCAGACTCAAAAAGACACATTTATAAGTGGATATTAGCCAAAAAGTACAGGATAACCATGCTGCAACCCAGAGACCCAAAGAGTTAAGTAACAAGAAGGCTCTAAAAAGGATGCTTGAGTCTTGCTGAGAGAGGAAATAGACCTCAGGTATGAATGGAGAGAAGGAACTGAATGGAAGAGGGGGTCAGGAGGAGAACAGGAGGGATCAAGTGTGAGAACAGAGGAAGAGAGAACTGGGAGGCAGAACTTGGTTGGGTGGACTGACATCTCTGGGACAAAGTAGAAAACTAGGACAAGGGAAACTCTCAGGAACCTATAAGTGTATATCTAGCTATGACTCCAAGCAATAGGTCACATCATGAAACAGCCACAACATGTAACCAGGCAAGACTTCCAGTGAAGGGATGGTGATAGCAGTCCATCCAGAAAGCATTTGACTCAGAATTTGCCTGACCTACAAGATGTGTGGGGATAAAGATAAAATAGAAATTGAGGGGAAGATCAACCAATGACTGGCCCAACTTCAAACCCATTCCATGAAAGGGAACCCACCTCTGACACTATAAATGCTACTCTCCTATACTTACAGACAGGAACATACCATAACTGTCCTCTGAGAAGCTTCAGCAAGCAGCTGAGGAAAACATGTAGAGACCAACAGCCAAACATTTGGTGGAGCTCTTAGAATCTTTAAGAGGGAGAGGAAAGACTGAAGGACACAGAGAGGTCAAGGACACCACACACACACACACACACACACACACACACACAGAACCTACAGAATCAACTAACCTGAACCCATAGGGACTCACAGAGACTGAACCACCAACCAAAGAACATGCTTAGGATATACCTATATTCCCTACATATATGTAACAGATGTGCAGCTAGGTTCTCATGTGAGACCTATAACGACTAGAGGAGAAGCTGTCTCTAGCTCTGTTGCCTGCCTTTGAACCTCTTCCCCCTAACGTATATACATATACACTCTAAATCCAATAATCTGAAATAATAGTAGAAAACTATATTAAAACTGCATGATAATGCATAAAAAGATACACGTAACTATGACACAGGATAAGTCTTAGAAACCAATCAATGCCTCTATGGAGACCCAGGACACTATACAGAATAGCCTCAGGAAAAAATGATGTTGGAGAAATTGGAAGTCCACCTCCAGAGAAATGGAATGGGATTCTTTACAAACATAACCAATTTAACATGAATTAAAACCCTAACACAAAACTGGTAAGCTAGCTCAATGAGCAAATGTGCTTCTTGCCAAGTCTGTTGACCCAAGTTCCATCCCTGGAATTGCATGAATAAAAGAGGGAATGGATTTCTGAAATATATCCTGTTATTTTCACATGCACACTGTGACATGCCCACAACAACAAATATAGATACACAACACAAATTGATAAATATAAAAAATTAAACAAACATTAAAAAGCTAGTCTGAAGAACAGAAATCACCAAACTACTGAAGAAAAGTGTCATGGAAATCTTCTAGTTATCCTGGATAACAGTGTCTGGACATGACACAAATGTCACATACAACTAAGTATATCAAACAAATAAAGATGTCATTATAAATGCATATGATTAAAGAGCTTCTGCACAGAAAAGGCAACATCAGTAGAGTGAAAAGGCAATCCTTGTAATGGTAAAAATAAATTGTTGCAAACCACGAATTTGGTAAAGGGTTAAGGTCTAAAATATGTGTGGAACCAATAATAATATATTCAAAAGAACAGTCATCAACCAATTAAAAAGTTAGTGGAAATTATAAATAGGCAATCTTCAAAAGGAAAAAAATGTAAGTATCTATAAAGTAAATGAAAAAGGCTCTCAACATCACCAAGCATCAGAGAATGACAAAAATCACAATATTTCACACTGATTAGCATTGCTGCCACTAAAAAATAACAAACATTAATGAAGACTGACAAGTTTGTGAAGAAAAATAATCTTTTATACACTATGCTTATCAACCTACTGCTAATGAGAATGTAATACATATACAAACACACAGTAGGTTGTTCAACTCCCAAAAGAATAAAATCCTGTCATTACAATATGAACAAATAGGAAGGACAATTATACTAAAGGGGTAAAATAGTCTGACACAGAAAGACAAATTCTATACAAAGCTCTCTTGAATGCCTAATGTAAAAAAATTCTAAAATAGAAGCAAAGAGAAAACGGGTAGTTACCAGAACCAGGTCCTAGGGAAAATGAAAAATGGTAAAAGTTGAAAGGTTTCAAGAATAAAATAAATCAGTTCTAGAGGCTCCATGTATAATACAGTGACCATATTGATAATGATACATTATCTACTATAATTCTTGAAATTTACCAAGAAAATAGATCTTAGGAGTTAATATCACATGGTAGGATGGAAAAAGGAAGATGAAAAGAGGGAGGAAAAATGACTGAGGTGCTAGACACATACCTCCAGTTTATTATGATAATTATTTCACAATGATTATGCATATTAATATATTAATTGTTTACCTTAAATATATACATTTTTCTCTAGTATATTTTTGTGAAGCTGAAGAAGTAAGACTAGTAATTTTTGAAAGACATTGATTGAACCAGAGTTTTATAACATCCAAATATCCATCACCTAACAGATTTAAGAGACAAGATGGGCAAGTAAGCAAAGGTAATTTGAATTCTATTTTGGCAGGATGGCAAGGTTGATTGTATAGTAGTTAGATATAACTACCTGACTGTCCCCACCACCATTATTATTTACCACTGACACTAGTCAATCTGTATCTACACCACGATCACTGTAAGGACTATACAGTAATGGGATAAAATTGAAAGGAAAAAGAGTCTTCATTTTCACAACAAACATGTATTATTATCCAAAACATAACAAGTCAATAGTCAGCAACCACTTTTTAAGTGAAATTGAGTTGTGTCAATGAGATAAAATATAAGTTTACAAACACAGGGATTTGGGTCAAGGCACCATAGCTTATCCACTCCAAGTGATATCCAAGCTGGTTTTTGAAGAACTCAAACACTCCAGGTAATAAGGAGGAATTGTAAGACACAAGAGCAAACAAACATCAGGGAAGTCAATAAAGAAACATTGGGCCTCTACTGTACTGTATATTAATTGGATCTCCCCCAAAACCTGCAGATCAGTCCATCAAATAGTAGTGGAACATAGTTTATTCTCAAGTGTACTTGAAACATCCTCTTAGGAGAGATGATGGATCCACCTCATCTTAAACATCATTTCTCACGACTAAGAGAAGGATGCCCACTCTACCTTCAGTAGAAACACACACAAGCCAACACAGTATCTGGTCTTCCTTGCTGTATCAGTAATAACAACTTAAGAAACAGTCACAATCCTTGTTATTTCATTTGCCCAGCTCTCCTAGAACTCTGTCTTATAATTATCCAATTTCCCCCCCTTGGAGACAAAGTATTAGCAACAAAAAATAGTGTTAAAAACAAGTTGAAGAACTTAAACTGGATTCACTGAAATCCCTGCAGATCACAAGATTCAAAGTCATGAAGGGGGAGACACAAATGGGACATATTCACAATATGTCAAATACTCTATCTTATCTGTGTCCTTTCTAGCTCTTCACAAAAGGAGACATTTTATCTATGCCACTCACCAAGCAAATCCCACTTATACACATCAAGGAAAATGACCTTTCAAAATTAATTAATTTATTAGAATAAAAGAGAACAGTAGCTTTGAAATAAATCTTTCCAGAATATTGTGTCTTTTTTTATACTTACGGAAGCCAGTTCTAGTCATTTTCTGCCATGCTTATTTCTAGTGAAAAGATAGTGAATTCCATGCCTTTGAAGACTACAAAGTGTCTAATTTCCACTCAATGTGACAAAGACCGCATCTGCTTCAGGATCATAAAAATTTTAGGCAATGAAGATAAGGCAAATTAACTAGAATATCCAAAAACAATGATCAAGACTCAATGATCAAAAAAAAAAATGAGCAAAAGGATGATTTTTAAATATGTCTAGACATTCATTTTATTAAGCTGGAAAGTAATTATCAATCTCCCAGAATGAGAGAAATGGAGGACAAAGGAGAATCCAAAAGGCTTTAGCTTACTCATGAGGTTTACTTCATTCTTGGTGATGATGAAAACTTCCATGACTCTAACCTGTGTTAAATCACATTTTTTTTTAATAAGGAGCACACCTCAAGCCACCCCCACCATCCCCAAGGCAACATGAACACTCCTGGGGTTTTCAGATTCAAAGTCCAAGAACGCTTAGGATCTATCTTTCAAACATTCAGGCATGAGCACAGGAGATCAACAAGTAGATGTTGATCTGTAATTTAAAGTGGCAAGTGTCTCTATACTAGATGACGTCAGAATGCAGATAATTTATTTACACAAGAGAAAGGGCTGAAAGAGTGAAGCCTTGTGTACTAATCTTGACATGTGTTTTGCATATTGAGTGTAAAGGTAACCAGAGGGACGTGGGAGAAGGGAGGATGGTAACCATGACATTCATGAAAATGTCATATTTAGAGAGATTCTGGAGTTGTGCAGTAAGAAGCAACTGCAGTAAACTGTTACTGCAGAATAAATCCCTGTTAATGTGACACATGGACACTCCCAGAAACAGGGAATCCAAGAGCTGGAGCAATTTATTGGCATAGTATGTGCAAGAAGCTCAATATGCTTTAACAACAGTACTTGAACATAAACCACATTCTGCAATTTCAAAACTAAAATCATGTTTTGGTAATAGAGAAACCACCTCAAACATTCCTCAGGGCTATTAATGGAGATGCTTTAAACATACAAAGTCCATTTAAAACTTAGAGTAAAGCATGAGCCCATTACTGGGAAACTTCCACTTGTGCTTGAATAGGCAAGATGATTTACAATAATTTTTACTTTTAAGAAATTATTGCCTCTTTTGCACGGGGTTTGGATTCTTATTAATAGAATTATTGAGTAGTGGCATATACAAGAGTCAAAGGCTGTATTTGCTCTGCACAATATGGTGGCTTACCACTTGTGGGGCAGGATAACATCACTTAGATTTTTCTCCTTGTAGCTAAGAGACACCAGTGAACTCCATCATAGAAAGTATAGGCAGTGGTACAAGTCAGCAGATACATAAAGAAATGTGATACCCTCCTATATATTTTCAAAACAGACACAAGAGCAAAGAGAAGTTATCATGGAAAAAAATTACTGGATATGAAATGTGTGGGACAAAAACAAATTTTGAGTTATTGGTTTGTCATTATTATCACATACCAAATAAGATATGAAATGACAAACTTACCAAATATATCTGACAAAGCCCTGGTTGAGTTTATGGCACGTTATTTGCCTTTAATCTACAGCGGTATGAATATCCCTATGTCAGCTATGCATCATGCATAAATAAAGATCATCTGAGCAGGAGGTTCAAAGTTAATAATTACCTGTGCAATGATTCTGAGATTTAGGGCAAACTGGGTCTCCAATTTTTTTAAAAAAAAAATGCTAAATCACACATTATTTTTCAGTTTATCTTAAATCCTCTGAATTTAAGATTCTCCCAAGATATCTGAAGCATTCTGCAATGTCAGATGCTGCTTCCAGCTGCAGGAAACTTATCCTTTATGCCCTCAACAACTTAGTATGTTTACACCTGTAGAAACACTAGCTGCGTGAGGATGTCCAGCACCCACGGCATGGGTATTTCTGTACACCACCAGACACTGTCAAAGACAACACTGCTAAGTACTGTATGATTGGCTTTTAGTGTAGGACCCAACATTTCCAGTCTGTATGATTCATACCAATCTGGCTTAGTTCATCTTCCATAGACACTCCAGATCACATTCACCTCATTATCATTACAGTGCTGGATGAATGGGAGGCACATCTGCTCATGAAGTGGTTTATTATCTGTTCGGATGAGCTTTGGGATGAATAGGAAAATAACGATGGAGGAGACAAGCACATAGTTCTACCAGCTGTGAAGTTCAATCTCAGCCATGCTATCTCTCAAAGAATTTTTAGTATCCCCATTCCACTGAATGGAGAACTATTAATTAATGAGTTGATTCATTTATAATAAAGGAAAAATGCAAAACAGGCATAAAGCAAACCCAAACAAATTCGCAGGAACCTGCAACAGGACAAAGGCCTAATGAAGACCTTACACTGTTCATTCAATTTCCAGCTCATCCTTCCAAAAGAAAATTTGAATGTCTGTAAATATTTTATCAACAATATAACATCAGATAGTTCTAATGTAAAACAAGACTGTGTAAAACAAAATTTTGATTATGAATCCATCAGCAGCTTACGCTCTTCAAAGGCAGTTTATAGTTGTAGACTTAGATTTTTCAAAGCCTACTTCAACATGGGTTCTTAAACACCTCAACCTCCCTTCTAGTCCCTCACCCATGAGAGGTAGTGGAAATGAAAGGTTAATAGCAAACGGGTATTGTGGACCGGTTTAGAAATAGTCCTTTGGGCAATTCCAATTTTCTTTGTCAGTAGTCCAGTCCTCTAGCAAAATACTAACATGAATCAGCAGCAACAGTTCAGTTCATTCGGCAGCCATCACTCACAAATCAGCAATGGCACTTTGATCCTAAAGAAACCACAAGGCTCCCCCAATACGTCAGAGTTCGTGGAATCAACAAGAAATTACTGGAATATCATGAGAAGTTCTTTGTCAAGTTATTCTCTATGAAGTCATGCAAGGCAAACCAATGCCAGAGTGTTCTCAGTGAAGACTAGCAAGGTAGAGCAAGGCAAATCGATACCAGCCTCACCTCCCACTGTCTGTGGGGTGATATTTATAATCGTTCTAAACATCACATGTCTGCTTCAGCAAAACAGTCTTTCATCTATGATCTTCAGCAAAACCACCTCTCACCTATATCTGCTTCAGCAAAATATCCTTTCACCTCTCTGCCCCCTCAAAACATCATATGACATTACTGACTTTCTAAAGAAAGCAGAAATCTCTAGTTTATATAGTCAATTTTTTTAGTTTCTCTTAAGACTTGTTGATCCACTTTAGAGCCAGCACCAGTCTCACAGCTGTCCGAGGGAGCCTACATCTTCATCTATGGCGAGATATGCCTATTTTCTACAGCCCAGCCATGGAGGTTAATTCCACTAAGAAGATACCTATGCATAGTTCATTTCTGCATTATGACCATTTATCTCCTACCCACATTAAAGTGAAGAAGATTTTCAAAATTCTCATTATCCAACGAGAAGCAAAATAATAGAAAAGTCAATGTCTAGAGCAACATTGGCAGAAGAGAATCTTTTATATACAGAGAAAATGACAACTATCATAGTAAGTGAAATTCTGAAAGAAAACCAGAAAGTCTTCAGAGCCTTCTTTGATGGAAAATACCATATTCTATTGTGAGTAGCATCACTCTCCAGAAAGGCACTAGCAGCATTTGCCACCAAGGTGGCATTGGGGGACTCTCAGCAGAAACTGTATGTTGATTTGTATGAAAGCTGACCTTTATAAAGTATAATAATTTGCAAGATTGTATTCAGTGAGCCATGCCAGAGACACATGAGCAATTGCAAGGTACTACTGAAATGTCTGGTGACCAAACCAAGTTCCCAAAGAGCTGCCTAGAACCTTCCAGCAGTGGCCATTGTACATCCCAGTTCTTTAGCAGTGATTATTATTGTCCCATATATTCAGACTCTGGTGTGGTTGACAAGAAGCAGAGAATTAGCTAAGTAAATTATATCTTGATGCAGAAATTATGCAAAAACCTTATAAATAAACTATAAGGTTACCATGATTTAGGATGAATAAAATTGTGTTTTATTCATCACTTGTTAAACCACATACAAGCTGTTTCTGAATAAATCCAATCAAGTGCATTCTACTTGAAAAAAAAGTTAAAGATTTTTATAATATCAAGTAAATTAATTTAAAATGGATTTGACATGAGGAAAATATGTAAAAACCCTATCTTGCACAAACTGCCATTTTATAATCTATATTTTATTAGTTCATTATTACCTAAATAAACACTATATTGAGAAAAGGCTTAAATTTCTCCACAATTATATTTTTGAGGTCATTTAATTTAACAAAGACTGGTTTAGATCCTAACATGTAGCCCAATACCAGATTACTCTACCCAGTGTAATAAGAATGTTGAGGAAAAAAAAAAGGACAAGAGTGTTCTTCAGTCCATATTTTGATGGAGTGACAGACCTGACTTAACAATACAGGTAAAACATGAGGAATAGAAAAGGGAACACGAAAAGAACAGCAATTCAGAGATTCTCCACATCCAGGGACACTGAAAGATCCTGGCAGGCTAGAGCAAACAGTCCAAGTTGGCAGTGGTCAAGGAAGAGGCTGGAGAAGAAAGCACATGACAAACTCTGAAACACTGGAAGTGTTTAGACATCATTCTGTAGTCACTGGAGAATGCTGCTAGAAAATACAAGAGGCCCAGCTATATTTAAATGAATGTTAAATGCTCAGTGAATGACTCTTAGTCATAGAATTTTAATATTCTGTGGGACATATTTAGACTGAAAAATCAAAATAGTTATTGACTCGAAGTTCTAAATTTATGTGGGTACTCTTGAGTTTTATTGGATGAATCTGGCAGTCATTGACTGGAAAGGAAAGCAATCTAACCAGAAGAGTAACATGGTATAACCTGAATATTGGGAAGCTAATGATGTTTATGACATAGGTCACTAATGCATCCTTTTAGGCACTTACGATGTCAGTTTCTGGCAGCTTACTTATATAGCAGACTAAGATTTAGATAAGAAAAAACTTCACAATTTGAAGTAAAATTAAATGCATCCTTTCTATTTTTGCCATATTAACTTTTGTTTTGATCCTAAAGACAATAATTAACCCTTAAGATTTTGGTGTTCATGTTCAGTTAATAGAAAAATGATATATATAATGACTAAATGAATTAATGTCTATAACACTGAAGGGATGGGCCTCGCATGGGGTAAGTACCTTCAAAGCATCCAAAGCATCAACTCATGCTACAGAAATTGTTGACTCTTTTTAATTATATAGAATTAAACTGCAGATACAGAGTTGAGAAAGAGTGATATGCACGTCTTCCGTAACAATCAATATTGCTTCAACCTCCCCTCTTACCACCTCCCCAAAACCAAAGATTAACAGCATAAAAAGAAAGAAAGCCATCAAAGAGAACTCTTTAAAAATGTGGTAAGGATGCTGAAATGTAGCTCTCCACAAGTAATGACTTCTGGCAGAGTTCAGGAGGGAAAGGACTCAGAACTATTTAAGTGACTTGCCACTGAGAGTTTTTATATCAATTTTTATTTTAAATTTTATTTATTTATTTGGGGAAAGGGAGCAGCCATGTGGGTGTGGGTATAGACATGGAAGTACTGGAAAGTGATTGGGATCAGGGTGCATGATGTGAAATTCCCAAATAATCAATAAATCTATTACACTGAGAAAAAGAAACCACTGTTCTAAAGAATTGCGTCCTGAAATCTAGAGGAGCAAGAAGTGAAGAGATGAGGCCTCTGCTGTCTTTCATTGAGAATGCAGTGCATCCCCAAGCATCTGTGCTGATGACCAAGGATGAACCTTTTCTTTTTCTATGGCAGATCTTTTTACATGAAGTGATGATTTATGTGCTTGCCAAAAACGCAATGTCCTGATAAAGCATGTACACAGGCACCCCACTGTTTAGTTTCCCCTGTTGATTTACCAGACTTTACAAGTCAAGGCAGCTTATAACGATTTTGATAAAGAAAGGTGATTCATACCTGAATGACTGCAGAGAGCATTTAAAATACAAAATCCATTTAGTACTGATTAGCGTTAGGACATTATTTATGTAATCTGTCACAATGGCAGATATTAGAAAGAACATTTTTCTCTTTCCATTGGTAGAGTTTATCAATCACCCTTGTGCCTGACAAGCCCTTAGGAGGAGAACATTTATCAGAGTGGATTAGAAGACTCTAAAAATAAAAAGCTGAAACTTGTGTTTATACAGAGAATACAGGCTGATTGCAGAGACCCGAGAAAAGACTGCTTAGTCTCCAGGTGACTTCAAGCAACCAAGAAGTCAAGCTCTCAGAGAAGCATTGGCAGGGCTCTGAAGTAGGGAAGAAGACTCCTGCAGGGTTCTCAAACTGTATGTGTGGAGGCGACAGAGTTATACAATGCAGTGATTAATACCTGTTTTCCAGTGCACGACCTGAAATGTATTGATAATGTGGAGTTTTTGAAATTTGCAAATGTCACAGAATTCAGGCTGCACAGTGGAGTCAAGCAAGTAATAGAAACCTTCTATAAGGAATGATAATACTTTGCACTGCACATTATTGTGTGATTCATCTTGAAAATGGGAAGTGAACAGCAGCTTTTAGTTAGAGCAGCAATCTACACGCCCTCCTTTCCAGTCACAATCATCCTGGCAGGTCCCTTCATGTCTCTAACACTTCTATTCCACTTTCGAGAAAATGGCTTCCAAATGTGGCCTTCTGGGGCCTGTAGGGAAAGGTTATCAAATACTGCAAATAAATTCTAATTACATTAGAAACTATAAAACAAACAAAGGATTGCTAAATATCTTCCCAAATTAACAAGTCTCTTGTTAACATTTTATTAACATATGTTAACTGTATAAAATGAGGGTTATTGTAATATTTAAATACATGCTTATAAAATACTTTGATTACATTTAACCCCTCCCCATTCTATTTTCTTGTCCTCTAAATTTTTCTGGCAGTGGTGGAAATAAAAGATAGAGATGTGAACAGTTTAAATAACTTTATTATCCAAGCAGTGGGTGAGAATGAGTGCTTCAGACTAGTAATTCTCATATTTGTCCTCTATTAGGAAGTTTAATAAGCTCAAATGTGGGCTGTGAAGATTTCTCAGTGCTTGCCCTGCAAATGACCAGAATCAATTGAATGGCTGAGCAGGGACTGGTGACTGACTGAAGTCCCAGAACTTGGGAGGCAGAGACAAGGGATCCTAGGGACAAGCTGCTGACAGGCTATCTGGGATCTGCAAGCACCATGTTCAGTGAGAGACTCTGACTCAGTAAAATAAAGTAGAAAGCAATCAAAGAAGACAGTCACAGTTAAGTTCAGATCATATACATGAGCACACATGTACACCCTCAGACATAGACACACACACGCACAGAGACACAGACACACACACAGAGACACACAGATACACACAAACACACATACACACAGAGACCCACACACACACATACACTGCTCTGGTCACACTGTAAATTAAATTACAATTCCTGATAATGAACCCAAACATTAATATTTTTCACAGCTCTTCAGATGGTAACTATAAGGAGCCACTTCTTTAGTAAAGTATTCTAGATCCCTGTATCTCTTACTTCCCAGGTCTCTTTTTAAAATGCAATTTATTTTTCAGTACTAAGCCTTATACTATACATATCTTAACCAGGTCCTGAGTACTGCCTTAGGGTAGTAAAGAAAGTCCTGGAGAATCAGAAATGTGTTGAGAGCTTTTGGTCCCACTTGTAGGAATTTGGCATTTGTCACTGGTCTTGGACAAGGAAGTAGGCTCAGATAAGATTAGAAACAGTGACCATGGGGCTTTGCTTACTACTTTGCTGAATCACACTACCTTATGTGATTTCTTTGCTTACTACTATACTTAATTACTATCTTGTGTGATCTCCTTGTTTACTACTTTGCTTGATTATATTGTTTCTGATCTAACAACTCACCATGTTTTTTGGATATACCTAGAATGATATAAAAGCAGGCTGGAGAGAAATAACACTGCTCCAGTCTCAGTATGGGCTGGAGTCATGTTACATGTTTGTGTAACTTTTTCTTTTCAGTCCTTACTCCCTCACTTGGGACCCTGTTGTCTAACGGAGCTGGCTTGGTCAGAAATGAACTCCACACAGAAGCAGAAATGCCCTCCATGTTTTTCAGAATTTTCATGTGCACTGCTTTTAGCCTATCTCAGCAGCAACTTTTCAATAACATGTCCCTCAAAAATGCATATAGGCCTTTAAGTTTTTTACATTATCACCTCTTAGAAAATATTAAAAATTAAAAATGTGAGAACTGTGAGAGTGATTTGGAGTTATCGTTTGGTGCCCAACTTCTGCCCATGTCTATCTACAAGCAGGATGATATTAGCGAAAATTCCATATTCTACTCATGAGGAAAAATATTATGCACTCTAGAGATTTAAACCCAGGGAGTTTCAGCTTGCAATACTGTGAATCTCCCATAGCCCAAGTGTCAGACAAAACTTAGTTCTCTGGATATATACACTACAATAACAGTGAACCTGGATATCAAAAGGTAGAATGTGTGACCATAGCATGGATGCCTTTGAGAATTCTACTGGATGTTTCTTGTATCCATTGAATTCTATGTGATTTTCATGACTCTCTCAGTTCATAATTTCCCAAGCAGAGCTCCCATCTCTAGTCTCCATGCTACTGCATTTCATTGTCCAAATGACTATGCAAGTAATATGATCAAACTTCGGCTTTTACTATCATGCCATATCTGAAAACCATCAATAATCCCCAGTGCTGATTAAATAACCATCTTGACAAAGCCAGTGCAGCAATATGTGTGGACCCCACAGGCATGTTCTAGAGAATGAGTTTTAGGGCCTCCAATGCAGAGACCACCACTTAATGTTGGATTGAGGCTTCTGAGAGTTCCAGACTGTGACACCGAGGAGCAAAAAGTACACTGAGCAACTGAATCTTGGTTTCTAATATCCTCCAGGGAAAGGAACTTTCGGCTGCTTATACAAAAAGATGACTATCCGAATAGCACAGAAAAAGTGAACTGAAGCAATTGGAATGTATAAAAGTAAGAGATCACTCAAAAAAAAAAAAAAAAAAAAAAAGGAGATAGTTTTCAAGGGAACACAAGAGACCACATGGGAAAAGTTCCTAACAATTAAAGATGGTACAATTGAGTAACAAAATAAATAATGGTTATAGAGAAGATGCCAAGGTATACCAAATATAGAAGCACAACAGAGTCCATTCTGCTACAAATAAACACATGGTGGAGAAACTTCAAATAATATATATATATATTATCCAGAAAGTGAATCTTTGCTCTTTTTGCTCTTGGTCAGTGTAGGTTGGACTTAATGATATGATTTCACAGAACACAATACACTAAGAGTTCCAAGAGGAGTAAGAGAATCTTGTGCATATTATTTGGACCACATGATCAAGATTGGCATCACCAATAAGAAGTTAATAAGGAGTGAGTGAGATGACTCTGCTGGTAAAGGGACTTATCATCAACCCTAGTAACCCTATATCAATCCCTGAGACTCCCCTGGTAGAAGGATAGAATTGACTCCTCACAAGGTGTCCTTTGACTTCCACAGGCACACTATAGCACAAGAATGTGTCACACATACACAGACACACACACACTAAATACATTAAAAAAAAGGAGTAGTCAAACGAATTCTATTCACACACTGTAAATTTTAAGTCTGAAGTGATATAATGAGAAAGGCAGGCTGCCTCTGTGACCTTCCTGAGGTCTCATCTTCCAGTATAATGAGAAACATCAGAAAAAGATTGAAGAAGATTCCATAGCGCATTTTGCCAGTCATTCTTAAAACTTAATAACAATGGTTAAGAAGCTGTCACAGACCAGAGAAGACAGTGATATGACAATCAAATATACACAGGCTCTTGGAAGTGAGTCTAGAAGAATAAGGAAAACATGGAAATGTAGATAAAGTGTGGGATCTAAAGTCACAGAGATGTTTTCATAGTTAACATAAATAAGATGCTAACGTTAGGGGAAATTGGAAGAGTTGCACATGAGAACTCAGTGCTATCTTTGCAGCTTCTCTCTATAAAACTCCCTTTGATTTTCACATGTATGTGTGATGTGGTTTGTATGTGTATGTTTATGGATGTTTGCGTGTAGGCATATATGGAGTGGTACCCATACAAATATTTGTGCTCAATGGAGGTCTGACGTTGATGTCAGAGATCATCTCCAATTGCCCTTCCATCTTATTCACTGAATCAGACCATCTCAGTCAAACCCAGAGTTCACAGACCTGGCTAGTCTGCTGTGGTATTCACTGTCTCCATCTTCTGAGACTGGAATTGTAGCCAGTTGCTTTACCCACCCAGCATTTATTTGGGTTTTAAGGATCTAACCTCCAGTGTACATGTTGTATGCCAGGTTCTTTAATTACTGGTCCATCTCCCCAGGCCACTAAAACTATTTTAAACTAATTTTTTATTTACAAAATTCAATCTATGCAATAATATACTCTGTTCCTTTTAATTACTGTCTTACCTGCTCTGTGCTTGATTTTGAAGCCTGTAATAAATGTTAAAAAAAAATGGGAAAATGAGAAAATGAGAAAGAGAGAGAGAGAGAGAGAGAGAGAGAGAGAGAGAGAGAGAGAGAGAGAGAGAAGAGGATTGTTTTCCATGTATACAGTTTGGCATGTATTTGTGTAGAAGTTGAGAAAATAGATAAGATGATATCACCTAAAATTGATGCTTTTCATGTGGAAAAGAATATAAGATACAGGAAGGCAACACACAAAGATGGTGTAAGAGAAAGAAACGACTATACTCAGAGAGTGAAAGCAACATCAGCCAAACTGTGACGGTACATAAATATCTGTAATAACATGAGGGGCCACATCTCTTATTTCATACATCCCCTCAACAATGTCTGGACAGATTTGAGTATTTCCATTCCATTGCCGGGGAGACATGGACACAGCAAGGTTAAGTGCTTTGCCCGGGGACTCCTCATGTCCTTGAGCAACTGTCGCAGCAAATGATAGTGAAGGTGAATCTGACCTACATCGTTATCACCCTTATGGATGCAAATGTCTAACACCTATGAGTTCATTAATTAGTAAGTGTAGAAAAGGACAGATTGTGTTGATCAAATAACATTGGGCAGGATATATAAATCATCCAGCCAGTAGTGATCATTAACACAGTGCAGAAATTCATGAACAACTTGTAAAAAAACAAATGAGAACATAGTTACCTAATAAGACAGTCTGAAAACCCAGATTTATGCCAGCTCTTCAACCAAAAATCATAAGCTTTTTCTAGTGATAAATTCAAACTCGAGCATTAGTAAACCATACTGAGGGTCACTTGTACAGCCAAGTGCCTGGGAGCAGAAGGCTGCAGATTGGGGATAATTTGTGCATTTTGGAAGATTTGCATAGACTCTACTGGTGAACACTCTCATATGAAATAGTCTAAAATCAGAAAAAGGAAAAGGGGAAAGTATTACTGATGGTCTACCTGACTTCATTTTTTGGTGGTGACTATGTCTACCTAGTTACTGAAGCCACCATCCTTTGCTGATATCAAAGTATAACTTCTCAAGTCTTTTAATGTGATAGAGGACCAGCAAGTTCTCTCTAACTTCCATAGCAGACTGGACAACTGAGGCATCCAGTGTCAGCTACCAAGCAGCTACCAAGTACTCAGCCTCTCCAGTAAATAACTGGCTATTTTTGGACTACCCAGACCACATAATATAATCAAATCCCATTAATCCACTTTCAACATATATGTTCATTATTTTGGCTCAATTTCTCTAGAAAACTGTAATTATTACAGATAGATTTCCAGATGGTGGGCTGTGACAGACAATTTGATTATGAGAACTCTGGATTTTTCAATGGATTAATCAACTAGTAAATATATAGTTGGGTGAGCTATAAGATTGTGGAGCCTAGTTGGGGGAAGTGACTTTCTGTAGTCTTAACATGGTCGCTCAGTCCTCTGATCTCACTGATTTCTGGCCTACGATGAGCAGCGCTGGTCAACTGTATTAACACCTTGATGGCCTGATTGTCACAGACACACAGTGTCATCAAGGGATGATGCATTGAAACGTATGAGAATTCACGCCAAAACTAGCTTTCCTTCCTTTGAAGTTGTTGGTGTTAGATGTTTCCCCAGACCAGTGAAAAACAGATTAACACCAAAGTCTAAATAAAGCACCACAGAACCGTTACACGGTTAAGTCTTAGTATTGCTGTCTTCCAACAGAGCTTATTTTCATTTGCTATTTCTTTAACTTTTAATTTTATTATTAGCTATCTCAATATAATGTTTAATGTGTCCCTGATAAATTATGCTTTCCACATTTATCATTCAAATCTGTGAATATTTTAAAGACATTTTTAAAAATTCTGATTTCACAAAGGAAAGGATCTTTCTGGGATTCGTCCATGGAACCTGTATGAATGCAAACGGTAAGCTGGCGTAGTGAGTTTACTCAGTAAAGAGAAAAGGTGTTTAGCTTTTATTTTAGGCAAGCAGAGACAAAAGAGTATATTCATGGGAAACAGAAATAATTGGTATGGAGGAAAAATATATTGCAACAAAACAGATCATTACAGTTGTTGACGTGTGTCTATTGTAAAAGAACCTCAGGGTAAGCTTGTTTTTTCTGTTTTTTGTTTTTTGTTTTTCTTGTTTTAAGCACTTAAAAATGAAACAGCTGAGCCAGCTGGTGTTCTTAGTAGAAATGTGTATGTTTGCACGTGCACGTGGGCACATGTACGTGAGTATTTCAATCCATGTTCTTGACAAGTGAAGAAAAACAATTTTAATACTGATCACAAGACATTGCAACATGTTGCAAGCAGAAAGAAAATCCACAGTTTGCCTGATGCTTTTTTCCTGTTGCTAAGCACACCTAAACTATGTGTTCCTTCATTTATATTCCATGCTTTCCTTGTCATATGCCTAGTAGAATGTGGAAACCCCTTGGTGGAAAAGGCTGTTCTGTGTACTCAGGTCTGCATGACACTAGGCAGTTTGTCTACTTCTAATAGATGTTGCAAGAGGCAGTCCAGATCTACTGTCCTTTCCTGCTAGTTTTCCTATGTTTTTTCTCTGAGGTCTGCTTCCTGAACTGTAATAGTAAAAATCTAAAGAGCTATGTTAGACAGAGTGGTTTTTCTATGCCAATTTTTCACTATGTTTACTGGTTAAGTTTCAGATTGATCCTTATACAGATTTTGCACAAGGAAGAAAAAGCAGAATTTCTCCACCAAAATTGTTATCTTGCAATTGGAAACTGTCAACTTACTTTACACAAAACACACACACACACACACACACACACACACACACAAATTAATAACCATTTAATTTAATAGTTAGAATTGGTCTGCTGTGGTAAGAAGGATCAGACACAATAAAAAAAACATGGTTTTCTGTGTCATAAGACATAAAATTATTCTGACTTACCTTTGCACGTAACTATGGGTGCCTACAAAACATATCATGTATGCCAAGTATACACCAACACAGAAGTTGGGGGACAATAGCACTTTGTCCAAATATACATTCTCTGTTCTAAGCCTTCTTCTCAGCTCTTGGTTACAGGATGTAGTTCCAAAAATTGGGAATGTCAAATTTCAGTTGAAGACAGTGAAAAAATATTCACATAATCTTTGGGGAGAAAAAAAAAAAAACAGAATCGGTATCTTTTTCACATCACTGATAGCCTGGATATGCTTTGCAGGCACTAAGCAAGACAACCATTCTAGTACTCCTAGGGTCCTCTATAAGGGCAAGTGTGGACTGTAGTGATGGAGTGGGTGGTCCTTATCTGAGCAAGGTCTTTTTAGAATTCACCGCTTCTCTCTCAGAGTAGTTCTGCTTCTCTCTCCATGAATCTGTTGCTTTTTCCCTCCTCTAGTTTCCACATTGATGCCAATTATGTGTGGATTTCTCTCTTGCATATTCATCTCTAAATGCTTCGCCCATACACCCGGAAGTGAGTATGAGATGGGTATTTTCATAACCACGCACAGGCTCCTGGTGCTTCATTCTATGCAGTCCTGTCTCATAGCACTGAATGTAATCCTGGTATTTAAAGACAAGTTTTCAATAAAGCACAGTTACTCAACCCATGTCAACTACTATGTTGTTTCTTTGCCAAAACAAACAAATAAAAAGTACTATTTCCCATCATTTAGAAAAAAATAAACATACTCTATCCAGTTTACTGAATGGCAGTATGCTATAGCCTTAACGGACACCTCTGGGGAACCAACCTCCAAATATATGACTCTGTTGTATACATTCTATATATTCTTAACCTTTGGTCCATGATCCTTGGTATGTACTTAGCATCTCTTTGTGGTTCCTATCATTTATCTGCCTCATGGTTTTCTAATGCCAAATTCTAGAGAAGAATCTGGTTGTCGTATTTCATTTTTAAAATTCGGAAAATAGATCATTCTTTGCTGAACAGCATCTATATTTCTTGTCCACACAAAGAGGGTTTCTTACAGCCTAGTTTCCTGGAGGAGACAGTAGTCATGGCTGTGCCATTTGCTGTAAAATCCTACATGGAAGGCATGTATGAGACAGCCAAACTATTTCATGGTTTAGGAGTACTGAGTATACCATCAACAAAACATCATTAATCCACCCTTAAAGCAGGTGCATGAATAGTTATTTCACAAAGAGGTAGTTCAAGGCATGTTGTATAGGTGTACATTGTAATTCTCCTAAGTATTATCAAAAGCAATCCAGGGAAGCAGCAAAATGATTCTCATCTTTAAATGACAATTCATTTATGACACAACTATTTAATTAGCAAGCTAACAAGTGAAGCCAGGGGCAACACACAATGTACTAGACACAGAGCTTGCCCACAAGCCTTTCCTTTATTTTTTATTTTCAGAATGTTCAAAGTATAATCAAACATGTATTAGAGATCTCCTTGGATGCAAAATGCAACCTGATAGCTGTGCAAACAGAGATATGGAGCATAGTGCTTTTAGAAACCGGATCTGTGGAGATAGGCCTGCTGGCTGAAAAGAATTTGTGAAAGCAGGAATAATTGAGCTAGATTTCTGAAACAGGAAAAATCATATTTGAAAATGTAAGGAGATGGTCTTAGGCTAGGGCACTATTGAGACAGTTAATACCACTGCTCTGAATAAGAGAGAACTGCGTGAGACACATTTGAGCTGAGAGGATATGAAATTTTGAAAACCAGAAAATGGACAGCGTTTGTGCTTTATTCTGTAAGTCAAGGGAAGCCCAGGGCAGAGACCAGACAGCAGCAGCCCATGCTCTGTAATGATACATCTGTAAGTAGTGAGAAACGACTGAAAAAGAACCCGGAGGTTGCAAACGAGTTAACAGCCCTTGTATTTTAATTATGAAGAATTTTATCCAAAGATATTTAATAAAATATTTCTTTGAAAATAAAAATATCACTTAAATGCCTCCTAATAGGGGGTATTTTAATAAGTGACTACTCATCTGTGAAGATTTATTAAAGTGGGAAACTCAGTGTAACAATAAGCACCTCTGATATTTTTAGTTAAAAAAAAGGAATTTGTGAACATACTACATTATCTTAGTTTTTATTTAGAAAACAATAAATAACAGCTCTAATACAGAATGGGAGAATTTGAAGATATGATGTTAAAATAAGTGACACCAAAATTCTGATTCAACTGTTTATTAGCTACATAGCACAATGAAAGTGATAATATCTTATATATAAGAATTTTGCATGAGAAATTTTATATAAAACACTTAAACTCCTGCTGGCTCATAATAGCTGTTCTATAAATACTAGCAAATACTGTTGCATTGATAATGGGTATAGAATATCAATGGATGAAAATAAGTAAAATATATTGCAGAGGCATAACAGTAATCAGGAAATAGTCTAAAAAATTTTACATTAAGCACTTTTGTTTGATTTGGATTAATTTCCAAGAAAGTATATATTAGTTTTATAATTAAAGATTTAAACACTTTCTTTGAGTAAAAGAAGTTGTAGAATGTGAAATGGAACTTCATCAAGAGAGAGTAATAATATACAAGAAAAACATCTCTAGAGTTGACTTGATAGTGCTTGCCCTCTGACAACAAGAGCCAGGAAAAGGAAGATATCAAAGATGTCTTGGAGCCCTGTTGAGTAAGGATCAACTTTAACTTCTGGGAGATAGAGTGAAGGGAGAGCTAGAAATCAAAAGGATGAACTTTTTGTATTTTAAAGATTGATGATAATATAATAGTTATATAGTCATTCCCGTTGCCTGAATGACATTCTCTTAGTAAGACATGCATGTTAAATAACAAGAAACCTGAAAATGGATGGAGTTCTTATACTTAGTTAATTTAATAATGTTATGTTTTATTATATGTCAATATTTTAAGAAACTTTAATCTGATTTCCCAAGCCCGGTTTTTTAAAAGTACTTCTGTGTTCATTGAATCAATGCAATATTAACATCCTATGCTTAAATGAACACTCTGTCAATTAGCCAGATGTTTCCAAATGTTCAGCTATTTGTCTGAATGTTCAGTTATGTGTGCAGCTGGTTCCAGAAACATCTAATGGATTGATGGAGTTTTTGCTACTTTTCTTCCACATGTTAAGGACCTGATAAACACATCTACCTTCATTTTAACATCTTTACTCCTTTGGTGCATATAATCAAACAAATGAGCACTAACATTGAGCGGTACAGAATGAGGGATTGGATGTAAGCAACTGAAGATGCTCTTAATTATAACCATATCTGGCACAAAAAGTGCATTTTCCTAGTAGAAGCAAATAAGGAGTCCAATATATCATTCATATTGTGTCTTTATCAAATGTTCATTATAGTTTTGCCTTATTTGTTCCTCCATTCAGGATTTAAAACTTTAATTTGTTCATTGACTCAATTTGCATGCAATAGTAAGTTTCAGTAGCACATTGGGGCTTTGGCTAACTGAATCTGAAATTGATTCACAATGGCAGAGCACCATGCATAAGCTTGTATGGCTCTAAGGGCTTGTGTATATAAGCTATTTATTAAAAAGGAGTGGATGTTCAGTGATCATAAGATAGTAAACTGCTTCTTTTTATCCCCTTTAGAGTATTTATATTATATTAGGTTATAAGACAATTATCTTTCAAGTTGATAATATACGTTGAGAGTATTTCCCTACATTATTGGTCCTTCCTTACTCCCCCCCCCCATCATTTCTTTGTTCCCTCACACAATTGAACTTCTACTTTTATGTCATCCATACTATATGATTTTATATATTTATAAAGTCTGCAAACCACACAAAAGACAAGCTGCATGTCTTTCTTCAACAGACTCAATTCGTCGAATTTGATGATCTCTGTACCACTTTCCTGTAATTGACACAATTTCATTCTTGAAGATCTCCCTTCTGACAAGGGTGAGGTAGACTCTAAGTATAGTGCATATTTGCATTTTTATGATAGCTAGTGTTACTAAATTTATCATAATTTTATTGCTCCTTTGTATTTCATCTTTTGAGAACCATCTATTCAGGTTTTTTGATACTTGAGATTTTTTGGTTGTATGTATATTCTAGATACTAACCCTCTGTCAGAAGTCTAGCTAGGATAGATTTTCTCACATATGTAGGCTGTCTCTGTACTTGATTGTTTCTTTTGTTGTACAGAAGCTTTTTAATTTCACAAAATCACATTTGTCAATTGCTCGTGCTATTTCAAAAGCAACTGCAGTCCTATTCAGAAAAATGATTGCTTATGGCAATATTTTGAAGTCTTTCCCATATTTTTCCTCTATTAATTTTAGAGTCTTCTTACATTGAGGTCTTTGAGTCACCTGGATTTGATTTTTAATAGACAGTAAGAATTAATGATTTAATTTCATTCTACATGTGAATATCCAGTTTCCTTAGCTCCAGATGTCAATGATGCTCTTTTTTTTTCTACAATCTGTATTTCTGAACCTTTGTAAAAAATCAGGTACTTAAAACTATGTTTTATCTCTGGTTCTCTATTCTGTTCCACTGGTCTCATGCCAGTACTATACTGCTTTTGTTACTCTAACTCTTTGGCTTAACTTTAATTCAAGTATGGAGATAAATGCTAGTGTTCTCTTTGTACAGGATTGTTTTGGAGTCTTATATGCATCTAGATAAATTTTAATATTACTTTTCCTATTTCTGTGACGTATGGTGTTGGGATGTAGATGGGGATTAAATTAAATTTGTGGATTTATTTTGCCAGGACAGCCATTTTCACATTAATTCTTCCTCCAGCCTATGAGCATGGAATTTTTGCTACCATCCAAATATTTTCTGAGTTTCTCTCTTAATTTTTTGGTGTAGTGATCTTTCTTTTCCTCATGCTAATTCATGAATACATTTTGAGACAATTGAAAATGAGATTGATCTTCTGATTTCTTTCATAGCATATTGGTATATAGGAGGGTTACTGATTTTTATGTTAATTTTGTACTATCACATTGCTGAAAGTATCAGCTCTAAAAAATGTCTGGTAAAGGCTTTACGGTCTCTAATATACATAATAAAACATTCAGATGTTTGATTTCTTTCCTTTGTATTCGGATTCCTTTTATGTCCCTCTCATGTCTTATTCCTCTAGGTAACATTTTAAGCATTAAAATTAATAAAGAATAGAGAACCAGACATAGTAGCACAAATCTCTACTCCAAACCCTTAAGATGTATCCTCAGGTGGATATTTGTGAGTTTGAGACTAACTTGCTCTACATATTGTAAAAATAGACAAAATGGAACACCTTGTCTTGTTCATGACTTTAGTGGAAATGCATCCAATTTTCACCATTTAGTTTTATTGGCTATAGATTTATGGAGTTCATCATTTGAAATATATTCCTTCTATTCTAGTTTCTTTATTGTTTTTATTATGAAGTGAAGTTGGACTTTTCAAAAACCATTTTTTTATCTATTGAAATAATTATGTGCTTTCTGTCCTGAGCCCATTTATGTGATAAATTTCATTTTCAACTACTGTGTGTTCCTTGAATGAAGCTGACTTCATTATGGTAGTTACTTATTCAACACACATC
This sequence comes from Mastomys natalensis, assembly GCA_021653895.1. Lineage (NCBI taxonomy): Eukaryota > Metazoa > Chordata > Mammalia > Rodentia > Muridae > Mastomys > Mastomys natalensis. The sequence goes on along the minus strand of JAJTUV010000758.1, from coordinate 426,219 downwards.
TAATACATGCTTTGTACATAGCTACTATTGTGATGTGTGGGGCTGTAGTTAATACAGCAGTATAATGCCATTAACTATAAGGTTATAGTTTTTTTCTGTTTTTGTTTTGTTAGTATTGTACAGTACAATACAGTTGCTGTATAGAAACACAACACCCATATTGAAGCCCATTACCATAAGGTTGACTTATGGAACTATAAATGCTACAATAAATTAAGCTAGGGCATTGTTTTCAATATACTCTTGACAATAGTTTTTACTCGAAAGGTTTGAAGTCATGATTTAACTATGAAGTATCTTTCATTGGATCATCATAGGCTTATTGAGTGTTTAGTCTTTATCTTGTTGTACTACATTGAGATTTTCTGGAAACTTTAATGCATGTAGTCTATATGGAGAAAGAGTGCTACTGAGAACATATCTCTAAAGATTTTATCTATTCCCAAGTCATGGTTGTTCCCACTTCCTATCTGTCCTGACTTGTAAAAGCCCTCTGCTGATAACTCCTAATACTGAGACTAGCTGAGACTCCTAATACTGTGAGATGTGGATCTTGCTCTGGCCACCTTCTGGAGCCCAGCAGAACTCCCACTAGAAGGATAAAGACACCAACTCATCCACACAATCTTCAACCCAAAATTTGTTGCATCTATAAGAAGTACAGGGGCAAAGATGGAGCAGGGACTGAGGAAATAGTGAATCAATGACTGGCTTAATTTAAGACCCATCTCATGGGCAAGAAAAAATCCTGATACTATTAATTATACTGTTATGCTTACAGATAAGGAGCCTAGCATAACTGTCCCTTCTCCACCCAACAGCCGACAGAAATATATGTAGAGACTCACAACTAAACATTAGATGGAGCTTGGGAGATATGTGGAAGAGTTGGGCAATGGATTGAGGGACCTGGAGAGGCTAGGAACTCCACAAGATCAACAAAGTCAACTACCCTGGACCCTTGCAGGTTCCAATCTACTGAACTGCTCACCAAAGAGCATACATGGTTGGACATAGGCCCCACATATATGTAGCAGATGTGTAGTTTGGTTTTCATGGGAGTCCTCTAACAACTGGGGAGTTGAGACTGTTCCTGACTCTGTAGACTGCCTGTGAATACTGTTCCCGTAAATGGGCTGGCTACCTTGTCCGGCCTCAGCTGGAGAGAATGTACCTACTCCTGCAATGACTTACATGTGTTGGTCAGAAGAGAAGGGAGGGGACATGGGGGTGCTGTGTGAAGGTGGAATAGGAGAAGGGGGGCTGGGATCAGGATGTAAAGTGAATAAATAAATAAAAAAAAATAAATAAATAAATAAATAAGGAAAATACCCTCTGCTTTCTTACTCCACTGCTCTGATGCTCTCCCTAGGCATATGTGATCAAGTAACAAAGTACTGAAATCTCTGAAACTGTGTCAAAGTAAAACTTCCTTATTCTTTTACATTGTTTTCTCATATGTATGGTCTATAGCTATGGAAACTAATATAAAGGTAAAAGTTTAAGAATTATACAAAGGTATAAGCATCTCTCTCTCTCTCTCTCTCTCTCTCTCTCTCTCTCTCTCTGTGTGTGTGTGTGTGTGTGTGTGAGTTATACAAATTTATATTGGATAAGTAGGGACATGTCTAGAATTTGGAAGGTATGATGGATAGAAATATTTCAAAGAGATGAACCACTAATGAAGCCAGACGGGAATATTCCCCTGCACCTTTCTGTTCTGGCTATGATATATAATTTAAAAATTAGGAATGGAAGGAATGTACAAAATACCAGTTTGAGGATGCTCTGACTCTTGATTCACTTACACACTGCTCCATTCCTGACAAACTAAAGAGGCAAAGTCCACACAGAACACCTGATACCACCGTGCTTTCACATCACTGCAAATGGTGGCTCCTCAGAGTTCAGTTTCTGAGTTTCTATAATGAGAAATTAATTTTGAACAGTGCAACTTTGCTCTCCACCCAGACAAATCCTGCTATAAGTTCCTTACATAGTTCATTGTACATCAGACAACTACAGAAAGCATTGCATTAACTGATCTAAGCAAAAGAGAGCCAGCCCTTCTCCATAGTATTTAAGCTAAATACACTCCAAAAGAGCTTAGTCTTCTGGTCTGGCTACAGAAAAAAAAATCAAGAGCAGCTACAAATACTGTAGGTCAAACTCTCTTTTTATTTAACATGGCTAGGGATGCACTATTAGCAGCATAAAAATATTTCAGAGAGAAAAAAAAGATGACTATCTTGTGTAGAGAGACTGTGACTTTGGGAGGCACTGAGCAGATCACACCATTCAAGCAGTCACTGTTTTTATTCCCAAGGTCCATGAATACAGAGACTAGTAGGTGATTACCTCCAGGTATCTATAGCTGCAGGTTAATCAACATGTTTCATCCTCTCGAAGCCACTAGCTTGCTGAACACACAATTACCATTTCAATGGGAACAATCCCCTCTGAACATGGGGTCAGCCCTCACTAAAACAGCCTTAGAAAGCAGAATATATTGTCTCTGAATGTTTCCTTAATTAAGGTTGACACAACCTCAAAAAATATCTCAAGGGCAAGATAAACATAAATTGATAAAGCCGTCACAGGAGGCATATGCAGCCACTGACAAGTGAACATAGATGTGCGAATAAAAATATTGCTGAATTTTAGCATGCATAAAACACTATGAAAGATGTTTTACATAAAGCTCATCATTGAATCCTTAAAGAATCACCATACTACAAGTACTATTACTATTTTTTTATTTTTTTATTTTACTTTTATTTTTATTTTTAAAGGTTAAGAAATTTCCATAAAGTCACAAAAACTATTGTCTCACAGTGTCTCAACCCAGCCACCGTGGGACTACATTTCTGAAACTTCATTTATCTGCCTGGTTACAGATAGAGTAATATTAGATACAACTTTGCGGACAAAGAACATCGACCACTTTACTTCCAGCATCTTTAGGTTGAAAGAGATGCAAAAAAAAAAAAAATCACCTTTTCCTTCCTTGAATTGGAGTGCAAGCATTACTGCTGACTTGAGTCCTATAGCAGCTACAGACCTACATACGGATACTTCTCTGAAACTCTATTAAATCTGTATCAAGAAAGTTCCAGCAGTGTTTCAAAGACATGCATGCATGCTGATCTTATGTCCACTCTAATAGTTGTGTATCCCTAGATTCTCAGAGGCTCTACCCACCCCATACTGCAGAACTCATTGCCATACCCCACAATGACTCTTTTATGACTCATCTATCCTCCTCTTGTAATTATTTAGACTTATTGCTCTCTGTATCTTCTTAGTATTGAATAAAGCATACCCATCTAGTATACACAGTGATTCTATATTCCAAATACTTATACACAGAATATAGAATTTTGTATTAGGCCTTGAAAAAGAAGTATAAAATATTTTGGCACTTTCATCTGTTGGTAACTTGCTTCATTGTTTTTCAACAGACCCACAAAGACGAGCAAACTATTGATAATAATGGCAAAACATAAAATTCATATGGATTAGGTACCATTGGTAAGCCACGTGTGAAATGGTATTAACAGATCATAATCGGAACTGTGTGCCAACAGAAACATTAGTATATATGATTCTATATTCACAATCCAAGCTTCTTTGAATCTGGAGCCTTCCTAAAGATTGTATGTATATATGTCTAACGCCTAACTCTTGCTGATGCACAGAATGGTCTTCTAGGCATTACTGGAGTCCATGGCCATTTGCAAAGCTTTATGGGAACAGATAAAGAATGATTCACTGAAGGGCTACAAGCTTATAATTGCCCAAGCTGATCTTTCAGGTGGCAAATATTTTTTCATTCCTCCTTTATTCTTGGCTCGCCTTGGATCATAAATTATTACTTCTAAGTTTCGGACATATGCTCTGGTAGACAATTATGATTCTAGCATAAACTTTGGTATTTTGGTAATCTTCTTTCTCTATAAAAGATTCAAAGACATAAACATTACTTTGAAAAACAGAGGCCTTCCAGTCTGTGCCAGAGCACTGAGCAGACATCAAGCTTCAGCTCTGCACCAAATCCCGCAAAATTCAGAGGAGGCTGGACTCCCAGGAGCTCTAACACGCTAAGGAAATAGGATCATAGGATCACAGGACCTCAGGAGATTGGTCACACCAGGATTTCAGGGTCCCAGGGGCAGCCTGACCCCCAAGTGCTCTTACATGCAGGATCTGAGGATCACAGGATCACAGAGGCAGCTGGACTTCTGGGGAGTTCTGACACAACCAAGATAACAGGAAAGACAGGCTCTAGTCAGTGACAGTTAATGCAGGTAGAACTACAGATAACCAGATGGCAAAAGGCAAGCACAAGAACATAAGCAACAGCAACCAAGGTTACTTGGCATCATCAGAACCTAGTTCTCCCACCATAGCAAGTCACAAAAAACCCATCACACTGGAAAAGCAGAACTCAGATTTAAAACCACTTTTCATGATGATGATGATAGCTGAATTTAAGAAGGACATAAATGAATCCCTCAAAGACATACAGAAGAACACAGGTAAACAGGTAGAAGCCCTTAAAGAAAAAATACAGAAACCCCTTAAAGAATTACAAGAAAACACAAACAGTTGAGGGAATTGAATAAAACGATCCTCGACACAAAAATGGAAGTACAAACAATAAAGAAATTACAAAGGGAAACTACCCTGGAGACAGAAAACTGAGGAAAGAGATCAGGAGTCATCGATGCAAGCATCACCAACAGAATACAAGAGACAGAAGAGAGAATCTCAGGTGCAGAAGATACCATAGAAAATATTGTCAAAGAAAATGCAAAATGCAAAAAGCTCCTAACTGAAAACATCCAGGAAATTCAGGACACAATGAAAAGACCAAACTTAAGTATAACAGGTATGGAAGAGAGTGAAGATTCCCAACTTAAAGAGCCAGTAAATATCTTCAACAAAATTACAGCAGAAACTTCCCTAACCTAAAGAAAAAGATGCCTATAAACGTACAAGCCTACGTAACTCCAAATAGACTAGACCAGAAAAGAAATACCTCCTGTCACATAATAATCAAAACACCAAATGCACAAAACAAAGAAAGAATATTAAAAGCAGTAAGGGAAAAAGTAAAGTAACATATAAAGGCAGACCTATGAAAATTATACCAGAATTCTCACCAGAGACTATAAAAGCCAGAAGATCCTGGACAGATGTCATACAGACCTTAAGAGAACACAAATGCCAGCCTAGGCTATTATACCCAGCAAAACTCTTAATTATCAAAGATGGAGAAACCATGATATCCCATGAAAAAAACAAATTTACACAATATCTTTCCACAAATCCATCCCTACAAAGGATAATAGAGGGAAAATTCCAATTCAAGGAGGGAAATTATCCCTAGAAAAAGCAGGAAAGTAATATTATTCAACAACTCTAAAAGAAGATAGTCAAACAAACATAATTCCACCTCTAATAACAAAAATTACAGGAAGCAAAAAGCGGTTTTCCTTAATATCTCTTAGTATCACTGGACTCAATTCCCCAATAAAAAGACATAGGCTAACGGACTGGATACTTAAACAAGACTGAGCATTTTGCTGCATACAGGAAACGAACCTCAGTGAAAAGGACAGACACTATCTCAGAGTAAAAAGCTGGAAAACAATTTTCCAAGCAAATGGTTCCAAGAAAAAAGCTGGAATAGCCATTCTAATAGCAAATAAAATCGACATTCAACATAAGGTTATCAAAAAAGATAAGAAAGGACATTTCATACTCATCAAAGGAAAAAGTCAACCAAGATAAACTCTCAATTCTGAACATCTATGCTCCATACAAGTGAACTGATATTCATAAAAGAAACCTTACTAAAGCTCAAAGCACACATTGTACCCCACACAATAATAGTGGGAGACTTCAACACCCCATTCTCAGCAATGGACAGGTTATGGAAACATAAATTAAACAGACACACATTGAAAGTAACAGAAGTTATGAACCAAATGGGTTTAACAGATATCTATAGAACATTTCATCCTAAAACAGCAGAATATACCTTCTTCACAGCACCTCATGGTACCTTCTCTAAAATTGACCAAATAATTGGTCACAAAACAGACCTCAACAGTTACAAGAAGATTGAAATAATCCTATGCATCCTATCAGATCACCATAGATTAAGACTGGTCTTAGATAATGATAAAATCAATGCAAATCACACATACATGTAGAAACTGAACAACACTCTACTCAATGATAACTTGCTCATGGAAAAAATAAAGAAAGAAATTAAAGACTTTTTAGAATTTAATGAAAATGAAGGCATATCATACCAAAACTTATTGGACACAATGAAAGCAGTGCTAAGAGGAAAAGTCATAGCTGTAAGTGCCTACAAAAAGAAGCTGGAGAGAGAATATAGTAGCAGCTTGACAGCCTACCTGAAAACTCTAGAACAAAAAGAAGCAAACACACTAAAGAGGAGTAGACAGCAGAAAATAATCAAACTCAGGGCTGAAATCAACCAAGTAGAAACAAAAAGAACTATACAAAGAATCAACAAAACCAGGAGCTGGTTCTTTGAGAAAATCAACAAGATAGATAAACCCTTAGCTAAACTAATCAGAAGGCAGAGAGACAGTATCCAAATTAATAAAATCGTAACTGAAAAGAGAGCCATAACAGAAACCAAGAGAAAATTGGAAAAATCATCAGATTCTACTAAAAAAGCCTATACTCAATAAAACTGGAAAATCTGGATGAAATAGACAATTTTCTAGACACATACCAGGTACCAAAGTTAAATCAGGACCAGATAAACAATCTAAATAGTCCTATAACCCCTAAAGAAATAGAAGCAGTCATTAAAAGTCTCTGCACCAAAACAAACAAACAAACAAACAAACAAAAAAAAAACATAGGACTGGTCAGTTTTAGTGCAGAGTTCTATCAGACCTTCAAAGAAGACCTAATACCAATTCTCTTTAAACTATTCCCCAAAATAGAAACAGAAAGAACACTACCCAATTTTTTCTATGAAGCCACAATGATGCTCATACCTAAACCACACAAAGATCCAACAAAGAAAGAGAACTTCAGACCAATCACCCTTATGAATATCAATGCAAAAATACTCCATAAAATTCTCACAAACTGAATCCAAGAACACATCAAAACAATCTTCCATCATGAACAAGTAGGCTTTATCCAAAGAATGCAAGGATGGTTCAATATATGGAAATCCATCAATGTAATCCACTATATAAACAGTCTCAAAGGAGAAAAAATAAAAACAAACCACATGATCATCTTACTAGATGCTGAGAAAGCAATTGAGAAAATTCAACACCCCTTCATGGAAAAAGTTTTAGAAAGATCAGGAATCCAAGGTACATATCTAAACATGGTAAAAGCAATATATAGCAAACCAGTAGATAACATCAAACTAAATGGAAAAAACCTGAAGCAATCCCACTAAAATCAGGCACTAGACAATGCTGCCCACTCTCTCTCTACCTATTCACTATAGTACTCGAAGTCCTAGCCAGAACAATTAGGCAAAAAAAGGAGGTCAATGGGATGTAAATAGGAAAGGAAGACGTCAAAATATCACTATTTGCAGATGATATGATAGTATACTTAAGTAACCTCAAAACTTCCACCAGAGAACTCATAAAACTGATAAACAACTTCACCAACATGGCTGGATATAAAATTAACTCAAAGAAATCAGTAGCCTTCCTCTACTCAAAGGATAAACAGGCTAGGAGAGAAATTAGGGAAATGACACCCTTCACAATAGTCACAAATAATATAAAATACTTTGGAGTGAATTTAACCAAGCAAATGAAAGATATGTATGACAAGAACTTCAAGTTTCTGAAGAAAGAAATTGAAGAAGATCTCAGAAGATGGAAAGATCTTCTATGCTCATGGATTAGCAGGATTACTATAGCACAAGTGGCCATCTTGCCAAAAGTAGTCTACAGATTCAATGCAGTCCCCATCAAAATTAATATTCAATTCTTCACAGAGTTAGAAAGAGCAAGTCTCAAATTCATTTGGAATAACAAAAAAACAAGGATAGCAAAAAGTATTCTTGAAAATAAAAGAACTTCTTGGGGGAATTACCATCCCTGACTTCAAGCTGTATTATGGAGCAATAGTGATAAAAACTGCATGGTATTGGTACAGAGACAGGCAGGTAAATGAATGGAATAGAATTGATAACCCAGAAATGAATCCACACACCTATGGTCACTCACTTGATCTTTGACAAAGGAGCTAAAACCATTCAGTGGAAAAAAGACAGCATTTTCAACATATGGTGCTGGTTCAACTGGAGGTCAGCATGTAGAAGAATGCAAACTGATCCATTCTTATATCTTTGTACAAAGCTCAAGTCCAAGTGGATCAAGGACCTCCACATAAAACCAGATACACTGAAACTAATAGAAGAGAAAGTGGGGAAGAGCCTTGAACACATGGTCACAAGGGAAAAGTTTCTGCACAGGACAACAATGACTTATGCTCTTAAGATCAAGAATTACCAAATGGAACCTCATAAAATTGCAAAGGTTCTGTAAGGCAAAGGATACTTTCAATAGAACATAATGACAACCAACAGGTTGGGAAAAGATCTTTACCAATCTTTCATCCCTTAGAGGGCTAATATCCAATATATAGGAAGAACTCAAGAAATTAGACTCCAGACAACCAAATAACCCTATTAAAAATGGGGTACAGAGCTAAACATAGAATTCTCAACTGAGGAAACTCTAATGGTTGAAAAGCACCTAAAGAAGTGTTCAATATCCTTAGTCATCAGGGAAATGCAAATCAAAATGAACCTGAAATTCCATCTCACAGCAGTGAGAATGGCTAAGATCAAAATCTCAGGTGACAGCAGATGCTGGTGAGGATGTGGAGACACAGGAATACTCCATCGGTTGGTGTGATTGTAATCTGCTACAACCACTCAGGAAAGTAGTCTGGTGGTTCCTCAGAAAATTGGACATAGTATTACCTGAGGACCCAGCTTTGCCACTCCTGGGTGTATACCCATAAAATGCTCCAATATATAATAAGGACATATGTTCCACTATGTTCATAGCAGCCTTATTTATAATAACCAGAAGCTGGAAAGAATCCAGATGTCCTTCAACAGAGGAATGGATACAGAAAATCTGGTACATTTACACAATAGAGTACTACTCAGCTATTAAAAAACAAAGAATTCATGAAATTCTTAGGCAAATGTATGGAACTGGAAGATATCATCCTGAGTGAGGTAACGCAATCACAAAAGAACACACATGATATGCACTCACTGATAAGTGGATGTTAGCCCCAAAGCTCACATACCTAAGATACAACTCACAGACCACATGAAGCTCAAGAAGAAGGAAGACCAATGTGTGCGTGCTTCGGTCCTTCTTAGAGGGAATAACAAAATACTTCCAGGAGCAAGTACAGAGACAAAATGTGGAGCAGAAACTGGAGGAGGGACTGTCTGGAGACTACCACTCCTTGGGATCCATCCAAGAGCAGTCACCAAAGCAGACACTGTTGCGGATACCAGGAAGTGCTAACAGGATCCTGATATACCTGTCTCCTGAGTGGCTCTGCCAGACAGTGACATAAACAGAGGCAGATGCTTGCAGCTAACCATTGAACTGATTACAAGGTCCCCAATGGAGGAGTTAGAAAGAAGACTGAAGGAGCTGAAGGGAATGGCAGCCCCATGGGGAGAGCAACAATACCAACCAACCAGAGCTCTCAAGGTCTAAACCACCAGCCTGGGAACACACATGGAGGGACCCATGACACCAGCTGTATAGGTTGCTGAGGATAGCATTGTCAAGCATCACTGGGAGAAGAGGGCTTTGGTTCCTGGAAAGCTGAATGCCCCAGTTTCGGGCAATTCGAGAGTAGGGAGGCAGAAATGGGTGGATGGATGTGGGCACACCCTCATAGATGTAGGAGGAGGGGGGAGGGCTAAGATGGTTCAGAGGGAGATGGGGAAGGGAGATATCATCTGAAAGGTAAGTAAATAAAATATCTAATAAAAAATAGATAACGGAACTGGCACTTGCAGTCAAGCATTTGAGACTTTTTATTACAGTGATTCCTTATAATCCTCAAGGACAAGGTATTGTGGAAGAGACTCATGGGACTTTAAAATAATATCTTCATAAAATAAAAAAGGGAGGTATATCCCCATATACCACAAATTTATTTAAATCATGCTCTTTTAATTTTAAATTTTTAAATAATATGGATGCCAAGGAACTTTCTGCTGAGTGTCTATGGCACCCTTCAATGAGGCATACTTAGGCCAAGGTGAAAAGGAAGGATCCACTTATTGGCATATGACATGATTCCAACCAGGTATCTAATATGGGAAAGAGGGCATGTTTGTGCTTTTTCTGCAGGATGCTGAAGGAGCACGGTGGCTGCCAGAGTGATTAGTGAGACATACTGATGCTGAGACAAAGAATAAAGCTGAACTGTGAGCTTGCTGAGTGCCCTGACAATGGTGACTGGGAAGCTGTATTGGACATATGTTCCTGACCCACTTTTGCTTTCCCATATCCCAGATGGGACAAGCTACCTTACCTCAAGTTTTTAGACCTTATAGGACAGATAATCAAAAAGAGAAATTATAATGACTCTTGCATTTTTTAGAGGTGACCAGTTATTCAGACTCAATCATGAACTGGTCTAGCAATCAATCCGATTTTGGAAATAACAGTCTTCATTTAGAAGGCTGGTTCTGGTCATTTTCAGAGACATATTTGGAAGTTAGCTGCAGTTCTCTATGATGTTATGTTAGTAAGAGATAAAGTTGGGGAAAGTTCTGGATTTCAACCAAGTGTTAATGCATATGATAAGGCTCTTTTAATTGTCAAGTTAAAATTACTTAAGTCGCTTCTACAGTATTTATTGAAAGTTGCATTTATTGTACACTTTTTAATTGTATTAGTGTGTTGAAACCTGGCATGTATGTTACAAGAATCTATCAACCAGCTTTTGTCTTACTGCCCTGAGTATTACAGAACCTTGCTTTTCTGAAGAAAGCTTGCAAGTACTAAGTGAGTTAGGCTTTAAGCAGAAGCAAGAGGGCAGTGGGCTTGATTATTGCTGGTATAACAGCTTTAATTACATCAGTTGCTAGCACCACTGCTTCTGCAATTGCTTTGACACAAGAAGTTAAGAGAGTTACTTTTTTAAATCATTTAGAAAAAATGTTACTAATGTGTTGAGTATACAAGAAGATTTAGGTAGGTGTTTGGAAGAATGGATTGATGCTCTTTATCCTATTTAAATTATTGGAAAGAGGTTCAAAGTTTAAGAGTAAGGAGCCATCTAGAGTGTCATGTCAAATGACTTCTAAATGTTACTTCTAAAATTTACAATGACAGTCATTATAATTAGAAAAATGTTTAAAGACACTTGTAGGATATTTGGCATAATCCTAACACCTCTCCGGATGTCTTAACTTTGCATAGTGAGATTATGAATTTAAAGAATGCTTTTCTGCTGAACGTTGATGCTGCAGATGATACTGATAAATTATCCATGGCTTGAGGTCAGTATTTATATTTTGGTCAAGCTTCAAGAATGGCATATATAGCTTATCATGCTAGCCTTTTTTGTCCTGGGAATATCTTTATTCCTGACCATTGTGTTAAAGCTTGTCTTTAACAACATCAACATGTTGCAGCCAAAGTACATGACTTGAAACTGAAAATGGACCCCCAGACAGAGTTATTAATTTAACAGCCTGGCAAGCCAAGGATGGGTAATATTCTGCACAGAGCATCAACCTAAGACAGAAGTGCATTTCTTTTGATAATGCATATTCCACGATGGGTAAGGAAGACATTCTTGTCAGAATGAGATAAGACAGGCTCAGTCTTGCTTATGCAATACAAAAGGAAATGTAAAGAGCTTTAGGGGCTGCCTGACAGGAATCTGACATTGGCCAAGGACAAGGGAATGGGCTGCCAGGAATCTGACATTAGGCTAGAACAAAGAAGTAATTTCAGGCAGAATCTAAATCTTAAGTTAGAACAAAGAAGTAGGCTTCAGGCATGAAAATACTTTGGACTAGGACAAGGAAGTAGGCTCAGATATTTTGGTCATCATGATAAGCCCTTAGAAATAGTGATCACAAGAGTGATCACAGGACTCTGCTTACCACCTTGCTTGTTCTTGACTATTGGTGTTTATTGTCTTGTTTGTTCCTTGACTATTTGCATTTATTGTGTTGCTAGTTCCTCAACCTAGAAATGACCTTAATATTTGCATGAAAGTAAAATGGTATAAAAGCAAATAGGAGGAGGAGGGATGGGATAGGCGGTTTATGGTGGGGGGGGAGGGGAAAAGGGGATAATATCTGAAATATAAATAAAATATCCAATTTTAAAAAAAGCAACAAAAAAACAAAACAAAACCAAAAACAACAACAAAGAATAAAGAGAACTAAAAAGAAAAAAGAAAAACAGAGAGCAAACTATATTTTCTCTTCAGATACACATATGTATTCTAGAGGAAAACAAGGAAAGTGTAAATGAAAACATTTCAGTAAGTATTTGTATATTTGTAAATTCTTATTTAGAAGCTTATTGGACCTTTATTCATCTTCCGAGGGAATGACTTCTCTTATTGAAATCTCTTGGCAGGTAGGCAGAGTCAGAATAATTCAAATGGACAATTAGTGAAGACAGATTCTGGATCTACAAAATAAAATCTGTCTAAGGGGCCTTGACTAGAGCAATTAATGGGAATTTTACTGTTCTGGGATCAAAGAGACACCAGTATTTCTGTGTTCATAATTAGAACATTTGTATTCAAAACTCATGATAACATTTACAACTACTGAAGTTTGTAGCCATTTATTTAGACTAAATGAAGTGTTTGAATGTAGGTTCTTATACAGTTCAATTTAAAAAAACCAATCAAAACTTAAAAACAAGATTGACTCAAAACATTGCTCTAATAATATTTCCATACCACCATCCAACTGGAAGACAGACATTGCCATTATAATTTTCTCTACATTACAGTTAAAGACACAACACACACAAACAAACACACAACACACACACCTCAAAGTATAAGCTGTGAGAACCGAAAGTCTTGCCTCAGATCTTAGGCTACAGATGCAATATGAAACATCTTTCCATTATTCTAAAAGATCCTTACTAGCTTTGTTCGTAAAAGACTCAACCATCATTTAGGTTATCTTATTTGAAAAACAAGCTATTACATGTTTGGCTAATGTGACATGCTCTATTTATAACTCTGACATTCAATGTAGAAGAGACAATCTTTAACTTGAGAGCCTCCTAAATGAGGTAGTCAGACAACGAGCTCTATAATAATAAACACATTGGAAGATGATCTGTGCAAACATCATGCATTCTCTGATTTTCAAAACTCTCTCTCCTAATCCTCTAATAAATTCCACTTTGTTTAACCATTCTGTTTACATTAGCTATACCAGTGAAAATAATGCAGACTATTATACTAGACTATATGCTAATAATTATGCAAATATTCTCTAGGCCAGATAATAAAATTCTCATAAAGATTTAGGAGAAAACTATTACAAAATAAAATGTGGAGAAAATGAAATCATTTCACTGTGATATTCTAGCAGTATTTTTCCACATGTAAATATCTGATGTGGGATTTTTAAAAATAACTTAGAAGAGTCTGTATCAACAAAAATGTGGGAGAAGGGATATATCAGTGATGAAATAAAAAAGAATAGACATTGTTGAAACATTATGTATGACTTAGAGCTAATGATGAGGAAGTCTTTGATATATAAAATTTGCTGCATCCAGCTCAGTGAACTATGAGGTTCTTGCATGTAAGCCCTTGTCCTATGTCTATATTCTCAAATGCAGGATAAATTTTTGACCATTACAAAGTGAATAGCATTTGCATTACTCTTCTGTTCTGTGACAGTACCATGACCAAAATCAACTTATAGAAGAAAGAGTTTGTTTAGGAGACCAATACATTATTCATTGATATAATTTGCATTTTCTTTGTTCAACCTTGCATTTCAGGTTGAATTCCTGAAATATTGAATCTAAATGGATTTTATCTATATATACATCATCATTTTGACATAGTAATGTTTGCTGATTTAGCACCTCCTTTAAAGAAACATTAATGTTTTGTGCAGTTCTTCTATGTACCCAACTCCTATCCATTTGATATCTATCCATCCATAAATAACAACATCCCTTTGTTGTGTTTATCCACACATGTGTTCTGTGTTAAGGAAAAGTCATATTGCAAGAACTACCAAGCATTATACTGCATATTTGGTAAGTTCTGGGAAAACATGGACTTAATGTCAACTGTGCATGACTACTTCATTATTTCTGAAAATCAAAATTTGATCACAAAATAACAAAATACCACTTGATGACTGCCACACCAAAAATCAGGTAGATCTCAATGCCAGTTGAATTAGAATCTTTCTGAGTCATATATAAGGATGTCTCTTAAGTCACTTCAGTTACTTCATTTTCTAACACCCTCATCCTCAATTCAATTAAAGCACATTTCTCTGTAACATGGAACTGGCTTGCCCTTCGTCTTGTACATTATTTTTTTCTAATTTTATCTCTGAAACCACAGGAAGACCTTATTGTAAAGTGACACTTTTTCATCCATAAAATGATCCCACTGTATAGACAGATAGCACCTAAAATGTTCATAGGCTTCTTAGCACTGAAAGGGAAAAAAGAATCGATTTACAGGGAAGACAAAAATATTCTACACAAAATAACAGCAGGCAACTGAGCCCACTGGGACATTGAGACATCGAGACAAGTTAGAGAAAAGAATTCCTATAATTCAGCAAAATTATCTTCTTGCTTCTGTTAGACCTATTGAAGAGAACAAGTACTCCCTGCAGTATCCAAGGAGATAGTGGCTATAAACACAGAGATGGGGCAGATTGAAATTGGACTCTGTGGACAGTCATTTAATGACACTTGCCATTATTTTCAGTAAATTGGCAAATGTGTGAGTTCAATCAATCCTTAACAGGGAACTAAATCACATAAGAAGATATCTGTTCTTGATTTGTATTACTAACTCATGAGAAATCTTTTTAATAGAACATCACTTTAAAGTCTTTACTTTAGTGACAAAGCTTCTTTTGCTTTCCCCCCTTATTTAAGACTATCAAGTTGGTTGATCTTCATTCTCTTGTGGCCTCAACACACCCTTTCAGGAAAAACTGAGCACTGAGTCCTTGGGATTCTACCAACCAGACAGCCAGGTAGTCCTGAGAACTAAAGGGTACTAGATCATAGTAACCAGATCATCTGTAGTTTCTGTGGCTCCTAACTGAAAAAGAACTAATTATCTGATTAGTAAATGCTTCCATTTTCTTTTCTTTTTTAATTAACCAATGAAATATATACATTTTATTGTATGAAGTAAACAAATTTTCTCGTAACAAATCCTGGATAATACTTTTCCAATTACTTGTAAAGAAAATTTTAATATAAATATTCATGAGCTAGAAAAATCAATTATTCAAATAATGGGTAGAAAACTAAGTCATTACAAAATATGTTTTATAACTTTATCCCATGGGTTAATTATAGGAACTGGTGAGAGGATTGAGATGAAGTTCAATGGATAGAGTTCCTTTGTATCATGCACAAAGCCCTGGGCTCACTCCTCAGCACCATATAAATCTAGCAAAGATGGCATGGGTACATAAACCCAGCAATGGAGAGGTGGAGGCAGGAAGTGCACAGAGTTCAAAATCACCTGTAGATACAGATAGAAAGTTTGAGGCCAACCTAGGCTACATGAGACCCTGTCTCAAAACCAAACAACCAGAGAGGAAATCCTATAATATGCTTGTAAAATAAAATCCACTGTATTTGCCCTGAGATGGAGAAAATTACCCCTTTATCAATAGTTAGTCTCTGTGGGGATGACTACTATCGTGTAGACATTCTTTTCTCATAGATCTATCTTGACTCTTAGCAGTCAGTTTGCTGTGTATTTCACTCCACTTGATATAGCACAAGAAGGTGAGTATCTCCAGATGATTTGTCAATATCAGCTGATGTTTTCTTGTCACAGATAAACAGCCTGAGCCATGAATCAATAGTGTGTCAGCAATGCTGTCACAATCCCCACTAATGTGTGTGTGGTGTGTTGACAGCTGATACATTACTGTGGCTGTCTGCAAATGTTAAGCAGCTTAGTTATTCTCGGATCACCACTCTGTGCTGCTTTACAAAGTAGGGCATTTGTTTAGCACGCAGCCAGGAGCATGACCATGGCTGTTCTATCCTCACAATGGCAGATGTCTCCACTATATCCCATTCCAGCTGTATGTTTCTGTTAAACCAATTAGCAGAAATCCATCTAGACTGCACAGCTTTGATTATACAGATGGGCCCAAACAACACACTGATCTTTCTTTTTGCATCACAGTTATAGAATCTCCTGATCAAGATTTCATGGATTCAGCACTCTATACTCCAGCAACTAGGAAGGTGCAAAGCAAGCCAAAGGTGCTCCCAACTTAGAATTCTGGGTCAAAGATCTTCTTTTCTTTTCTTTTTTCTTTCTTTTACTTTCTTTCCTTCCTTCCTTCCTTCCTTCCTTCCTTCCTTCCTTCCTTCCTTCCTTTCTTCCTTTCTTCTAAATTCAATTGTATGTAGTACTCATGATTTCAATTGTATATTGTACTCGTGATTCCAAGCTATCAGCATCCCTAATCCAAGCGGAGGTGATTGTGCATAGTCAGCCTGTCCATAGATCTTTGTGGGCATCTTCAACCATCTGTGTGGCAAAAGCACAGAATGATAATTTAGAATATGGGTTTATAATTTAGACTACTCTTGCTTTTTCTAGATCCTTCATACACTATCTATATCTGATCTTGTGAAGATTGATGTTTTCTGTTCCCTTATTTTTTTTTTCTTTTTCTTTTTTTGGTTTTTTGAGACAGGGTTTCTCTGTATAGCCCTAGCTGTCCTGGAACTCACTTGGTAGACCAGGCTGGCCTCGAACTCAGAAATCCGCCTGCCTCTGCCTCCCAAGTGCTGGGATTAAAGGCGTGCGCCACCACCGCCCGGCTCTGCTCCCTTATTTTAACAGTAGTCACACTAATAAAACTTAGGTAATACAAGCACTAAATAAGGTATTATATATAAAACTTCAGCTCAAGCCCTAGTACTAGGTTGATCTTCACAATCTTCTGAATACTACTGGGAAGAAAATAAGCACCTTAAAGAGATTATAGGTAAGGCTTCCATAACTGGTATGTTTCATTAAAAGGCAGAACTGACCTCAGAATCTTGGTGTGCAGAAAAGCAGTCGTTCATTTACATGACTTGACTTGACTATGTAAATGTCATCTCTATTTCAAATGCATATAAACTAGAAAAAAATTAAATTTTACTAGTAAAGAGAAGTTGCAAATAAAACAATATCACTCACCAGAATTAACAATATTCAAAGACTATACTACCCAATGAACCTCTATACAGTTTGAGCACCTGTTTGGAGTAGAAGTTGTGAAGGTTCACAATGGATTTGCAATTTTTAATATGAATGTATTTTTATGTACTCATCTACCAAAACAAATTAGAATGTTTGTTCTGCTTTAAGTTAGCAGTAAGGGAAAGAGGAAAACATTTTCAGATTTTGTGTGTGATTGTTGATCTACATAGCAGTTCCTACCAGGGTGATAACAATCTAGCCAACCAATAAAACAATAAATTCTGGTTTTGCAAGTATCTGGTCTTTCAATACCAACCTTCCATGAAAAGTATCAGCATATTCTAGAAAGGCAAATTTAAAGTACAGTCATTGTCTTAATCTCTTAAGAACACTGTAGGTAGGTCAAGTGGGATTTTTTTCCAGTTGGGAATGGTAGTGCAGCCCTTTAATCCCTGCACTCAGAAGGCAGAGGCAAGCAGATCTCCTTGAGTTGAAGTCTAGCCTGGTTTCCATAGGGAGTTCCAGGACAGTGAGACCCTGTCTGAAAGGAGAAAAAAAGAAAAAGAAAGAAAGTTAATTTTCCATCTTCAAGAGAGAGAATAAATCCATAGGCAATTTTCCCAGATTGTATACCCAGCACTACCTGAGGGGACTCTGCTTTTGGCCCCCTGCCTTACAGAAACCTGCGGAGAAAAATGTGTACAAGAAAATAAAACGAAAAGATCGGCACTATAAAACCACATACTAAATATCTGCCCTGTCTATTCCTAACAGCTCTGTTTAAGCCAAAGAAAGAGTCCTCAACACACTTGTCTTGCTTTTTTTTTTTTTTTTTTTAAGAAAGCCTATCAGAATGGCTAAGATTTAAAAAAAACCCAAGTGACAGCATATTCTAATGGGAAGTGGAATACTCCTCCATTGCTGGTGGGAGTAAAAACTTGTATAAGTACTTTGGAAATTAATCTCATAGTTTCTCAGAAAATTAGGAATAGTTCTATCTCAAGACCAAGCTATACCACTCCTGGGCATACACACAAAATATGCTAAACAATACCATGAGGACACTTGCTCAACTATGTTCAAAACAGCTTTAATTTGTAATAGCCAGAAACTAGAAATAACTCAAATGTCCCTCAACTGGAGAATGAATAAAGTAAATGTGATTCATTTACATAATGAAATACTACTCAGCTATTAAATCTAGGACATCATGAAATGTGCTAGTACATGGATGAGACTAGAAAATATCATCCTGGGTGAGGTAACTTCAACAGAGTAAGACACACTTGTTATGTACTTACTTATAAGTGGATATTAGCCATGAAATACAGGATAACTATGCTAAAATCCACAGACCCAAGGAACCTAAGAAAGGAGGACCCAAGGGAAAGTGCTTGATTATTACTCAGAAATGGAATTAAATAGACATTTGAAGTAGATGGAGAGAGGGAACAAGGTGGAAGAGGGGATTAGGAAGGATCAGAGGTGGGAATCAGGTATGGGGATGGAGAGAAGGTGACAGCTCTTAGAGAGAGAAAAGAAATCAAGGGGGGGGCATCTCTGGGACAATTCAAAGAGCTGAGATGGGGTAGGGTCCAGGGAGGGTCTGGGAAGACCCTAGCTGAGACTCCTAGAAGAAGGAGATATGGAGCTTTAAGTAGCCACCTCCTGTAGCCAGTCAGGACTCCCCAGTGAAGGAAGGGGAACACCAACCCACCTACAAAACCTTCAACTCAAAATTTGCCCTGTCTACAAGAAGTGCAGGGATAAAGACGGAGCAGAGATTGAGGATATGACCCACCAATGACTAGCTTAACTTGAGACTCACTCCATGGGAAAGAGAGACAAGCCCTGACACTGTTAATGATACTCTGCTATGCTTACAGACAGGAGCCTAGCACAACTGTCATCTGAGATGCTTCATCCAGCAACTAATGAAAACTGATGCAGAGAGCCATACCCAAACCTTAGTCAGACCTCCAGAAGACTTGTAAGGGAGTATGGGGAAGGACTGAGGAAGCTGGAGGGGTCAAGAATACCATAAAAAGACCTACAGGGCAACTAACCTGGGCCCATGGGAGCTCACAAAGATTGAAACACCAACCAAAAGGCATGGACTGGACTTAGGCCCTCTACACATATGGACCAGATGTGCAGTTTGCTTCCAGTTCCTTGTTCCCTGGTATTTAGGCATCAATGCCTAATGGTTTGCCATGTGGTCCCTGAAGATCAATCTGCAAAATGAAGCAACTCATACAGCTCCTGGGTCCCCACAGCATTCTACCTATTGATTCTTGTTCTAATTAAATAACTGGGTCTCCTAACAATTGAGTGGGGCTATCTGTGACTCTGACTCTATTGCTTGATCTCTTTTCCCCAGCTGGGCTGCCTTATCTGGCCTCAATGGGAGAGGATGCACTTAGTCTTGATGAGGCTTGATGTGCCAGGATAGGTTGGTACACAGTGGGATTCCCTTAAGGGAAGGCAAGCACATGAAAAGAGGATGTGAGGATGGCACTGGGAGGAGAGATGGGAGCGAGGGAAGGAGGGAGCAAGGGAGGAAGATTGCAATTAGAATGTAAAGTTAATGAATAAATTAATTAATAAAAAAGAAGGCCCTTCCTTAACTTCTCAAACCTGTGCTGAAGGTGTATGCTTGGTGGTATTAGAGACAGGGGCAGCTTTAGAGGAAGGGTTGGAGTTGAGCTATGGAACTGTTCAGGTAAAGAGAAGACAAATCAAGGAACTCATCAAATCCTATCAAATAGCACAAAAGCAATAGGTTTTTAGCCTAACAAAGCATCCTTTCCCTAGAGTGTGTCATCTTGCTTCTGTTTGCTTCCAGTTCCTTGTTCCTTGGTTGTTAGGAATCAATGCAATTTGAAATGTGGTCCCTGAAGATCAACCTGCAAAATGAAGCAACTCATGCAGCTCCTAGGTCCCCACAGCATTCTACCTACTGATTCTTGCTGTCTTGATTAAATAACTGAAAGTTAGAGGCTTGGTAAAAGGCATATAAATTTTCAAATTGTAATTTAAGTTAAAATGTTTATTTAAGTAATCACTTCAAAGGTCGAGGCTCATTGCTAATAATCTGAATTGTTCCCACAATTTTGAAAATAGACAATGTAACCTTTTGAAAGAATAGGAAAGCATCTTTGACTTATTACATTTACTATAATTTGCTTTCTAGATAAAAATACCAAGATTGTTACTATGGATAAAATCAAATTGCTTGTAAAAAATATTGATTATAACAGAATGGTTACCACTTTGGCTGATGTTAGTCAAGAAAAAAATGGAAAAAATGAGTATAAAATGATTAGCCAGGATACATTTGTTTTCATTTTATTACTTATTTCCATTCTGTTCCAGTACTTGTAATGCATGAAGATAGAGATAATAATAATACTAAATGCAGCCCTCTTGATATTTTTCAGACTGTCAGTTATTTGAACACCAGTGCTTTATACATTCTTGTTTTGGGGTTAATGAAGGTAAAAGCTGACTACAAGAACATATTCTAATTAATCATTTTAAAGCTTAATAAAATCTTTAACCACTGGAATATGGTATTCTGACTTCCATGTGCACATGACAAAGCTTTATAAATATTAAGCAAGGCCTATGTATAGTTAGCAAATGCCTGGCATAACCCTCAAGCCCCACCAACATGAATCTAAACCTAATGTGTTTTTCTAGCAGTAGAATTATCAGATTATTAGATACCTGGGGGAATGGAAGCTGTTTCGCCTTCAAATCTGGGCTTCTGAGCTAGAAATATCACTCAGCAAGGGTTCGGTGTCTCCTTAGATAAGAATTTTCTATATATTTTCCCCTTCCCATGTTATCACAACTTTGATATATACAGTCTGACTCCAGACCCCTTGAGATTAAGAACTGGCCCCAGGTAACCCAACACAACTCATAACGGCAAGGGCTGACTGCAAAGATAAAGACTTATAAGCCTAAATCCCCTGACAACAACTCCTGACATGGTTAGATGCCTGTTATCAGTAAGGCAGGGGATTCGAAGAAAAATCATGGGCTTTGGTGCTAGAGTTAAAGATCTGAATTAAGTCTGACTGATGATGCTTGGTTTTCTTTAAGGGGAAAGGAGTATGTATGACTGTTGTTCATGGTTCAGAAGGCAATGTGTGTTAATTTATTATGAGCTGTTGGCTCCTCAAAAGCATCTCCATTTGAGGTAGTACTATGCATGAATCACAGGAGGTGTGTGCTAATCATGAGACTTGCAGGTGATCTTCCCATTGGGAAAAGGTGCTAAAAGGGTCCAAGAAAGTTGAAAGTTACTTTCAACAGACTGCTTGAAATCACAAGCAGTGTGAGTGTCTCTCTTACATGTCCCAAAATTCATGGCTAACACTAACTTATTCACCCCTATGAGTGAGATCACTTACCCTGAGGTTTGCAAATCCACAAAGATACTTTCAAAAACTTTATAACCAAGAAAGAACACAGTTGTTGATGAAGGCGCTCAGCTCAGTGTCAGTATTAGCAGCATCAGACCTCCATAGCAAGGGCAAGATTTCTGCATGGTAAATGTGGCAATGATACCTAGCCAAATCTACATATGATCTCTGCCTGTAGGTTTAGGCTTCTCTTGATCCAGATGTGCTCAAAAAAAAAAAAAATGGGAGGTTCAATGGAAGCTTGCACATTTATTTCTAATTTTGAATCGTGTACAATTGTTCCTAATCATGACTTAATTATTTCTATATAGACATTTCTCACAAATGGAAGAGGCACACATTGTTATCATAAATATGAAATGAAAGCAATGATAAAATGATAGTATTTATAAATGTCTACTATTTCACCTAAGCTGTGTGTGCTAACTAAAGAAATCTAGAGAGGATGAATTTGTTGTTGTTGTTGTTGTTGTTGTTGTTGTTGTTGTTCACATATAGGTTGGGAAAACAGGATCTCCAGAACAATGGAAACTGAAGGGTGTCAGGAGAGTTAGGTTCATCTTCCAACTGCACTGCTTGCTGTGTGGTAGCAACTAAGTAGCTTATCTTAGTTGGCTTCTCTGTAACAAAGAGACACCAATGACTATTCCAATGTTATGAGGAGGACTAAATAGAGCTATGGAGCACTTAACAACCATTAATATCAGCATAAATTTTTTTTACTTCCCCTTTATTTTACTAATGATAAAGAATTGTAGAACCCTGTATGATTTGCACAAGGTCCCCTTGGGGGACCCATGTGTCAGGACAAAAATCAGTATTCTTATCAGTTAGAACCATTCCCATCCACCACTTCTCTCTCTTTGTATGTTCTTTTTCAGGACATGTTGGCTAAATGGCTCTTCCAGGTTCATGCAGCTGAACTCATGAGAAACTTTTTTGGGTGGTAACTGCCAGGTGATGCTAGGGAAATGAACTTACTATTTTTCCACAAGACTGCCTTACTTAACTTTTTAGACTAATTTTTTCTCAGTGTGTGCTTAGGTTCCCATTACACAACAGGCACTCATCTTATTTTAATGAAGTAGCCTTTTGTGCCGTGAATCATTGTGGAATGAACTAACCCACTATGTCCTTCCATTGAGGGATACTCCCTGAAGATGAAGAAAATTTGTCACTTTTTCATAATTATTTGGAGGTCCAACCTACACACTTGTTTATTTACCACACCACACACAATTACCAGCTTATGTTCAACATGTTAGTCAACGTCAGCACCGTTGGTGTATCAGAATGGAAGACCCATCACTGTGCAAGAAGTCCCAAGAACTGTAGACATTTAAGCAACACCCCCCCCCAAACTCACTAGATGCCCACAGCATATAGCATCCTCACTGCCAAATCCATGACAACTACAATTGCAGACATTGTGAATGTCCCTTTGGAAGTACAGATGTTCCAAGTTAAGGCCACTGGTTGACATAATTTCAATGGGCCCCCAAATGCTAACTTTTCAGCTTACCTCTTCCCCTCAGAGTAGTTCAGAATGGAAGGTGGATGAGGTGTGTGGCTTTAAATAGCCACAGGATGACACCAAGCCTTCATCTGCAGTCAGCACACTGCTGAAAAATATAGAGTTCCAAATAGAGGCCTTGGTCAGAATGATCATGTGGTGCTTGTCAAAGCCAACATCTTTCCTCTGTGTGTTTTCTAATTCTTAAACATATTCCCTAGTAACAAAAGGCTGTAGGTGATGCTGTGAGGATAGGGAACTAAACAGTTTCACTTCACTTTTATTGTCTGGATGAATGTCACATGAGGGAAGAAATAAGAAAGGAAACTATGAAACCAAGCAAGAAGAAAAAGAAGTTTAATTGTTTTTTTAAAGGCAGTGTTCTATTGATTTTCTGGGATTTTTTATTGTAACAGGTAGACAATATATTGACTAAGTGGAAAAAGTTTTGGAGGAGAATATATACGTACATATTAACTGGGATTGAGACTTACCAGGTTCTAAGTTTTTTACAATATAAAGGATTGCTGACTTTACGAAACTTCTGCCTCCTCCATTGTAGCCAGACAGAACTACTATTGCTTGGAAACATCCAGAGTTGAGACTCATTTAAAACACCTATCTGCCTGAACACCACAGTCAAGCAGTTGAGGGCCCACTGTTTCCCTTCACAATCCCTGGACTGACCAGGAGCTAGAGCTTGGACTGCCACAGCTCAGCTGTCATTAGCCCTGTCGCAGATCACAGTGATAATCCAAATTACTAGTGTAGTTTTCCATCATTAGCGATGAAAACACCATGAGCTATAAAAGGAATACTGTACTATGGAATGCTATTAAACCACTATCGCAAATTCTGTTTCATGATTATCCAACATAGAGAAGAAAATCTTTTTGCTCCTTCTGAAGTCCCCACCACGTGCCCCCACTCACCACCAACTGTTCTGGGATGGTAGTTACTATCCCATTTCTAGCATCATAACTTAGTTTTAATATTTGGAACATCACACAAAAGGAAAGCATGAAGTGTGGATTCTGATTTGTGTTTCCAGAATGAAACTTTTAGTGACTTTTCTAGATGCTAAAAAAGTTTTCATAGTAGCTGGGGTCAGGAGGGAACCCATAATTATACTGAAAGATTATAATTCTAGAAAACTAATACACAAGGTTTGCAATGAGATACCAAGTTGGGAAGCTGCTTTACCTCAGCCCCTTTTGCCTGTTCTCTATCTCTTGGTGAGGAGGGGGGTGCCTATGAGATGTTCACAATGCTATCAACTACAGGAGAAACAGCAATAGGATCCAAGAGAGGAAAGGGCCCCGAGGAAGGCAAGTTCATGACATTATGTCACTGAAGGTAGGTTCAGGGAAAGCCCTAAAGTCACAAGTTAAGGGGATATAAGTATTTGCCTTTTTGTCAGTTTGCCATCTTCTCTATGGTTTATTACTTCTATGCTTTCAGAGCTTTCATATGTTGACATTGCTCCTCCCACTTGGCCGTTATGCTGGCCAAACACTTTCAGGATTATGCTGATAAAAATCTTGTGGATTTGGGGTCTCCTTTGGTTTGTTCATTTTCATGTCTTGGGGTTATGTGATAACAGTGTCTATATTATCCATACACCATGAATGAAAAATAATTTACTCCTTTCAAACAAAACACTTCTTACATATTATATCTTGGTTAACGTTTATTTATTAATGAAAAAGTACATCAAAATACAGTTTATATTTCCTCCTTCTGACTCTTCATCTGCTGTATTTCCACTGTTTCCCCAAAGCACTGTAGATGATAATTTCAGGATACATGATGATAGGCTATGTGACAAGATGTAGGATGTCATCACTTTCAAGATTCAAACGTTTGCTTCAGCTTTCAAAAACATTAGTTGAAGAACCATTCCCATTTTTAAAAACAGTTAAGGTTCAAGAAGACATTGTGGAATTTGTTCCACTGTGAGTGTAAGCCTGGACTTCACAAAGGAACCCACAGAGAGCCATCTCTTTAAATGTAGACCCAAGAAATTGCCACAATATTCATTTGCTTTATAGACAAAAAAAAAAAAATAAAACCATTCCTCCTTGATGCAAAACTGGTTATTATTAATCTATCTCTTTTTCTCCTCATACTGTCTCATATTTGTTAATGCCAGGTATAGAGAGAGTAGGGCACTTAACCTTTATTAAAACTTCCTAAAGTTTGTTTTTTTTTTTTTAAATTTGTATATACCATAGGCTACTCTCCCTACAAACAGATGGAGCAACAACCTTGGAGCCAATTTAGCTCCTTCTAATTTCTAGCTAAGCTTCATATCTCCCGATCCTTGCCAATGCTTTAGCTTCTGTTCACATTAAAGATAAGATAGAAACTCGATGTGGGTTCACATAACACAAGATGGACCAGCAGACCCAGGAACATCTCAGAGTAGTTCAGAATATCAGTTGTCCAAGCTGCATGTATGTGGATACTAGCGGAGAGGTAGCATGAAGAATCAGGGCAGCTCCTCTATTTCCAGAGGTTCTGGAGTGACACACTCCAAAAAGATGTAAGTCACACCATCACTGGGCCCACTTCTATGTCTTTCCTTTTACTTCAGGGGAACCCCAAACAAAGACAGTCTGAAATGGTGAATCTGTAGGAATCATCACAGATTCCTTTTTGCTCATTTCCAAACAGGATATCAGACACACCTTAGGTGAAGACTTCTAGAGAAGAGGGATAGAAGTCCAAAAATCATATGCAAGAATAACCCCTCCAAGTGCTCACTGCACAGCAGATGTGGAAACCAAGAGGACCTACCTGTGTGCAGTGGTGGCAAGTAACACTTGCTGTAATGCTGTAATATGGTGTTCTCTCTCTCTCTTTCTCTCTCTCTCTCTCTCTCTCTCTCTCTCTCTCTCTCTCTCTCTCTCTCTCTCCCTCTCCCTCTCTCTCCCTTTCTCTCTCCTTCTCTCCCTGTCTCCCTCCCCACATGCTGGAAAATCAGATGGACTGTAATACAAGAAGGAAAAATTTACAGATGGAAGTGGAGACTCCAGGAGAATAAAGAGAAGAAAATCATAATTCAGTCTGGCATGGCGGTACATACCTGTAATCCCAGCCACCCCTGCTGCATAGCTTCATACTCTTTCTAAAACAAATTTAGATAAGAAAAGAAAAGAAAGGAAAATAAAGTGTGGAAGGAAGAATGAACAAAGGGGGAGGAAGAGTAAGAAAGAAAATAATTTTTAAAAAGCTTTATTTATATCATAAAGCATATGCAGCTGTGTGGTTTTAGTTCTTGGAGAGACCAGATTTAATTGTTTCATATGATCCATTATGGATATGGAGCAAGTAAGCACATGTGAGCTCAGACCTGGTCACTGAGTAGCAGCATTTCATACCAGCTAGACATAAGACACATCTCAGCGGGCCAGAGGAAAGAGAAAAATCAAGGTGAAGGCTGACTTTGTAATGCCAGACTTTGGTTTGTAGGCTCACCTGACATGGTTGCTAAGGATCCACAATGACTCCAGAGGTATTCTAAGCTCTGGTATTCTAAGCAATTCAACATCACACCCTGCTTGGCCTTTGCTGACATACTATAATTTTGTGAACTCACAAGATGAAGATGCCTTATTTAAGGCTGAAGCTGTATTGCCTGGAGAGGAACTTTTGCCAGCCCCCTGTTGGGATAAACACCTGCCATGACCTCTTTCAATGGCAGCTGCCATTGGAGCTGGGTTTGATGGGAGCTCTGAGTGTTATATAGACATGGAGAGAAACACTGCCTTTGAACTAAAATTAGAGGGGAGGAGACGTATTCTCTGTGAAGGTGGTGATTTGGGCTATTTCCCCTGCCCTTGTTCCGTAGTTATGATCCTTCTGATCAAGTCCTGTTGAAGTCAATTTGAAAGAGCGATGAGTTTCTGGGAAGGGGCCGTATGTAGACACTGGCTTGTAGCTGTAGCACTGACATGTAGGAGGAGACACTCCACCCAACACTCTCTGAAACACACTAGTGAGAAGTCTATTCCCTGATGCATGCCACCTGCCCACCCCACCTCACATCCCAGTCAAAATGAGAGAGTGATGAAGTGTTCTTATCAACCCAGCTCAGGGTCCTTGAAGCTTGGGGTTGTGAGAAAACTCGATTTTGAGAACAAGGGCAGTAAAATCCTCGCAGCTGTTCATGCTTTGATGCTGTAGTCAGAAAATTTGAGTCCAACTTTCCCTCTTGATGCTTATCTTTCTTGTCTATCAAACTAAATTAGGAGGCAGGAGTGAGAACTCTTCCTGTGGCTAAGTCTAATGAATTATAGTTACTTTAACCAATCTCTGGAGCTTTGGATATCATTCACTTTCTATGTTACCAGTACGAGGCAATTTTTTCAGGAGAATCACTAGAGCATTTCACCTACTACTGCATAAATCTCTCTCAAACATTCTTATTGCTTTTGTCTGTGTGAGTTCTTATTCCTTTGGTCTGCTGGGTTCAGTATGGTGGAGGATTTCTGTCTTAGTAGAGGGGACCAAAAATCAGCCTACAGAAAGAAACCAGAGCCTGCACCCTACCCTATGTGATTTGGGTGACTGTATCTATGGATATCTATGCCTTGGAGTCCTTCCTTTCTGATGCTTGGTTTTCAGGGCTTTGTCTGACTACACACTCAGTCCATTTGGGAGCAGGTACTGTGGAGTCAAAATACGACACTAACTGTCACCAGTCATTTACATGAGAGCTGTGTAAAAGAAGCCCTAGCCTGAATCCATAGCTGGGGCTCCAAACCCAGGTCGCCAGCACCTGAAACAGCCTCCACCTCTTGGAGTCTCAGATTTTCTTTCCTTGTATTGGACCAGGGAAGAATCAGTAATTTCCAAGAGGGTCTCAAAACTGCAAACCGTAGGAGACTCTGGGTCAACAAGTTTAAAAGATTCTTTACTGCAAAATCCATAGAGCTCGCATTCAATATTATGAAGAAGACTTTGAAGTTACAGAGTAGGATGCATGAAAGATATATTTCTCTAACTGTGTGCCATCCAGTTCTTTCCATTTTTGAATGTGTGTCACAGGGAAACGGTTCTGCTGGAAACATCGTGCCATAGTAAGTGACCAAGTTATTTTAAAACTTCTGAGGAAATACCTTTTTTCTATAATTTTCCTTTTTGATTAAAAATTGTAGTGGATATTTATAAGAAAATTTTATAAATTACTAACAGGAGATCAATAAATATATCCAGACATTTAGACTTCTGAAGCCAAACCTCACTTTAAAATCAGTATTTCAGGGGTGATTTGAATGAGACTCTAGGAATTATCATTGTGTCTGTTGGATGTGTCAAACACTCTAATAAATTATCTCCTTGGATTAGCTAATGTATTCTCACAAGAATCTTCCAATCTGTTGTTTTACATTTACAGAGAAACCAGTCTGATGAAGCGTCTTTCATAAATAATAAATAATTATTGTAAAGCCATCCAATCAACAAGAAGCAGAGGTAGAGCTTCCACTTATTGCCTTGATAGCAATTAAATATATTAAATAACCACCTTATCAAATCCCGTCCTCCTAGTACCCCTACTTGGCAAACTGCCACACCAAACTAGAAATAAACTAACTGCAACAGTAATTATCTTTCATGTAAAATGCTGAGTTAGCATGAAATAATGTTGAATCATTAATTCCTTATATGTACTGAAAAATATATAACCACTAAATGTTACCAAATGATTTATTATGATTGGTGCTAAATTACAATGTATATGAAATGGAGTCATTATGGAAACACATAAAAATAGTTACCTATTTTTGTAATTATATTCACACAAGAATCTGAAATATAGTTTCTGTTCTGCCTTTTAAAATATATGCACAGAATTACTTTTGTAGTTTTTGCCACACAGTTTTACAATACAATTACTGCACCTGTATCATCTACCCTACTATAAGAATGAAACAAAATATGAAAGTAGTCAATAAAAAATTATTTCTTTCTGTATCCATCAGTGATTCCGAAGAAAATTGTTTCCATTGGCAGTGAAAATGGATGGTAGTAATTAGCATTTTGAGTAGACCAATGATTGCCAAAATGCTGTGCAATTTTACTGGGACCTCAGTACTATTCTTTTTTTTTTTTTACCATGTTTCTCTCAAAAACTAAATATATAAGAAAGAAATACAGCAGGCTAAGAGCTACAATGTTACAAAGCAAGATAAACAGTTACTAAGTTATCAGTCACGGCAGTTTATGTATTTTTGCTATTCACAGACTGCAGACTCCTTTTGAATATCTGAGCTGCTGGAAATTGATGAGATGTAGACATGCATTCATGTGAGTCCATAATTAATGATGTTTATACTGTAATAAGCACATTCATTTTAACACCATTCAGTAAACAGATCCCTTTAGGGCTTGAGCTAAATCTGCTATCACAATTATACACAAAAGAACCTGTAAACAAGTTGACATTACACTTATGTACAAGCAAACTGCATTGGGAAAGAGAAGAGGTTATTTCAGTGAGTGTCACTTGGTATATATCAATGTGCAGCAAACTGACCCATCATCAAAGGGCTCAATGAGGTCAGCAAACAAAGGAACATGAGCAAGGGCCCTGTCAATGACCACTCAGTGCTAATTCCAGAAACATTTAGCCACCTCCATGCACAGTGACATCACTTTCAAAGCATCAGAGATGGATGCAAAGATAAACGTGATAATCCCTGCTGAATGTATCTGTAGATATCTAGGTAGCCTACTCAACACAGCCCCAGAGTTGAGAACGGTCAAGGGGGATATGAATATTGTGTAAATAGTACATTTAATTTGAACGATTTTTGTTGATGTTTTTTTTGTTTATTGGCTCTACCTAGGCTCTGCTGGCTATGTAAGATGTGGGGAATGAGAACTTAATTTCTTTTAAATTTCCTCTCACCATCACAAAGAGTCATTCTTTTATGGACTTAGCTGAACACTAGTGACAGCCTAAAGTGTGTCCCACTGGAAACTGATCCCATTAACAAATTTGTGGGGAACTTCTGAAAGGAAGCTCTTGTAAGTAATTGTCTTTGTGTATTTTAAATAGTATGCCATTCCAATAATTGATTAATGTAGTTCCTTATAGTGGAGAGTCAGTAATGAGCAGTGCTGATATCTCAACTTCCCCACCCTGCATGCCTTCCAAAACTCTATTGCCACGTGGTTCTCTGACTTAAGTAGATGTTAAGAAAATTCTCCTGATTCGTTTCCCTTTAAAAAAAAATTAACCAGTGGAAAAATTGCATGGACAAAATGAAGAAAATTGCTCAAAGAAAACTGAAAGACCCCATGATGTCAAGCTTTCCCTCCACTCCAAAATGTTGGGAGCAAACAATTACTGCAAGAATGCTTGAACCTTGTTAGAACATTTGATTTTAAAGTGTAAAGAAAAGATATTTTCTTTCCTCAATCCTTCAAGACCACACCTGCAGAGGGCTTCTGGGGCTTGGCTACTCTAGTGTGCCCAGGTATCTGGCTCAGTGACTACTTTGAACAGGTTCCCAGGAGAAGGAATCTTGCTCTATCAACTGAGCCTCGGCTTGGGTCGTAGACTGGCTTTGAAAGGTCAGAGTTATGTGCTTACAAACGGATCCCAAGAAGCACTGGGGAAGCATGAATAGATTGACTTCAAACTCCTCTAACATTTTCCCACAATCGCCAAAGTACTTGACTCTGACTGTGAAGATAGCCTACATTTTGCCCCAAATTTAGACATTTGGCTCTTCTGTCTATAGAATATCAAAACAAGTCCTGCTTTCTTTCCTTTGACTCTACTTTCTTCTCTGAGCAACAATGGGGTTCTTGTGTAAACTGGCTGAAAGGGTTATTGGCAAAAGAGTAGACCGTGTTTGGTTATCACTTCACTGTGCCCCAGAGATTTTTTTGGCAATTGTTTATAATAAGCATATTTTAAACTGATTGCTATAACTTCAAAATAATTAAACAGATAACCACCTCCACTCTGAATCATGCAGGCCACATAGACCCCAGGACATAGGAGACAGCAATTACATCAACAGGTGATGTAATAGCACAGGGCTATAAGTTTGTGCTGTCAGTTCCGTTTTTGATTCTTAAATATCCCCACTTTCATTTGGTGGTGTTTTGTTTCTTCTTCATTTGTTTTGTTTTTGAAGTGGATAATTTTGAAATGCATAGGCTGAAATTCCAACCAATGGTATGGCATTTCTCTAAATACATTTTTGTTTGTTTCTTTATTTTATTTATAGGTATTTGTGTCATATTCTCTATATTAATATATATATATATATATATATATATATATATATATATATATATATACTCATAGTAGAAGAGAATTCTGGAAACCAGAACTACAATAAACTATCTAGGAAACTAATATAAAATTTAATAATTAATTTCCTAAACTGAAAATTTTGAAAGTTTCAAGTTATGTGTTTATGTGTATAAATATGTATAGATATATAGCAATTTATATATACATCTAGATAGATGTACACACATATATACATATATACATTTAATTTATACACCAACATAAAACACACACATACACACATGCTCCTTACACACACACTTGTATTTCATTACCATTTGTTTGCTTTATCTCTCCCTTCTCATCTTAGAAGAGTAATCATGAGATACTACAGGAAGCCAATGTATTTGTATTTTTTATCTAACTTGAATAAAAAAATCTGAATATTTGCTTAAAAGTCAAAATAAGAAAGCAAAGGGATACATAGACACATCTGTATAAACACATGTGCACAGCCTTTGGAAATGACTTTGGAAATTTGCCATGGTACCCAGAACACAGAATGGGAAGTGGTCTCAGGTACAGCTCTCTTAATGCTGAAGCCAGCTTAGGGCTAGTATCCCTTAGGACTGGGCAGGGTGTCATTAATTGTACACTATGACTGTGGACCCATAGAATTCGAAATGCAAAGTAGAACCTGTGGCAGAAAGAACTGAAAAACTACCTTCCAAATTTTCCTCTTCTTCATCTTCTCTGGAAATTGATGTCTGATTGTAGTTGCAGTTTAAAATAAATCATTCCTTTTAGAAAGTGTGCTGGGCTAAGATCATTCTGGCTACCCTTCCCTTACCGTAAAAGAAAAAGAGAAATAGGCAAAAAGTTCAGAATTCAAAAGAGAAACAATATAGATAAAGACATGGTTAAGTCCACAGCCTTTGGGATACAATAAGTCCGGGGGAATTTGTTTCTGCCACTGTGTTTATGGACATATATGCTGCATTTTCTTTCTGAGCTTCATTGAGCTTATCTGTAAGGCGAGTGGCAGTGACAGGGATGCTTCATTAAATTATTAAATGATTTAATGAGATAAGATATATAAAATACTGAGTAGAGTTTCTGGCATAAAATGACAAATCCTCAATATACATCATTTAAAACTTGGTATTTAAATGACAATTCTAATATGTTGATCATATATATACAACTATATGATAATTATAGAAAATATACAGAAAGTTGGGTCATATGAATTCAAGTTCTTTATCCAATATTCAATTTCCTAGTAGTTATATGTTTGCTTCAGAGATATTTTCATGAAATCAACTCCATCAATATTTGCTGAATGCATACTCAAACAATTAACTGATTGATCGATCAATTGATTGAATTGATTGATTTAAGCTCTCTAGTCTTTAGTTTTCCTTTGTAAATGGTGCTATAATGATCCTGTCTTTATCCTGTCACTTTAATGTTGGTTGGATTAATATAAAACATATATCAAATTATTTAAGGCCACAAAAGTTTCCTCAGAGAGTCAACAGGTACATACTAGATGAGGCTCAGCACCCAGAGCTTATGCTGAGGCTTGTCATAGCTATAAGAACACAGAGTATGAAAGCTAGCCCTGGAAACGTCTATGAAATAATGAAACATACTTTTCAATGTGTAAGTGCCATCTTCAATGAATGGCTTTTCAACCTAAAGAAATATAGTGTATGATGAGATTTTAAAATGATGAAATCTTTGATCCACTGTGAGACCTTTTCCCCTTCCTTGGTTCATATTTGAGACCTTGTTGTCTAATGTTGATCAGCTCAGGTTTCCAGCAGGGTGGTGCAACACAAAGAGGCTTCAACGTGTTTCAGAATGAGCATACTTAGTTGTTAGCATGACTGGCAACATCAACAGAGTACAATCAAGTGTAGGAGACATAAGGACTAACAGAGATGTCAGGAACTTGACTGCATAAGATACAGACTGCCACTTCCCTATCACAACCCAGGAAAAACATGGTGTACTTCTTCTTCTAAACCTCAGCTCTCACATCTATATCAAGTGACAAGCACTTAAATTGTTGATTGTTGTTCTGCCCTAGCTTGTACCTTGACCAGGAAGTTTTTGTTTTCTTTTCTTTTGTTTTCTAGAAGTGGTGCAGAAAGAAAGTCACGCCTTCTAGCAGTGGGAGGCAAGAGCTCAGTTATCTTTAAGGGGCTGGCCACCGGAAGTTGGGCCATGTTCCAGTGAGTATATGGGCAACACAAAACGAACTTGTACCTTTTTCTTTCTTTCCTTCTTTTTTATTTCTTTTTTTTTTTTTTTTTTTGGAGGGGAAGAGATCAAAGGTAAGAGGATGGACTTAGGATGAATGGGAAGCAAGTATGATTGGAGATCATTGTACAGAGTTCCCAAATAATCAATAGAGATATTATGTTATGAAAAAGAAACAAAATAAAGAGAAAAAAATTTTCCTTAATTCAGCTTCTCATCTTAGGCAGTATTAACATTTTGGAATAGACAATTCTTTGCTGTGGGGGTCTTTCCTGTGCGCTGGAGTTGTCTTGGCAGCATCTCTCATCTCTACTCATTGAATTCCTGCAACATCCCTCAGTTATGACGTCAAAAATGTCTGCATGTATTGCCAAAGACTGCTGGGCCACAAAATTAAACCCAGTTGACAAGAACTGCCTTAAATGCATACAGCCTATCCAAATCAAATGAATTTCTAAAATACTCTTTATCTACATAAAAGGATAAAAAGAAAAACTGTTAATGACCAACTTGTATTCTAGCTTAGCTTGCTCCAAAATACATTCTTCCAAATTTTAGTTGTCAGGTTGGAGCTCTTACCTAGCATGCCCTGGATCCTAGATTCAATCCTAACATACATTCTTTTTCTTTCCTATTTGTATGTTTCTTTGGTTTTTACGTAATAGAATATCTTTGACTCTACACACAATGACACGGAGCAGAACTGCCTTCATCCTAGACAAGTTGCAATATTTTGATACCATATCCCAGGGCCATTATCAATTAGTCAATATTGTCAATAACAAACTATTGTTCAGAATTAAAAATCTATCAATTTTTTTAAGCAGAGACTTTTTCTGTGTGCTCACATGAGTAGTGACTACTGGCCTACAGGGCCTAACAAGAACATAAAAACATACACATGTGCATCCTCCTAGATCATGTACACACAGATGCCATTGTAAAACAATTCGCCATCACTTGGCAAAGCATCAATTCTGACTCTGCTTCCATTGGTGATGGATGAAGCCAATATAGGAAAAAGAGAATCTGATGTTTTGTTGTTTTTATATTGTATAAATTCAGTTAAATAGCTAAAGATTCATTCTAAGAATAACCTAACAAGACAGGGCAGATTACAGAAGTCATGCTCACTAAATCCCTAGTTGGCCTCTAAGTGCTTTTACAAGGCCAATTAACAGGAAAATTACCCCTACCCTCCTCCAGGACAAACCACATGATAATGCTGGGTTGCAGAACATTTTGCTCTTTAACTTTTTAAAAATAGTTTCCCTAAATAAACCGCAGTTGACATTCTAGGACTTAAAATTCTTTACCCAATTAACAATGGAATTTGTTCACAAACAAGACAAACAACAGCAAAAATAGGTGAGGACATTGGGGCAATAAAGGCATCCTCCTACTTGCAGAGCAGAACAAGGAAAGCAACAGACTTGACACAAATGGAACTCTTTGTGTGTGTGTGTGTGTATGTGTGTGTGTGTGTGTGTGTGTGTGTGTGTGTGTGTATGTTTATATTGACCAAATAATCATAGGTAGCTGATCAAGTTCATCGATTTTATTAGCTGTTCTTTGCTTCCTTTTGTATTTATTTCAGTATTCATCAATGCTCACGACAAGTTAGTTATTCTATTTCTTATGCCATGTGATCATTTTTTAATCTATCCAATTATTCTTCTGTTATACACTACGTCAACTGGGACAGTCATGCAACCTTCCAGCCTCGGGGTATCTCAATCTCTCTCTCTCTCTCTCTCTCTCTCTCTCTCTCTCTCTCTCTCTCTTTCTCTCTCTCTCTCTCTCTGTGTGTGTGTGTGTGTGTGTGTGTGTGTTGACAGAGACAGAGAGAAAAACAGAGACAGACAGACAGACAGACAGAGATTATGGAATGGCCATCTCTTCAGGTAGACTGACTGGGAAAATTATAGCACATCACTTTCTTTGAGTCCTTACAGTTGGGCTGTCACAATTATAAATTCCCTCTGTCCTTTCCCTTGTGCTTATTCTTACTCATGGGTTTTTGCTTTACACTTTCTGATTAACGTTATGGTTCAAAATCTCCATTATCCACAAGCCTCATGAGCCTCATCTGCTTGAGTCAAACTGGACAAAGCAAGCAATTCAATGGTTCTGTATTGATTTAACAGCTGGATTCACTCATTATTCCACATATGTTTTTGTGGTATCCATATATTTCATCAATGGGCCCATCTTTGGGGCAATAGAATCATTAAATTATGGATTGTTTTCTAACTCCTTTAACCCAGACTGAGGAATGAAATGAACAGCTGGCCCCAAGAAAAAGCATTACTTTCGTTCCCTCTTGGGTATCATTAGAATAGATCTCACTCTCAGATGCTCCTCATCCACCTAGACTAAAGCTAAAATGAGAGCGGCTTTCTGATGGAGGAGTGGGGGCCCAAGGGAGAAGGCTGTAATGATGTAGGCTTCCATACTCCAGTAAAAGGCACAAACACAGGCTTTATGGGATGGAGACTTTGGTTGGAAGGCAGATGAAATGATGAAGGGATTTTGAAAACATGCTGTACTTTTAGTCCCAGACCGAGATTCTGTGGCCCTCTCTAAGACAGTGAATGGTGTGTGCTCTGACCACATGTTGACATCCCCTTAGTTCCTCAAAGGCAACTTCTTCACGAAGGTTCCTTAGGCCATCAAAATGATTAAAGATAATACATCAAAATGCAGATTCCTTTGCCTTGCTTAAAGGTTTATGAATCTGACACTTTGGAGTCAGTGTAAAGAAAATCTCCTTTGCATCAAGTGTCACAAATGAATTTAGTGTGTGTGCGATGAATGGAGCATCCCTAACTTTTGCAGCAGTGGTCATTGGTGGAAAAAAAAATCCCCTTTCTGATGCCCATAGCAAAACGAGAAGAACAGACATTTCAAAACAAACTTTGTGGATGAATCACAAGGCTGCGGTTACTAAAGTTAAAGATGCTTCTTTCTGAGTTCATAGGGAAGTGTAACCATTTTCTATGGAACCAGAATGAAGGGGCAATTATAATTCAAACTCATTCCAGCATGTTTCATTTTTCTCTAATTTCTTTGCAGATATCCATCATTGTACAGTCCCTTATCAATGACATTTAACTCCGTTCTAGCTCCAAATATATACTGTTCACTCTGATTCCTTCTCTAGTGCATTATTTGGACACAATAAAAGAAAATTTAAAAAATTGCAACAGTGGGCCCTCAAGATTTCAAGATGCCAACAATGCCAAGACATTAAAGAGAGGAATGGCCCATGCTAAAACCTAAAACTCTGCATGCAAATTGGCAAAAACATTTATCTGCCACAAAGTCATCAGGGGAAAATAATTTCCTTCATTTTTCCTTAGAAAATTATTATGCAAAGAAGAGATGACAAAGAATTTATCCTATGAGTTCACAGAAAATGTCTTATTAATTCTAGCAAAGATCAAACATAAGGCCAACATTACTCCAGGCCAACTGGATACATGACAATGTATCCAGTGGTTGAGAATGTCAAACTTGGCTTTTCTGTGTTGGTCTACTCTAGACACCAAATCAAGGGATTGAAGTGATAACAAAGAAAAGTTTATGAGAATCAAATTTTGATTTCCATTGTAGGAACTGTAGTGGAGTAATTTTTCAAACTACTCTGCCTGTCATTTCTTCCCGCTCCCCCACCCCAACTCAATGGAGCATGTTCTTCTCAGCAATGTAAAAGCACACTCAGAGCCATGGAGAGTCTACAGAAAAAAACATAACACAGAAGCATATGCAGGGATGGCTAAGAGAATAAATATTGGGCAAGTACCTGCCATTTGTGGAAAAGGATGCTTCTGAATCAAACAAAGTCAACTAATACATGGATACTTCTATGTGGGCCTTCTATTAATCAAGTGTTTCTCTACAATGAGTTAGCTAGAATAGACATTCCACTATGGAAGCATGTGTGTCATTTCAGTCTTCCTCCATTTTAAAAACTCATCACGCATGCATTTCCAGGAAAGATAGGTATGATTCATACAAAGGAGTACCTCACAGCACACTTTGGAAGCCATCTCTCTGGGTCCCTCAATACTATCCATCAGTGCCTTGTTTTCTTCTGAGCAGTGTAAAAGTATAATTATATTAGCATTTTTATTTTTCTTTTCCCACTGCTGTATGCAATACAGTACAACTCAGTAGGGGGTTGGAGGACTTTATAAATATGTCCATGCAATGTGCCTCTGAATTCAGGAGATTCATATCCATTTAGGGAATGATCACTCTAAGTCCTGTGGATTTAGCCTTAGAAGAATTTCAGAAGGCAGCCCAAGCTAAAGATCTTTATATGTCAGATTTCAGTAGGGCACTTATGTCAACACTTTTATTTTCCTTTTAGAATAGATAGAATTGGACTGGATAGAATGGTACTACTCAGCAATACTCATTTCTTGGTATCAACAATGTACAGCCCCTGTCAAAACCCACAATAAGAAATGAACTTGGTGTAATACTGTGCTGTCCATGACAGAGGTTAAGACTCTCAAGCCAAGGATAGCAGAGTGTTCATTTTTATGGCTCACTTAGCCAAAGGTCATTTCCAATGTGGTGAAGACTACTAGGGAGCATGATACATGACTTTACTCCAAAAGGGACATAAGACGTGATGTTCCTAGTGCCTTCTCTAAGCCTTCTACTGACCCAAGCTATATTCCTGAATATGTGAATACCCCCATAAATGAATACCATGTCTTTTCTCTTGCTATTTAAACTTTTTGCCATGGTGCAGGTGTCACTATTCAGATAGACAAAAATGAAAATGATATATTGTTGTTTTCAACAGATTTCTACTCTAAGCTTGTTTATCATGGGTACAAAGAGTACCTGTGAAGAAAAATAAAGCCATAACAACAAAGCCTACAGGACATGGCTACAATACTTTGGGTGCAGCACTGTATTTCCTATTTGAAGACTCTAGTAGAAGCTGTGGGCCAGATCAACTCTTGAGTGTCTCAATACCATTATGATTAGGGCTGCAATTTAAAGAAACTTGGGACTTTGGCTAATTTAGTCAAATCTCAGATTCTCTGGCAGACCTTTCAGTGATTCAGTCAATGATCACCTGGTCAACAATTCACATCCAGCATCTTCTTGATCCATTAAGATCCATGATGCTTCACAATATCTTCCATAATAACTATGATAGTATTTTTGATGTACCATCAAGAAACATTGAGTGGAGAAAGATGCATTAACAAGATTTATACACAAAGCTATCAACTATCTGCTAAACTATTAATACACAAAAGAACACTTTTATAAATGATAATTTTCCTGGCAACTCAGCACCTCAAGGAACCTTTCTTTTTCACTTAAATAGAATTTTAAATTTCACTTGAAGCATCAGGACAAGAAAATATTGCCTTATCCTATTTACCTACCTGTGCAGTCAAGAATTATAAAAAATTCAGAAAGACAATCGTATACTAATGGGCACCAATAAATCAAGGAGGAGATTCTTAAATAATAAATGTGCCCCAATGAAAGTTTTCAGAAAGAAGAAATGGGTCCTTAGATTTTTCTTCTATAAAGACATTGTCTGATTGCCTTTATTACTTGTGCTAACCATACACACATGCACTCAAAGACACACACGTGCACACATAAAACAAAAAAATAGGAATTCTTGGCACACACTAGTGATAAATCATCTTTTCAGTCACCACTGAGATGTATGAAGAATGCTGAAAATCAAAAGTTGTCTTTGGACATTCTTTTAGCACAAGTGAACAAAAGAACTACTGGTAGATTAATAGAAGACAGAGTCACATGGATAGACATTGTTAACAATTTCTTTTGGATGGTATCTATACAGGTCAGGACTATTTTTTTTTTAAAGTTTTAAAACAATCAAATCAGTAACTTTTATGTTCCAGCCACCCACTTGGGCCATTACCGACACTGTAGAAATGATACAACTAAACCATAGTAGGGCCACAGCCAAACTCCAGGATTCCAAAGGTAACCAAACCTAGCTATAAGCAAGCAACAGTGTACAAGTGTAGTTTAAATTTTGTAAGAGAAATTAAGATGAATGTGGTAGGGAGGGGGCACAAATCCTCTAAAACAAGCAAACAGAAGGCTGGATGCATTTTCAGTTTTGGGGTGCTATTTGTAGCTTCACAATCCATAGGGATAGAAAAGATTTGCCTGTATTATACCAAAGGCCTCGTTAAGAAAATGTGGTAAGTTAAAACTCTGAGTCAGCTAGAGAATGGTGATCATTCTAATAAGAATGGAGAAGGCTGAGTGAGTGTGGGGTGTTTCAATGCTCTGTTTGTGGATGTGACTGTTTGTTAAACACAAACAGGGTTAAACTAGCTCATCTCACTGGCTCCTAATGTAGGGAAAGAGCAAATCAAATCAAAGGAGCCTGAGGATATTTATTTCAAAATAAGAAAGAGAATTTGTTGATGGTGGAGCCTATTCAGCTTTTAGAACGGATTGCCAAGGGAGGCCGGAAAATCTGACCAGGAGGGTTTTAACAAATAGGCAGGGGTTTCGTTTTCTGAAGTGCTCTTGTAGGGGCAGCTGGCAGTAAGGTGTTATCCCTCTGCTGTCCAGGCCCTGGGTCATGTGCATTCTTTGTGCATATATACAACATATACTGTGCTTGTGTCAGAAACGCTCATGCATACAAAGTCAATAGAACCTGGCACATAGAGATTTTAGTGAAAAATCATACAAATCTGCCATTCTCCCCTCACCCCATAAACAAAAGGAAAGGAAAAAGAATAATTTCTTAACATATGCCACTGGGTTTTATATCTCCTTCAACTGTCCATCCTTGGTCAAGAGAAGGAGGCAGAAAATGAAAGAAAACAAAACAAAACAAACAAACAAAAACCCTGGTTTGGGACCGATGACTCCCAAAACCTGTGAGCTACTCACACGTAGCTGGTTTTCGTTGTATCTTAAGATTCACAGCACATGGGACTAAGTAAATAAAAGACAAAGGACAACGTAAGAGCTCGCGTCTGGTTCCACATCTAGAAAGAAATCTACCCTGTGGATTTACATGTTAAGGTGAGCTAGGCAAAGTAGGCAGTAGTACATCAATGGACATTGTGTTCTAACAAATGTGGATTGTTAGTTGTTATTTTTCCTTTAACATATGTCATCCTTTTGGGAGGTTTATTTCAAAGCGGTGACTACCCACAGCCCTCCCCTATAGATGATACTTCCGTAAAAGTTCAGACTGCCAAGGATGTTTTCTCTCAGGGAAGCGATCTGGAATTTTTATCTTCAGGAAATCCTGGATACATTTCTCCAGCTCTTCCTCGATGGAGAGCTTTTCCTTCGCAGCTTTCTTTTTGCTGCTTATGTTCGACTCCCTGGAGCCTGACGTCAGAGTCCGGAGCAGGTCACTTTTCCGCCTCATTTCTGACTGTTGGATCAGCTGCACCGGGCCTTTCTTGATGGGCCGGTCCAGAGTCTGGATGTTGCTCTGGCGGGTTACAGGCCCACAGATCACCGTCTCCTGGGGAGAGCTTGCCTCTGATTGGCTGTCACAGCTGGAAGTAGAGAGGTCATTGCAGGAGGTGCCGCTTTCCCCTTTGTCACCCTTGCCATTTTTGCAGCAGCAATCACAATGAGAGGAGGACCACCGGGAAGGCTCACCTGCAAGACAAACACAGAAGTCAGAAACTCAGAGAAACGCAGCTGCAGAACACACTACTAAGAGAACACAGGTGATTCAACAGCCAAAAGTTAAGTCATCTGAGGGACATCCATTACTTAGTAGAAGACTGTGCAATATGGTATCATGTATAAGACTACTCTACTGGCACTAACCTAGGTAGAAATACCCAGGTAGCCTGTTTATCAACTCAGGCACCTGACAAACTCAAATTTTTACGACTTCAGTTCTATCAGCAATAACACCAAGATAATAATCTTCTTATTACCTAGAGACTTGGGATGATTTACATGAGATAAGCAAAATGGAGTGGATGGCATACAGTAATCTCAGGAAATGCTTGCCAATTTTACCATGGGTTACTTAAGCTCTCATCTAAAACTCTGTCTCATAGCAGCCAGGGTCTCAGAGGAGAATCTGTATAAGAAGAATGCAGTGGGCAGTGAAGAGGGCTCTGGACAGTCCCTGCATCTCATTTGTCTTCCTCCATCCTGCAAGGACAGCAGCTTCACTTATCACACATGGAAACACTGAGACGAACAGAGCTTAACAAACATGCCATGGTTTGAATAGTTTGCTCATGGAACAGCGGACTTTAAACACAGATTTCCCAAGTACTATAACCAAGTCAATTACCTGCTTCCTAAAACAATTTGCCTGTCTGTAAAATTCTTGATTCTCAAAATAACTATCCATGTGTGAAATTCTCTGAAGTCCCTGCTTATCTCTCCTAAAAATGTTTGCTTCCTAACAGGTACAGCTATGTCTTTTAAGTACCTTAACTATTACACATAGCTCCTTTATGTTTCCCGACACCAATAAACCACCATCTTCCTAACATAGACATGATGAGGTGTTCATTGTGATATTTCTAATGAATCACCCCAGGGATAGCACAGAAACTCAACAGCACAGAGCATCTTAGTAATGCATTTGAAAAACCTGGATCTAACCATGCCTGAAGCTACTCTTGTCAATTATATGATCCATTACATTCCCTTTCTTATTTAAGCCAGTGAGAGGCCTTCTATCCCTATCCTCTAAGACTTGACTCTTAAAATTAAGTTCAGCAATTTGTAGGCAGAGCAATTTCTTTTTTAGATACACAGTTGGTGTCTCCATAAATTTTGACAAATCTACAATCATGGCAAAAAAAAAAAAACAACCCAAAAACCATAAGTTATGGCACCTAGCCTTCAAAGCCCTGAACAGCCCAGGCCTCCTTATCATATATTATAGACTAGGGATTTCAATTCACCCACTTCACTGATGCCATAAGAATATGAAGAAAGACTAATACCCTTATGATGTTAAAATAATAGTAATACAGTGAAACATTTTATAGTATTTTAAAAAGCATTCACTTTTGATTTGACTATGTTTTATTCTCATAAAAATAGACATCATAAAAAAACTAATTCATTGCTATTTCTGATATGGTCAAAGTAGAAATGAAATTATTTAAAAAGTCACCCCTTTGCTTCTTCTGTAATGTCTATATTTTATATGTGTAAATGATTTTCATACATGCCAACTTGTCATGTTTTTTCCAGAGGAAGTAAAAGTATTTTTCTGTAAATCTCAATCCCAGATACCTACCCCTTACTCACTCATTCAAGTCATTTTCTACTACAGGGCTGAGTAATCATTGTACTTATATAGCCATTAAATTAAATCAACAATCACATTAGCCAAAAGGAATCATAATAGCAGTGATGCTATAGCGATTCTCAGTTATTGCAAATAAATATCTTCTGTGCAACAGAGAAATTATTCAACATGAACTAGCCAGTGCCTGGAAATAGCTGCAAGGATAAAGGTTTTTGGTCTGCCAAAGGATATTGAGGGAAGTATTTGTCACCTCCAGTCAGCAGAATCTGCTTCAGATGCCGAAAAACAGTCATTCTTGTGCTAATAGGACTCAAAGCAAAATGGTTGCAATGAACTGAACTACATAAAAATAACCACATTAGATTGTGTTCATCTGACTTAGTCCATTGGAGAATGTTTAGAAATTACATTTAGCATTGAGAAAAAGAAGAAAGATAGAGAAAGGAAATGCAGAAAGAGTGGGGGTGTGCACAAATATTTTTTTCTGGAACATACTAATCTATATTACCCTAAGATGAAGTGACAAAATAATTTAGCCATAGACCTGATTAGGCAATAAAAATGTATGTCCTTCTCCAGTAATTCTCTTCCCCAAGGAAGTCCCTCCAGTCACCAGACTCCAGAGGAACCTTCAGTCTTCTTAAAAAACTTTTAGCATCATCCAAACCCATATCTGATGGATCCCAGGGTACTCATGTGCAACCTTGCACTGCAGAGGAAGCCAGGGACCTGGCACTACTTTAAGTGCCATCTGGGATTCTCCAGCCTCCAGAAAAATGGGGGTATTACATTCCATTCATTCTGGGCACTTTCACTCTTAAAAGAAAACTGGACAACTTAATTTTTGTGAATCTTGTCACACTACCACCCATCGCAATATTTCACAAGAGTATGTGAATATTTTAGGATTTGGCAAGATAACTCATAAAATAGCTACTGAAGTCTATATATTATTTGAAAATCCAAGAAGAAGTAGAATTGATGCAGCTCAGATAGAGCCAATATGAAATTTGAAAACTGAACACAGAATTTCATCGTCTTCTCCTTGGAAGCATTCTGTCTAACTACCTTCCTCCCAAGAACATAACTGAAGCAGGGGTATGAAACTAGAATGGAGGGAGCTGCAGGCACAGGGCCCTTGGCCATGGCACTCATGCTGAGGCATGCTCACAAACATTAAGAAGTACTGAAAGATCTATCAAAGGTCTGTTCTGTAAGGTGATGTAATCTAGGATCTTACCAATTATAGAGAGCAGAAGTACCCCAAATACCCCAGTGCTTCAAACTAAAGATGTTCACTTCTAATTTTGGGGGTTACTCTGCTTAGAGTCTTTCCATTGAGCAAGAAAAGGGTCTCCAATTGATTGGACAGATGTGAGGAGAAAATAATTTTATTCAAAGAGAAGTCTAACTTAATGATATTAAAAAAGAAAAACATTCATTACCTCTTGGAGGTTTATTAATTAATTGCTGGACCTAATGGTTGATAATACCACTTTGTTTTTGAATAAGCTACTTCTAAA
This sequence comes from Mastomys natalensis, assembly GCA_021653895.1. Taxonomy (NCBI): domain Eukaryota; kingdom Metazoa; phylum Chordata; class Mammalia; order Rodentia; family Muridae; genus Mastomys; species Mastomys natalensis. Next base: position 381,443 of record JAJTUV010000758.1, on the reverse strand, counting down.
TGTGAGGACTTCTGTCACAATTTTGATGTCTGGCACATAATGGAATTTTGATAAATGTCTAATGAATGAACAAATGTGCTGAAAATGTACATTTAGATATTTTAAGTTGAAAACAGCAGAAAAGACCTTAGGCTCTAGTATCAAGCACCACAATTTGAACTAATAAACTAATGATTCTTTTTTTTAACAGATGTTTGAAGAAAATTAAATGAAATCAGAGATGTAAAGAATGTCCCAGTCTGGGTTCCCTGAGGGACAAGCCTGACTGCATAGGGGTTGATGTCAAAAGTATCTGCTCTCCAGGAAAAAGACATCGGGATGGGTATGGCCCTCATGCCTCACTGGACAACAGGAGGAGGACTGGAGCCATTACAAGGTCCCCCTCAACTATTAGATGTCAGGCCTCTATCCCCACCTTCGCAAGATTAGAATTGCCAAAGTCCTTCTATACTTAGAGAAGGGAGGAGATGTCAGGGGCAGCCCTGCTTAAAATAGGCAGGGCTAAAATCATAGGCCTAAAATCAGCAATAGGCCTGACATACATCCATGCTAACACAATGTCTTGGGTCTCTGTGGAAAAACACTGAAACAAATGGCTATAAGCTATTGTAAACAGGCAACTTTTGTGGTAATTTATCAGCCTGAGTAGTCATAGACCTTGTAAATAGGTAGCCTCATCGGATTCTACCAACTTAGATAAGGACAAGTGACTCATAGGCAGAATCATAGTGACGTGTCCCCAGAACCTTCACCAAGCCAATACCCTGTTCTGAAAGGTATCTGTACTCCCCCTGAACACCTATGCTCCAGTGTCATCCCCTTCCCCACGTCCTGCCTTTTTGTGTTAACCCCTGTGTGAACAAGTAAAAATTATGATTTGATTTAAATAAAAAAAAAATAAACAAGAAAATAAATAAATAAAATATCAAAAATTAAACAAAAAAAAAAAAAAGAAAAAGAAAAAGAAAGAATGTCCCAGTCTGTAGCACAAAATACTACATTCATTTATATCCTTTGGCTATAGTACAAGCCAGACCCCAATCTGATAAATACTCCAAATAGAAATGTGACTGATAAGATGATGATGACTCCTCTACACATGTAATGTACAATCAATATTTATTGATGGCTCAAGTCTTTCATTAGGAAGAACACTCCAGATATAGCTGGACACAGTAAGAAGATGTTTACTGAGTATCTGCTTCACTGGCATTGGAATGGAGAATAATCATAAGCACAGAGAGCATCTGGCATATACCATGTGATCAGTGAGATCTCTGGAAAGGAGTCTTCCTATGCAGAACTTAAAAGTTAACAAGTAGATGAATCCTCCAATATAAAATTGCACTTGAACTATTTAAAAGCAAGACAGGAAGACATTTGTATTTTAAATTAAATGCAGGGAATACAGGAAAATCGATTCTCCAAATGTCTACATCCAAATATTTGAGTATTTTACATCTTGGCAATATTAAGAACCAATCAGGCAGATGGTATGACCGAGGTGTCGAAGCTTCCACAGAGCCCTCAGTGGAGCAGTTCTTACTGGTAAGAAATAAGAGAGGAAAGACTACAAAATATGCCTCCTCCATGAAAAATTCAAGCCCAGCTGAGCGAGGCATGACTTAGCAAACTCACAAAGTGCTTATGCATTTTTAAAGGAGCATCCTGTAATCTACCCACACTTCAAATTCCCCACCTGCTAATGGCCATGAGTACAATGTAGTACATTACAGAAGCAGCTGGGAGAGCTAGTCTTCCATGACTCCTCCATCAATGATGTAGGAGCCTGCCAGTCTGGACGAGAGGTGACCAGATTTAATTTATTGAGGCTGCTAAAAGACACTCTTGGTTTCACAGTTGAAAAGTCAATAATGAGCAAATTGATGTTTTTTTTTTTCTAATCCCTCTAACCTTTGAAAATATATTGAATAGTAGAGATTAGGAATAGGCAGGTTGGGCGAGCTTCTGGGCAAAAAGAGTCCTTAAACTTGACAATCATCATTTTTGTTTTTAGCTCATGGTAGACACCTTTCCACTCAATGGCATTTGGTGTTATGTAGACCCAGCTGGGATGTCTATTTAACAGGTGGTATATAGGAACAAGAAAAGATAATTAAGCCATCCACACATCTTCCAGGAGAGCAGACACTCCACCAGTAACCTTAACAGGGAGAATTCAATAAAAGGTGACAGTGTGGCAGGATAAAAGTGACACTGAGGAGATGGTGAGAAAGATTGGGGGCTACAGCTACTGGCCTTACATCTGCAAAGAAATATAGAAGAGTATGCAAATGTAAGGCCTAAAGACTTAGAAGAGGCATCTGCTGGAGAAGGATCCAGTTATCCAAGGAAAGGCTGATGCACTGCTGGTGGAGGCCTGGCAGAGGACCTGACAGAGATACAAGACCTCTGAGGATCATGAAGGAGTGACAACTACTAGATTCAATGACTCAAGGGCAAAGGAAAGCAGATGTAGATTGAAACAAGCCAAGGGTCCTTCCCAGCTGCATGTCTTCATTCAGCTTTCCTTCAAAGTTCTCTACTGATAAAATCTAAGAGGAAGACAGCTGGGCAAAGGAAGAGCATCCTTGAGTGGTTGGTTAGTCAGTGTGGCAATTCTGAATCCCAGTCCTGGCATCACAAAGTTTAGCACAGAAGGGTACATTCAGAACAGAGAGAGTGCCTTCATAACCAGAACAGGAATGCTCTGAGGGATGAAAATGGATGAAAGACCCTTGTTGGCCAATTACCCCTTGGCAGCAATACACACCCTTCTATTCTACACCTGCTTAGCTCATATCATTACAAGCTCTGCTGAAACAGAGCTTCACAACATGAATTCACCTACCTAATTCCCTAGCACAATTTAATCTCATCCTAATCTCTAGTGCCTGGCTTTCATAACATCGTATATGTAGAAGCCTGTCATTCTGTCTGTTTCTCTATTCCTCATGGTCAACCTGTGTGTGTGGTGTGTGTGTTGTAACAGAGAGAGGTGAAAAAAAGAGTGTCAGAGACACTGAAAATCTGTTAGGAATAACTAAAGGCCTCTGACTTGTGAAGGTCATTAGAAAAGATACTATCAGGAGACATCTGATGTAATCATAATAAAAACTGGCTGGCTTGATGGAGAGCAAATATCATGGTCTATCCAACAAGTTTTAAGTCCCTGGTTTGTGTATGACTATGTGTGTTTAATTTAGCCATCATGCCTAATCACTTGTTAATATAAGGAACACTGCAGTATTGTAGAACTTACACAGAAATCAACTTTCTATGGTCTGTACTGACATAACTTACCTATTTGATAATGTTCAGACACACATTTCTATCTCAGGTTTTTTAATCTGTTATGTTTAGAGCAATGCAGCAATTTGAGTAAAGTAATCTTGAATTTGGACTCCCTGGTCGAGTGTCTTGCTCTTTTAAGTAGCCTGTTGTAACACGATTGTTGTACTTTCAAGGACTATTAGCTTTTTGATTGCCTTCTCCCTAATTTTGTTTCATTTTAACTTCTCCCTCTTTTCTTTTTCCTAAGGTCATGCTTGATAACTCTAACCCCCAAAGTTATTAGTATTCACACAGTCAAAGTTCTGTGGCCCATACCATCCTTTTTCCTAGCAGCCTCCATTCATCTTAGAGATTTGCTTTCATGCTTTTCTTCAACATTTTTTAGGGGAACTAGAACATATCTCCCATGACCCAGCAAATGGCTTAATCAATACTTAGTCCAAAAAGAGAGGATTCATGGCCCTGATGTGAATAGAGTTCCATAACATTATGACCACAGTGGGTGATGCAGGCCCGATGTGTGAGTCAGGCTAGGTGGATCTGAGCCTTCACTGGGACTGTTCTGCTGGAACATATGGGTCATAAATGCTGTATTCTGTGGGAGGTTGCCAAACTTGGAAAATATGAGTCCAATAGCCATCTTTCCACACCAGCTGGGGAAGACATTTAAGGAGCAGGGAGCCAAGGGAGACAGGAAAAGCTGAGAAATAGAGAGAAACATCCCAACATTTCGCAGAATCTCAATTTGGCCCCAGGGACACATTTATAATTTTATAGGCCTTAAAATTCTCTTTGTGCTTAATCTAGTAATTTCTGAAGCTTATAACAATATTCTTAAATGCTCTATCAAACTCATATTAGTACACTTAATATCTACTAACTTTATCTATTTTATCATCTGAGCACATGCACACACAGACATACACACAATCCCATCACTAATGATTCAGAAGGTGAGAAATACTATGATTGCACAGCTGTCTTGAGATTGCCTTGTTTCTTCTCTGGGTGTGATCTCATTCATCTCATTATCCCAACAGATCTAAATGACATTTAAAGCAACAAACTAAATCTACATCACCATCTGTTTGCAAAGGAACTGCAGTCATGAACAAGGTCACAGCTATCCCTTCAAATCAATAAATAATGAAGAAATGTATCATCATCATCTAAAATAATTGATTGAGGGCCCCATATGTGTCAGTTATTGAGCTCAAAAGTTGCCATAATTTAGTTTTCATAATAAGCCATTGAATGATGCTAGTTTCCTTGGCTTTTAGTGAAGAAGAATGCAGCTTAAAGTAAAAGTTAACCCAATCTAAAGTTATAAGCTTGAGAAATGGCAGGAATTCAAACTAAAATCTTTTTAAAAATCCAATCCCTGTATATTGTATGTGGGTTGTTCTCTCTCATTCTCTCGCTCTGTCTCTCTCTCTCCCTCCACCCCCCTCTCTCTCTCTCACACACACACACACACATAAATTCTGCAAGATATATTTGTGTCAACAGGCTGAATGGGTTAAACTGTTGATTCTTTCCCATGTTCATCCCAGAGACTGCATTCAACATCTAAAACACAACTAACTTAGAATAACTTGAAGTCTCCATGGTCTTGAGTCTTTCGTGCTTATATCTGTGTAATAAATTTAAGCTCCTTTCCTCCAGGTCACTTGAAATATTGATACAGGACTAACTCATACGTAAGGTTTATTGGTCCTCTTGATACCTGTGGGTCAGTTTATATCCTATTTCATGTGTTCTCTTACTGGGGTTGCTCTGGTCACAATCAATAGTGTTTGAAGTGTACATGTAATTAGTTCATGAAAAAGCCCTTTATGACATAATAAGGATACCACTGGAAGATCTGACCTGGGAACAAAATGTAGATAAATCAAATCCAAGTAGAGATTATTTTCCATCCAAATATTCTACCTTTGGAATAGAATAAAAGAAGAAGAAGAATGTTCTCTAGGAGAGACTGTTGTTCCTTACAGTGAAGGTAACTGTACACAAAGGAGTGATTTTAAAAAGGATGATTATTTCAGTGGGACCATATACCTGACAAAAAGAGGTAAGGAAGGAGAGAGAGAGAGAGAAAGAGATTGGAGAGAAGATGGAGGGAAAAGGAAGGGAGGAAAGGGGATGGTGAGGAGAAGAGGAGAGGAGGGGAGGGGAGGGGAGGGGGGAGGGGGAGGGGAGGAGGAGGGGAGGGAGGGGAGGAGAGGAGAGGAGAGGAGAGGAGAGGAGAGGAGAGGAGAGGAGAGGAGAGGAGAGGAGAGGAGAGGAGAGAGAGGAGAGAGAGAAGAGAAAAGAAAAGAGAGAGAAGACAAGAGAAAAGTCAAGAGAAGACAAGAGCAAGCTGATGATTACCCTAACCTATATCAGTACAGCCTGTGGAGATGCTGATTTCCATGCTGCTCTGCATCCTGCAGCATCTCATTGAATTCTCCAGCCTGTGGAGAAAAGGGAGCAATGATGCTTTTCTACCTCAGTTATTCCTCTAGAGAACAACAGTCTGTCATTCTGTCTGAATTTTCCATAAAGAATATCAAATGGCCTCTTCTGAACTGTATGTATTCTTGACAGAAGAATAGTTCTGAGAAATCTAGGGTGAATTAGCTTATCATAATTCTCAGGCTCCATAGAGACAGAGGCCTAGAGGCACATATTAATGGGTAATGACTAATAAGTGTTCTTTATTTGTGAATGCTCACTGAATTACTGAATTATGGGCATCTACCACATGTCCATTGTGATGCTAGGTGCTGTGCAAATATTTTTATTTTATTCAGACACACTAAAAAGAGTTTTCCCCTTAGCATTTTGTCTGTCTAGCTGCTTACCAAGTTTACCCTCTCCACTGCAGGTTGAGGGGCAGCTGACTCTAAACATAAACGTTTCCTGGAAAGTTCCTTCTCCGTCAAGACAATTGACTCTCTAGGTACTACTCAATGTGCTCTGAGAGCAACATTTTCTAATTGGTCTGAAATAAATGTGCATACTAATGTATTATATATACATACTATACATATGCATGTATACACATATAATACTAATGTAATATATACATTTATATAAGTATATCTATGTAAGTATATGCATAATACACACACACACACACACACACACACACACACACACACACACACACATACATATATAGTCAAGTTTGAGAAAACTTGACTAATTTGGTCCATGGCTCACAAAGCCACTAAGAGACAAGTCTAGAATTGGTTTGGTTGTTTTAACTTCAATATCCTTGCCTACTTCGTCACCCTATTGTGCTGCTCCAGTGAAATGCTGCCTTTTTGACAGGAACTTATCCAGCAGGCTCCTTTCCCTATTGACAATAAATTTAAAAGAAGCCCAGTGAATACAGGCAAGGAGACCTGAGCTGTACTTTCACTTTTCACCAAATGGGAAGAACACCTGATTTTTACCAGGCTGTCTTCTGATGATAACAGAAGAGAAAGCCTTGTAGAATTTAGCAGCTTTGCTTTAACCTGTGTCTTTGCTAATTGGATGGTAATTAATTGCTATTCTTTTAATTAGGATTTTAAAATGGGCTAAAAGCAGAGCTAAGCACCAGTTTCTCTATATAGTCACAATCTATCAGAACATCCTGTCACAATAATAGAGAGCTTTAAATGGGATGTTTACTACATGCCATGTGTTGTCTTATGTAGTCTCCTCATGGAGGCTCACTTGAGATCTGCAGCAGACCTACCGGGGTGGTTTGAATAGGTTTGACCCCATAGACTCATCTGTTTGAATGCTTGGCTGATGGAGAATAGAACTAATAGGAGGTGTGGCCTTGTTGAAGTAGGCATGGCCTTGTTAGAGGAAGTATGTCACTGTGGGAATAGAGTTTGAGGGCTCCTATGCTCAAGCTCCTCCAAGTTGGAAGACAGTGCCTTCCTTGTTGCTTGCTGATCAAGATGTAGAGCTATCAGCTCCTTCTCTTTCTCCATGTCTGCCTATATACTGCCATGATGATCATGGAGTAAACCTCTGATAGTATAAGCCAGCCCCAACTAAATGTTTTCCTTTATGAGAGTTGCCTTGATCATGGTGTCTCCTCACAGCAATGAAACCGTAATTAAGATACCTAGGAAGGATACTTGGCTGTCTTTTGCTTTTCACAACTTATCTCAAAACTGTACAAACTGCAAAGTTATAAGATTGCTCATTTACCTATGATTCAAGAAGTGTAACCTACCATTACTTCCTTGCTTACTTCACTTAAAGCAGTCTTTCAAGTAGTTTGACAGGTGTGACCTGTGAGCAAATACAGCAAAGAAACGTGACCAAAGCAATCAGCACTTTAATTTCCAGACTGGAGAGGACATAAAATAAATAATCTGACAAGTTATGATCATGGGAGTGTTAGACTGAGAGTTATTTGAGTTCTTTCTACCTTATTTGTTATCCATAAATTTGGTTTGGCAATGAGTAGATTGATGGGCATCTGAGTTCTTTCTCCATTCTGCTGCCTATTTATTAAATATTTGTGATTAAACCCTTACTAATAGACTCTTAGCTGTTAATATCCAAGAAATTAATGTGAAAGATTTAAAAAAAAAAGAGTCAAAACGAGAATTCTAAAAGAATTCTAAAGAGAAGGTTGTTCTTGTGGTTGGACTTTGCATCCTATGCCCTTACATTTTGGTCAGTCAGAGAATTTATTTTCTTTCTCACAAAATCTCAGTGAATAAACTAGAATGTTTGAAAAGGGAGGTTTAGTTTTTGTTTAAAACTTCAAAACTGGGGCTAAAGAGATGTCCTAGCAATTAAGAATGTTTTCTGCTTCTCCATGAAATGAGTATGGGCTCCAGCGTATCAGGCTGCTCAGAACTGCCTGTAACTCTGGCCCCTGAGAACAGCCTCCTCTGGTCTCAACTGGCATCTTTATACACATAAGATGTACTCACACAGACACACATATACATAAATAAAAATAAATATTTTTCTAAGACCTGTAGAGTCAGGCAAGATTTTAATCAAACTGCTGGATTTGTAGTTATTGATTCATTTTTGTTTAGACACATTGATAAACATGGCTCAAAGAGATGGAGATCCAAGCCTGATATAAAGAGAAAGAGAACAGTGTGTATAAGCAAAGGGACAGTGAAAATCCAGAGACTAAAGGACACAGTGTCAGGCATGGTAATATGTGTTTGCCAGCTCAACACTCATGAGGCTGATGCAAGAGCATCATTACAAGTTAAGAGGCCAGCAAGAGAGAGCACTGCGTGATGAGGACAATGACATCCATTTGTGGAGCTCCTAGTGTACATGAGACACTGAACTCTATGCTCCCCTTGTATATGTGCATACTGGTGACAGAATGAAGACTGAAAAGGCAAATAAAAGACAGCAATGCAAACAAATAAGGCAATATCAATAAAAGAGAAACACACAGAGAGAAATTTGGTTATATTTTCTCATAGCTGGGACAAAACACTTGGTACCAACAACTTAGGGGAAGAATTTATTTCAGCTCACAGTTCATGGCAGAGAAAGCACAGCAATATTCATCATTACAAAACCTCCTTCTGTCTATGGCAGCAGAAGGCTGAGGCAGCTTGTGAATATCTCAGCACTGTACCAGGAAGAAGAGACCCATATCCTCTAGCTATGTCCGTATAACCATGTCCCTATAACCTATACCTTATTTCTCCAAGGTAGACCCACAAATCTAAAAGTTTCTCTGCCTTTCCAGAAGAGTGTCACCCATCATGGGGGCAGGGATGATGGAGCATTCAGACTCTCTCACCTAAGAGGTACTATGCACAATCACACATAGCTAATAGAAGCAGTCAGTTTCTAAGAAAAAATTGAAAAGTGATAGCACCCAAAGTAGAATTCTAGGAAGATAAAATGAAATTCTGAAGTCTATGGTACTAGAGTACTGGTGCTTGATGTGTCTTTAAGGAGCAGAGGAGTTTCCAGTAATCTTCTAGAAGGAAGTAGCATTTGGATCTAGATATGGTAGAAGAGTAAAGAGAAGGTATGGAGAAAAGATCAGTAAGTGTTGTGTGAGATACTGAAAATAGGGTTCTTTAGTGGAGGTGTGAGGAAACATAACCTTTGGAGATCTGGGATGAGCCCACAGGTGGCTGTGGCAGGTGAATAAAGATGGTGTGGCAAAAGGTGAGATGCAGGTAGAGCTACAAGACAGACCATGCAATCTTCTTAGGAGGACTAGGGGACCATTAAATAGTGATCAGCTTATGAATGTTTCAAATGAGAGAAATACAGACAACTATAAGAAAAGACATAGAAGTCGCAGACAAGTTAAGAGGCTCCAAAAATGACCTCGGTGAGAGAAGATGATAGCACCAGCTACAGGTTCTGAAAATGAAGAGCAGCTGCCTGAGCCGCTCTTCAGAGCTGCTGAGAAGGCATAAGCTACAGACATGGATGAGAGGAGGGCTGCATAAAAAATGTTCCCAGCAGTTCCGTCATCCTGCTACTCTTGTTCTCTGAGGCATGACCCATGGAAAAAGAAGAGGCTCGCGGAGTGATGGGAGAAGATGATGATCAGTTCAATTTGGAGAATGGCAGAACATCCCAAGATAAAAATACTGCCACAAGAACCTGTAAACATGACTTCAACCTCTCTTCTGATGCTTCTCCTGAAACTCCTAAGGATCCTTTTCTGTGGTGTATATTATTCATCCTTGTGATAACACAGTATAATCCAAAACAGAAGACCTTTGAAAATGGAATGCTGGATGTGTGTATAGGGGAGGTTGTGTAAACATATTTAATACTACCCTTAGGCTAATCTTGTCTTTCGTTAGATCATAAATTTTAAGCTGCTAAAAACGTAAATAGAGCCTGGTTGTAAATCATAATCATTTAATTTTAACAGATATTTTAGAGGGTCCCTATTTATCAGGAGATGAAAATATCATTTGTATAACCTTCAATAGATTATAGAGACCTTTCTATTCATTTTCCTTTGATTCTCACGTTTATTCACTCAACTCATATTGGTTGATTTCTTTCAGATGCTCTATTGGCAAAGGAGGTACAGTGACCATGGGGCATTCATGTAAGAAATAATAAATTATAAAATTTCAGGTAGTATTGAGAGCTGTAGAGAAAATAGGTAATGCACTGCAATGAGTTGTAGTAATGCAATGTAGTCAGTCAATGGTGTTGGTAGTAGGATTTTATCTCCTGAGAGAGGGGCATTAGAGATACAATCAAATGTCCAGAGAATGCAGCCCGAGGAAGATCATGTGAAAACTGAAGGAATAGTAGATGTAAATGCCTGAAGGTGCAAGCCTGTGCAAAGCAAAGAAGGGTGGCCTGTGTGACTCGCAGTGTTCAATGGATGAGGTGGTAGAAGATGAGGTCAAAGCAGAAGACGTGAGTGAAATCCTACAGGCCTCAGCAGCTGCATCAGTGGGCGTGTTTTAAACCCGGGCAGAAGAAGGATGGTCTTGCCAGAGGAATTGTATGATTTAGCATTGATTATTGTAGGCTTCCTCTGGGTCATAACTAGAAGATGGAATACAGGAGAGCAAGAGTGGAAGCTGTAAGACCAATCAGAAAGCCATCACAGATGTCCAGTTAAGGCAAGAAATGAAAGTTGTGAGCAGGAACCACTAAAATAGATTTACTCTCTCTTTTTTTTTACCTATGAGGAAACTCAGACTTCTGGATTGGCCTTTCTGGTTACATATTTATTTTGTGATTCTGGGAACCTAGGGCCTTCAATGCTAGGCAAATGCTATTCTGCTAAGCTCCAACTCCAGGCTCCAAGATCTGTTTTAAACAGAAGACACCATACTGTCTCCAGTTCCTTTTACAGAGCGCTTCCCTGTTTTGTCCTGCTGCCTATCAGCACCTGCTGGGGTTGTTTGATTGACTTCCCAAACCAGAGCCTGGAGTTTAGTTCTACAATCAGGAATCATTACATTGTTTGTAAACAACGGTAGACTATGATAAATATGCATTCTGGATAATTGCTGCCTTCCATGAGCCATCTTCACTTTCTCATTTCCATCATCCTGACGCATCTCAATACCTGCCTGTGTGTTCCCTACAACAGAGCAAGAGAAAATGCATTGAAATGCAGGAAGACAGCCCGGCACCCTGATGAGATCTTAGGAACAGGAGGCAAACACTAGGAAGACATACAGCCTTTCAGAATGTTCAGTTTTATTTCACTTCCTCGGTGTGTACATAAAGTTTTTATTCAAGGAGCAGCATCCCTAACAGATGTCTATTATAGCCATGCTCCTGAAGCAGAATTAGCAAGCCAACAATAAAGTAAGTCCCTTTAGGATCTAAGAAATGTGTTTTCTTTCTTCTCTTCTTCTCTCTCCTCTTCTTCCCTTCTCCTGTTTTTTACTCTCCTACAATCCTCTTTCTTTCTATCTCTCTCTTTCCATTCCTACAACACATGCACATTCGCACATATACACATACATAAATGCACACACCACATATGTACATACATACACACACACAGAGACATATGTGTGTGTGCCAGAGAGTAGCTAGGAAACATTCTGGCATGGCTCTTCTTAATCATGGAAAAGAAACCCTATACCAATATTATTGGAACAGATCAAAGCTCTTCATGTAGCCTATTAAACACTATCAATTCCCATATGGTGTACAACAGGTACTGCATGACTAACTCGTGCAGCAGTACATAAGAAAGGCAGTTTGCTGTGAGTTCAAGCAATGGCAAAGTGCATACACTTCTGCTAGTGATCACTTGGGTGATGAGCTCTTAGACTTCAGCTTACTCTCCTTTGTAGGCAAATAAAATATTTGTACTTTATTAGTACTTGTAACTATATTGCATTATTGCATATTCCATCTTTCCAACTGAAGCCAATGGAATATCATACAAAATGGAGTCTTCCTACCTGATGATTAATCTCTATGATCAACTTGATTGGACTTAGAACCCTCTAATTGACAAATCTCTGGACATACCTATGAGGATAATTTTAGCGATGTTTAAAGAGAGAGAGAACAGTCACCCTGAATGTTGGTGGTTATCATCTCATGTGATGGGGTCCTAGACTGTACAAAAAAGGAAAAAGAAAATTAACATAACACCAGAATTCATCCTTATCTATGCCCCAATGCAGCCTCTGCCTGCTCCTGCTGCCATGTCATCTTTACCATGGTGGACTTTTTATCCCCTCACAGTGTGAGAAGACAAAATCTTTCTTCTGTTAAATTGCTTTTGTTAGTTATTGTATCATGACCATGAGAAAGATTACTGACAGAGGCTATCCAAACCTGTGGGAATCTAGATGCTGCCACCAAGAGCCCCAGAGAAAGGTCATGATGCTGCAAAATGTGATGTTTGTCTTGAATGTTCTAAGTCTTTGTTGGTCCAATCTTTCCTTGCTATACCTCTGCCCCTCCCTTTTAGAATGGATAGCCTTGCACTGTGCCATTATACATTCGCAGTATGTAACATTTCCCCCCAGAGACTGAGAGTTAACTGTCCGCCTTGTGTCTCAAAAAAGATTTTAGACTTTGGGCTTTAACAGTGTTAAAACGGCTACAATTTTACGAGCCTTCATAGATGAACTAAATGCGTTTTATTTTCTGAGATGTTCATAAGGCTATAATGATAAGCTATAGAATGTCAATGTTTTTAAATGATGTATTAGACTGTCAGGTTGAAATCAGATGGACTTTTGGTAGTTAATCTTTACTGTCAATCTGACTGGATTTAAAACCCCTGAGGGGCATTTATCTGTGAAGAAATTTCTAGAGAGCTTTGACTGAGGAGAAGAGATCAGTCTGAATGTTATGAATGTGGATGGAACCATTCTATGGGCTAGATATGGGGCTAGATTGAAGAAGGAAAAAAGAGAAAGCCAACAAAGCTCCAGCATTCATCTCTCCTCTTCCTGACTGCAGATTCAATGTGACCAGCCTTGCCACAGCAAGATATAAGTAACCAATAAATTACCACATCAATGAATTCAGAATTGTCTCAGTTAAACCTCACCTGTAAGGTGGTCATTTCTATCCACTCCACATGGAAGACTGCTTTAGAATTCTGCGTAGAGTGAAGGCTTCAAACAAAGATCCTCATGTTACAGAGTGTGCAGTTCCTACTAAACCAGCCCCAGTCTGGTACCAGTAAGCTATACAACTCTATCTAAATTCCTAAGATCTCTATATATTTTACCTACTTCATGTCAAATTACAGTAATATTGAAAACACTTGGAAAAGATAAGAGTGTGATAGCCTGTGTATTGTGGATAGAATTCATGTTAGTGTTATTATCATCCTCGTCAGACTTTGCTCTGGTTTCATTGACACTGGATTATTCCTTAAAGCAGCACAGAGGCTTTGAATTAAGAAGTCATTCTCTTCTTACTCATGTGGCCTTCCAGTCTCTGCATTATTTCTCAGTGTTCATCACTTCATTCAGCTTGCTGTTTCTGTCTGCGAAGACGTCTCTTCCTTCAGCCTGCACACTTGGCCCTAAAGCATCAACTTAGTTTATTTTTGCTATGCTGTGCTGACTCGCATATGCCAATCAAACACTCCAGTACTGAGCCACGTCCTAAGCCCTTGGCTTTCTAGGACAGATTCTTACGATACAAGTCCAGGCCGGGCGGTGGTGGCGCACGCCTTTAATCCCAGCACTTGGGAGGCAGAGGCAGGCGGATCTCTGAGTTCGAGGCCAGCCTGGTCTACCAAGTGAGTTCCAGGACAGCCCGGGCTACACAGAGAAACCCTGTCTCGAAAAAACCAAAAAAAAAAAAAAAAAAAACAAAAAAACAAACAAACAAAAAAAAACAAGTCCAGGCTGGCCTTGAACTCTTGATGTTTTGGCTTCTGCTCTTGAGTAATCACGGATATCTAGCCAGATAAGATTTCACTTGATTTAGACAATGGTCAACTTCAAAATCCCATAGTTTAAGTTACTGTCTTTTCTTCTCCATCCTGCCATCTACTTGGGGAACATCTCTCTTGTACAATCAGCATTACATTGTAACTGGTCCTTAAACTAAAGAGGAAACCCTTTGTCATCAGAGGTTATACTTGATGTTTTATTTTCACAGTAGAGCCACATATCTGACTTGTAAGGACCACTAATTGATTAATCTACTGATTCATTGAATACTAAATGCAATCTTACAAATGATAATTACTTTTCAGTCACATTTCATAAAGCATAGTTTAATTTGTGTCCTCAACTGCCTCAGTTGAAACTTGATCCTTTCACCTATATCTAGCTATGACATTTATGTGCCACAACAATGACTAGCTTGACACGATATCCTTAAGAGTACAATTATGAAGCTCAAATTTGAGTGGTTACCATTGCCTGTTTAACTGAACTTATGATCCACTCAACAAGTCGGTCTACAGAGTGAGTTCCAGGACAATCAGGGCTACACAGAGAAACCCTATCTCAAAAAACTAAAAAACAAAAAAAAACAAACAAAAAAAAAATAGATCCACTCAACAAGACAAAGATCATAAAGATCATTCCTGGTATGTGTTGTTGTAATTATTTAAATTGGTCTCTGGCACAGGCCAACTATCTAAGCTGCAGCGGCTCTGCCTAGCCCAGCCGCCATGTTTCTTGGCCGGAGGTCACGAGCGTGCTGCAGCTAGAAATGGCCAACTAGAAACACTAGCCCTGACTCCCAAGAGACATTAGCATGGGAGATGGCTCAATCTTCCATGCTGTCTCTGCAAGGCTGAACATTGTCCAGGCCATCCCGCCATCCATGTGGGCTCAGTAGAAAGATGAGACTCTAATGCTTAAAGATTAATCAAAGGCTTATATATTTGATAATGATCAGTAACAAGACATCCATACAATCAGAAGTGTAATACCCAACCTAGATATTCCAACTACCTTTGACTGCTACAGACACGTGAACATCTGCCTCCATCTCTTCTCCCTCTCATTCTCCTCTCCTGTTTCCTAGCTCCTCCTCCTCCTTTTCTCCTCTCCTCCTTACTCGTCCTCTTCCTTTTCCTCTCCTAACTCCTCCCACCTTAGTTCCTCCTACAGGTATAAGAAACCTAGCCAGTTTTCTGAGTCTGATGTTGTCATGAATCTAACAGGAAAGCAATCATTTTCTAATTTATAACCATATCCTATAACTTACTCTCATACCCATAGGTAAGCACAGCTTTTACCTTCCATCAAAGAAGTTTCTATTTGCAGCAAACAGAGCATTATAGAAAACCATAACTGATCATAATGCAGAAAGCAACTGATCTTATGAAACCCATCCCCAAATGATGTATCTACAATACAATTCTGAGCTGAAGGCTCAGGGAACATCAAGAAGAAGGGGCAGAAAGAGAGGCACAGAACCCGGAATCTGCCTCCTAGAGATTGTGCCTTCTAGAAATGACAGGGAGAGGATTGAGAGTGGAATATGGGAGAGTCTGGAAGGAGGAAAGTGAAGGTGAAAGTGATGTGATTATATTTTAATTAAAGTGAAATAAAAATTCTCAACAGCAAAACACTTTTAATTTAAATTGTGACTAACACTCTTTTACTTCTAAGTATAACATCCTCACATATTGAATATTCACACAGCTAAAAGGGATGTCTGAGATCCTTCTTACAGTTAATGAGTAGGAAGACTTAGAAAAAGTTTCTCTGAATACCTGCTTCTGAGTCTGTGTCAAAGTGATGAAACTCAGTTCTGAACTGCCTCGGGACCTGCACCACATTCATGTTCTAAGTACAAATCTCTCAAATCCTCTTTGAAACTTTGCTTAAAGTCCCAATAAATCACACTGAAAGACTTAATTATTTAACCCCAGAGCTGGTCATGAGGATAATAAAGTGCCTGGCTTTCTGTTTCAATGGAAATGCTAATATTTTAGCAGCACCTAACTGCCTGTGTTCTATTTCACAATTCATGATTATACTTTGATTTTAATAGATCTTCTAAAAAAAATTGTGAGACTTGTATTTCAATCCCTGCTATTGGTTTGTCCTTTATAACATGTGATTATTGCCCCCAAGCAGTCATTATCACTTGGCAGAATTACAAGAGTCAAAGCTGAGCCCTATAAGGCCACGTGGTCCATGTCAGTCACACAAAAACAATGAAAATGTATTTGGCCTCTCCATTTTTTTCTTAATCTGTCCCTGGTGTAGGTATGAGAATGAAAGCAGTTTGAATATACTACCTCCATGGTTTTTCTTTCTTTTAAGCAGGAATAAGAATCTTTAACTTGAAGTATAAAGGAAGTATTAAGTTGTTTTGAAGTGCTGTATAAGTTCAGATAAGAAATATGAAGGCAAAAAACATTCCAAAGTTTCTCTCAAGGGAGTATTTTAATAGCTCTATTAAATTATAATTGAAAATTTGAAATGCTGCACATACTTAATATATACAATTTGATGAGTTTGGGCATATGCATACATGTGTGTGTGGGGGATACTGTAACTGTGACCAAAGAAGCGAACTTACCCAATATCTCCAAAGTATCATTGTGTCATTGCATTATTTAGCTGTGTCTTGATCATTTCGTGGTAAGAACAAACTTAAGAGAGAGAGAAACCTACTACTAACTATGCCTATACACACTGCAAAATAAAGCAGACTTACAGAATTTCTTGATCTTTCTACATGGAAGGAGTATCGGTTCTTCATTTACTCCTGCCACACTTCCTGGAAACTTCATTCTATGTCTAGGAGTGCCAATCTTTTATACGCATCCTTGAAGTAGCATTATGGAGTACTTGTTCTTGTATTGGCTTATTTTACATAGCAAAATGGACTCCAGTTTTATAGACTATGTAGTAAATGATAGGATACCCCAAATGTGTGTGTGTGTTAGCCCTGGATAGGTGACTAAATTTCAAGTGCTAGACATGATTTCCCACCTGTTGAGTGAGAAATTACTGCTGGTTTTCCCAAGATAAAATAATGTATACACACACACACATAATGGATATTATGAATAATGCCATAATATTTATGGGACTAGAGGTATCTCTTTGGGTTTTGGCTTCAGTTGCTTTGGATCTATATGTGGAAATTAAACTAATAGACTACATGACAATTCTATTTTAACTTTAAGGAAATTCTACTCTTTACTATAAAGACAGCATCATTTTATATCTGGACCAACAGTTATTGTGTAGTATATTTTTAATTTCTAGATACATGACATGAGGAATAAAGCTGAATCTGACCTAGAAGCCTTCTTCCTGATGATTAGATTCCATAGTATAGGAAAGGACTGGGCAAACTATCAAGAGAGAAAAGCGACCAAGTCCTACCCAGCTATAAAACCTGTTAATCACAACAATCAGTCTAGCAAGATATACTCAAAAGTACAATAGTAGTAGCACATTTATCTTGGGGACCCTAGCAGTAATTTTTCACTTGACAGGTTGAAAATCATTCCTAGTACTTGAAACTTAGCAACCTACCAAGGGCTATGGAAGTATGTATCTTAGAAGAGAACTGTCATTTTCTTAAACTGATATAATTTGTAATATTCCAAATACTTATCTGTATACCCACAGATAACTGTCATTATCACAATTCATCAAAGAAGCTTCTTAGGGTAACAAAAGGAGAACATTACAGAGATCTACAAATGGTCAAACTGAAGAAAATAAGTGGCTGTAGGGTACCCAGCCTGAATCAGTTAATCCACAAATAGCCTGTTACCCCCAAGACTCAAGAGAAAATAGTAGAAAAATAGGTAGAAAGATTGTAGGAGCCAGAGGCCTAGGATGCCTCCTACAAGAGAGTGACTTCTATATACAAAAGAGAAGCTACACCCATATGAACAATATTAACAATATAGCTGCCTAAACAAGACCTGATTAATGACTATGCCAGTTAACATGCCTATGGGGATGGAGAAAATTTCACAAGGCCCTATCCCTAAACAGTCAATTGCTACTGAGAGAGGGAAAAACCACTTCTCTCCAAGGACTAGCTCCATGACTGGTTGTCCATCCTCAAATGGTCAGATCTAAACACATGTATGAACAAGCAACCATAAGTAGACACAGTTTGTGTGTATGTATACATGTGTACGTGTATGTATGTGTGTGTGAATGTGCATGTATGTAACAATGATAACTAAGAAGATGTCATGAACTTGAGAGAGAGGGGAAGGGTAGAAATTATGTAAATACAGGGTTGAAGTATGAACTTCCCAAAGAAATTTAAATAAAAAGATTTCCAAGCACAAACACTTATTCTTTTTCCTTTATTTTTTATATGTTATAGTTTTCAGTGTAAAAGGCTTTTATTATCTTGATAAATTTATTTACTATTATTACATCTTGAAAAGAGATCACCTTTATTGAATTAGAGAGACTAACTAGACTTGTAAAATGTACATGTATATGAGAATCATTAAAAAACAAAGAAAACTAAGGTGAAAACACTAAAAAGACTTCTAGCCACCTGCAGTTCTACTATAAAGTAACTATTTTTGTTTATTTTATATGAATGTTTCATGTTATAGCATCTTTCTATATCTGTAAACGTAAGTCTCTGACTTTCATGTCAATGGCTTCCTGTAGTTTGTCTGATTGTACCAAAGTTCATTTTATTTCAAACCAAGATGGGTTGCCTTGTGTCTATTGGGACCTAATGTGAAGCAATAAAAGCCATTAGATAAAAGTGGTTTCATATTTTCCTAAGCGTAGAAGCATTAAGAAAAGAAGATTTGATTAAGAGAATATGGAGGCAAATCAAAATCTTTAATCCAGGGCTTAGCCTTTAGAATCATGATTTAATCTATAACAAGGAGACTCCTTAGACCTGTCATTTAAAAATTATGCTTGCTCTTGTCTCTGATGCTGCTTTAATGCAGCTGCTGATAAGAATCTTCTCCCCACAATACCTGAGCTAGTGTAAGCATATTTTAAAGTGGCAGGTCTAATTTCCAACTCCAGCCTCAATGTTATGAATATAAATCTTCAGCTAGAGAAGTAAACATCCTGTGGAGTTCTGGTCAGTGATTCATTCTTCTCAATCCTCAGTTCAGAAGCCCAAGGAGGAACCTGGAGAGAGCTGGCCCTCACCCCCAAACAGGAATGTGCTCACGCACACAGGTTGTTAGGGCGCGACAGGATTTCAATGCAGAAAAACAGAATTTAAATTTACCATCAATTGTCCATTATTTTTGTCATATGTTAGAAGCAGATGCTTATAATGATCTTTGTAACTGCTTCTTACTAGCTGCATGATAGTTATCAGGTGAGTAGTCACTTGGCGAGAAATGAGTCCATCTAATCAGAGAGAATAATAGTATACATAAGTGAACAATATTTAGGTATTAAGAGAAGTATGCTTGAAGTAGAAATTACTTATGGACATTGGAAATTATCATTTGAAGTGACTGGATTAGAGCCATCTAGGCTTATAATTCCTCAATACTCACTTAAGAAGACTAGCTCTGTTCTAAACCTGAACCCCACCTTACGTAGATACAGCTATGACTCTAATACAAACTGGAGAAGCTCAGAAACTCTAGGCCAAAATTGGAACTAGAAACATATCAGAGTATCTCAGAAAGCAAGTACCATGGTTTTAGATATTATATTGAAACAATATAAGGGACAAATCTGTGGAATTAGAAAAATAATTCTCAACTCCAGCTCATTCTAGAAGTTTTGACAAGTTACTAATGTATCTCAACATAAGGTTCTAACTTTGCCATAGAATTTTATTTTGTGGGAGGATGAGTACAAAATAATATATTTAATACTGAAAGTATAAAATCTAGTGTGAAGTTCCACAGCTTCCATTGTGAACGTAGATTCTAACCATGTGGAAGTTTGTTGAGTTGTAGAGTCTTTGGGTCTGGTTTATTTCACTATGTGATTTTTAGTTCAATTTTTATAACAATATTTAAATTTTTAATTATAAGATAAAAGAATCCTCAGTAACAAAGAATCCTCAGTAACAAATATTGAAAATGTTTTTTAAACATCAATTAAGTCAATGAAACCTACAGAAAATGGACATTCCTTAAGAAAAAAATTAGGGATTGCAAACGGGTGCACTTACTGTGGAAATCACTATGGAACACTCTCTGAAAGCTAAAAGTTGATCTACTATATGGCAGAACTATCTCCTTCTATGACATAAGCCGAAAGGACTCAATATTGTACTCCTCAGGTACTTGCTCAGCCATGTCCATTGCTGCTGTATTCTCAATAGATAGCAAACGGACATAAGTTAAAGTCCTTCAACTAAAACGTGGATAATGAAAATGTGGTCCATGTATACAACAGGATACTATTCAGCTGTAATGGAAAAGGCTACATGTTTTCTCTTATTTGTGATTCTTGCCCCCACATCACACAAAGCTAGCATAATCTAAAAAATTTGCATAAATTAGGAAAGCAAAAAGGGATTGCGGTGGTGGGCTTCTGAGAACAAGATAGTAGGACATGACACTATAAAGGGACATGACACTAAGAAGATGAAGGAGGTGAGTTTATCTGCTAAGGGAGGACAATACTGACAGAGGACAATGTAGAAAGGAGAACTGAAGAATACTAAGAGTGATCGAAAAAGTCATAGGGAAGCATTCTAATTTCTGCTAGTTCTAAAAATAAATATAATATATACATAAAAGTCTACATATCTATGTAAGTAAATAATTTATCTGAAGTTACACCACTTGAGATATTAATGTCTCACCCCTAAGAAACATAGACTCTCTAATAAAAATCCTAGTGCCAAGCACAAGGCACCTTCTTTCAAGTTGTTGGTCATAGGAGTGCAAGAGATTACTCACTCCCCCAAACAATATAGACTATTATCATTGCCCTTAGCACCTTCCAAACTCACCAAACACCTTGGACACAGGATTTGGAGGAATAAAGCAGGGACTGACCTGGATTCCTCTCCCTGAAGACTAGCTTTCAAAATATCCAGGGGAGCTATGCAAGTTATCACAGAGAAGAAAGTCATCACAAATCCTGCCTGGCTGCCAAGCCTATGAACCATAACAATGACCATCCATCAAGATATATTCTGGGGGCCCCCAGCCCAAAGTGACATACCTGTAGCACATATATATAAATATATATACCTATATACCTAAGGCTCAGGGAACTAAAAGGGCACCTTATTGCTACTCCAAATATTAAGTTAATAATAAAAACAAAAGGACAGGTTTTAAAACAATAACAAAGTGCACGGCACAGCCAAATCACTGTCAGTAATTCTGAATGGAGTAAATAATGCAATAAAAATGTCAGAGATATGAAATTGAAAATAAAGCCAGTGATAAGTGTTGTGTATGGTGTACAAATTTCTGAAATATAAATACAAATAGTAAAATCCACATAAACACCAAAGGACAGATGTTCAATAAACATGCCCAAGTGTGCAATATTATTACTCTTTAGAGAAAATTAAATCAATGCCATATTGAGATTTTATTTCATACTAATTAGAATGGCTAGATTATCAAAAAATGAAAAAGATAAAAAAATACCAAGTGCAACAGCACACAAGTGCAGCCATAGGACTTGGGGAAATCGAGGTAATAGTATCTTAAATTCTAGTTCAGTTTTATAGTGAACATAGTCTCAAAATTACAAACAAAAATGTCTCATAATACTATTGGTGAGGATGCGGATTAGTTAATAGCCTCATACATTGAAGATGAAAATGCAAAGTGGTACCACCAGAGCTGAAGGAGTTTGCAACCCCATTGGAAGTACAATAATATCAACCAACCAGACTGCCCCCTCACCCAGAGCTCTCAGGGACTAAACCACCAACCAAAGAGTACACATGAAGGGGCCCATGGCTCCAGCTGCATATGTAGCAGAGGGTGGCCTTGTCAGGCATCAGTGGGAGGGGATGTCCTTTGTCCTGTGAAGGTTCAATGCCCAATGTTGGAGAATACTAGGATGGTGAGGCAGGGGAGCACCCTTGTAGGAACAGTGGGGAGAGAGAGATCAGATAGGAGGTTTGTGGAGGGGAAACTGGGAAGGGGGATAACATTTGAAATGTTAATAAATAAAATAACCAACAAAAAAAAAAAGAAAATGAGAAGATTCTCAAAATAGAGTTTTGAACACTATAAACCCTAGTTAAATAGCAAAGAAAATTCAAAATGTATGTCCACTTCAGTGTCACACAAATGTTCATAATACCACTATCCCACATAGTCTAAAGGGTATAAACAAGTAAAATATCCAACAAATAATAAAAAAAGGAACAAAATACTATCACACAATGGAGTGGTGTTTGAATATTAATCTATAGTTTGAAATTAAGAATCTGTTGAAATCTGTTCCAACATAGATAAACCTTAAACATTCCATACGAGAAATAAATTGGTTACTGAAGGCCATAATTGACATGGTTTCATTTATGTAAAATGTCCAAAATGAGCAAATCTGTATAAATGAAACTAATGATTTCCTAAAGGTGAACCATAGGTGTGGAGGGCTTGAAGTAAGAGTTGATTCAGGGTTTTTATCCGGGGAAATAAAATGCTCTAAAATCAGCAGCAATGGCTACAGAATCATGACAATACAACTTCAAATGTCTTTGTACACTTCAAATTAGTGACTTATATGATGTGTGAAATATATCTCAATAAAAGATAAAAAATGCAATAAATAAAATGGCAAGAAATGATGTAACCATTTTGCCGTGAACTAATCAATATGGGTATCAAACACTAAAGGCTGTCAGTTGCTAAAAGATCCCAACCAGATGTTCATCTAACAAAGCAGCCTGGGAATTGACTCTGAGTCAGATTCAGTCTTTGAGCCCAGCTGTCACTGTAAGGAAAATATCAAGGAGACGGAAGCATTCTTAATTGTACCATGCATTTGCATTCAGCCTCATGTGGGGAACATGGTTTAGATAGTATATTTTCATTATTATTTCCTCTTTGGAATAAGGATTGAACCCAGTGGTCCATGCATTCACTCTACTGTTGAAAATGCCCAACCCAACTAGCATTTCATGTGTGTGTGTGTGTGGTGTGTGTGTGTGTGTGTGTGTGTGTATGTGTGTGTGTGTGTCTGTGTGTGTGATGTTTGCATACATCTGAGTTTGTGTATGCACCTATGCTTTCAGGTATGCATGTGGATATGTACATGTGTGCATGTCCATGTGAAAGCCAGAAGTGGATGTAGAGTGTCTTCCTCAACTGTTAGCTACCAAATAGTTTTTTAATCATATTTTATTATTTTAATTATGCATATATGTATAGCAAGAGTGATATGCAGACATGAATGAAAGTGACTGTGGAACCCAGAAGGGGGTATGATGTTCTCCTAGAGCTGGAGTTACAGGTAGTTGTGAGCTACTTGACCTGGGTGCTGAAAACTGAACCCAGGGCCACCTCAAGAGCAGTATGTATGTAATCTAAACAATAATCCATCTCGTCAGCTCCCAGTTCCCTACCTTACTTTTTCAGTCTTTGACTGAATACGGAATTTACTGGTTATCTATGCTGGCTGGCCAGTGTCCTCTAAGTATCTGCCTGCCTCTACCTTCTCAGCACAAGGATAGGAAGTGTGGGCTACCATGTGAGCTATTGGGGGACAAAATCTCTGGTTCTTATGGCTGTGCAACAAAGACTTTCCTACTGACTTATCTCCCTGATACTCAGCCTACATTTTTACCAAATCAAATTTAAAACAAAATGATATAAAGATAACTATTTGAAAGTGTCAGTGATATATTTAATGTAAAAATTGAGTAGTGGTTAGTTTTGCAAGGAAAATGAATGGGTTGCTTGTTCTTATAATGTTTGTTTTGTATTTGTTCTTTAAATACATTTCATACAAGATATCCCATATCACACTCATATTCCCTTCCCACAACTCCTACCAACTCCAATTTAACTCCAAAAGTCACACCATCAAAGAAACCTGACTCCTCTCTCTCTCTCTCTCTCTGTCTCTCCTCTCTCTCCTCCCTCCTCCTCCCTCTCTCCTCCCTCTCTCTCTCTCTCTCTCTCTCTCTCTCTCTCTCTCTCTCTCTCTCTCTCTCTCTCTCTGAGCAGCTATTAATAGTCAATAGCTCCTCAGCTGGGAATGTGGTCTCATGCCTACCTCCTTTCTTCATGCTGGAATTTTATGGTTTGAGCTTGTGCAGATCTTATGCATGCCATTCAATCTTCTGTGAGTTTATATGTTCAAGCACTCGGCTGTGCCCCCAAACACAGTTTCTCTATAGTCATCCACCACCTCTGGCTCTTACAGTGTTTCCACTCTCTACTTAATAAAGATTTGAGCTTCAAGGGTAGAGGCATGATACAGACCTTCCGTTTAGGGTTCAGTTCTGCATGGGCTCTTATTCTCACCATCTTCCCCAGTTACGACTGCATTCCAAATCATTTACCAGATATCTTCTACATGGCCAGTAACGAGCACAGGGATGGACACAAGACTCAAGCTAGAATAGCAGGGAGAGGGGAGCCAAGTCCACCTCTTACTACCATGCATGAGGTGGACAATGCGGTATACCATTGCTGCTACCATGAAGTGAGAATGTGCCGCACACTGGTGTCCACACCCCAGAAAACAGCAGAGATGCACATATACAAGTTACAAACAGTGGTAGTACCGTTTTAGTTCCTGGACGTAGCCAAACCTGAAGACAGACGATGATTCTTTGACTTCTCCAGCTGTGTATGAGACATTTATTTAAATCCTTATTTTAAAGGAAAGACTGAAAAGGATTTATGGCAATCTGACTGATAGCAATTGGAAATGAAAGTAATAAATATGGGAATGAGGAGAAGTACTACTAGTCTTCAGAAGGTAGTCTAGTACAGTGCTGCAAACAGAAATTGAGTGTGAGCTGTATCCATAGTTGAAAATGTTGTTGTAGCCATTCTGGAAAAGTAAGAAATGAGTTAAATTGTTTAAATTAGTTTAATTAAAACTTAGAGGCACAGAGGCTGAAGAAGTAGCTTAGTAGAGAAAAGCTTCCTGCACACACAGAAAAAAAAAAATAAGAAAAAGGAATGTTTTAATTTGCTGACAATAACAGAACCATGGCAGGGGGGGCAGGGGATCAAGAGGATTGTTGGAGCTTAGTGGCCACTAGGCTAACTCCAAGTTCAGTAAGAATTCCTGTCTTAAAAGAATAAAATAAAGAGGAATAGAGCATAGCATGGGACATTTTCCTCTGGCTTCCATGTGTACAAGCACCATAGAGAGAAGGAGAGGGAATCAGAAGTCTAACACATATATTAACCTATCATCTAGAAAATAATCTCAACATGTATAAATTTATTATGGTAATTATTTTAATACTTCAGTTTCATTCTTTATAGATGAATTATTTGAAAAAACTATGCATTTTAAATGTAGTTCATTTGGACTCATCTTGTTTGTAGGGTTCAACAGCCACTTGGGGTTTGTAGCTATTATATTGCACAAAAGGCTTGAGCCAGTCCAGAGCCAGTCTGGTTGGTCCTCACACATGCTTACATTTGTTTTCCCATTCATTTCTGCTTGATTTTCAGTGTCTTTCGTATCACTCCAGTAGCATCAGACACCTCATAAGTTATGTGTCCATACCCTCATTTTATAAGTAAGGATAGCACATAATGGTGAAAACTAGCTTTGTACATAGGCTTGAAAGAGAACCATAAAAAAAACCTCTGAGATATAGAACTTTTACCACAACTCAGTGTTGGAATTTGAGGGGTACACTTGTTCTTTTTTATGCTTGTCTATCCAGCCTTAACATCTGCCTTTCTGAGAAAACTAAAGAAACAACTTTTGAACTTATATGTCAAATACTGTTCTAACAATCTGTCATATATCAACTCATTAAGCTCCTCAAAATGATTCTACTGAGCTGAGAATCTTGACCATCCATTTCCCGAATATATTAAGCCATGGGGTTTGAACTGAGTGCATCTGGAGCCTTAATTCAAACTAGTCACCACTGTGCCATGCCTCCTTTTTGGTCTTGTTGAAGGCAGCATCATGCCTTTTGTGGCACAAGCCAAATGAGACAAGGACTGTATTCCCTGCCCACTGGTGCTCCTGTGGAGCTAGCTATTAAATCCATTTGTTGCCACATTAAATTAGCCTGCCCAGAGTAAAAAGACTATCCTAACTCACAGGATATAAACTTCAATCCAACAAATGGGAAGCAAAAAAGTGATACTTGCAATGGTCACATCTTCACTACAGGTCACCTAAGTGAAGTCTCCAAAGGGGTCTGTGAGGAGCTAGACCTAAAAATTTTGTGAATATACACGTACTGATATAGTGGTTCTTTGCCCTTTTGGTGTGTGGATGGCTAAACATGGTATATTAGGGAATGGTGGAGAGATTGACCCACAGACACTAAGATCTTCAGACTGAAGAACTGAATATAGAACAGAGGAGACAACATACATTACAGCATTTTTAGGGAAAGCAGTCAGCATGAAACTGTGCATAGCCACATAGACACCCACACACTGCTGAGCACTTACGAATACATAATTAAAAATGCATAAGCATTAAAGAAAAAACAACAACAAAGATGGAATCTCTTCCTTGGGTACTGGCAAAAGTGTTAGGAAAATCAAATTCTCAAATATCACTAAGAGTACTATAAACAAATTCAGGTTCTTTCAAAGAAAATTGGCAATACTTAACAAAAAATTAAAATATGGCTGCTTTGTCCTAGTACACTCATTTTTTGCTACTATTAAGGGTGTATGATAAAAGATTATTTACTGAAGAATTTTTGTGCTATTTAAAAATAGCAATAGGGCCTACCATAGTAGCACATGCTTTTGTTCCCAGCACTCAGGAACAAGAGGACAAGTGGATCCCTATGTATTCAAGTCTGGCCTGATCTACAAGCAGGTTCTAGAACAGCCAGGGCTACATAGTGAGACACTGCCTCAAAAACAGTTAGATAGATAGATAGATAGATAGATAGATAGATAGATAGATAGATAGATACATACATACATACATACATACATACATACATGATAGATATATATATATATAGATAGATCATAGATACATAGATAAATAGATACATGCATACATATAGACAGATAAATAGACACATAGATAAATGAGCAAGTGCACATTAGTATCTGAACTAACAATTACAATATTTTCTCATAACAGAAAATACTCTGGAAAAGTATGAGATGAAAATTTCATAAAGACAGGTATGAAGCAACCTTCATGATAACTTGGCATTGTAAAAAGCAGGTACTGGGATAATATGGTAGATTAGAATGATATGTAAATAGCCAGCTAGACAGATAGGAAATTGACCTTGAATGACATAACTATAAGCATTTCCATATATCAATTAATTTAATTATTACAAAAATCTATGAAGGGAATATTATTATTATCTTTGATCTATAGAGAAAGAAATGAAAAAAGAGGTGAAATACTTCAATCAAGCTTATTTTTTCCTGGATAAAGCAGAGAACATGAGTCAAAGTTTTTCATTCTGACAGTTCCATATAATTTTTCTTCAGTGAAACATTATGCTTCATGAAACAACAATACGATTATTTTTTCTAAATGTATGAAACTAATGACCTACAAATTCCTTACAGTTATCTCTGGCTGCCTCTCCATCTAATGCTTCACCAGGGTAGTTCTCAGCTCTCATCTTTGTTGCTCTTATTTCCCCTGAGAGGTGTTCTACCACCTAATGGCCTTCATCAGTACAAAGTATGTGCTAATATTCAGACTACAGTTCCCCTTGTTCAACTATATCTCATCATGGCACAACTGTGTCTGCACTATATTAGAAACATGAAAGAGAGTGTTCATGTGGCCCACCACAAAGTAACCACTGCTACAATCCAACTGTGTCGATACATTTTATATTAGACCAATATTCTAATCATTTCAACTAAAGCACAGGAGTCAGCTTTGGATAATTGTTTTAAAACATCACTAGGTTTGTCCATGACAATCAGACCCTCCATCATACCATGCCATAATTGTCCAATCATAGACTGAAATGCATACTATATAAACATTGATTACATACATGGGTGTGAGTAAGATGAAGCCTAGGGCCAGTGAGGTTCAATTTCCCTTCCTTCTCAGCTTTTAAGAGGATTACAAATCCACAACAACCACAGTGTATTCCAGGATACCAGTGTATTTAATACTCTGATGCTTATGAATACTACAATATCCCTCTGTGGAACATAATTAATTAAGCAATTGATTCTTTCATGAAACCTAAGCACATGTGACTACACTTCAGATTTTAAAATAAGAGTCAAGATCATCCAGAAAGGGTCACCCAGAAAGGCAATATTATTCTACGATAAGCTTACTCGTTATGTTTAGTTATGTGCAAACAAGACCCATTTCATAATCCCTGAGCTAAACTGACTGACACAGGTTCATAATCTCCAACTCAACAGACTGGATCAGTGGACAGTTTTGTTTCATTGGTAAATGCAATTAGTGCTCACTGAACTGGGAACTGGGTAACCAACCATGTGCAGGTTAGCAGAACTTCGAGTCCTGTCTCTGGTAAAGTTGCTCTCTGGCAAGAACCACTTTCTTAGTTCCCTCTGGCCAGCAGACTCAGTTAATGATAATGGGACACAGAGGGCAGCTGCTCCTGCTGACAGGCTCTTAACTGACAGAAGCCATTATCTGAAAATTCTCATGGCAGTGCCTAATGACACAGTGGTTTTCCTGAGCCAAAAGCTATGATATATTATTTACAGATGGAGAGGCAAAGCCTTGAAGACTACAAGTACCACCATCCTTACAGACATGTTAGCTCTATGAGTCCTGCAAGAAAAAATAAAAAGATATTATCAGCAGACACAGAAAGAGCATGGCAGCTTGGGGAACTGGGAGAGTGAAGGCAACTTCTATACTTACAAATTTAAAAATACATTCGTAGTTCTTTTTTTTTTCAGTGCTGTGAGGTATACCCAGGATCACTGACCTATATTCCCAGCCATTTTAAAATTTTGTTTTGAAACAGGTTGACCTGGAACCTAGATCCCCCTGCCTCAGCCTCCTGAGTAGTTGGCATCAAGGCATGAGTCACCTCACCTCATCCGGTTTTAAACATCAGTAAGTGGTCCTGATGAAGGCAGACAGCCAGTGGTCTAAGAACTTAACTTGGAGTGTTTATTTAGCTGACACAATTTTAAAATAAAGATGAGCTAACTCTTGTTTAAAATAACGTTTGGGGGCTGGTGAGACAGCTCAGCTGGTAAAGTTGGGGTTACCACATAGCTTTGTAATCTGAGCTCCATTGCCAAAGCTCATGTGGAGGAAGGGAAACAAAACAAAACAAAACAACAACAGCAACAAAAGAAAACCAAACCAAAAACAAAAATCCTAACTCTAACCCATTGTCCTATAACCTACATATACACATTTGGACCCCACCAATATATAAATAAGTAAATAAACAAAACAAACAAATAAATAAATGTAATAATTTTAATTTAATATGTATACATTACAACCACTTTTAAAATTGACTGTTGGGTATTGCTGATAATTGCTTTTCCTCTGTCCCAGCTTCCAACACTATGAAAGCGAGCCCGTAAGGATGAAGCTTCCAGGTCAGTGCCAGCTTGCTTTCTTCGTGTTCTGTGACTCGGGTATGTAGCACCTTCAGCATTAGGGACTTACCATCAAATTCTGGAGGGTAATCAAGATCAGTGGCCATTGCCAATAGCTTTTGCAGGCTATTTGCTAGATAGGACCTCACTGTTCAACAGCCCCCAAAGAGGAAATCCATTCCTGGCATTAGTGATCATGTGGTGTTTCCTGAGGCACACGGAGAATTGTGAAAACACCTTTTGATGTGGAACCGGCTTGGGTGCAACTTTGACACTGCCACTCAGTAGTGTTGTCTTACTCTAAAAATCCATTTTTTCATAAGAAAATAAAAATAAGCATGCCAGTGGCATATGTCTATTTTGCTGTGACTATTAAAAATATGCATGCAAACGTAACCATTAGCCAACATGTAATAAGATCACACAAAGTGTTACAGGTAAAGACTGTGAAAATTCAAGAATCTTTAGATCTAAAGAGAATGAAAGAGGAGAAAATGTTTTGTTTTGTCAGTGCTCTGGTTTTTCTTTTCTAAAATATGCATTATGTGCATGCGTGCATGCGAGCCTGCATGTGTGTGTGTGCACACGTGCACACGTACACTTATATTTTAGATGTGTATTTATAGTATGATTTGAGTATGTAATACTCCCACAGTGTCACTAATTGAAGGCTTGCACCTACATGGTGATGGTATTCTGGGAGGTACTGGCAACTAACTTTAGGAGACAAACTTTAGGGATATCTATGGAAATTAGGCCACTGTGTGTGTGTCCTTAAGAATCTTGTATTTCTCTTTGCCCTTTTGTCTGTCTCTTCTCTTGCTGGCTGCTCCCTTCCTCCAGGATGGTTCTCCTTTACAACAGACCTCAAAGCAAGAGCACCAACAGGCCACAGATGTGCATGTCTGAAATCATCAGTCAAAATCTAAGTTGTTTCCTGAAAATTTTGTCAAAGTAACATATAACTAACCCAGCTTATATAATACGGGTCTCCATTTATTCTTTGGAACCAATATATGAGTCTGCTCTAGTATATCATATAATAATGTTTATTTGAAAGGGTGGTTTTCCCAAATGTGTCCTTGTATTAAGTCCTAATATTCTCTGCTTGCTATGCAAGGGAGTTTGTTTGGTTGGTTAGTTGGTTTTTGTTTTTTTTAAAAGTTGGGTAAGTCAGTTTCTATTTCTACTGGTGACTAATTAGAACTGTGAGTGATATGATTATTCACTTATAAATGGGTATGAGAGGGGATGGAGAAATAGCTCAGTGCTTAAGAACATTTGCTGCAACCAATAACCTACCCAACTTGAGATTTATCCTATGGACAAGCACCAATTCCAGACACTGTTAATGATTCTCTGTTATGCTCGTAGACAGCAGTCTAGCATGGCTGTCCTCTGAGAGGCCCCACCCACCAACTGACTGAGACAGAGGCATACAACCACAGCCAAACAGTGGATGGGTGACGTTTGGGGACTGTTGTGGAATAGGAAAAAGAAATCTAAGTGGATAGGAACTCCACAAGAAGACCAACAGAATTAACTCACCTATACCCTTGGGGTTCTCAGAGACTGCCAAAGAGCATACATGGGCTGGACTTAGGCCTCCCTGAATATATATATACGTAATAGATGTGAAGCCAGCTTGGTTTTCATGTGGGTCCTGAAAAGTGGATCGACAGTTATCCCAAAAGCTGGTGCCGGCATGTGGGATATGTTCTGGCTTGACTGCCTTGTCTGGCTTCAGAGACTTGATGTGCCAGGGTTGGGGACACCCAGGGGTCCCCCCTCTTCTCAGAGGAGAAGGGGAAAGGATTGTGGGAGAGGTAACCAGGCGGAGTTAATGAGTAAGATACAAAGTGAATTAGTAAAAGAATAAATAAATTTTAAAAAAAGCACCACCTCTGTGAATCAGAAAAGATACCCACTAGCTGCTCTTGTAAATTATATTCCCAGGACCCACATTCCCAGCATCCTTACAGTGTCTCACAGCAGTCTATAACTCCAGATAAAGGGAATCTATCACCCCTTTTTAGCTTCTACAGGTATTACACACACATGTGGTAAACATATATACAAGCAGTCAAACACATCCATATATACAAAATAAGAAAATGTTAAAGTTAATACAGGGAGGCTTACTCAGTATGTGTCTGTATAACACTTGCCAATGTTCCCAGCACATAAAAAGAGCCCAACACTGGGTGATTCCATTTGTATTTTTAGGGACTAATTTGAAAAGCATTTGACTCAAACTAAAAAGAAAAAGAGAAAGAGAGATGGCAGGTCTATAGTTTTTAAAATGAAACCAAAGTAATTCCAAACACTGATAAAATGACATTAAGTGACCTAAATGTACAGATTACAAAATAGCATGCATTTGAAAGGTACATTTGAATAATAAAAAATAATGAAAAACCAAATCACGTCTTTCACTTTTGCTGAATTACAGAACACATGTAGCTCCTTTTACTATATTAGAAAATGGGCAACTTAAAATGATCAGCATATTGAAAAAATGCATTATATACAAAGTTTAGCTGCAATTCCTAAGACATATGGTGTGGTGTTAACATTTTCCATAACTCCACATATAATGGTGTACAGTGCTCTTCAAGATGTTTCAATGCACAGCCAATTTTCCTTGAATTCATTCAAGGAGATCACTTCAGGTTTTTGAGCACACATATCAAGTAGCCATTTTGTACATAACTAGATTAGAATAAAAAGGCTGAGCCTGATCTTTGTCTTAGCAGCAGACTGTGTAATGCAGTGCTTTTCAACATGCAATCCTGGGGCCACCTGCGTCAGAATCATCACTGTTAAAGGTTCATACTTCTTTGCTTACCTCACAGACTCAGAGACGCTCAGACCTGGCAATCTGCATTTACAGATAGGCAGGGCAATTTGTGTGCACCTCAAAATCTGGATCCACACATCCAAGCTAATAAGTTAAATATAATTCCATTTGTAAAGAGTTCACTAACAAATCTTCAATGGTATACTAGAATATTAATGTATCTCAAGCATCACAGACCTTACTTAGGGAGCCATTCATCCAAACACCTTGGTATATTTATGAATAAACAAGGATTTTCATCTCTACAAAGCAACAGACTATTTCACTCCACCACTGTCAACTTAAGTAAAATAACCAATTAGTCATTTAAGAAATAAAACACCCTTAATGGTTTTTCTTTTTTGGATGTTGTTTGTTTATTCAAGCATGCTCCTTAGCTTTGACAGATCTTCTATTTAATATGTAATAATATTTTCTAACTGCTCAATTCATAACTAGAAGTGTACAATTAAATCAAACAAAATAATATTAAATTAAATATCAGGGGGTCTCAATTTGGGATTCCTGATCCCTTCTAGGACTTTTCTCCTTGGAAGAAGTATTTGGTCTTCCTGAGAACTATGAAACTCCTCAAATGTTTTACAGAACATGAAATGTTCATGTTCTTTAGAGTAGAGATGTGTAGCTATTAGTATATTCTCA
The DNA here is from genome assembly GCA_021653895.1 of Mastomys natalensis. NCBI lineage: Eukaryota > Metazoa > Chordata > Mammalia > Rodentia > Muridae > Mastomys > Mastomys natalensis. The sequence continues at coordinate 348,105 of JAJTUV010000758.1, read as the reverse complement.
AGGAAATCAGTGGCACAAACAGTTACATACCACTATGAAATGAAAAACTAGGAAAGGAATGATAAACAGCATTACTCCAGGTATGTCACCAGTTAAAATTGAGTGACTGATTTGGTAAGAGAGAAGGAGAGCTAGACCACTTTCCTCAGGGAAAAGGTTTCTCTTGTGGCATGTGGAAAACTATTGGCAAACCATTTCCCACTAAATCATAAATGGCAGGTGATAGCTAAAGAAAGCCCCATTATAGCCAACTCAGCATCAGATGTGGAAAAGGTGGACCCACAGATGCATTCTCAGGTTATGCCTACACCTGAAGTCTTTGCCCCTTTGGAGCAATAGAAGGGCAGGCTAGGAGAATAACCAAAGTTGAAGGGAGAGTGAGTATGAGCAGGTAAAAGGCCACACACTATGAAAGGAGCAGCTTCTTGTCAGAGGATGTACTCATGTGAGGACAAGGAGGAACAAGCAAAATAGAGACTGTTGTCTGGACAGTGATAGGGCTTCTCCCCTAAATGTTTGTGCTAGTGAATGGACAGTATATAGAGTAAGTGAAGTGTCTTTCACAGTCCAGCATGGGTAAACCCTTCTGGCAAAAATTGTCACTCACAGTTGGGTCACAGGGCTTCTCACTTGTGTGTATAAATTGATGGTGGAGCAGGTACTTGTGCTAGGAAAATGAGTCTGCATTGGTTATAGGGGACAGGCTACTCTCCAGTATGTAATGCCTATAGTTGGGCAAGAGAGAAGGGTGATCCAAGCTTTAGCCACAGTGTTTGGACTGTTGTTGAGTTGAGCTGAGTCTAGAAGGAACTCTGCCTAAGATTCCAGCAAAGCTCTCAACGGGCAATGTTAGCAGGATAGGAGTTAGGTGGCATGCTGGATAGTGAGTACTCCTTGAGAAACTTCATCCTCCATCTCCTTCTGTGTGATCCTCTTCAATAGTCCCCTCTTCTTCATTGTCATCCTGGATTCTGAGATAGGGAAAGTGGCCAGCTCTGAAACAGCAAGATGTTCTTCTCAGTGTGCTGCCTGAGAGGCAGTGTAAGTGATGAGAATATGGACCCTTGAGAGCAATAGTTCAATGGAACTTCATAAAGCCCTGAATGTTAGTTTGGAATGAAAGTAAGATAGGATAGGAGTCAACAGTCTTGACACTTACTGTGAAGAACACTGAGGACAGTGATGGTCCCAACTACCAGGAAATTTAGATACTGAATTTTGCTATGATGTTTTCAAAGTAGCCTTTGCCATCACAAAAAAGATCTATACCATGGTTCCATGATGTGATGAGAAAATGCTGCTACATGATTGTTATGGATTGCTGTCTGTTTTTTCTGCCCCTTCAAAAGGGATCCATGTACACAGGAGAGGTCAGGTGACATCTTGTTAGTCAGATAAGGCTAGAGCCTCTGATTAGGCAGTGGGGAAAAAAGCAGAGCTGAAAGTTTTAGAGAGGGGACAGAGAGAGACTAGACGAAGATGGGAAGATGGGAGAGACAAGATGGAACCTGACGGAGAAGATGATGAGCCACAACCACATGGTCCTAGGAGCCATAGGTAACTGGGGATTTCTTAGATAAATGATTGAATAATGTAGGGCATATTTGTCCAATATAGGTATACAGCTTTTATCTATATCAATTGAGTTTTGAGTTCTTTGTGTGGGCATATTGGGGGTTGAATATTAACTGTTATAAATCTGGCTGGTAAATTACAACCCTTTGGAGTTTTCATTTTGGGGAGCTATAGGATGAGAGACAGCAGCAGCCAGTTTAGGTAGGCTAGCATCAGGGGCATGGATGTTTTGGGAAGTGCTAGCAGTTTGTTAAGCAGCAGCAAACCTCTGGAATCTGGGCAGACCTATGCTTGGTGCTCCCCACTGTGGAGTACACTCTACACATGGTAGCAGAAGAAAAAACATTCTGGTTTATTTTACAATCCAATGAAGTAAATAGGGCAAGTTGGTACCGTCTTGTACTTCCAACTACTCCAGAGGTTTTGCAAGTTAGAAAGTTCAAGGCTTATCTGGGAAATTTAGTGAGATTCTATCATCAAAATTTGGCAGAGGGGATAAGGTGACTGGGATCCAGCTCAATGGAAGACACTCAAGTAAGCTCTAGGTTCAGCCTTTAGCATTAGAAATAACAACAGCAACAAATAGCCAGACATAGTGGTGTGTGCCAATAATTCCAGAATATGGGAGGCAGAGAAAGCCAGGTCAGAAGTTCAAAGTCATCCTCAGCTACATAGTGAGTTTGAGACCAATCGTGTCTACGTCAGACTATAAACAAGAATTCCTGGAAGGAAGCTGTGTATGCAAAGCCTGGATGATTTAATAAAAGTATAGTGATTCAGAGGCAGAGAGACTTTGCTGGTAGAGAGTCTAATGACAAGTTAATCTTGCCCTGCCTTTATTAGCCTAACATCTCGTGACTGACAGATAAAAATCCTCTGAAGTTTGAACAGACACTTGGTTTCCACCAATCAAGTGAGAATGCTGCCCGTTAGCACAGGAAGCCTATAGCAGAGGCTTTGTTATAACTTATGTACCCAATGTACCCACAAATGTATTTGAAAACTTTCATGATGTACGGTTTTCTTTGTTCCGTTATTACAACAACATTGCCACCTTAGTGGATAGAATATGGAATTTGAAGAGAACAAAATCTATGCTCCCAAGCCATGGTCATTTAGCTTGAAAATAAACTGTTCATAACCATGTCTCAGTTCCCTGACATGATGCATGTGACCCTACCAGGGTGCATCCTCCTGACCTCGCTCTTCTTTGGACTCCTTGTTTTCATTTTCTTCATTTGTTGCTCAAGGAAAACTGATCTTCTCTAGTATTTCCAACTTGAAGATTTAAGGCACTAGCTTCTTCCTGACTAGAGACATCTTATTCTCTTGGTAGCCAATAATAAAGATCCCCTCACCCCACCACTAGCCAAGACTTGGTACATAACAAGTTCTTATCCCTCACGAGTCCATTCCTCCATGCTGTATAATGGGATAAAGGGAAATATGTGACTGGAGGAGCTGAGTCAAATTCTTCCCAGGACTGTTAAAGTTGAACAATCAAAGAAAACTTTGTATCTTTGGGTACTTAAATAAAATAACATGAGTTCACTACTTGAGGTCACCCTCCCTGTTGCTCAGGTTAATGCCTCCTACAGCCAGAGAGAATAAAAGCCACTCAGACACAGAACTGAGGCGTTGCGCCTGTTCTATAAACTACACCAGTATCCTTTCAGTAAAACCTGTCCTTTTGCTTAAGCTTACTCAAGATGGATTTCTGATCTCAAACATCTTGATGAATACTCTCATAAGGCCTTGCCCCAAACCAGTGTTCAGTGAAGATTTACTGAAGGCTTTTTCTTCTGAGTTATTCTGTTGCTTTTTCCACATCATTGCTTTCTTAGATATTTTTTAACCTTCCTTCTTGCTTAGCTCCTGACACTTGTTTCCCATTTCCTCCCCCACAAGCAGCATTTTTACTTTTGTATGCAGGAGATCTTTTTATCCATCCCATCAGTGGTGAGTAGTAAGCCGTTAGAATGTAAAACCCTACGACATTTTAGGAAAACATGAAATCTTACTCTTGTCAATCCATATTAGCTAAGAATCAAAGTTATGGGAAGAGTAAAATGCTTTCTATTCCACTTTAAAATATACCTAAACAACCACTTATGAAAAAGCATTTGCTATTTTCACTGGGGTCACAATTTTCTTCCTGATATTGACTCTTCCTAACACAGCTTTCCACCACATTCATGTTACTTGTTTTCTTTTTTCTTTTTTCAGTTCCACAAGCACACAGGAGGATTGACCCCTTTGGACTAGAGCCTCTGATTGTCATCATTATTACTACCCTTGTATTGTATTTCAAAAATAGAATATATACAATATTGAAAGGAACATTTTATCTACAGAGTACATAAAAGTCCTTGATATTTAGAGATAAGATAGTCCTTATAGAATGACAGTTTGATTTAAGTCTTTCACTCAGGCAAACATGATTCCTGGAATACCCTACCAAAGCTGCACAAAAATTAAAGGTCTTGTGATGGATGAGCAAACAGGATCTAATTGCTGTTTTAATAAATGTGTTCTGACTTAGAAATCTATCTAGATTTATCAACAGAAAATCCCTCTGTCTAAATCAAATACCAAGTTATGGTATAAAAACAATGACAAATGTCTTATAATTGGCTCATATGCGAGTACTGGCACCAGGAAGATAAACAGGATGTCAGCATCCAGAATTGTGTCCAAGATTCTGAGTTGCACACTGGTAACACTGAAGGATGGCTGACCACTGATTTACCTTTTACAAATGATGCAGAGTCAGAATATACAATAGTGCAAAGTCTGTCCTTGAGAAGATGTACCTGAAATACAGAACTTTGGGAAATCACCCTTCCAAAAGATGTTAGATTTGTAAAATCTCAGGCTTGTACCATCTTTCTTTGAGCTATATCTTACTTTGATGAGTGTTATTTAAGGTATGGGTCTCAGAGATGACCTTAACAGAATCGACCTGTGAAGTATCCAGGGTATACTCCTTACCAGTTAAATAATGGACATGTTTCTAAGGATGAGCATTCTTAAAACTTCACACACTCTGGTGATTTGAATATACAGACACATGTGTTGCCAGTAATCTAAGAAGTATCTGTTGTTTGATCTTCTCTAATAATTGACTATGTTAGGTCCAAGAGGGCATATCATTACATCTGATTCAGAAAGGGAAAGGAGGTGTCATTCCAGCTTGGATGCTCCTCAAAGAATACAGAAAGGGATGTAGAGCACAAGGGAGTAACATCTATCCCTGGATCTCTAACAAGTATAGGTGCAGAAAGGTAAGAAATCGGCCATAAAAATACAGATGCCTTGTGTATTCCACTCTTGCTAGCTGCCATGATATTATGGGAATCTATACACAACAGTTCAAGGCATTCACTGCCCTTATTCAAACCACCAATTTCTCCTATAAGTAGTCAGGAAGTCACTTCTAACTTTTTTTTCCCCGCAAACCTTTTTTACACAAGCTGGTCAGTTGATATTATCTGTGATTCCATTTCTTAGATCCTAAAGCCATCTTACCACCAAGTATACTCAGCTACATGATCCCTCTTCAAGATCACTAACTCATTATAAATTAAACAGAAGTACTCCAGGAAGAGGGGTGTATCAGTCAGGGTTCTCTAGAGTCATAGAACTTATGGAATGTCTCTACATATTTATAGAAATTATTGGAATGATTTCTTTTTTTTTTTTTTTTTTTTTTTTTTTTTTTTGGTTTTCGAGACAGGGTTTTCTGGTCCTGGCTGTCCTGGAACTCACTCTGTAGACCAGGCTGGCCTCGAACTCAGAAATCCGCCTGCCTCTGCCTCCCAAGTGCTGGGATTAAAGGTGTGCGCCACCACCGCCCGGCCTTGGAATGATTTCTAATCTGCAGTCCAATGATGGGCAGCTGTAAATGGGAAGGTCAAGAATCTAGTACTTGCTCAGTCCCATGAGGCTAGATGTTTCAGTTGGTCTTCTGTGTGAGCTATAAGTTCTAACAGATGTGCTGGCAAGTAAGTGCAAGCAAAACGAAGAGAACAAACACTTTGTTTTTCCATAGTCCTTACATAGGCTCAAAAGAAGGTACCACCCTACCTGGATTTGGAATTTGCTCTGTCTGAGGCTGGCCTTGAACTCAGAGATCTGCTTGCCTCTGTTTCCTAGGATGAAAGCATGTACCACCTTGCTTGGCCCTAAACTTTTCATGGCCACTATGCCTCGAGATCTAAATCATAAATATGCTCTCCATTTCGGATGTAGTTCATTCCAGATACACACTGGGAAAGAGTTTAGCATACATATTATGGCCAAAGTATTTACAGCTACTCCTTCCAAGAGAGAATGTCTAGCTTAGGGCAGAAGAGTAAGCAGTAGCCAGTCCCACTGAGCCTTTTGATTTGTTCTATATGATTGGGAAAGCCACTGGAAGATCTTGTCTTACTCATTTAGTAAGATGCTGAAGCACAGGTCCCAATTCACCAACATGCACATCCTAGCACAAAAATACCCCTGTCAGTGACTGCAATGTGACACCAGCAGATCAAGTATACTTCTTGACACTATAGCTAAGCTTCATTGGCCACAATGCAGCAACAAGTACTAGAGCATGGTTGAGAATAGTAGCAAGTGTTGAGATTCTAACTTTGAGAGCTGCTTATATCCTTTCACCACTTGCTCAGAAGCTTTGTATGCTACAGTCATGGGCTCCTGGTTCCAGAACACAGCTTTTCATACCTCATTCCTCTCTTGCTCCCAGCTCCTCATCACTTCCTCAGAATACATTCTTCCTGGGAATATGCTAGTCTCTGGTTTCTTACCTCAGCCTCACAAACATTCTGTGAGACAACTCCTTGCAGGGGATGCTGCCTGTGTATTATATGATGACTAATAATGCCCCGGGTATTATTGAATTCCTATAGCTGCCCTCAGCTGTGATAGCAACTAAAGCGTGTCCAGACATTTCATCTACTTCTCCTTGGAGGACAATGGAGGGGGAAAGAGTACCCTGGTGAAGACCACTGATGTAGGCAGAGGAAGCATGATCATCCTGCTTCCATGATTGCCACATCTATCATATCTGGTTGCTCCTGAACTTCTACACCACAGACCATCCTACACAAAGAAGCCAGAAATCATGCTACTGGTTTCCTCCATTACTACAATAAAACCCAACTTCAGCAGACATGGCTTTACATGAATACATTTCTTGACTCATCTTTTATTTTCCTGCCCACTACACCCGCCTTCCAAACCAATACATTCTAGCAACACTACTCTTCCTTCTGTTCCTCCAACATACTGTGTCCATTCTAACTTCAGGACTTCGCAGTGACACATTCTTTTGCAAAATCTATCCCTTTCATTTGTCATATCATGTGACCAAATGTGACAGCTCACAGGTTGGGGTGACAGCTTTGTTGTTTGCTTGAGTTTTACTCTCTTTGCTACGAAAATGACTATAGAAAAAAAGTCAACCAAGTTGGTCTGTATTCTGTATGCATTCACTGAACACTTGAAGGACATTTGGATAAGGTTACTTTGTTCTCCACATATCTCAAGTACACATTGATACTGATTGTTGTGACTTGCTATCTTTACATAGCAGTGGTTTATCATTCCTATATCACATTAGATGTTTCTGCATCATTTTTATTTCTTCATTTTATTTAACAACAGATTTGTTTTTGGAATATCATGGTCCAGATAAAACTCCTCTACTGTTGACTAATGGATTATTTAATATTGCCTATCAAATACATTCCTTTATCTTTCAATCAGTAGAAAAAGGAGATGGGACAAATGGACTTATGTGTTTAGTGGTACCATGCTGTTCATCAGCCAGTCTTGCAGATCAAACTCGCAGGGCTGTATTCGGTGAAGACAGAGTAGGGATGGATCTGTACCAAGCAATAAGAATAGCTAGCACTTGCTGGAATGTTCAGTACAGCATGTTTTAATTTTTCCCCCACAGAAGAGCACAAATATACCACTTGTAGATCTGTTTGAAACTAAAAAATTTGGCTGTTCTAACCTTCAAGATGCCTAAGTAAGTGGCAAGATGAATACATGGCATACTGCTCTGACTCCCAAACCAACACACAAGGAGATAAAGACATTCAGATCGAAGTCAACAGCTCAGACAGTCTGGCCCTGGCTTCTCTTTCATAAACACTAGACCACAGTCTTGATGATCATCAGTTTCATGGATCTAATGACACGCTCAGGTCTTTATATGCTAAGCAACCCAGGGTTTAGCCAGGGAATTTGTTTCTACTTTCTTGCAGTCTCTGCTTTATCACTCTGAAAAGGAGAATTTTAGATGACATTTAAGAGTCAGAGTAGATGAGGGCCACTGGTTGAAATTCTACTGAGTATTCCTTCCAGATTGTTTTTATTAAAGTTCTACCTTGTGTGTGGACAATTTTTTTACAACCAGGTTTATATAGATAGTTAACTTAATATCCAGGCCTGTCCTTCCTTTAAGTGTATTTTAAAGGTAACTGTTAACCAGGGACAATGACTGACGTATTTTACATATCAAAGTAGACCCTGGCTCCAGGTTCTCCAGAATACTTCATTCTCTACCTGGCATACCCTGTCCTCAACTTGAACTTTCTGGCCCAGGGCTGGGCTGTTCTTCCTCCAGAGGGTCCTCCCTATATAATCCAGACATTTCAGTCTCTCTGCTCTCTCTCTGTATGCACACTCATTCTCTCTTTCTATCCTCCACTCCTCCCCATGGCAACTCCCCTGGCCTCCATCTTTTGGGCCAGTTAACTTGCCTGAGAGCAGTTTCCCCCAAAACCTACCTTTAATATAATATAGTCTGGCTAGAATGGGCTCATTTCACTGGTGGAGAAATAACGTATCAGAAACCATCATCCCTCAGGGCCTATGTCCATGGCCATGCCCAAGTGAGGTATGTAGCTGTGCACTAGAGCTGCAGTTCTGGAGTTGTGAGGTTCCTTTCTTTCTCTGTTCTTTGTCACACTCTTTCACCTATACCTCTGAAAAGGATTCCTTCAGTGCAGGTTCCACTTCTGAATCCCCTACTATTCACACCCAATCCACAGAGCCAGGTAAATACTGACAGCATACCATTCTATCTTGTTTCAGGCTCCAAGCACATAGGAAATAACTTTCCCTACTCCTATACGCAACACATATCAGTGTCATAAGTCAGTTCATGCAAATAGATGCAGAACTGCCTTCCCAGACAGGCAAATGTGCACACACAGCACAACTGTCAGTACAGATTTGGGCCCATGAAGCAGCCTCTTCATGAGATCATAAATCAACCCTTTGCAGGAAGAAATGAGCTTGGAAACTCATTTGATTAAGGTCCTAGATACTTTTCTCTTAGGGAGATAGAGGGAGTAAGCTTTGGAGAACTTGAGGAAACAGCTATATTAAACTGAAGTTATGGGTAAAATAACTCGGTGTGTATTCTATACAAGATTTTCCAATTAAAAATAAGCAGTTAAGACATGCCTATGCTTACCCTGTGGCCTGACATATGACAGCTAGGGGAAAGGTCCTGAGAAATCAAAATAACAAAGGGAAGATTACAACCCCTGGGGTGGAAAGAGAAGAAGCAGGTGCTGGTACAGAAAGAAACCAGAGCAGATTACACTAATCTGTTTTCCACCGACCATATTTCTTTCATAGATTTTGAGATGACTTATATCGAGTGTGAAATTCACATCCAGAGGGTAATCTGATGATACCATGAAGGGTTATCTCGGGGTGCTAGGCATCCATTACTGTTGCATTTCTTCCTTATTCATGGGGTCTCTGAGAATGTCATCCTCCAGAATATAGAGCAGCAGCTAGAAACAGGGATTTTCCCCCACCCCCTTTTATTTGAACAAAGGTTTCAAATAAAGGTTTGGATGACATATATACATCTGTATGTGCTTATCTGACTCTTGAAACAAAGACACCCTCAAATGAAAACTACAGATGATTCTACTTGCTAAGAAGATGATTCTACTTGTAAGATCAAATATATATTGGGGTCTCAGTCAGTTGAGAAAACAACAGTTTTGGATCTTGTAAGCTTGGTTTCCTTTTGTCTGAGGTATAAACATGTGTACATATGTGCTGTGGATTTGGCTCCCTGCCTGCTGATGCTGTTTCCAGAGACTTGCTTCCAAAACAGCTTCAGGAATAGCTGTTGATTCCTGATGAACTCAGCTCATCTAGCCTTTCAGACAGATCCAGTCAGAACTTTAGTCAAGTCCTGAGTCTTCTAAGCAGAGAGTAGATTAACAGATGCTAAAGCTAGCTTTCTGAAGTCTAATCGTTTTTCTTTCATTTTCCTACCCCTCTCCATCTCTTAAAAAATAATAATTCATTGCTTCAATTCAGCAGGAAGAAACCATGGAGAGTCTTCTTCCTGATTCCTTGAGTATGGGTATCTGGTTATGATTATTTTATAAATACAAATAGGTTGTTCTTTTAAAGAATAATTTGGAAATGGTCATAATTTTGAATAAAGGAAAGATATATGGGATGGATTACTAAATTTATTCTTAAACAAAACATTGCATACCATAATCTTACAATGGTAGAATTATTTATAACTGATGCAAAATTGAAGTTATAATTTCTTACATTGGTACAGAATTTAAATATTAATATAGATTTAAGGTTTTCATTGGCATAAGTTTTTATTGATACAAAATTTGAAATTAATATTTTACCCTTAGATATGGAACTTATGTAAGAATACATGCTTAGGTTCAGTCCTTCTAATAGCTGCTATTACTAGCTGTTTAGGATGATTAAGTAATGCAAGTTAAGGGCCAGATAGTAAACTCATGGTCGTATTAGATTCTGAATTAATTATAATAAGGTGCTTTCAATATTATTCATGTGGAAATAGCTAAGAGTAGTCAAGATTTAACAGTTCAGATATACCTTATATAGATAGATAGTCCTCAAAAGCATCAGAAATCCACAGAATATGACATTAAGTCATTTTATCATTAATAAAAATTTTGACTAGGAGACATGTCTGCTTCTGAAAGTACTCCATGGTTCAAAGAAGATTTTGAACATTATAATCTCCATATAGAGTTGCTCCAGTTGTGGCAAAGTAGTCACTGGGAAAGAATTGCCCTAATTCATCTACAGACAAAAATACTGTCCAGGAAAGGACACATAATGCGGGATAGTCAACAGCTTAGCTCTGTCAAGGCAGGGTAAGCTAGGTAAACTAGTCCTTCATAATTCCTGCTTCACTTAAGTTCTGTCAGATGTTTCTGGGCCAGAAGGCTGAAGATAGCTACTCTAATGTTTTGAGGAATTGGGGATTATCCAGGTAATCAGTTGTCTCTGCAAATTGGTAAAGTTTTGGAAGCTATATTTTTATGCTTCCTATATATTCAGGTAATATTTAATTCATTCTCAGATGTCTGATGGGGTTGAGGACTAGTTACAGTCTCATAATCAGACATAAGTTGTTTAGCATTGAGGAAGATGATATAGATGTGAAGAGATGTTTTTTAGATGGTAATACAAGTTAAAATCAGAACATAATTCAGGTATAGGATTGCAAACTCTTTAAGTTAGGATAGATGATAGAGTAATGTACCTAAATTGACAAAATTGATAGATTTGATGTTATTAGCATATATCATACCTTATTATATACATAACAGTTATAACTATGTTAAATGTATATCTAAGGTCCTTTTAATGGACAAAAGGGAGAAATGCAGTGGATTTGATTTATTGCTTGTATTATGTTAATTGGGTTCCCAAAATTATGTGGGAATTTGCACATTCTCGTGTAAGATGCTGAGAGTCCCTGGTCCCAGTTGGCTTTGATTGGTAAATGAAGTTGCCAGTGGCTAATGGCTGGGCAGAGAGACAGAGGAGGGACTTTAGATTTCTCGGGCAAGGGATCCAAGGGAAAAAGGATTTAGAATCACCATGCCAGAGAATGGATAAGATCCGGGCTTAAAAGTGGCAGAAAAGAAAGCATATCAATCATGTAAGAGCCAGGGAAGAGCAGCTCCAAGGGCTTTCCTCAATTGGGACTAGGGTAACAAAGGTGAAATATAGATTTTTAGTCAGTAATAATTCAGGAATATTGGAGGGGAGGCATTAGCAATGTGGAAGTTTGGGAGTTGTCCAGCATTGAGTTGATTAGGTATATTAAATATAAGGCTGCATGTGTGTCTTTCATTCAAGAATACAGAGCATTGAGATAGGTATTGATGAACTCATGCTGCCATACCATGGGGCAATTAAAGTGGATTAAGCATTACAGCCACATGTATGTATTCCTACATCATAGAATTAACCACTGCCTAGAGAACACTGTCCATCAGAGTGGCTTTCAAAGTCCACTGACAATATTTTCATGGATAGCAGCAGAAAGTTTTCTAGTCTGTAACACACTTTATAAATTATGTTTTCAATTCCAATTCCATAACCACAGGAAGTGGAAAGGTTCAAGGCAATTGATCCATTTTACAAAGAGTTGCTTCTTCAAAGCAAACCAGCCAAGACGTGGTTAGTGATTAGAATTCTTCTCACAGGACCTCAAAGTTGGTTGTGGGTTCAGTTTCTATGGGTATGTCCTATCTAGTAAGTATCATTAATATTCGCTGAGGTCTGAAGCAATCAGAGGAATTATTGGTCTCTAAAGTTAAGCCAATCCCATGGCTCTCTTCTGTCCACAATGAAATCATCCTCAGAATCCTTTTATGTAACATAGTTCCTAGCAGCCTTAAGAACAACTGGTAACCTAGTTTGAAATCACGTGAATAGGAGTGTATACCTCTATCAGTAGAGGGTCCTGTTGGAACTGGTTAATATTTCTGCCTGTGAAAGAATTACTATCCCATAGGAATATAAAACTTTCATGGGCCAGACTCATGTCACACATTCACTTGTGTGGTTAGAGAAAATGTGACCTCAGCCAGAATTCATTTACAGCAAGCTTAAGAGGAGGTGTCTCAGGAGAAGATACAGGTGTAGATAGATCAAATCACCAAGGATAACAAGCATTCACTGCACTGTGTTAAATATAACTTTATTGAAGCAAACTGGCTCGGCATGTCATGCTTGAGATCATGTTGTAGCAAGACATTTTGATATTTATTCATGTTTATAGCAAGAAATATTGTATGAATATTTTATTGCAAAATCTAGGAATTCTATGATTAATAGGTGTTGGCCCTGCCTGAAGCAAGCCAGTAAAGTGAAGTTTTGGTTGGATGACTTTTCTGCCTTCCCATTAGTACTGGATCCATATTTCCTACTCTAAAATAACATCAGCTTTTGTAGGGTACACACCTATGCACTCTTAAGTGTACTCTGCAGGTTCAAAAATCTACCAGTTTCCATGACAACCTGTTTGAGTTCTGAGGGTATTTGACATTTTTCATATTATCAATCAGAAGGTAGATTTATTTTATAATAATATAGAATGCCAACTCCCATGGAGTAGAATATATGGAAGAAATAACAAGAGCAACATTGGAGAAATTCCATTTCATAATGCTTCCACTGACAATTTTAAAGTAAGAATCAAACTAAGGTTTCTTTTTTTAAGATACTGTCTTCTAGAACTTTAGATAGATTGCTCTAAGACTCAGCAATATGAAATATTTTTAAGTATGTTTATCAACTATGGATCCTTACATTGAATTTTGAAAATAGGATAGATCTGAAATGTTATGTAGACATGTCCACTCACCACTGCTCACAGGTACAGTAAGATCCAAAGAGAAAAAGTAGAGTGCAAGGTTTTAATGGGCATAGAGGAAGACCTCATCTGGAACTCAGATGCTCAAATGTAAAACAAAGGTCTTTCTGTAGTGCCAACCATCTAAACAACCAATATCCTAACAGTATAGGAAGAATACTCACAAACTTCTTAAATTATAACCTACATGTCCATTCTAAAATATGTGAAAATTTGAAGGAAGTTTTCATCTTTATCATGCCTGGAGTTGCCACTAATGTTTATTATATACTATAATTATTGATAATCTTTTATTTACTTTTTATTCATTTTTATATTCCCAACCTCTTGTCACTTCAAAAAATCTTGTGGATTTGTCATGGAAAATGGGTAACATTATTGACATCAAACTCTATTACTACATTTCTGAAAAATATAAATTTAATATATAAAATATTTCTTGTATATCAACAATATATAAAGTTAATTTGTAAATAAATAGATTATTATAATCTTGACTTTATGCATTAAAGGGATTTATATTACCTTACAGGAATTTACAGGTCTAAAATAACAGAGCTCCAGGTGGATTAAACAAAAGAAATTTATATCTAGGTGATTGCCATGTGGTTGTTTCCTCTAATGACCTCTTTCTTTGCCTTATAGATGGCTTCCCTGTCTTCATATAGTGTTTTCTGTGTTGTTGTGTGTGTGTGTGTGTGTGTGTATGGTGTGTGTGTGTGTGTGTGTGTGTGTGTGTGTGAATCCTAATCTCCTTGTCCTTGTTTATAAGGACACCAGTCATATTGGATTACAAAGAACCTCATCTAACTTAATCATTGCTGTAAAGACACTGGCTCCAACACAGTAGCATTCTGAGGCACCTGCTGATAGGACTCCAACACAGGAATGTGGAAAGAATGCAGCTCACAAACACCAGCCACATGTTGAGACATTTTAAGAACATACTATTAGGCTATCTGAATATTACAAGTTGCAGAATATAGCTTATTATGCTAATAGTCACAATTTAAACTTTAGGAAAAATGAAAAATCCAACTTGATATTTTCCCAACAGTATTTTATTTGCCTAGTTGTCATCCCAGACAATGTGAGCTGAGAATTTAGGGAATTGACACATCAGATCAAGCAGGATAAAGAGCAAAAGCCACAGAACTGATGAATAGGCCCAGAGTGAACAGAAGAATAAGTTCAGCATTGGACCACACAAGTGGTGATTAATGGAAACATAAAAACTCAGTGTTTTACATAGTGCCACTGTGTATTCCATAAAGGGACTAAAAGTCGATTTCTCTAAACACATTCCTCTTGAATTATCTCACTTGAATGCATGGCTATGTGTATGATATTGCAAAAGTCAAGTGAAATACCAAATCAGAATTAATCCTCAGCTATCTTTATAAATAAATTTAATAGGTAACATCATGAAAAATAAATAATTAACAGCTGCATAAACCAAACATCCTACCCTGTTCAGGACCTTATGTCTTAGAAGCAACTAACCAAGCCTCCTTCAGGCAAACTCCTTTTGCTTTGAAGAATCATGTACAATGGAAAGTGATAACATGTTTCTCAAATATTCCCTTGCAGTCTCAGATTCAATCATTCCAACTAACTTTGGTGAGACAAAAATGCTGGTAGAGTGGTGGTTCTCAGCTTGTAGGTTACAACCACTCTGGAGTTGTATATCAGATATGCTGCATATCAGATATTTACATTACAACTCATAACAGTAGGAAAGTTACAGTTATGGAGTACAGATGAAATAATTTTACGACTGGAAGTGATCACAACATGAGGAGCTGTACCAAAGCATCGCAGCACGAGGAAGGTTGAGAATCACTGTTTTAGTGTTTTCTCCAGGAAATCTCAGCACACAGTGCTTTTCCTTGCATAGGCTAGTCTGCCTTACCATCACCAGACCCACAGTACCTCTGCTTTCCTAAATTGTCACTGCACTGTAAAATTCTCCTTGATGTCTCACACTGGCATCAGATGTATTACCTGAACATGTAATACTCTCTTACCTCCCTACATATAACTCTATTGATAGAATGTTTTAAAATTGTTTTTTTTTGGAGATTATAATATAATCATATCATTTCCCACTTCCCTTTCTTCTTCTTCCAAACCCTCTATTTATATATATATATATATATAAATAATATATATATATATATATATAATCTTACATATGAGATGGAATATGCTCAGTAAGTATAGTGTTTTTTGTATGTAAGTTTCAGAGTGCCATTTGGTATTGGATAACCAATTGGTGAACTCTTTACTGAGGAACAGTTTCTCCCTTCCTCAGTATCCCTTAGCTTCCTGAACATCCACTGAGGTTTCCTTTATCCATATATATCTGTAGGACATGAAAAAATAGCATAGTGTTTCTGGTGGAGCACTGGCTAGAAATTGTTGGAGACCCCAGGTGATCCTAAGGGAAGGCACGCATTTCACCATGCTCCCAGACTCCAGGCTCCTGACATGAAGCTGAAGACCTCCATAGAGTGTGGCCTTCCAGTCAGTAGGAAACGCCCCCTAGTTCCTCCACAGGTAGATGGCATGACTACAGACCACAGAGCCTCAAGACAGATTTCCATATTAATGAGATACCTAAAGGCCAGAGGGATGTAGCCAATTAAACATTCCTTCCCAGACCTTCCTCCTTGCAAAAGATATTTAACCTCAGGCCTGCCCTGAAAACACCTGGGTATAGTTTTCATCTTCTTGCCATGACAATAAACATTTTAAGATCATGGACTCTATTTCTCGTCTTTGGGACCTTTCATGGGAACAGTGGGTAAGGTTTTTAACTACCAGCTGCCATCTAATCTCCTGCAGATGACCTCTCTACATTCTCAACCATGGAGGCTCACAACTCAAGCAAGCAAGCTGAGCCGCTGTGACCCAGCCAAGAGAGTCACTGTGCCCTGAGGGACACAGCCGAGCTCATCTTTCCCCCTCTCCTCTTAGGCTGCTGGCCACCAGCCTGTACATCCCCATTTCGTTCTCAGTCCCTTTTGCAGCCTCCCAGCAGCACCTGAGAGCCCAAGGGCCTGAGAACCAACAGGTTCTTTTGGCTGGAGGACCTTTAACACAAGAGCTCTGGGGGGGACCTCAGACTGTGCTCCCCCACTCCTGGCAGAGTCCTGTGGCTTTGCACAGCCCAGTGTCCGTCCGCACCAGTGTGGAGTGTGGCAAGATAGAGGCGGGACCAACACATCAACCCAATAGGACACGCACACTACAACCCAACACATATCATCACATCTATTGCTATTGTCCTTGTTCAGCTCTTGTCAAGACAAGAAATGGCATATTTAATTGTTATTCTTGATATTGTGAGAATCTCAGAACATAGACAATCTTGGTTTTGGTTGCCCTGCTAAACCTAATCTTATGCCTGGGTCTCAGTGAGTTTTTGTTGAATGAATGAAGAACAATACTGTTACTCCAGAGATGATATAAAAGACTCAGTCCATAAAACTGTTGTTGATGCAACATGAATAGAAATCCCAACTTATAATACATTTTTGCAAGGTTTTTATGAGCATAAAGTACAGCAGATTCAGTGGTATGGAATCCACACACATATTCAAACCAGACATAAAACTAATCTTAGTTATTGGCTCAGTACATTGCTCTTTTACAAAAAGAAAAGGTCTAGAGAGTTCTAGAAATTAGCACAAATGATAATAACAAGATGTGGACCAGGACATAGACCTTACAACTTTCATTCAACCATTTGGTAGAATGAATTCAGAACTAACAAATATGCCTGATACCTGTAATATATGAACAAATAAGAAAAATTAGGTTTTAGTACTCCATAATCTTTGTAATATATATATATATATATAAATATAAGATACTATTATATGAACTATTCACATGATAGAAGACAGATTAAAATGGTTTATAAAAATTTATAGTGACTTATACATATAGTGGTAAGCAAAGTCTCTCTGAGGAGACAGAATTTGAGCTAAAGTTAAGAACATTTGAATTTTGTGAAGCTCTGAGGAAGCAATGAAAATAATAAAATAGGAAGAAAGTTGAAGCTGTGGAAAAAAATGGAGGTATGGATGGTTGAAATGTAGGGAGCAAAAAGGGTAATTGTGAAGATAAACTGATGCCACAGGCAGGGCCACCATTAACAGGACATAGGTGGCCAAAGTAAGATGTGTGCAGTTGTCCTAGGAGTTATAAGAGATCCAACTGGTATTTCTGCATTTAAGTCCATTCTCTGCAAAGGAGACACCTTTGTTTCACTAAGTCACCATTGTTGAACTGATAAGTGAACCAGGGTATATATTGAAGAACTAATGGAGCAAAGGAGTCAATGATCCACTTCAAATAATTCAAAACAAAAGGGGGATTCATGGTTATACATACATTCATTTCCATGAAAATTCATTGCTTGAAGAATCTGGCTTGTTGGGACCTCATGAAGCCATCAAATTCTAGTTTCCAAAGTGGTACATTTTTATCATTTTTTTATTGGATATTCTATTTATTTACATTTCAAATGTTATCCCTTTTTCAGGTTTCCCCTCCTGAAACCCCCTATCACATCCCCCTCCTCCTGCTTCTATAAGAGTGCTCCCCCATCCACCCACTCCACCTCCCCACCTGGCATTCTCCTACACTGGGGCATCAGGTCTTCACAGAACCAAGGGCCTCTCCTTCCACTGATGCCCAACATGGCCATCCTCTGCTACATATGTGGCTGTAGCTATGGGTCACTCCGTGCATACTCTTCCAAAGTGGTACTTAAATGAAGATCTTTCTTCACTGGTTTACAGAGCCCATGCTTATTACAGAAGTTATGCATATAGCCAACCCTCTGCTCCTGCATTTGAACTTTGTCCCAGATAGATGATATGCAAAAGAGTGATGCAGAGAAAATGCAGTGGCCTTGCCCGAAACTTCATACTTCACTTCTTATTAGCTTCAGATCAATGATCTTAGGTGATGATATCTAAAGAAACCACCACTGAACTTTTATTTGTCTTATCTATTCTTGTATTTTCAATATCAAATCTCTTGGGATATAGAGAGGTTTAAAAAAAAACATTAGCAGAATCAGGATGGAGAATTCTGCAACATTGCTAATACTCACACTTTCAGGTTTTTAACTCTGTATTTGCCTCAATACCTGTCAAAGTCATGAACTTTACAGTGCCATGTTAAGGGCTCTTAACAGCTTTACCAAAATCCTTCCTCTACTTTTTCACCTAACTTTGGTGCCATTAAAGTCAATCTCTGTGTTCAAATATAAGCTAAAATCCAGGTTTGTACCACTTATTGACAAGTAATCAGGAACAAATAATTTTGTGTTCAAAATCTAAAGACACAACAATTTGGAAATAATCAATGAATTTTTTGCATAGGGTATGATTTCTGCATAAAATAAGGGTTCTGGAGGTAAGGTAAATACTGTAGAAATATCTATCAGTTGAGACATTAGTGCTTGCCTAGAATCAGCTACATCTAAAGCCTCTTCTTTTTTCTACTTAAATAGCTAAACCTCTGCATCGTCCACAAGGCCACAGCTGCCACCACACTGGCTATCACTGAATGACAAGTAGGCTAGGCTTCATGTGCCACTATAATCTATGAGTTATTCTGAACCAATTTGAGCCATCATTTGTTCATCTGGACCACAGGATATAAAGCATTGATAAATCTTGTCTTTTGATGCTTTGGAGAGAAAACAGTCACTTACAAATGTAGATTTCAAGGACAGATCACTGATAAAGCCTTCAAAAGTGACACTTTCACAAAGTTGAATTTTAAGTTCTCCTTCAACTAAAATCACAAAGAACTACCTGGCCTTTTAAGAGCTGTTTGTTTTCTGGAATGTGGTGATAAATCTTTTGGTGACAATCAATTTGAGACAAAATCAAGGAATAACTTACTCTGTCTTATGATGAGAAATTATCAATGACTATTTTTAGCCATTGCTTAAGGATAAAGTAGTCCTTCTAAATAAAGCACTCTACACTTGGCATGAGTAGCCTGGACCCATGGGGGCTCACAGAGATTGAAGCACCAATCAAAGAGCATACAGGAGTTAGACATAGGTACCCTACACATTTGGAGTAGATGAGCAGCTTGGTCTTCATGTAGGTCCCCTAACAACTGGATGATGACGGTCTCTGAGTCTGTGACTGCCACGGGATCCCCTTTCCCTACCTGGACTTCCTGGTTGGGCCTTAGTGGGAGAGGATGTACTTAGTCCTGATGGGACTGGATGTCCCAACACTGGGTGGTACCCAAGCAGGGCTCTCCTTCTATGAGGAAAAGAAAAGGGGTAATAGGAGGAGGGATTTGTAAGGATGGACTGGAGGAGAGAAGGGAGGGGGCTAAGATTGGGATGTAAAGTGAATAAACAAATTAATGAAAAATATTTTTATTAAAACAATGTTTTAATCCTATTAAAACAATGTTTTTTGCATCCCCAGTTCCTCCTAACTCCTTCCAGATCCACTTTCACTTCCCTACCTCTAAATTTTAATTCGTAAAAACAGAAGAAAAAATTGAACTAAAATTTATATTGCCTATATATTCTTCAGTTTTTCTCTTAATGCTTTGAAAAGGCTTTAAGAATTTTTAGGGTTCTCCTTAGATGTATAAGTTGACTCCCATTGCAGGAAGCAGATCATTTTGTAATAATACAAGTTTTTCATGTTTACATACAATATCACTAAGAACAATAAATGTTGGGTTTCATCAGAATTCCATAGCACATTAATAACTGTTCCTTCTGTCATCAAATCTTCCTAATAAATATAGTCAAGCTTAGCTTTGTTTTTATATTTACTCCACTGAGACTAATGGTTTACAATTGGTTCATTCAGTGAGGTAAGACTCAAAGCTACAGGACCCTATTGTCCTAGGCTTTGAGTACCTATTAGAGATCCCCACTGTTTCTCTCTGGCACCTAATCAATTGTATGCAAACAGACTATTCACCAACAAAGCTCAGGCAAGCCAGTGTCTCCATAACTTCCTGCTCAATACTGCCCTGACCTTCAGTTCAAATTACCTGGAGAGCTGGCAAATGAGATTTAGTTCACGTCCTTACCAGCTGAGACTTTGCATTTGTTACAGAGTAATAAAACCTAGCCATGACATGAGTGAGAGGCTTCAAGAACAACAAGGTTCATTTGGCAGAAATAGTTCTGGCCGTTCCATCCCTACTGTGGACAGAACAAGAAGGGTGAGATGTATGCTGTGGCTGCAAGGATCATGAATCCAGGAAAGCAATTCTCAACATACAGAGGTTCTCAGAAAAGTCATTTTAGTTCACAAAATCTTCACTGGCCGAAGTCATTTCAATCTCTGGCAAACATGGGTCTGTAGAAAACTGTGCTTCAGTGTCTTAATTTTCCTATCAAGTTTCATTGTCTACCTTCCTAGGAAATATCCAAATTTAAGTGCATTTATTTAACTGGAAACTTTAGTTTGAAAGCTCAGTCCTCAAATTGCACTTGGGTACTTTATTGTCTATGACCATAGGCAAATTACTAGAAATTAGGTCCTTTAGAAAATAATAATGTGTGAAAGTATAAAAAGCATTACTCTACAATGCAATTATAAATATTAACATTGTATTATTGCCTATAACCAGTGTTTATTATTAATTTAATTATGAACTCACTAATTTATATATTTAACATTGATGTAGGACACAGGAAAGATCTGGCTTAATTCCTTGGTGATAGAATTAAAGTCAAAGCTTGGTTTCCTTGGAAGTACTCTATATACAGGCCAACTCTGCATCTTCTGAATTGGGAGTCATTTAGCAGTGTCCAGCTGTGTAAACAAGCATCAGAGACAAGGAAGGGACCTTTAAATTTGTCTACAATTCCACACAACATAACGACTACCAAATAACCTGGCACCTGTGTGCCACAATGAGATTCATAATAGTGTTCCCAACATGCCATGGTGGCAATTTCCTTGTTTTAGCTTCCCAACAAATATAAAACCCACTGGTTTTGCCTACTCAATTTTCCTTTATAATTATACATTGCTGCTTTTGACTTTCCAAAGCATGCTGACATTTGCCAACTCAGATGTATCATAGCCTTAGTATCCACATGACACAAAGATTGAAAAAAGATGCCATTGCCATGTACAAATTATAATTCACAAACATTCCCCATTACCAGAATATCTACCAGTGAGGTCATATCCAGATTTCCCAAGTAATAGGTATATAGAATCCAAATCATGGAGAAAGACTGGCATATACATAACAATACACACACAATACATATACACATACACATGCACATGCACATATATATATATATAATTTATAATATATAATTTAGATATATATATATTTTGTATTTATGTGAGAGTAGATTCCATTATATTCGCCCAGGCTTCCTTATCAGACCATAGGGAACAGTTGTTGTGGATAGCCCTGATGCTGTTTGTATTTTGATGCTAATTCTGTGTCCCCAAGAGAAGCTGCCTGGGGACTTACACAGGTGACTACAGAAGAACCTTCCCTATGAATAAATGGACTACAGAAGAACCTTCCCCTATGAATAAATATTTCAGAGGACCAATCACTTGGTGAGGAGTAGACTGACTTCCGCATCAGAGAGAAGAAGAGGGGAGGTAGGAGAAAGATACTTTCTTTTGGACAGGAGACAGGTGGAGATCAAGATGTAGGTAGTAGAGAGCTCAATTCAGGTGGTGGAACTGTTGGATCCACTACCAGAGGATTTAACTTAGAATGGCTTACAAATTCGGATGTTAGTTGCTGTGCCCAGCGATTGTGTTACCTGTTAATTTTGAACTAAGTTTGTGTGGTGTTTTCCTTTACAAGGGACTCAACTGAGTTCCAGAGAGAAAGGTACAGTGGCAAAGCATGTGTTTGTGAGAAGTGCACCCCAAAAATTCATGGGAATTTGGAAGCGTGGGGCTAGCGTGGTAGCCACCCACCATTGGGAACTTAGTGAGCTGGATGGAGAGATTTCAAAGCTCCAAGTCAGAGAGTCTCCAGGAGATGAGAGATTGCTGGTGTACTGCCAGCAAAGTGTGGATTGCTTTTTTAATATTTCATGCAACGAATAGTATTTTATTTTCATGTCCAAATATGCAAGGGCCACTTTATAGAAGCTTTTCAAACTATATTTTCACTAATACTTGTACTGGTTTTACTAGACATCCATGCTTCTATTAAGTGAATTGGGTAGTGTCCAAGATATTTCAGCCATGCTCTTTAAAAGTCTTACTTTTTATTTATATTTTTATTATTTTATTTTTTTAGCATTGTATCTGAGAGTTTTATAAAATTAAAATAAGATCCTATTTCTCCCTTCCAGAGGCACTACTAATGTTGGGGTCAGGTTAAGGAACTATATATGCTATGTTCTAATTTTCATACTTTTACACAGAAGAGTAAGTAAATTCTAATATTTTTTGAATCAACTTATATTGAAATGATTCCAGGATGCCTTTCTTTCCCGATACAGTTTATAATTCCTGCTTACCAGAAAGCCCTGCACTGGGAGAGAGACAGAGAAGGAAGTTTAGATCCATTTATATTTGCCTGGGTAGATGAACAAAATGATCCCAACTACTTTCTAGAGTCTGCAATTATTCATTTTATATGATGCATCATTTTTCCCTGGTCATAAATTCAAATTTGGGGGCCTTTGTAAAATGGTTCATTTTGAGAATTTCAAAGAAATACCTCTTCTAAATTTCTTGTACTCTGTGTGATTCCTGATGATTCTTGTCCTTCATTGACTTGTGGATGATGTCACTTCACGATCTTTTTCCATGCCTCCCTTTTGTGTCATTTTTCTCTATGTCTTCAAATGATATTCCATTCTTTGTATATATGTAGCCAAATTCCCCTTGTCTTATTAGACACATATCATTGGAATAGGTTCATTTTAATTTGACCACATCTTTATAGTTCATAACTCCTCAAAAATCATACTTACCACAGGGTACAACACCAGCATACCATTAGCAGGAACAGTTTGATCTGCAACACTTGCATAAAGGCTTTCTCAAATGTTAGTAATTTAAGATCTTGAGTAGCTTCCAACCTACATCATCCAGGTGTGCCCATTGTGTCCAAAGGCTTTTAAGCCCACGAGCAGGACAAAAGGAGAGAAGACAGGTGTCTGACCAGGAAGGTAGAGATTTGAAGGATGAATTAATGAGTAAGAGAAACCAAAGAGTTCTCACAGCAAGCAAAGTTAAGGAAGAAACTGCTTTATGGGACTTTTCAGAAAGAATAAGTCTACTGATACCAATAGATTTACCTCCTTAAGAATTGAGCCTGCATTGGTCTCCCTCCAAGGTTTATAATCTGTCTTGTCATTAAGCCATTATCTCCTGTTATCCATTTGGCCTCTCTAGACACAGAGCAGAAAGTCAAGTCTGCCTATGGCATAAATTTACATTTTCATTCTTCATTTCTTCATGCAAGAAAACAGTCACTATTCACTTGGCCACCTAAGGGGAGATGTGAAAGAGAGACCACAGAATCATCTTTCTGGTGCAGATGTTATTGTGAGATGATCAATAGGTTCATAAACATCTGTTCTAAAGCCAATAAGTAGTTAGCAATGCCAGTTTCACTTGGCATAAAGTAAAGAACAACACTGAACTTCACATTGCCAGAGGATCATGGCCAACTTGACCTAGTCTTCCAAAAATGAAGATGAAAAAATTCACCTCTTTCTTTCTTTGGGCCTTTTCTGTGTTGCTGGAAGATTGTCCATCAGAGATACCTAGCTTCATGATGACACACCCCTTATGTTACACAATGGCTGTATTATTGTTAAGTATTATTCACTTCTCCAAGATTTTTCCAACATTCATGTAGAAATCTGACTGGCAATGATTTTATCATATGAAGCACTGAATTTTTTCTTAGAAAAATATTCTGTATATGGACTGCCTTTTTAAAAAAAATGTGTATTTATTTTAAAGAGAAAAATGACAGACTTTATATACTTATGAGTACAATGTTGATGCTTCAACCCATGTATACATGCAGAATAGTCAAATCAGGCTAAATAAAATGTTCATCACCTTGTCTTGCTTATTAATCATTTTGGTAGGGTGGGAATGAGATAATGCTTTTCAAATCCTGTAAGAACAAAAAACGAACAAACAAAATCCCCCAAAATTCAAAGCTGCCTAACAATGAAAATGACCTTCAATAATCCTATGTCAAAAAGGAAGGAATGGTGGGTACAAACTCAGAATAGCAAAATCAGAAGGAATTTTCTGTACTAGAGAAGACTTACAAGAAATGCTAAAGGAAGTTCAGGACACTACTAGTACCAGAAACTCTTATTTAGTAAATATCCAAAAGTCAGTTAGTGAATGGACAAAATGGAAAGATGGATGATTCCGCGTCTTTATACAGTTCCAGGGATTTGCCTAACTGTGGTAGAGAGGGAATGGAGAAAGGACAGACATAGGTGCACTGAAAAGCTAGAATCAGATGGACTTGGCTCTTTGATGAAGAAGCCATAGCAACCTGGATGTTCAAAGTGTTTTTTATATATAGTTGAACAGGAAACCAGGTTAGTGCATATGGCTGAACAAGAAGACTGGCTACTACATACCGATATATAATCAGGATGCTGGTTATTATACACACTTGAACAAGGAGGCAGTTTTAAACAATCTCTGTAGGAGAGCAGTCTCTGGCTGGAGATATCCAAAAGAGAAAGAGAAAGACATTTTCTGTATAGCTGTCAACATTTATACTTGAACAAGAGGAAGGCTTTGCCATTCTGAGCCCCACTTTTATAAGGTTGGCCATTCCCATGGCTCTGAGGCACTGAGGTGTTGACATGGTCAAACCCATGTGAAGAATACACTTTCTCTCAAAACTTCATTCATCCCCTATAGATGGGCATGTGAGTAGTTGGCTGAGTAGGTAGGTGAATTAATGGCGTAGTAACTGGGTAGGTAGGCAGACTGAAGGATCTGAAATGCTTCTGCACCTTCAAACACATGGAACTTTCCTCATCTCAGGGCCACTAGTTATGCCTTTGTCTAGAATTGTCCCTCTGTAGTTTTGACATCAATGGCTATTTTTATCCCTCTCTGAGGTCTCCACTCTCATGTCTTGTCTTTAGAAAAGACTATTATGATTGCTTGACTTAAAGTTTCAACCTAATTATTATTGCGAGCTTCTCTATTTTGTTCATCACCAGGATCAAACTCAGGGCCTTGATTGGCAGGTAAGCACAGAGCAATTACAGTCTCATTTGTTTTCTACATAGGAATATATATGTGTACATATACTCTTTTCCTGATGTTTGGTTTTTGTTATTTGTTCGCCTACTTTTCTTAAAGTATACCTATCCATACAAGTAGCAATGTTATCTTCCAAGAGCCTAGTATCAATGGTACACAACTCCTAATCATTCTTATATATGGAACACTCGGTATCTTCTTATCATATACCATGGTTCATAGTCTACACCTCAGTTCATCAAATAATGTGCTCAGTAATAAAATTCCAAAAGTTCTGAGGAATTCGTCTGAGGGTTTAAGTAATGAGAAGTTTCCTGAGGCTTTGCTCTCAGCAAGAGGGTCTGGCTGAAGTTCTGTTCACACCGTGCAGCTTCTATTGTCTCAGGTTCTGAATCCCTTTCTTGTTACAGACCAGTAGGCTTATCACATCTGTCCAACTCAGGTATTTGTATGAGCATCTTGGCAAAAAAATTCTTGTAAATGCTTTCCTTTTCACTGCAAAGCCTTCCCTCTATCTAGAGAACATATTATTCACAAGAACTCTATCCTGATTGAGTCAACTCAAACTATTCCAAACTTTCCAGAGGAGAAAACTCATACAGTTAAAGTAATGAATTAATTTGTTCTGTGCACAGAAAACAATGTATTTGAATATAAAAATATTAAATGAAGACACTGAGAGCATGCTTCACTATGTTCATAACAGTCTTATTTATAATGGCCAGAAGTTGGAAACAACCCAGATTTCCCTCAAAAGAGGAATGGATACAGAAAATGTGGTACATTTATACAATGGAGTATTACTCAGCTAATAAAAACAATGACTTCATGAAATTCAAAGGCAAATGATGGAACTTGAAAATATCATCCTGAGTGAGGTAACCCAGTCACAAAAGAATATACATGGTATGCAATTACTGATAAGTAGATATTAGTCCAAAAGTTCAGAATACCCAAGATTCAATTCACAGACCATATGGAGCCCAAGAAGAAGGAAGACCAAAATGTGGATGCTTCATTGCTTCTTAGAAGAGGGAACAAAATATTCACAGGAGGAAATAAGGAGATAAAGTGTGGAGCATAGACTGAAGGAAAGGCCATCCAAAGAGTGCCCCACCTGGGGATTCATCCCATATACAGTCACCAAACCCAAACACTATTGCAGATGCCAGGAAGTGCTTACTGACAGGAAGCCTGATATGGCTGTCTCCTGAGAGGCCTTTGCCAGAGCCTGACAAATACAGAGGCAGATGCTCTCAGTCAACCATTGGACTGAGTTGGGGTCCCAGATGGAGGAGTTGGAAAAGGGACTGAAGGAGCTGAAGGGATTTCCTGCGCATGTGGGGAGGAACAGTGTCAACTGGCCAGACTCCTCTGAGCTTACAAGAACCGAAACCACCAACCAAAGAGTATACATGGAGGGACCATGGCTCTGGCCATGTATGTGGCAGAGGATGGCCTTGTTGGACATAAGTAGGAGAGTGGCCTTGAGCCTGAGGGGTTTCGATACCCCAGTGTAGGGATGCCAGGGCTGGAAGGTGGGAGTGGGTGGGTGGATGGGGGAGTATCCTCATAGAGGTCAGGGGAGGAATGGGATAGGAGGTTCTGAAGGGGAGACCTGGAAAGGGGATAACATTTGAAATGTAAATAAAGAAAATATCCAATAAAAAAAAAACATAAAATCAAGTGCCACACACTCAAAAAAAAGGCCATGCTAATAGGGAAAATGGGTGAAAATTAGAGGAAAATCTGAAACAATTAAAGATTTTAATTCTATATATGAATTCTCAAAATAAGAGGTTGTAGCATCATAATTTACTTACCTCTCTTCTCTACCTGAGTAGATTGATATTAGATTATTTTTGCATGTTGAAACTTAGGAAATGATGTTCTGACTTGCTCCCACAAAAGGTGGAGGATGAGAGGATACTATGAGTATCGCTTCGCTAGGTTCACAAGTCATTGTATTTATGTATGAAACTGGTTCTGCTAATTTACCAGACACCCTAGTGACGTCTACAATGAATGTATTTAGTAGACCATAGTAGTATTGATGAGTTCTGCCTTAACATTGCAATAAGATTGCTGGAATGAAGGAGATATTTGTATGTTTTCATTATCTATTTAATGGTTGTACTTCAAAAATACATTTGTGATTGATATAGCTGCTGGAAACAAATCATAACTCCATTGTTCATGGGAAAGTAATGCTATTAGGAAAAACAGGAAGAACAATTTTCAAAGCCAGAGAAGGCTCATTACTGCCTTTAAAAAAAACAGCAATGTGGTTCTGCACTAAGAGACTGATAAAAAAAAAAAATTAGACCAAAGAGCCTCATTATTAAGGGTGGAGAGTTTTAGTTTTGTTTTATTTTATTTTATTTTATTTTTTTTGGTTTGTGGGTTTGTTTGTTTGTTTGGAGAATGAAGGAGATAGAAATGGCCTAGATAACTTGGAAGCAAACCATTTTATGTGATTTTCTTTCATGTTAAGTAACCTGGATAAAACAATCCATCTAGGTCATGAGTGTCCCAAAGGCTTAGTGTACAACTCTCACATTATATTATCTATAGATTCCTTCCAGCATCAAGAATCCTGCTTCATATACACTCACCCTATCACAGATGTTTCCAGAGAGCACCTATCAGCACTCAGCTTCACTAATTAGTCAAACTCCTTCCACTTTCCTCTGGCTTGTATAGAACTGCCCGGGAGATGGTGAACCTAAGAGCCAATGAGGAATCCTACCGTTACTTTATTGGAATAGAGATATAAAAGGTATGATATGTAAATGAGAGGCTGAGAGAAAACAATAAAAACACAGTTGTTTGCATGTGCAGAAATATCCGAAAATCTTGAAGAAATAAAAATATTCTAAACAAGAATTACAAATGCATAACCAACATGGGGAAATCTGTGCTAGTCTCCTTCTAGAGAATGAATTTAAATAAATGTGGTTCTGTGTGAGTGTGTGTGAGTGTATGTGATATATTAAAAAGTATTTATAACAGGAACTTATTTGTATAACTATTCTCAGGCTTTTTATAGAAGGCAGCATTTTCACATCTAGCCAAGCTTCAAAGCTTGTGAATAATTTTTTAAAAACAACTCGAGGCTATAAGATAACTACTGTTGCTCAAGTTCATGCTGGAAGACTTAGTGGGAAATTAGCAACTAAGGAAAACTCACACTTTCTCTTAACATTCTTCCTTGTGCTATAACTATGTAAATTAGCATGTGCTCATAATCATGTTGACCTGAAATACACCAGACTGGGTGTAAACAAAAGAGTCCAAAGAAAGTAAGATGTGATAAAACATAGTAAAGTGTATATAATCATTTCAATCTTAAGCAGTTTTTGTCATTGCTACTGAGATGTCACTAGTAGCCCACCAATAAACATGAAGACTGGCAAGGAGTACAACGCTGCACCATCTTAAAAAATAAATTAGCAGAGTGTCCAGTATCGAGAAATCAAAGCTGAGTTAAATATCATTGATATTTTCACTATGGTGGTTCCATTTCAAGTAATACAACAAATGTAGCATCTCTTCCTTAAGTTTGTGTAATAAATATGCAAAATATACTGCTCTCATAATTAATGTCTGAAATGTGTATGTGTTTTCTAGTGTGCATACACGTGCATGCAGGCACATGTTTAAATGCATGTGTCTGTGCAGATACTGGAATATTAATCATCAAGAAACCTAGCTTAACCTGTTTGAAAAAAGAACAGTGCTTGGAATTTTTGATTTGCCACATTCAAAAGAAAAACTCACCTGAGAAAGATACATATATCCCTGGAGTTTTGGAGGCAAAAAAGACTGGTCTGACTTCTCAATTTTCTTCTTTCTCACTCTATTTGTGCACCCCTACCCCTCTATACTCATTTCCCATATCCCTGAATCAAATGAGACTTGGCATATTCCTTCCTATAAGAGGTTATATATGAATACTTTTGGTATTCTAGCCCATAAGTTTTCTTCACAGCATCATCTACCACACTCATCTATAAGCTCATGGGCATGGCTGTACTTCAGTGAAACTTAGCTCATCAAAACAGGCAGCAGGACACAGTTGGTCTATGGACCAACATTTGTCAACACTTGAGTACCAAGAGAAGGGATGAACACCAGATACCTTTGAAAGCAAAGCCCTAACAATGGCTGCTTCGTTGATGTTTGAACACAGCTGTTATGCAAAGATGTCTGATGGTTTCCCATGGTTCAGATTAGTGCCATGTTGGGAAGAAAGAATCCATTGGAATTTCTTGAATTCTGCCCAAGAGTACTATTCTGGGTGGAAGGTGGAGCTCAAACAGAGAGATTATCATGGAGGGGATTCACAAAATAAAAGGTTATAGGTAGGGAATGTGAGTGTTTGTGAGGAAGGAGGCATAAGAAAGGTCACTACAAGATCTGACTTAGCTGCTGCCAAAGAGATGTCTTAACCTGTGAGATCTGTCTGTCCTTAGCATGTCCACAGGACATCAACTACACAGGAAGGCCCAAGGAGAGTCCCTGACAACTCTTTGAACCTCGTAAGAAGAATTCATTCAGTGAATACATTTAAAAGAAAATATTTCAGAAAACATTGAATTTTGATTGATTACACAAATTATTTGTTTTATATAACAGTCACAGAAATGGTGCCTCTATAGTACATACATAAACAAAAAATACATTCTAAAATAAATATGTTGTCACCGTACAACACTCCTATGACAGCATCCATTCTGTAAATGCTGCTTTATTTCTATGGTGGTTCTCTAACTTTAGCTGCCAGGCTCATCTAAGGGATTTTATAAAATGCATGTTGCTGGACTAACTCCAAGAGTTCTGGTTCATTAAGAATTGGGTAAGGCCTGAGAGGATGTTTCTAATGTAGTCTCAGGTAACATTGGTTATCATCATCCAAATTGGACTGTAAGAACCAGTGCTTTACACTAAACCTGGTTTCCCACTCGAGCTAGTCATCCCAAAAAGATTAGACCATCTGTGTTAATTGGGTGCATATCAGCACTGTGACATTGTCCTTGTGGTGGGTAATAGGTTTATTTCAGTGGACAACAACTGCTCTAAGGTGTATCCTTATGTATCCCTTCTCATAAAACGGACATTTCTTTTTCTTGAATACACTAGACTTCCCAGCCTTGCCTTGTTCACATACTACATGAAGACAGTTACCTGCCAATACCAAGCATTTCATGTAGTGTCACCATCTATCCAGTGCAAAAAGGGATATTGAAGGGAGTTTGCTGACATATTGCCTGACATTGTCATGATCCATGAGTGGCAGAAAATAGACACCCAGTGAATAGGCAGATTTCCATCTGGCAAGAAGAGGGCTGTAATGAGCACCAGTGTAAAATGACAGATCGTAATAGAAACTAGAAAGTCTATGGGAAAATTAGCTTTCCTCATCTCACATCTGCATGACAGGGGAACTGCCAATCATACTCTCTAGAGAGGAAGACTTATCCGGGTTCCCAGCCACATGCGATGCCATGTTAGACTAAGTTTAAAAGAAAAAGAAAAATGAAAAAAAAAAAAGCAGAAGAAAAAACACCATGGAAAAAATAGAATCAGTCTGTTAGAGAGCTTTAAACAAATGTGGAGCTGAGAAACAAGCTGTCACAAATTGGCACGGAGAATGCAGAAAATCAATGTGAAATGAAAGCTGCCTCTCTCAACAAAATAAAGCAGGCAATTAACTCTTCCCATCCTTGCCGTAGCTCATGCACCATTTAAACCCTGGAACTCAGGTTGCCAAGGCAAGCAGCTGGCAGGGAAGAACTAATTTGGATCTCTTAAAATAGATATTTTTATATATGTGTATATAAACATATACACATAGATGCATGTACAGTCTATATGTAATTTATAGTACATATATGTAAATATATCCAAACTGAGAATGGATATAATTGAGGTTTTTCTTAAATTGAGAATGACATGGAAATAAGAAAAACATCTTTCAAGTCTTGATAATATTTTTAAATAGAAACTACAAATTCATTCATCAAAAATAGAACATAGCTATGCAAACTCCCATATACTTTTATTTTATTTAATTTTGTGCTCTAATGATAGACAAGTAGCAAGTTCAGAGAAAAAAACCTGAAATTGTGACAAGAGTCCTAAACTATGCCTATGAAAGGGCTGGTCATGTGTGTCACTCACTCACTAATTAATGCCAGAAGAGCAGTGGTCTGGATCAGGGTATAAAAATAAGTGGATGTCATAAAGATAGCCCTTAATTCTACCAATAGAATTGAGATGTGTCAGCTGCTGTAACATTTCTGTAAATGGTGAGAAGATAAAGAATCATTATATCAATAGTACTAACTTGTTTGAAAGCAAAAGTCTTGAGAGCTAATTAGTATACTAATATGTGAATAAAGTAATGATCTGGACAACTTCCTCTGTAATAACAAAGAAACTCACAATGTCAATGGCACAGTGTATATTCTGTTGAGCACCAGGGTCCTCTATTAATCATAGTTACTCAATAACTCACACCAAAGTAGGCTTCATTTAGATATGTTTCTAGGCACAGAAAAGAAGACAGATCACAGCAAATACATTAGATGGAGCTCAAGGAGTCTTGTGGAAGAATTGGGGAAAGGATTGAGGGACCTGAGGAAAAAGGAACTCCACAGAAAGACCAACAGAGTCAACTAACCTAGACATTTGGGAGCTCCAAGAAACTGAACCTCCAACCAAAGAGTGAGCATGGACTGTACTTATCCTGATCACCACACACATATGTAGCAGATGGGTAGCCTGGTTTCATGTAGGTCCCCCAACAACTGGAGTAGGGGCTATCCCTAAATCTGTCGACTGCCTGTGGATCTTGTTTCCCTAACTAGGCTGCATAGTCTGGCCTCAGTGAGAGAGGATGAACTTAGTGCTGCAATGACTTGGTGTGCTGAGAAGAGAGTACTCCAAAGGGGGCTCCTCCTTCTTAAAGGGGAAGAAGGGGAGAGAATGGGAGAAAGAGCTGTGGGGATGGGGGCTTGGAGGAGAGGAGGGGCTGGAATTGGGATGTAAAGTGAATAAATAAATACATTAATGAAAACAAGGGTTTGATTTTGAAACTTCCTCTGCAGGAAAGACACAAGTCACTTCTCACAGTTTCGGTGGCCCAAGTAAATACTGAAAAGCTCCTTGGCACCCTTAAAATGACGTGAATGATGAGATCTGATTTCACACCAGAAGAAGGAGACATACAGATGAAATCTACCATGAGATCCACAATCACCCAAATCCATTGCCTGGGCTACTGCAATACTCTATTAGTGTACCTGTCCCTACAGATGTCTGCTCATGTGTTCACACAGAGCTCATGAAGAACACACACACACACACACACATCACCTTCCTCTAGTCTTCCTATGGATACCATTCTTCCATATGCCCCAGTGTGAATATAGCTTTCATGCTAGCCTACTACCCCAGACCCTAGCCACGACCATGATAGGATTTTTTTTCATCCACTCCTGCCCCTCCGTATCTTCAGAGAAAATCAGCGTTTGCATTTCTTTCATTCTTGGGCTCTCGGTAAGTACCTCCCTCTATCCCTGCCGCCTCCACTGTCCTTCCCTCCCAGCGTTGTCACACAACTTTTCACTCCTTCCTAGGAACTGGCATCCTTTTAATTATACTTTATAATTTTATAATTATTCATGAGTTTGTTTAATATCTTTCCCCCTTTATAACTTCACCATGGGAAGGAACAGTGTTGATTTTCTCACTATCTACACACAGTATTTAGCAACCTTCCTTAGGCTAACTACACACATCCACATGGATGAGTAAATTTAGCACAGTTTTACTGTTAGTGTCTGGTAGGGATCAACAAACCACTGAAAATGTGCATGACAGAAAGCCACTAATCTGAGATTTACAGTGGGCAAATCCAAACATTAGAATTAAACACACCTCTATGTCCATGTTTTTTTTTCCTAGTTCGTGATCTCTAAAAAGAATTTATACCCATTATCAGCAAATGGCCTTTCAAATCTGCAATTGGTAGGTCAGGTTACCATTCTACAATGAGAAAATGGAAATGAAGAGAAACTAGGAGACTCACTCCCGTATCATAATGCCATCGGGAAATGATGCCACAAGGTTTAACTA
Source organism: Mastomys natalensis (assembly GCA_021653895.1). Taxonomy (NCBI): domain Eukaryota; kingdom Metazoa; phylum Chordata; class Mammalia; order Rodentia; family Muridae; genus Mastomys; species Mastomys natalensis. Next base: position 314,409 of record JAJTUV010000758.1, on the reverse strand, counting down.
GAGACTCTGACTGGTCATGTGCTTTTCTTTCCTCACCCCTCTTGTCTAAATTTTAAAAGGTCAATTTAGGATATTCAGGGGGGGAAGCGCTAATGAAAGGGAAATTATTAAACAACACCTGGGCCGGTTCTGCTGATTGCCGAGTGTGACCTTCAGTCTTGAATTCATTCAGAAAATCCCCCAAAAGGAATTGATTGGTGGTAAAAAAAAATTTCATAAGTGCTTGGCTTCTTAAATATATCCTTCCCTGCCATCTCTAAGAACCTTGAAGTCTCCATTATCACATATGAAAGCTTTATGTTTTTCAGAAACCCTTATGGGATGCTGTGTGCTCAGTTGGGGGGTTTCATTAACAAAAGGGCCCCCCCTTTTTTGGAGGGGGTTTTTGGGGGGGGGGGGGGGGGGGGGGGGGGGGGGGGTTTTTTTTATGGGGTGTGGGAAGGTTTTGGGTTTTCAAAGGAAAAAAACCCCGAATTAAAAAGGGGGCCCTTAAACCCCCTTTTCCCAAAAATTTTAAAAAATTTAAAAAGGGGTAAACATCCCGTTTCCCTTTTCTAACAACCCTCCAGTAAAAACCCCCCAAAACCCCACCCAAAATAACAAAACATCCAGCTTTTAAACCACTTTTAAGAAAACCCCGCCGCCCTTTTCCCACTTAAACCCATTTTTCCCACCCCATTCCCTCTTTCCCTTTCCCCCCCTTTCCCCGGGGGAAAAAAGTTGCCCCAAACCCCCGTGCCCCCTCTTTTCCCAAGAGCAGCCGTGCCTTCGAAAAAAACAAAAGGCCCCCGGGACGGGCCCCCCACCCAAAAGGAATGCCCCCTTAAAGCTTCATTCCCCCTTCCTTCGCCCGGGCACTAAAAATTTTGGGGCCCCTTTAAAAAAAATCTTTCGCAACCCCAAAATTTTAAAAAAGGATTTTTTTCCGGGGCCAAAGGGCCCCTTTTTTCCCCGAATCTTCTTTTCATAAACCCAAATTTTGTTTTCAAAAAAAATTTCCCAAAACCCCCCCCTTTTAAGGGGTCCCAGAAAAAAAAATTTTCCCCCCCCGGGGTTTGAAAACCCCTTTGGGAAAAAAACAAAAACCAAACACTCCACAAACCTTCCAAAGAATAACAGAAAAAAAACGGGGGGTTTAAAAACGGGGGGCTTTTTTGGAAAAAATTTTTTGGGGGGAAACTTGGTAAAAATTGGAAGGATGAAAATTATCCTAAAACCCCCAAAGTCCTCCCTTTTTTTTTGCCACTTTTGGGGGAGGAAAAAAAAAGCCAATTTCCCCGGGGTTTTTAAAAATTCTTCCTCTACCCCTGGATTCCAACTCCTTTTACCTTTCCTTTTCCTTTGAAAACACACTATTTCTAGCCCCTGCCACAAGAGGCCCCCCCGTGCACACCCCCCCTCGTTCTCATAGAAGTTTAAAATCAGTGTCACTTAGAACAGAAAAAAAAACAAAGGGGCCCCCTTTGGCCCTGGGGGCAGCCCCTCACACAGAGAAGGGAATGCCCGGTGGAATGGCTTGCATTCCCTTCAACTGCTGGAGAACAGCATAAAATATTAAGTTGTAGCCACTAGTTTAGAGTAAATGAAAAGATCATTGTCTTACAACAGAATATTAAAATAAAGATTGGGAATGAATATTCCCAAAGGGGGCGCAACGGGCATAGTGTTATTCAGGAAAAAATAAAACCCCAAATTTGGGGTTTGTGGTTATGGAAATCTGGGAAAATTTTTAAATTTTGGTTTTTTTTTTTCCCCAAAAAAGTTTTTAAGGCACCAAATCACACAAATGTGGTTTCTATAGCATTTGACCTTGAAATTAAAAAAGCCTGAATGTTGCTTATGGGATCGACAAAAATTGTTACTCCAATGAACTTCTTAATCCACAGCCTCCTAGAGAACCCTCTGCTTATATTGGAGCTTTTTAGCCACTCCAAGATTCATAGCTGAATACCTATGCACCAACCCTGGCTCTGCCGCTTCACAGTGGGCATCCTCAGGTAGATACTAAACACTCCCCTCACACAGAACTTCTGACCAGTTCAAAGAAAGAGTGGGTGAGAGTCTAATAAATCTGAAGCTTGTGGGTTTTTGCTTAACTTACTTATGTCTAAAAGCTGGACTATGGTGCTATGTCTACCATATGACAAAGCTCTGACTGGCCTATAAAAAATAAATAATAATGAAACCCATTCTGAAAACAGTACCTATAGTGTTGTTTACAGTATTGACAGAAATTGTTCTTCCTATGAATTTCTTAATCCACAGCTCTCACTAGAGAACTCCGTGCCTATATTGGGAATTATAAGCCACTCCAAGATTCATAGCTGATTGCTTATGCAAATAAACAGTGAAGGACCTAGTTATTTATTTATCCTTTGTATGTATAAAGAATCATCAATATTCTATAACAGGATGTTCTCACCCCAAGATGGCTTTCCCTGTGTGGAGGATGGAATTCAGCATCTCTAGGAAACCAGAATCTGAACCTGGGGTGTACTCTTAAATATGTGACCAATTATCTTCTTCCAATGAACCTATTTCTCTGTCTGTAAAATGGAGACATTAAAACGATCCCCTCATGAAGCCACTGATACTTAAGTGTTTTGCTCTTGGTCAAGGGTTCTTCACGTGTAAGGCATTTTCTGTCTGGTGTCTCTGAAGTTCTATTTTTGTGGTAAGAATAAAACCTATTTCGCTTTTGGGTTCCCTGATAATTTTCCAGAGTCTCATGAGCACTGCCTCTTTCAAACAGGGTGTATGAGTTCTTCTAATTAGAAATGGTTGATTTTTTTTTCCAAAACATAGTTTCAATAATGTGGGCATATGTCAACTTTGATTCCTCCATCCATCAACATGTGTTAACTGAATACCTTACTGCATAGAAGTAGGCATAATGCTAAGAATTCCATGAAATATAAATGATGCAGATATGTTACCTATCACAGCAGAACCATATTCAGTCATTTAGTGTAAATGTGCTAAGCATCTACAATGGGCTATGCAGTCATAGGTACAGGAGTCTAAAACAGGGAGTGTACAAATGATAAAGTCAGGAGGGAAAGCTGTAAATAGGATCATAACACTATGTATAGAATTAACCACAGAGTAGTCAATAACTTCCTTAGAACAGTAAGAAATACAGCAATCTCCTCAAGAGAACAGTCAATGTATTTTTTTAAATGGCAGAAAAATACCTAAAAAAAAATAGATTCTTTCTGCCACTGACTTCACTATGGTCTCTGGGATTCACTGGGATTGGATATTGTACAGCTGGGGTGCTTGAAAGACCGAACTGAAATCTTGAGATGTACCCCTAGATACACAATTCACCATGGAGAGCCCTTTCCAATCAACTGAGAGAAAAGTCAATAGCTTTTCAGCTCTGCAGCAGAGATGAGATTCAAAAGTATTTGCTTTGCTCTTAGCCAACTTTTCCCGTCTATCCAATAGATGTATCCATTTCATCATGTTCTGTACATATACATTTTCGGGCACACAGTCACTCAGTGGCAGCAGATTGCCATGGGGACCCCTTATGAGAACAACATTTAAAATTGCAAACTTGACACCAGATAGCTCAGCCTTACTTTCCACCACCAATAACTCTGCTTATTTTATTAGTCTATACTAAGTTATACAAAGTAATGTTTCATTATAGCACTTCCGTAATAGTAATATATTTTGATTACATTGATCCCTCTCCAAGACATTTTTTTGAAACATTTTTAAACCCTACCAATATTAAGAGAAAAAGAGACAATATGTAAAAGTTTTACAAAAGAGCTCTGAGTCCCTTTAAGATGGTGGCTAACACTGGCATTCTGAAAGCCCACACAGCAAGTGGTGATACAGATTTCTGAGGGGCCACTTTCTACAGGTAATCTGTCTATCTCTATCCACCCCATGCACTCATTCATGCTTTGAGTAGGCATAACAGTTTTTAGTCAAGAACCAATTTCCTTCTCTCAGGTGACTAGAAAAGTAACACTTGAACTCCAGAACTTCTGGTGGCTACATTTTATATTTTGAGGGAAAAAAAAAATTCTGTAGTAGAGACTGGTATGAAGCAGATGTCTAGGAAAAACATAGAAATTTAACATGAAAAAATGCTAATTAGTCTGTTCACCCATTGCTAGTAAAGGAGGAGTAACACTCAAAATAGCTCAGAAAGCTGAACTCAAAATGAAAGCAAATGTCAGGGAAACACAACCAAAAGCTCTGTGACCTGACCCTGTACATGTCGCTAACTGGAGGACATTTAAAGCTGAGTGTAGAAAATAAAAACAAATTATACATATTCCAGTTCCTGATTGTGTTTCTACTATCAATGATTTATAGACATAAGAATTCTATCGTTAAAGTTATCAGTATACTACAAATAGATTTAAGCATGTTTCTTAATTTAAAAGGCTATAGCCTCAATCAAGACTTCCCTTCAGAAGCAGCTATAATCAAGGCACATAGTTTTAAGCTTGTACATTATAATCTGACAGTGAACCACGAAGGAAATCACAGTGTATGAGATTGATGATCATTTCTTCCTATCTCCAGACACTTTTCACAATGTAAAACTATATGCAACAGTCACCTGAATTTCAGACTTCCAACAGTGAGTGGCAAACAGAAAAGACGTCTGTGCAGCCAAAACAGGTAACACAGATATATGCATTTTGCTTCATGAAAGGGCCATCCAATGATACTGCTGACTCTCTACCTGTCATATTTTGTATACTACATTATCTACTTATAATTAAAAATATAGTTAAACTTACATTTTTATTTTATCCGGTGTTTCTGCAGGGAACTGGTTGGCAGAGCAGTTTTCAGCTGATGAATATGGAAACAGTAGAGAGGATGTCAAGTAGGGCCTGGGCAGTCTCCTTTCCAGCCCTGCCCCTTTGCCTCCAGTTTGTCCTCCTAACCAGTTTTTCAAACCTTGCAAAGATGCTCGAGTCTCCTTCTCTATTACAAGGAAATGATGGCTGAACGATTTTGCAAAGATCAGAATGCATTCCAAAGCAAGCCTAGTGCTCTACCAATCTGCATGGGATGGCAGGAGAGAAGAAATGAAACACACGAACTCCATCACATAGCCTCACCCGCTTCAGTGAATTCAAATGCAGCTTTCCCCAGAACTGACACTGGTTTGATTGCACAGAAGTCTGATGCTTACTGATGGAAGTTCTTACTTTGTCCACAGACACCACATATACTGATTGGTTCACCTAACCATATATGTGCAACTTGCTACATGTTTTTTTTTGTTTGTTTTATTCTTTAAAATGTTCAGATATGTATACAGTGTATTTTAATAAAATCCACCCCTATTACTTCCCTCCAGTTGTTCATTTCCACTCCAGGACCCTCCAGCATGTCTCCCACTCATCTTCACATCCTCTTACATTTTTGATAATCCACCTCATCCAATCAGTGCTATCTGCACATTCAAGGGTGTGCGGCCAATGAGTATAGCCCCTCCCACAGCAGGCAACAGCTGTCACAAGCTCCTAGACTGGTAGGGGAGGGCCAGGAGCCAGGACCTTCCCATGCTGGTATTTCGTGCAGCTGACTACAGGCCATGCACGTTCATGTGCACAGTAGATCCATGTTTATGAGACAGCACTGCATAGTCTCTCCCCCAACCCTGGGGTCTTACATTCTTTCTGCTGCCTAAGCCTTGGGTAGGGGGCTGTTAATATAAATGACCTGCTTATAGTTTAATACTTAGGGTCACATATTCTCAGCACTTTGTCTAGTTATGTGTCTCTGGATGTAATTAATCCCTGTAAAGACTCTCCAACAAAGGTCGAGAGCAGCACACATTTGAGTGTGCACATAAATATTTAGAAGGTGGTTTGGCAACATGATCACTTGGCAATATGACTAATACTTTTAACGAATAGCTTTGTGCATAGGCATAATATCAGTTTGTGATACAGTATTTTAACGTTGCTGCTAGTCCTCAGGCTTAAGTGGCCACAAAGACAGATGAGATGCCTGGAATCAAACACAAGGTAGGCAAAATGAGGTATCAGGACAATGCATTTTAAAGAAATCTCCAGTGTCTGGCTATTCCTTTGCTCTGTAATAGAAACTGCCCACCACCATTTGCTTTGAGGACACCAATCCAAGAGTCTCCTGGGCTACAGTAAGGAAACAAAAAACGTCTGCTGGGGAAATATTACAGTTTTAGGAAAGACTGTTTTCAGCAGCTGTAATCATTCTAATTACTTTAGAATGTTTCCTTTTTTCTCTCTCCTTTACCCTCTAGGGCCTTTTTGCCTCCAAATCTGCTACAGAAACAAAGTAATTTAACACAGTAAAAAGCATATTAACACATGATGCAGTTCAGCGGTATGAAAAGCGGCTGGGGAGAAAATGAAGAGTCCATCCCCTGCAGAAAAGGTAGATCTGGGTGTTTCAAATTAAAGAAGCTGAGCCAGGGAGGGTATAACTCAATACAAGGAGAAAAAGGAAGGTCTGGATGTGAGATCTGTCTGAGAGAAAGTTCAGTTCTAAGGAATGAGAGGACAGCAGTTAACTTGCACAACTTGACCTGCAAGTCCAGTTGGTAGCTTAGGTGGCAGTTGGTAGCTTAGGTGGTAGTTGGTAGCTAAGGTGGCAGTTTTAAAATTCTCATCCATCATTGGAAAGAATCATCAGATTCTCATCAACCATGGCTTTCTCTTGTTTGGTTGTTGTTTTGTTTGATTATCTTGTTTGTTTTGCTGTTTGTTTGTTTGTTGTCTTCTTGTTTTTTAGACACCAGTGAAGCTGACATGGCTGTATCAGGGGAATAAGAATGTTGCTGCTTATCCACAAAGGACAGGTATAGATATGCTGTGCTAAAGTCATTCACTCAGAGAGTAAGAAAATCAACCTGAACCTTCTGCTAGAGGTCACTGCATCTTCTAAGCAGAAAAGGAATCCTGCAGAAGATAGCATGCAAGACACGCACAAGGTGCACAGAACAAGGGAGGCATTCAGTAAAGGCTTACTGCTACAGTCCTATGCTCCTGATGCAAGCAGAATGAATGTTGGATAACTGCATGAATATCCAGAAAGAAGTTAAGCAGATTTTGAAGCATAAGAACAACTATCAATGGGTCATAATATACCCATGGAGGCTTTGAGTATACACAGTTTACCCTCAAGAGCAAATATTCATTCATAGATTTACCACTTGGCTTTTAAATTTTGTTTGTTTTCAATTCTTCCTATGCACACATCCAACCAATGCTCTCTAATTTCAACCTACAGTGTGCATAGAATGCCTGCAGGAAAAGATACTCTGTCTGCCATGTATTTTCTTTCCCTTTACTACCATCATCTTCTGTTCCAATTTATGTGCAAGAGTCACCTTCATAGTGACCTCTTGACACATGTAAATCAAATCCTGTTCTTTTGATTACTTACCTCTCCATTACACTCACTTGACCCAGCTCCCAAAACACACACACACACACACACACACACACACACACACACACACACACACATCTTCCTGTTCTCTTAACCCTGCTTCTGTTTCCAGGTTCTATATGTATGACATATGAGTCTATATATGGATCATCACATGAGAGAAGACTTACAGTATTGGCTGAATCTGTCTTATTTCACTTACCCATGATGATTTCCATCAACAACTGGAAAATTTTTTATTTTTCTTTGTGGTCAATCAAAATTCTACTGTGCACATATAACAGTTTTTTTCTACACTCCTCTGCATGGCCAATTGGGCTACCTCCTTATCTAGGTTTTGGTGAATATATTGGGAGATACATAGATATGTGAGAATCTTCATGGAACACTGACAGATTCTTTCAGGTCTATTCTAACTGGTGACTTAGGGTTTAAGAAAATCCTCTATACTGATTTGCAGGTTACTGGGCTTTTAGATATGATGGTGGATGCAAGGTATGTGGGTATAATTAAAGTAAATATCCAACTTTCTTGTAACTCAGGCTAAAACGGCTACAAATCTGTTCAAAATTATTCATTTAACACTTGTATATACAGCCACAATTATAATGAGTTGAGAAAGCGAAAGCTAACTGTGACGTCAGACAAAAGAGGCATGAGCTCCATTCAGGAGCTTCTTCAAGTTGTTGATGATTAATCTGGGTTCCAAAATTGAATTCTAGATCACTTTGGATGGTCTTCTATTTGCAATTATGTGTATATTTTAAATTGATGTATTGCAAGAATGCATCACTTAAATGTGAGGAAAAAATATATATATACACACATATATATATATGTATATATATAATCTTTCATAATCTAATAGAAATGTTTGGTCAGTTTTTCAATCCTCTAATTTACATGTTGCTTGTTTTGAATACAGTTTCAACATCACATTTCTTAAGACAATGATGAAGGTTTAAAAGGGCAATACCCTGATTCATTTCAGTCAAATTCTCTATTTTATTTTATTATCTCATTTTTTTATGCTCATCTGACGCAGCCTGGCCTTCAACTTTCTATGTAACTGAGGCTGATCTTGAACTTCTGATCTTCCTGCTTCTGCTTTCCAAGTGTTAGTAATACAAGTACGTGCCACCACGCTTGACTAAAGTTCTCAGTATCAGTCACCAACCAAAAAAGATAAAGCACAGATCATTTTATTAAGTGAGTTTCTTTATGGATTTTTTGTAGGGTATTTTTGTGCGGAACCTTAGTTAAAAGGAAATGGTGAATACTTCCACAGTAAAACACAGCCGTACAAAAGCTATTTGAAAATACTGACATTCTCTTTGATTGTAAAATAACAACTATAGTTAAGATTGCAGCATACTTCAAATATTCTCTAATAAACTCCTCATTCCTGATCTACCACCATAATGTCTACAAAGATACTTTCCATACACTTTCTCAGAAAAACACATTGTTCTCCCCAGTCCTAGTAGTTTCAAGGCTTACTTATAGTGTATACTCTTCATCTTGTTGCAATTACAATCTCATCCCAAAGAAATCTATATTCTTTCACATCATGAAATATCTCTATTTACTAATCCTCCCATCTTCACAATCCACCCAATGCATTATATATATTTCTGGTATCAGTTTTGACATCAGCAGAGACACTTGGAGATTTTGTAGACAAAGCAGCTATAGAAATGGGCAATTTGAGTAAGCAGAAGAAAAAGAAATGGTTGGTAGTGTAAAATGCAGTTATCTGCCTCAAGCAAGTCATGATAAGCAGCATCTACTTTGGAACACAAATGTATCAAAAAGAAGAGGGTTTTTGTAAACACCAGACATCAGTGTTCCGGTGTCCATTCCTCTTTCAATAGAGATGAATGACTATTTGCTTTGAAGGCACGGCATCAAAGAGAAACCTCACAATTAATATAGCAAAATCCTTTTTCATGGATGCTTGCCTTTTCTCCTAAGACAAGCAATAGCAGAAGATCAATGTGTTGTACAAAGCCATTTAAAACAAAGCAATCATATGTCTGTGTGTGGTGAGGCAGAGAAAGCAGACCAAACCCTACATTGTTTCAGCTCAGTCTGTGCCTGGTAAGCTATCTGCTTAGTTGCATAATTTAAAATCCAAGTCTATTCTTCTGTCTGGACTACAGGAAAACCAAGCAAAACTCATCTCCCATTGGTGGGACATGAGGAATGATTTAGATCACCTTAAACATAATGATTCAAATTATTCAAGACAATAATAGCAGCATAAAATAATCAAAAATAAGAATTAAAATAAAACTTTACAGATCTCTACTATACACACAAGCCTAAGTAATTGTTTTGATTATGGCAAGAGTTCAGTAAAGAATACAGAATGGTACCAGTATAGTGTCTTTAGAAAAAATGAAAACTAAAACAGATTTAAACCACTTATCAATGATTCAACAAAGTCAGGAACTAGATTTGTTTTTATTTTTTTGTTTGTTTTTTTACTCAACAGTAGGTGATTTGTGTCAGTCTTGTTTCATTCCCATGTTGGAAATACCTTACCTCTTTTTTCTTCCATTACTTTGCACTATAGATTTCCCCTATACCTCTACACATACCTCCCATCCCAGCCACATGGCTAGCAGTGTGCCTTCACTCCTTCACCTGGAAAAAGAGAAAACAAAGAGGGAAGTCTATACCCTTACACACTCATGGAAACAGCTTTAACATCACATGCCACCCATGAAAACTTGGATAAATGGTGGACATTGAAGGCTTTGGGTTTGGTTTTGTTGGTTTTGTTTCACTTAGGGTTTTGCCTGGAGATTGAAGCCAAGGCCTTACACATAGTAAGGATGTGTTCTCACCACCAATCCACATTTCAAGTCCAAATTCTTTCTTCTTCAATTTAATGCCTTGTTCCAACAGGATGAAGTCATACTTGTACTACATATAAGAAGATGCACACAAGCATACTTCTCCCTTATTGGACCTGAGGAAGTTACAGAAAAACAAAAGTCTATATAAGATGAAAAACAGCAGAAATGATTACTCTGATAATAGTACAACAGGAGGCAATGCACAATGATGCAGGATGGAAGCAGAGAATAGGGGATAGGTATTCTGCTGTCATTGTTTCCTACCCTAGAAACCTGTTCATTCCTGACTCTAGGAGCACAGTGAATCTGTGATAAAACTTACAGCACAGCAACCTGCAGAAAACTCATCCACAGGATGTGGTTCTGTGTGGTATGAATGCATTGACTGATGCTGAGGTAACCTTCCAAGAGGACTAAGTTTAAGAAGGACTTTCCTTCCCCTTTCCCAGTCTTCAGAATCTTAACTATATAGAGCAGATTGAATGGGTTTAAAGAAGAAAGGATTAAGCAAAGAATAATCCTGTTGTTTTGGGAGAATAATTATGGTCCCAGAGAAATGACTTACTTATTGATTTACTTACTTATTTAACTATTTTATTTTTAGAGTCTTGAGTAGCTTTGACCTTCCTAAGGTGGCATTTCACTCCTGGTCTTCCTGCCACCAACCTTACTTGTTCTGGCAATACAGATGTGTACTATAACACTTGACTCTGCATTTTCTTTACTGTACAATGTAAACACTGTTCATAATCTCTTGTTCTTTTGAAGAACAAATCTGAGAACACTAGCTAGCTTCCATGCTTATGAACAAATGAGGAATAGCTTAACACCAGTTGCCTACTCTAATTGGGATGTACATTCACCAGATTGCTCTTCATTCCTGTTCTTACATGTGGACACCAGGCATTTATTCAAGAATGCTGCACTCATGAACTCCATAAACATCTAATTCGGAGAATTTTGTGTTATAACAATTGAAGAATCTCAAGGTTAATTTTTTTAAAGTTTAGAGCATACTGTCCCTCTTGAGAAGAAAATAGTTCCATAAAGAATAGCAGAGTCTGAAAAGCTAATTGAACTCTTTCATTACATAGAATAGTTCCTCTGGCATGAAACTTGGGAGTTAGGTTCTTTCTTAGAATCCAAAAAGTCATATTTTACTAGAGGAATTATGGTTGGAATGTGTTCTCCAGTGCTCATATTTAAAAATTTGACCCTTAAAACAATGGTGTCAACTGATAGAATCTTTAAAACCTACTTAAGTCATAGAGCTCTGCCTTCACAAATAACATTATTAAGATGGGAGAGATTGATCAGCCATTTCGAATATACACTGTTCTTCCAGAGGACCTCTGTTCAGTTGCCAGAATCCAATTCATGTAGCTTACAACCACTTGTAAGCTCCAGTGGAGCATCCTCTTCTGGCCACCACAAGCAGGAACATGCGATATGGCAGACACTCACATATATGTGTGAAGAAAAAAAATAACCTTTTACTTTTTAAATTAAAAATACTGTTACTATAAAGGTGGGCATCATAATACGCGAGCATTTTCTTGAGCAAAGAATGGGATAAGGCTATTGCCATCATCTAAATGTATCCAGCCAATCTAATTCATTCTATGGAAGAGAATATAAAGGAGAATGTTGGAAGATACTGGCATTTTGAAGCTGAATCCCCTCAGCCTCCAGAACTCTGAGAAATTAGATAATTTTTCATAAATTACTCATTATAGCATCACATTGTAATAGTACTAAATAGATAAAACGAGAAAGAGATTTCATCAAATTCTTTTCACAGCGAAGCTCATCTCTCACTAGAAAATATTACCAGACCAACTACGAAGATTTCAACAGTTTATCTATTTCATTACACATGTATTGCGTGTATGTCTTTTTGATGAAGATTGTGCCTTCTGTACATGCAATGTGAAAGAAATGCCCTTGGAAATATGTATCTGAAATGAGTTAGCTATGAAGCAGCAGGAGGCTAAACACTGCAAGAGGTAAAAGAATATATAATGAAAAAATGAATCAGAAGGAGGAAGGGTTAGCTAAGAAAAAGGCTTTGACATGGTAATCCTTGCAAGTACTCCTAGAGTTTTGCCACTCTATTTTCAGAAATAAACACAGCATCAAATATCCATGTTATACAAAATAAAACACACAAATACAATGATTGAAATTAAGACTTATCCTTACTCAACAGCAAGTGCTACTGCTAAAGCCTTTTAGGTACTAGGATCCAGCCCATCTGACATTCCCACCATCACCTGGGATATTGTCTTCTTTTACAGGGTCAACACATTCTTGGCATCCTGCGTCATGCATGGCTCACCATAAAGGAAAAAGAAGGGAAGTCAAGTCCTTTCTATTTAAGTAGATGATTTGAAAAAATAATCCACATTTATGTACAAAATCTTTGTGACTTCCCAGCTATATGTCATTAAGTTTCAGGGACTCAGTTAAACTTCTATTATAGCTGAAACAGAAGAAAATATATGACTAGCAATCTCTCTAGAGACTCAGAGAATAAGGAATCACAGGAGTTATGACTGTTTGAGCATTTCTGCTAGCCAAGAATTTATAGATATGTATTGTTATGTCTCTTCAAGCAGGTAGGATGTGGAGCCATGATAGGATGTGGAGGCATGAACAGGGAAAAAATGAGTTATTAGCTACTAGATTTAAAAAAAAAAAAAAAAATCTCTGAGTGGAGGCTTCCACAAGACAATGGTTGGTCTGGTTCCATATGGTCAATCCCTTCGCCAGGGACAAGCAAGCAGTAGAATATACTTCATAACTAACCTAAAATGTGTCATAATGAATATGGTTTTGGTGTGGTGAGGCAGTTTGGACTGAGTAAGTAAATAGCACTGAGAAAGTAGGTTCATGCTTCGTTAGGCTGGTTGGTTTTCTCTGTTGTTGAGAAGAAAGTAAGAATGCAGACCCCAGGAAATCTGTCTCCCTAAACCCCAGTGGGGAGCACATCAAACACCATGGAAATCAAGGCTACAGGGAAGGTAATGGCATTTAGTGAGTGCCACTTAGGGAGCTATTGTACAGTGTGGCTCTAATTTCCCTTCTATCCAAACTTTATCTGTACTAGGAAGAAATGAAAAAGTAAAAGACTAGTGTGAAATTTTGTGCACGGAAAAAAAATAAGATTCCAAAGAAATCGAAAGTATTTTACTTTCCTCCTCCCATTTAACCTACAATTACAACTTTTAGGAAAATATGCTTGATTATGGTGACTCTCTTCCTACTATTTCAAACACTAACCTCACTGTCCCTCTCACCCTCTCCTAAGATGAAGAAATTGTTCTCCTAAGATGGAGATTAGCTTATCAGCTCTCCTCCCTGCCTCTGTGAATATAGGGGGATACATCAGGTGTTAGCATCAAGCCCGAACTCATATTCAGGTGATGTGCGACCTCTACCTTGTTACCAAGACAACCGTCAAACTTTCCAGTAATTCACCTGACTACCTCACCTGGTTCCTGCAGAAGACTACGTCACAGGCGACATAAATATTCAGGGCAAGCGACATCACTCTCTTTTTCTCTCGCGCCATCTTTTCCCCCACTTCTTCCCCCACCCTCTATCCAAATAAAATCCACGCTCTCCCGTGGAATCAGCCAGTCTGGTGTGGTCTGTTCTAAGCCTCGCGCCGCAGGAACCCTTTATCAGGCACAGTTCACTGCCATCCGTTTCAAGCAGTGAATGGTACAGATCCTCATTTGTGGTGTCTCCAATTTCAGTTATTTCTTACTAAAAATTTAGCATTTTGTTTCTGAAATAGTTATCAAGTTGAGAATAAATAATCCCTGAAAGTACCCATAATCTAATACATGGAACATTCAGAACACAAATGAACTTTGCAGAAATGGAATAGCAATAGATTGGGATGTATCCACAAGAGCCCTAAATACAACCACAAGGAATTGTATACAGAAGCAACATAGTCAACAAAGGAGATTTTCCTGAGCTGTGTGGACTATGGACTGTCTTAGTCACTGTTCTATTGCTGTGAAGAAGTTCTATGGCCAAGGCAATTCTTACAAAAGAAAACATGTAATTGAGGCTTGCTTACAGTTCCAGAGGATTAGACCATTATCATCATGATGATGACTATGGCAGGGGGCAGGGGTACTGGAGAAGCAGTTGAGGGGTGCATCTTGATCCACAGGCAGAGGGCAGAGGTGGGGTAGGGTGAGATAGGGTAGGAGATTGACTGACTGGGCTTGGTGTGGGCTTTGGAAACCTTAAAGCCCATCCTCTATGACAGACTTCCTTCAACAAGGACACACTCCCAAATACTTTCAAAGAGTTCCATTCCCTGGTGATTAAGCATTCAAATACATGAGCCTGTGAGAGCCATTCCCAATCAAACAACCGCACTGACCAAAACTGAAAATAAACTGATAAACCTAGGAGCCAAGGGCTTCTAGAAGAATCTAGAAATTGGAGGAAGCAAGGAAATGATTCTCTTTTGGAGTCTCTGTGAGGAACCATCTTTGACTTTAGCTCCTTAAAGCTCATTTTAGACTTGTTGCACTCAAATTAAAACTTGTATTGCTTAAACAACTAAGTTTGTAATTAATGTAATAGAGTAGCAATGGGAAACACATATATCCTCTCAGTTGTCAATGAGAGAACATGTCAATGAGAGTCATTTTTAAATGCCTAAGCTTGCTCCATATCTATAAACTTTTCCTAAGAATATTTATACACTATGACTTCTATCACCAATTATAAGGAATTGGAAGCTATCAACACTATTAAGGTTTAACTACATGTTTTTAAATAAGCAAGGGGCATGCAGGAATTGATACTGGATCTCAAATAGAACAAAGCTGCCTATGCTGGTTAGTTTTTGTCAGTCTGATACATATTTAGCCATGTTTGGGAAGAGAAACTCTTAATTGAGAAATGCCTCTAACAGACTGGCCTGTAGGCAAGTCTGTATAACAGTTTCTTAATGACTTATGTAAGAGGACCCAGCTCATGGAGTCCAAGTCAGTAAGCACCATTCTTCTATGGTCTCTGCTTCAGTTCCTGCCTTCAGGATCCTGCTTCGAGTTCCTGCCCTGAATTCCTTTACAGTGGACTATAACGAGTAAGATAAAATGAATGTTTGCTTCCCTGGGTTGGTTTTGGTCATGCTGTTTATCACAGCAACTGAAAAGCAAACTGGAACACTACCAAACCCACCAGGTGATGATCTCTGAATGGTGAGATCACAGAATGACTTACATTTTTTTTAATTCTGCAGGAAACATTTTTCTCTTTTTATAATGAGCATTCATCACTTAACGATCTGTAAATCAATAACTCTTTTCTTATCTCAGGCAAAATAGAGTTTTCATTTGCCTATGGAGAGTTAACTGAGCCTGTTACCTTCAAGGTGTGCTAGATATGGCTCTATTATACTACTACTATCCACAAATCCTATAACTCCAAACAACTTGTTAGTTTAATTCAGCGGGGCGGCAGGACAAACCATAGAATCTAATGTTGGGCCTGTGTTCTCCTTAACCCAGTTCTGCTTCCTGTTTTTTTTGTCCTATTTTGGTTAATGACACTATCCAGCTGCCTAAGCCAGAATGCTGCGGTTGTTTTTAACTTTTTTGCACAGCACATTACATCACTCACCAAAGTCTTACTTTCTGTGTCCTCAATTTCTCTCAAATCTACGCCCTGTCTTCAGTCGCACTTACTGGTGAATTTAGACAAGGTTTGATCATTTTTCTCTGGTCTATTTCAGTGCTTTCCCAAATTGCCTCTGTACAGAATTTGACCAGTTCAACTCCTAAAAGGTAAAAATGAACTCTCACCTCATAACAGCTTTCCTCAGGCTCTTCATACTTGGCCAAGAGTCTGTAAACTGCTTGGCTTAGTATTTGATGATCTGGTTTCCCCAGCCTTTCTGTTTTCTTTTTCATACTGCACTCTGGTGTACACCTCGGATTTAATTGACATAATTCAGAGCCCCTCCCATTGCCAAGCCTTTACACCCAGTTTCCCTGCCTTGCTTGCCTACTTTGTATATCTGATACCTCTTCACCTTAATAACATGATTTAGATGTTGGCTTCTCTGTCGGACTGGACTGAGGTAGGATTCTTCCCTCAGACCTCTTCTAACACGTGCATATAGCTCCAGAGTGGAACGTCAGCACTAGACTATAACTAACTGCTTGTAGAATCCATAGCCTTAACCTGGCTGATCAACGTGCTCTCCAGGAAAACTGTGTTGTGGTGGTTAATATTGACTGTCATGTTGGCTGGATTTGGAGTCACCTAAGAGACTTCGACCACCCTGCCTTCACTTCTTTCAAACCATGAGCCAAAATATCTGGCTTTCCTTCCTTAAGTTGTCTTTGTCACAACAAGAGAGCATAATTAATAGATCTGTGTCTTGTACATTTGTGTCTCCAGCATGTAGTGACTGGCACAGACAGACATCTAATAAATCACTGCTAAATGAATTAAGAAAGCAATGCCTACTTACCTTTAACCAGAGGCTTATTCTACAACATGGATACAACATGTGTATTCTACAATTTAATCCTTCCCCAAATACCCAGTTAGATAATATTGCCATTAATCCCATTTCATAGATAAGAAAACTAAAGCAGAGAGGTATAAAATACATTTCCCAAATTTACCCATTAGATACATATTAATGTATCTTGTCCAATGAATGAATGAATGAATGAGAAATTTACTGAACCCACCTATCGGTGCTCTACATATAAAGCTATGAGATAATCCTTAAGTTGTCAATGATACAGATATGACCAATCCCTTGTACTTTATCCCTCTTGCTTTGATAATGGAGTAAGAAAATGAGAAGAGGTGTTTTCAAACAGAGTTCAAGGTGACAGCTAGTGGGAGGAGAAGCAGGGGACACTTAAAAGGAGTGTTAATTATTCATTAGGAGCAAGTTGTATCTTTTGCCTAGCTGTTATCCTATATGCAGCACACCAGCAGAAAGGAAGTGTTTTTAATCAAATATTTCTCTGCTCTAAATTAAGAACTGTCTCCACTCACTTGGTGACACAGAATCAGCAGTTTTCGGTTGCTATGCTTTGTGTCTAGGAGCAAGAAACACATAGGAACCTTAGCAGGTAGAGAACAGGCAAGTTCTACCAGAGAGGTAGAAAGCCTGAGACAGTAAATCTGAGGGAAAGTCTCATGGTAATTTAGTGTTTGCCTCTCAAGTCTCAAAATAGTCTTAAACAACATGTCTCTCAGTCACAGTGAAAATAACCAAACAAGGATATTCTTTGTTCCGTACCACAAAATCATTATTGCAAAAATGAGGTTTGTGATTGAGGGGAGAAAGGAATCTTCATATAGTTCTCTCTGCCAAAATGAGGTTTGTTCCTGAAGTACCTCACCAACCCAAGACCATTATACAAGATGAAAAGAATGTGGTGTTGAAATAACCAGATATGAGAGTATCATACCCATATTGGCTACAGCCAAGTGAGACAGAACATTTTGCTTTTATATGGCAAAGCACCAATGTAGACTACAACAGGAAAACTAGACCTTCATTAACTTGACAAGCAGAGGGGAGGCAGGAATGGATGACCAGAATCAGACACTCAACTCCAATGGAATCCTAGCTTTGTTTCACAAGCGATAGCCTTGAGAAGAAATGGAATAATCTCATTTGTTATCATTACAACTAGAAGGAGAGTTCACAGAATAATGGAATCTTCCTATCTCTTAATGTGGCAATAGTATCCCTTATCAATATTTGCTTCTGGTGCATAATAGAGGTGAAACTATATACTAAGAAGCTGTTGCAGGATATTAGCCCACTCACCTCTGTCTTTATTGCTGTATAATATAACATATGTTCCCATAAATATCAACTGTGTACTACTTGTTCTCTGAATAGATTCATAGCAGACTCTCATTTTTCTAAATATTTCCATATGTTAGAGGATTCCAAGTCTCATGTTTATGGAAATAGCAACTATAGCTGCAGTCAGAAGAAAATTATTCAAATAGGACTCATGGTCACCGCTAAGTCAGGATCACTGGCTTAATGATTTAAAAATTGTGTCAAAAACCTTTAAACATTGTCCTAGGGCAGAAACTCAGGATAACTAATAACTAAGGGGATCATAGGACAGTTGCCTGGCCAGACTGGGCACATTCCCTGCAAGCAGTGCTCTGCTACAGGTAGTACGAGATGGACTGGGGAAGTTATTGTTAAAAAATTGAGGACAAGCTGGGAAGGAGTGTGGATGTGGGAGATTTATCTAAAAGAAGTTACAGGGAGAAGTGGAATTAAATATGATCAATATATAGTATTCATGCATGATTCTCAAAGAATCAATACATATATTTATTATACATTATATATTAATTATTTATTACATGTTATGTATTCATTATGTATCATATAGCATATAGTTATAGTGTATATCATATTATATGTCATATGTCATATATCATATATCATATTTTGTATTTTTAGCATACATTATACCTGGGCTACAACCCATTTCTTTACTAGATTAAATTCTTATACCCTCCAATGAAAAGTCACAAGATTTAGACAACCGTATAAGCTTCCCACTGGCTCTCTTTGAGACCTTGGAGAAATAATTTAACTTCTTTACATTCCAAACTTCTTGTCTGTAAGAGGATGAATCACATTAGGACCCTACTAGTACCTACTTCTGTGACTGTTGTTCTTCCAAGGGTAACGCTAAGTCAATTTTGCCACCACAAAATAAATAAGTGAACCACTTAGTGTATTATCTCCTTGCTTGCAGGTGAGACAAAATTTTAAGTCAACATCCATGTCTCAGGCCAAAAGGCATCACATTCTTATATTCCTCTGTATGAATAGAGCTAGGGAAAAGGATGCCAGCCAGTCCCAAATGATACAAGGGATGTCAGCCTTCACAGTCAGGGCTTAGACCTACCTGAACTCACAGCTATCTTGACATTCATGTCTAGTGGTCCTCACAGTTTCTTCAAAGGATTGCAATCCATTTATTTTGCTCTTGTTCTTGTGCACTCTTTGCAAGTAATCCAATAAACAGATCACACTAAAGCCAAGAGTCCCTGGAATCCCCAAACTCTCTTTCTAACTTTATGCTCCCTACATATTATCCAGTTAATATTTTCCCTCCAATGACACTATTTCACAGCCTACAAACATTAGCCACACATTCTTAGCATACTTCCCATGTTTCCTTCTAATTTCTATTAAAAGCGCAGAACAATTATATCATCTGTGAGTCACCTATAATCATCTCGTATGCATCTACTTAGGGGATGCATTTGACACCCATAAAATTCTGTGCTAGAACTAAATGACAAATACTTCTTAGGGTCAATATTAGACTCACACTGAATAAAAAATTCTTAACACTCTTCATGGTACTCAATATTTTCTTATAACAATGCATATTTCAGAGTTGTCAAGGAAGTGGTGGGAAATGTAAAAGAAGAAGCAAAAATCACATTTTATAGGGCATTAATCTAAAAACTAAGAGACTGGAAAGGTCCCTGAATTATAAGTCACTGGAGTCATTTTGGAGGCTTTATGCACACCCTTGAAATAATCGCGTAATAATAGTTGAGGTAATAATCGAAATAGCCACCACATATTAAGCGCTGACTGTATGTTGGGGTTCAGAAAGCTTCCCTGCTTCTCCTCATTTGTATTCCAGTCCGCTACAGTGGCTACCATCCCATGCAGAGGACCTGGGAGACCTTTTTCATGCCTGCCCTTATTTCATCTTTAAAAACAAACAGCAGGGGGGAAAATAGCCAAACCAAACTCTATGCACCGTGTCTCCTAGGCTTCAGCGTAAAACCCCATTTCATGCTTCGGAGCCTGTACAATGATGCTGCGCTCAAGTTGCCAAGCAGGGAGTGAGCCAGACCCCAGATGAGCCGCCACCTTCTACCACAGGCTGACTGGGACTAAATTGGCCTGTGGGACAGCACAGCCACTCTGTGCAGGTGCAGAACTGCTGGCTGGCTCCTTTTCTGTCCAGCATAAACCAAGCAGACAGGAGATAAGATGAGTTCTTTATCTTAAAGAATGTTTCAAGGAATTCCCTTTAACCAAAAGGAAGCAAGGCTGGTCCTATTTCCAGTTAGCCAGAGTCTGGCATCTTATTTGGGGCCTTTGCTAACATACTGGGTTCAAGTTATAGAGCCACCAAACTAAACTTTATTATTTTATTTATGTATTTTATTTACTATATTTATTATTATTCACTAAACTTCATTATTTTTATTATGAAGATTAACCTCTTGGAGCCTCAAATGTCTCCTTTGTAACAGAAAAGCCAGCATCCCTGCTTCTCAGGATGATCATCGCTGGAGTGAATGTAAGAATTGGCACCATGCCTAGGACACATGTGTGCTAGGCCCATATCTATCCTATAACTAATTATAAGGCTTAGTGATTCAGACAATCATTTTCTATCATTCAGTATGCATGGGTCAGTAATCCAGGCACAGAGGAGCTTAGCTGGGTTCTCTACTTGGTCTCACAAGGCCAAAATGAAGCCATTTGCTGGGCTGAGCTCTTCTCTGAAGATTCTGAGACATAATGTTTTCAAACTCATCCAGATAGATGGTAAATTTCTTATCTTTGTAGCTGTCTGTCTGCCAGGGACACCTGCTCTCTGCTCCTTTGGACAATACTAATTTATTTTCTATTAATCCTTACCATCTTGAAATCAACAATACCAAGCTGAGTCCCCTACCCAACCCCCTATTCAATCTCTAATGTAGTGCCTTTTCTTTCTGCTTTTAATAGCTTGTGTTATTACATTGAGTCTATCTGGATAATCCAGTGTTCTCTTCCCATTTTAAAGTCAAGAAATTGATAAACTTAATTTAAAGTGACTTACTTATAAGAGTTAACACTAGGTATGAAGATTATATAAAACCAAAATTTTGCCTATTATATGCAAATAAAGCAAATCTATTAATTATTATCCATAGGCCAGTGCTATAGGAGTACATATTATTTCTGTAACTCTAAGGTATGCATAAGAATAAGAAGATATTAATAATGTCTTGGTTATATTTTTCAATCTGAGTTTAAAGTATCTTTAAACTCTTGAGTAGGGTAGGATACATTGTTACCTAACTTTGCAAATGATAAATTATACAGATAATATTTAGTGTTTCACATAGTGCACAGATATAAATGCCAACAAACCACCCATACATTTTAAAAATAAGATTAAAATATTTAAAGAAAAATGTCAGTCCAATGCTTTTTCTTGATCAATGTTTTAGCCATGTGAATATTTAGCTTTAAATGCATTATATAATGCATCTAATACATTTGTTGCGTGTCCTCTGTTTTTGACATCAAATTGTTCTCTAATTATGTTTCAGTTTTGTCATCTGTACTCATTTGTAAGGGACTCTAGAGCAGTAATAGGTTGTGTTTGTGTGGTGTGTGTGTGTGTGTTTTATACTTTATTTTCTGATTTTCTGTTGTTTAATTTGGATAGAAGGTACTGGGGTTGATTAAATTCAGGGCTTTACACAAGCTAAGCATGTCCTCTCCCACTGAGTTATGGCCTCGACCAATCCTTTTCTTTGTATAAAAAGTCTTAGGTATTCAGTTCATTAAATATGTCTTGATGGAATTGGTAGAACTCCAGGAAAAAAGTATTTAGTATTCCAGCTTTTGAAAAATATGGCAGTGTATGGTGAAAGATAGACATTACTTCATTTATGGGATTTTTGACAAGGAAAGCTATGAACTGAACCCATTGAGGTCACACAAGTTACTCTGGGTCTTAGTCATTCTGAGACTGATATATACAGCAATGTCAATTGCAGAAAGCTGTGTCTGTCACATATAGTTCTTGGTTATCTCTAACGAAAATCCCTTATAAAATATAAGAACGAATCAAAGGGACTCATGATCTTTCTAGCTTTTTTTCTTCAACACATTCTCCCAGTGTGCACTACAAACAACTGACAAATGGAACCTTATAAAAACGTTTTTATAGAGCAAGGAAAATAATCCAGTGAAGAGGCAAGAAATAGGGGAAATATTTGCCAGCTATAAATCTGAGTAAGGATTAATATTTAGAATACATAAAGGAATAAAAAACAACAATATAAAATATAAGATAACTCAGTCAATAAATGAGCTATAAATATGAACAGGGTTCTCAAAATTATCAGTGACTAATAAATACTTGGAAAAAAGTGTTCAAAATCAACAGCCATTAGGGAAATACAAATTGAACCTACTTTATACGGGAGCAGACCAGCTAGGTGTCTGCCCCAGCCAAAAGGACCAAGCAAGGATTGAACCTACTGTAAAATTCCAATCTCACCCCAGTTAAAATGACTACCATCAAGAGAACAAACAATAAAGACTGTTGACAAGAGTACAGGGGAAAGAAACATTGATTCACTGTTGGT
Organism: Mastomys natalensis; assembly: GCA_021653895.1. NCBI lineage: Eukaryota > Metazoa > Chordata > Mammalia > Rodentia > Muridae > Mastomys > Mastomys natalensis. The sequence continues at coordinate 291,679 of JAJTUV010000758.1, read as the reverse complement.
GGGAGTGCAAACTGGTGCAGGCATTATGGAAATCAGTGTAGAAATTCTGCAAAAAAGCCAAGAGCATAACTACCATATGACCATTCCATATTTAGGCATATACCCAAAGCACTCACTCTACACAAGTGTCCTGCCACAAAGACACTTGCTTGTTTATCCATGTTCATTGTGGACATGTTTACATTGTAGAAAGGAGAGTCACCTGAGATATCCATCAACTGGTGAATGGGTGATTAAAAATGTAGGCCATGTGCATAGCAGAATTTTATCCCACAGTAAACACAGAAATTGAAATTAGCAGGAAAATAGATGGAGCTGCAAGAAAACTATAGCTAGTGCAGTGAGGCAGGCACAGAGAAACAAAAGCCACACACTCATCCATGTGCATCCTTGCTTTGAATTTCTAATGGTGAGTTCAATTTAGCATTCCTGTAGACACTGGAAACATAAATAGAGGCCTTTGGGAGGGGAATGACTTCTAGGAGGGGAATAGTATAATGCAAGTTATATCAAAGTAGAAAGGAAGAAGCCTGGGGTTCGACAGGTAAGTAAACAGGAGTCAGCAGATTAGGGAGATGAGGGAGAAGAAGGGAAGAGCTAACTAGAGTACAGAGATATTAAAATGCCATATGAAAACCTACTGTCTTGTAACCAAATCTTAAGAAAATTAAAGTATAAAAAGAGATATTCTGCAAGTCCTGATAAAGCTGTTGCCAGAAACCAGGGATTATTAAACAAAGCACTGATAGCAGGGGCAGGATAATATCTTGTGGGTTGTTGATCATGGAGGTTCCAGAATATACCTTAAAAATACAGGGTTCTGACATTACTTTCAGTTACTCATTGAAACAAGATGATGGTACCCTCTTATTGATGACACCACACATGATGCATGCATGATATAGAGTAGTGATTATCAATCTATGGATCATGACCCCTTTGGGGGTCAAATGACCCTTATATAGGGATCACCTAAGACCATTTGTGAAATCACAAATATCCACATTACAAGTCATCACAGTAGCAAAATTACAGTTATTATGTAGCAACAAAAGAAATATTATGGTTGGGGGGATCACCAGATCATGAAGAATTCTATTAAAGAGTTTCAGCATTAGAAAGGTTGAGAATGACTGATACAGAGAAATCAAGCCAAAATTAAGCTAGAAGCTTCCTCCCTGGGGGCTGGCTTTCATATTTCTAAGAGGTGTTTTGGAGTTGATAGGGATGGAAGGGAGATGAAAGAGGGGAAAGGAGAGAGTAGTCAGAATACATTATAGACATGCATAAAATTGTCAAATAAAATTAATCAATAAAGAAATAGAGTATATACATATAAAACAAAGTAAGTAAAATGCCTTATAAAGCAGAAGGAGTACACTTAGTCACACCCCCTCAAACAAACAACATCAAGACAAAAGAAAATATTAATGCTAAAGAACAAGGAAATATCTCCCAACCTACTCACACGTTAGGTAACTCTCAAGACCCCTTGTAGTCACCCATCTGCAGCCACACATCTTTGCATGCCTGCTTCCTCTTGGAGCACAACCTTTCTCCACAAGCCCCATATGTACCCTTCATCTAAAGCCAGTGTTTATCTGTCAAAAATTCAAGTGATTAATACATCCAAAAAAAATCCCAAGATTTGGGAGAGTTGAAATTACCCAGTCCTTTCTTGATTAAAGAGCAATGGTCAGAAGGGAAAGACCACATACGATGGATACAAGCACCGGCTCAGGAATCTATATAGGGTAGAGGGTAAGTAACTTTTGAGAAAGGTAAGTAACTGTGTGCCCATTACCAAAAGGCTTTTCTCAGCATCTTTCTCAAAATAGCCAGAGCTCCTAGAACCCACCCTCTCCATGTACAAGTGAGAAGCTGCAGGTCCTTCTAGTGAGGAGTAGACTGGTTCTCATCAGAAACACTCATCGGAGTGACCTTCTATGCAAGATATGTGTGCCGATTGTTCTTAGAGGTAGCCAGGACTGTCTTAGCCAGCTCACATGTCCAATTCATTTCAAAAAGATAACACAGTCTGGAACAAGCTAAAACACCATAGATTCCTCAGGAACTGAGGAATGTAATGGGTTAATAATGGGTCAAACTGGGTCTTTCTGGAAGGCATTGGAATTTCCCACTCACTACCCTAGAAAATTCACTGGAGTGTATGGGAATGTATCACAGGCACAGGTTCTGCCTCTGTCTAGAGATTGGCTTACGGGCCTTCTGGCAAAAAACACTCATTCAATCTCTCTCTCTCTCTCTCTCTCTCTCTCTCTCTCTCTCTCTCTCTCTCTCTCTCTCTCTCTCTCTTGTATTTACAAACTTTTTGGGGTTCTGGAGATGATTTTTCCACATGCAAGTGATTTCTGGCATGTAAATTATTGACAGGCCCCTGGAGAGTGTAAGGGTTAATACTATCTGCTGTGCATCAGATTTAAGTAGCTAAGTAGTGGTTAATTTTCACAGAGCAGTCATTAGCATCAGTACCCTTCAAACCTATGCAAACAAGTATGAGTTTTTGTGTATACTCCAAATAGGTAAAATGTATATAGAAACAAAACAAAGAAAGAAAGCACTCAAAAATTTTCCATAACAATTCCCTGATTCCTTGTCAAGAACACATTTTGAAACCAGTGTCTTGCATATGTCTATATTAATAATATTTATACAAATAATAGATCATACCCCAATGTTTTCACATATAATATTCACAGCTTTTCTTTCTTTCTTTCTTTCTTTCTTTCTTTCTTTCTTTCTTTCTTTCTTTCTTTCCATTTTTCTTTTCTTTTTTTTTTTTGCATAATCAGAATTCTGAAAATGGCTTCAACTGATTAACTGTAGATATGTTCACAGTAATAAATAAATATTATTTCTTCACTTATGCCATGCAGCCCAATCTGTTAGTGGGTTGTCCATTAATTATAACTTGTACAGATAAATACATTTATTTGTATCCTCAGAAACTCTGGCGTCCTGTGTAATTGCTATCCACACCACCAGCAACACAAAGATTTTCAAAAAAATAAATAAATAAATAACAGACTAAAGTATCCTCAAGCTAATAAGGGTATTGATTCTTGTTGATTTTGTTCAGAAAGATCCATGCAATTATGGCACTTGATTTTCAAATAAGAATAGGAAATATATAGGATGAAATGTTCATCTTACATGAGCTAAATTAGTTTACAGTTGCGTGTGTTTTTTTTTTAAACAAAACTGAGAACAACAATAACAAAACATCTCCCTGTTGATCTAATTATAACTAGTGGTAAAATAAATAATAATAAGTAAATAAGTTATACAGATATAGAACTTAAGACAATTTAGAAAACCTGTATTGTTGTTGTTGGGTTATTTTGTTGCTGTTTTGGTGTGTGTGTGTGTGTGTGTGTGTGTGTGTGTGTGTGTGTGTGTGAATTCTCTATCTCTAATCCTCTCTATCTCATACCAAGTAAACCAGGAGCTATGGCAAATCAAAGTGTCTCCTAGGGGAACCTCTAAAATCCTTATTAGAAGGAATATCTCACAAGGAACATGGACATAAGAAGAGCTATCATGATAATTATTAAAAGTCACAAATAGAAACACTTCTAGGATTGATCACCGTGTTGCTGAGTTTGGGAAAGTAACAGATTTATCATCAAAGAAATACCTAGAAAATTTTCAAAACACAAATGAGTCTTTGTTCTGTTCTGACTTAACTGGGCCCTACTTTGAAAGCAATCACTGGTGATAACTATTCCAAAGATCTCAAGTAGGATTTAATTTGTATACATCAAGGTACTGCCCAAACCGCTTCCAATAACACATGAAAGACAAAAGGCACAGACTTGTCTAGCTGTAACTGTGGAGCTTACCATAGCTACTGAGCACTGCCTATCAGATGAAATATTCATCTGTTTATCTCCAGTCTTTAACTTGGAACAATTCCTTTCCCAAAATAATTATAAAGCAATTACTCGCCAGTTTCCCCTTTATTGGTTACTACTTTTACTCAAAGAATAGCAATTACTACATAATTACAGTGCATGGTTATCTGAACAGTCTTAACTGTGCCTACTGACAATACATTATAGTCACCATGGCACTAATTATGTATTCTATAGAGCATAAATATGTAATGACTGTGTAGTTACATATTAATAAGCCTCTCTCTCCTTTTCAGAGGCCAGTAGGGTAAAATGCCATTGGATAACATCCAGGTGGTTAACCTGTGGAGTCATGCTTACTGTTGCCTTTGGCTTTCTGGAAGGCAACAGAGTACAACAAATGTGCGTTCAGTGCTGCCCACCAGCTCTTGATTTCTTCCAGGTACACTCACCAGGGCAGAGAGAAAACCAAAAGTGAAAAGTAAAAATCACTTTGTTAATTCTCCCTTCTAGTGTGTCCTTTTGAAGAAACTCCTAGCTTTGGCTTAGATTCAAGAATTGCAGGTGCAGAAGCTTGGCAGCACACTAGCAGTCTTACCTTCACTCAGTCTTTTCATACGAGAAGCCTGCATTCAAAGACAGGGAAGGTCCTGAACCTGGCTTTGAACGTGACTTTGCTGCTTGGATGATAGGATATAATTTGGGTCCCAAAAAATGACCATAGGGAATCAAGTAGCTGAGAACTAAGAATTTAACAAAGCTACTTGCCTTTAGCAATCTTTAAAAAAATATCTTTAAATCTGGAGGTACATTTCACAAGTTCTGAATTACATGAAACTAATTATGTCATCACCCTGTCAAATAAAACCTATCAAGTTGCATTATACCTGGGATACTCTGTAAACTCAAAAGCAATACATGGCATGGTCTGTGGAGTGCACATAGTTGCAAAGAATGTTTGACAAGAAAGGACTTCAAAGAGACAGAAGTCAGAAGATGAAGACCTAGAAAGCAGCTCTCCCGCAGCTACTCTCTGAGAGGTGTCACACTGGGAACAGATTCTGACATGCACAGATGAGATGGAAATTCAATGAAAGCAGACAGTTCAGCAACATGCCCCCTGCCCTGGTACACACACCCTTTCCAGAGACAATTGACCTCTGAAAACTTGTCCTTTCCTGTTTGACTCTGACATTCCTGGAGCAGAGATCACTGAAACTTCCTAAGCATCACTGTATAGCAGGCAACCTGACACCAAATTAGCAGAAAGAAGCAGAATGGAGGAGGAGGTGGTAGTAACTGCTACTAGCATTCTCATGCAAAGACATACTGGTGGGGTATTTCAGATCAATTAGTACTGACATCTCCAATTATGCAGGCATGAAAACTGGCCTTGAGTTTTGGGTTCTGGTTAGCATACATTACATGTTTTAAATTAACAACTTAAATAGTGAGTGTAGCTCCATCGATGTTTTCAGTAAAGGATCGGTGTAAAACTAAAAAATGGTAAGGATTTAAAAAAGAGAAGATACTACTCGAATAACTATTCTCACCCACTAAACAGTTGACACATATCACATGTTCTTGAGCTATGACAATTCTGTGTAGTGTGCATCATTATTTCTGCTTAACATATAAGGAAGATGGGGTTGAGATTGGTGAATTCACTTACCCTCAGTTGCCAGGGATTGCACTTGTGCCTAGATTTGAACTCATAACTATGCTCTTTCACCTGAGAAGCTCACATCTAACAACACCTCAGCTAACTTTGCATGGAATCCTGGAATCCAGTTTGTTTGAGGCATCATGTTAGTCAATCCTAATAAGTAATCTTTTTAAATAGTGGCATTTTGTTGTAATTCCCAACCCACAGAGGAGAAAACTGAGTCTCAAGAGAATGAGCTCACTTGTGCTAGGCAGTAGAGTAAACCTAAAAGCTGGCCATCTAACCAGATTAAGCAGCAACTTCTCTGTCCCTGGTGACTATTTCTCCTATCATAATTGATAGCTCTAAGGAAAATGTGATTTCTTGTTGCAAGGAAATTTATCATCGAGTAGATGAGCCATGCCTATCCCACAGGAATCAGATCTTCCCATTGCTGAATTGTATACAAATAGTAAACAAATATGCTTTCCTTTCCTCTCCTTGTTTCTGTCACCATTCTCCTATTTTGATCACGGCTGTGCTTAGGGGACCCTCTTCAACATGTCCCTTGGCTGCTATCTTTGCCTATGAGAGCTTGAGGTCCTTAGAATCTGAAATAGTTATTCTTTTTGCATTGTAGCATCTAGGAGGAAATGTTCAATGGCTTTGGAGACACCAGTGAATAAATATGTGAATGAATGAATGAATGAATGAATGAGCTAGCCCATATTTCTACACTGAAAAAAAGCTTTAAAGAAAATTAATTCTTATGACTTCATTTTACAGAATTATTTCCTTGGATCTTAATGACTTGCTTAGAACCAATTGCAATAAAAATGCCCCTTCTCCACACCCCACTAATAATACCAGCCTCACAAAAGAGCAAAATAGAAAATATGCCTCTCTGGAGACCAAACTTTATAGAGGTTGATTTCTTTGCAAGGTTTTTAGCTATATAGGCCACAGACTTGAGAATATGTCCTAATTTAGCAAGTTTTTTGTATCTATAATGAGACTTCTAAATGTTATCTGTTTTTAGTGCATGAGGATGTCCTGAGAAAAATATTTAATATAATTGTGGCTCTTGTTATACCATCCCTCCTCTTTCTGTACCCAGTAGTATTACACATACTGAGGTAGTAGTCAGCAAAGAATGGGTTCTATGTATCATCTGTGGGATTTTCATGCATTACTTTGAGTAATACAGAATTCCTGTCTCAGTCATTAGAAATGCCTGAAAGTAAGGAGAGACTTGAAATGGATTCAATGTATCAAAATAGTAGTCTGACAGTTTTTCATTCAAATCAGGATCAGGATCATTTGATATTGAAAAGGACGTTATTATTAATTAAGGCTAGCATGTCTCAAGCATCAGGCTGTTTATATATATAAATATATATATATATATACACACAGAACTATTATACACATTTCTGATGAAGGTAAGAGACATGGCCTATAGAATGAAGTGGTGGGGAGAACTTCCTTAGCTCAGCATGTGATGGAGTACACTTCTGTGATTTTCTACTTAAGAATTTTACAATATGAGGAAAACCATAACACTTTCTTACTAGACAATATGCATACAGACATGTTTTTTACACAAAATTTTGGAGAAGTCCACAAATTCCTTATGGTCCATTCATCTACTCCTTGACTCCTACAAGAGTGCTTGTTTAAAATCCATCCTATGTGCAGTCACCAAAGGTAGAGGTTGATGTGGATGTCAGGATGTACATGCTGACAGGAGCCTGATATAGCTGTCTCCTTAGAGGTCTGCAAGAGTCTGACATACTCAGAGGCAGATGCTCACAGCTAACCATTAAACTGAGCATGGGGTTCCCAATGGAGAAGATAGAGTGAAGGCTGAAGGAGTTGAGAGGATTCACGACACCATGAGGAAAGCAACAATCCCAACCAACCAGAGCCCCCAGGGTCTAAACCACCAGCCTGGGAGCGCTTAGGGAGGGACCCATGGCTCCAGCTATATATGCAAGGGAGCTATATATAAGTGGGAGAAGAGATCCTTGGTCCCATGAAGGCTGGACGTCGTGGGGGGGGATACTCGAGGGTGGGGAGGTGAGGTACAGGGGAGGGTGGGTGGTGGTACACCAACGTGGAGGCAGGAGGAGGGGGGAAGGAATAGTGAGTTCCTGGGAGGGAGGGGGGAAAATGGGGTAAGGAGAGAACATCTGAAATGTAAAAAAATTTTCCAATAAAAAATTTCCAATAAAAAAAAAAAATCCTGCTCGACAGGATTGTCAACCTTGGCACTACTAATCTTTTTGGCCAAATGACGTTTTGTCATAGAGAAATTTCTTCTGCACAGTGGCAAGCCCCATTAGCATACTCGTCCTTGCTCACTAGAGGTTAAAAGCACAGGTAAATATTTTCCCCATTTGAGTTCACAATTCCAGAGGACAAGGCATGAAAATCTCACACAAGGGAGAAAACTGACAGATATAACTATTATCATATAACAAGAGTAAGCTGGAAATTGATGAATAGCAAGTGCAGAAGAATATAAAATCTTCAAAGTTCCCTTTCACTTGCTCTGTGCTCTTAATTCCTGACAGACATGACTATTCTCTTCACAGAAATGGGCTAATGAGGACCTGCTTAAGACAATCTGCTTCTATTGAAGAGCTTCTGTCTCTTCGAGCCACCCTCTGACAGGTGTTGCGAGGAAATGATTCTGAAGAAAACACTATGAGGTGTCTGTAAATGAAAGAAGTGTGTAACCTAAACTGTGAGAAACACTCCAGGAAGGTGTTCCATTTATTATAAATCCTGTGGAACTAGAACATCTTAGACACCTGGACTGTTTTTCAATCCAATGAGTATTTATTGTGCATGACTGCCTCCATCTCAACTCATTTTTAAAAGTGGAAGTGGCCATTCTTTGAACCTGAGTCTTCATTGTCTGTGTGCAGTGTGGTTGGGCAACCAGACAGCAGTCTACAGTGTGAATCTTTGGATGAGCACTTGATAAATTGCAGAGGATGGTTGCGGGAATCTGAACCCTTATTCTTGCCCCAAATCTTCATCTTGAACACTGAGTGTTCAACCTGATAGAATTAAGATGCGAGTCCTTTGGGAGTGGAGTTCTCAGGAATGTAATTTTAAAACCTTTAAAAACTGGGACACTGGGGAGCTCATTAGTTACTTGTAGCATCTAAGGTTACAACCAGAATATCATCTATAAATCTGTAAGCAGGTCTTCACATGGGTGTCAAATCTGCTACACACTTTAGCCTTCAACTTTGTGCCTCAAAACAATGAGGAACAACTTTTGCTGGCTTATGGGCCTTGTAGGTCATAATATTTTGTTAGGCCAACTTGAAAGTGCAGACATACAGACCATCTGGCTCAAAGGCAATAGTTTCCAAAAGTCTTCAAAAGTTAACACTTGTAAATACAATTAAAACTGTATGCATTTCTATATTGTATATGTATTGAGAGAATGAAGTTACTAAATACAAACACACCTAAGTCATAGTTTTAAGTCATCTTAATGTGCCCACAAACTCCAAAATGGAAGTTAATTGGAAGTTAATTAAACCTCTCACAATCTCCTTTTATAGTAAACCCCTACTTACTATAAAAATAAACACCTGTGCTCTGTAGGAAAAAAACTGCAGCAGAGAGGGGGCAGGGGGGGGGCGGAGGGAGGTTGTGCTCCAGCAGGTCTCACAAACAGGAGAAAGTCCAGAGTTCCGAAGGCTTGAAACTTTGATGATGGCAGGCCCCAATGATACGAGAAGTCCATGGGTTCCAAGAGTTTTATTGCAGCCGGGCGGTGGTGGCACACGCCTTTAATCCCAGCACTTGGGAGGCAGAGGCAGGCGGATTTCTGAGTTCGAGGCCAGCTTGGTCTACAGAGTGAGTTCCAGGACAGCCCGGGCTACACAGAGAAACCCTGTCTCGAAAAATCAAATAAAAAAAAAAAAAAAAAAAAAAAGAGTTTTATTGCCATGGTGTGGTAGTTGGATCTGGATGTGCACCCCCCCCCCCAGTATAAGCCAGGGCGAGCTGGCTTAAATAAGGAGGGGATAAAGAGGAGGGACTGGGAAGGAATAATTTAATTTAGCTACCCCCCCTCGCCTTTAGGTAACTCATAAATATGGAAATCTCTCAAGGCTGAAGCCTGTAGTCACACCCTCTACTTGTAGGTGGATGGTGATGCAAACCTCTCTGGGAAGGTCTGCTCTGAGCCAAACTAAACGTGTCTGCAAGGTGCAGGTTAATGGAAATGTGGCCAACGTGTTAGGAGCCTGGATTCTGGGAGCTTGGGGTATTGTATTCCATCCCTTGCAGGATTGCCTGCCATTTCCAAGCCAATGCTCTACCAAGACCCATGACCCCTTAACAGTCCTACAGTGCTCAACATTTATAGATTCTATTTCAGTAGGTCTGTAAGAGAGCCTAAAACTGTAATTTTTAGAATTATGTATCTCTCTCTCTCTTTCTCTCTCTCTCTCTCTCTCTCTCTCTCTCTCACACACACACACACACACACACACACACATATATATTGTAGCTGTTGTCAGACACACCAGAAGAGGGATTCAGATTCCATTACAGACGGTTGTGAGCCACCATGTGGTTGCTGGGAATTGCACGCAGGTCCTCTGGAAGAGCAGTCAGAGCTCTTAACCACTGAGCCATCTCTCTAGTCCCCTAAAACTGTATTTTTTTTTAGAACAATCTAGGTGATTCTGAGCTAGTATGAGGGGAATACATTCTACTACCAAAGCTTTAACTAAACAAGGAGATGGGGAAAGTGTATCTTTCCCAGCATCTAAGACAAAGAGAATACTGAGAATTGTGAGTGACTTGAAATGTTAACCCTAAAACATTCTTTACCTCAGTCTCTGACTAGCAAACTCTTATTTGTTAAAGGTCCAACTCCAAAACTAGGCCCTCTGTAACGAGTCTCTTATTCTATCACTTGTCAGAACATCCACTGAGCTGTGAGCATTTGGAAAGATAGAGCATAGCTTAGTTACATCTGGGCAAAGTCTGCCCAGACTGTGATAACAATCCCTGGCACAAGACATATTCAATACCTATGATGGCCATAGTGATTTGTATTGTACTTCTTTTCCTGTTAAGTCAGTCCCATAAGATTAGAACTTTCAACAAAAGGCCACACATTCTGTTCACCCATCTCCTAAAAAACCATTCTGTGGAAGTCCAGAGAGAAGGAATGCTCAGTCCTCTGAGGAGATAGAAATTATCCCACCTCTACTTTGGCTGCCAAAGTCTCTATGTCTTCACCTGCTGGTAGAAATTGCAGGTAGAACATCAGGCTGTTTCCTTCATTTTTAACTTCTATCTGAATTCCATTAAGCAGGAAGCATTCTGCAGACCTATAACTACTGGCTGAATCTTGAGATGCCTTTCTTCTTCTTGTGCAGATATGCTGGCATCAGCATTTTGAACTTGACAATATAATAATGCAAATTATACACATTTCATTACCTCACAATTTATAAAGATGAAAAATCTCACTATTTCATTTTAAAAAAACACTTAGCAATAGCATAGTTTTATTGGTATGGTGAGGTTGAGTTAAAGATGATATTTTATAATTCCAATTACACCACTATGTCTAAGAAGTTGAAATTACTCTATTTAATATATGTCAGAGGATACATCTAGCCATCTGATGACATAGTACATGTAATCCTCTCAATTCTTTTGTCAGCTGATAGAATTTCTATCTAATCTATACAATTTAAAATTTCTACACCCATTTTATAAATTAAGAGAAAAGCAAGTCTCAAAGTTTAAATAGTTTTTCCTAAGTCATAAATGAGTGAGCTAGCAACTGGACAGAGGCTCATTTAATCTACCTAATCAATGTTCCATGTGGAAATGTTATTTTCACTCTCAAAGCATTTATTCACACTTTAATAGAAATTTTGAAGATGCAACTGGTTAACAACAACAACGAAAATAAACTTGATGCTGAAGTATTAATTGTAGTTGTTTCATCTATACATAGACTCCCATAGAAAGAATGTTCATGTCATTCATAAGAATGAATTTCATTGTCTGTACTTCCTCTGCAGTCTGAATGGACAGATTTTTTTTTTTTTTTTTTTTACTTCTTTGATGATTAGTTTTAATTCTCAAATTGACACATTACAGAATCACCAGGGAAAGAGGGTATCACCTCAGTGAAAGAGTATCTAGATCACATCAACACTGGGAATATCTGTGGGCAATTATCCTGATTATATTAATGTGGTAGGAAGATCCACCCACTGTGGATGAAACCACTCCCTAGGCAAGAGATCGTGAACCCTATGAGTGGAAAAGTGAGCTGAGTATGAACATGCATTTCTTCCACTCTGCTTCTTGGACAAAATGTGACCAATGATCATAACCTCTCTTACTGCAATTTTGCCATAATGAGGAATGTAACTGGGAACCGTGAGCTAGTACCCCTTTTTTGAGGTATTTTTGTTACAGACTGGAAAGGAAACTAAGATAACTTCTTCACAGCCTTTGAGAGGCTGTGAGTCTGACCTCACAAAGCAAACTTTCTAGTTGTAGTGGCAATCAGGAAGGCAAGCCAAAGGCCACATGTATGAAGAACCCAACCCTAATCTAAGTATCATTGGCTTTTGGTACAAGGAACAAAGGACCATTAAAAATGCAGCAAAATTTGAGGTACAAGTTAGCATTTCCTTGAAAGGGAAAAACCACTGAAAGCTTGAATCAAGTCTAATTGCCGTTTGATCTGTGCTATTCAATCTGCACGGTTATGGATATGTGGCCTATCCATAAAAGAAATGACCATGAGAATGAATGGTAATCTGCAACTGACAGGGATGGGATATAAAGGGCATCTCCAGAAGGATACCCAGACCTGGGATAAGGGAGGCACCCAAGAATCAATGATGGTGTCATTAGCTATGACTCACAGCATTAGGGATATGGAACCTGAAGAGGCCACCCTGCCTGTAGCCAAGCAGGGACCCCAGTGGAACCATAGAGATACCAACCCACCCACAAAACTTTCAACCCAAGTTTTATCTTGTTTATTAGAAATTCGGGACAGGCATGGAACAGAGACTAAGCGAATGCCCAATTAATATCTAGCCCAATTTTAATGATACTTTGGAATGCTTGCAAATAAAAGTTTAGCATGGCTAGGAGAGGCTCCACCCAGCCGCTGACTCAAACAGATTCAAACACCTACTTCCAAACAGTAGATGCAGCTTGGGGACTCTTGGAAGAATAGGAGAAAGGATTGTGGTTCCCTAAGGCAAAAGGAACTACACAAGAGGATCAATAGAAGTCAACTAACCTGGACCCTCGGAGCTCTCAGACACAATCAGAGTATTCAATTCACCAGTCAGAGAATATTCACAGGCAGGACCCAAGCCTTCTGCATATATGTAGCAGATGTGCAGCTTAGCCTTCATGTGGGTCCTGAACAACTGGGGACGGGGCAGCAATCCTAAAAGGTGTTGCCTGTCGTGGGATATGTTCTTCTAGCTGGCCTGCCTTGTCTGGTGTCAGTGGGAGAGGATGCACCTAGCCTCACAGAGACTTGATGTGCCAGGGTTGGGGGATACCAAGGGGTCTCCTACCAGCTCAGAGGAGAAGGGGAGAAGAGGATGGGGGAAGGATTGTGAGGAGAAGGTAACTGAGAGGGGGCAGTGAGTGGGATTAAAGTGAGTAAGGATGAAGGAGAAAATGAATAAGAGGAGGAAGAGGAAGAAGGAAGGAGGAAGGAAGGAAGGAAAGAAGGAAGGAAGGAAAGAAGGAATGAACGAACGAACAAAGAAATACCTGATGGGGGAAATAGAAGTCAGAGGAAAACCAAATAAGGGGAAATGGAATGGGGAAAATGTAAAGAACAACATGAACATTTTCATTATTTCCAACATCTTAAGTGTTGGAGAGAAAACATGTTCTGTTTCCCAGGCTTTCTCCCACAAATGGAAAGTAATAAAAGAAGAAATCTACATTCTAACTCGATATCCAGTATGATAGGATTGAGCTAAATGAATCAGCATTTTTAGAGAAATCAGCCTAAGTAAATTAAAAAAAAAAAAGCAAAACACAAGGATACAGACAAATTAGGACAATAGGAAACAAAAGCCTTATTCCAATAGGGAAAAAATGGTCAGGTTCTGTCATTCAAAAGGAAAATCTGAATTTTCCTTTGTTCTGTTGTCAGTTAAATGGGTCCAGATGATCATTCACTTGCCTTAGTGATAATTGTAAAGATTCTTCTTGGGAATTAACTCTTCCATTAGCATTATATTATATATACTTGGAGATATCACACTCTTCAGCCATCCAGTCAGGCTACATAGCTTTGCCCAGTAGATGTCAGAGAAGTTATCTTTCAATAGGAAAGACTCATAAGTTTATTTTTGATAGTACTCTTCTGACATGATCTCTCTCTAACTTCTCAACAGATATTTCAGCTCACAAATAGCCCTTGTCAGTCATCACCCTCTATGCTGCTATGGGTACTGTGGGACTCTGCAGAGTCAATCCTTTCTATGCATGGAAACACCTACATTTCTCTACTTACTGTAAATCAAAAGTCTAAGTAGCCAGAGGGATGCTACTCACAGTAAAAGTTTAATAAATATTGCTAAATGACTGCTTGAGTAAATGATTTCTTAAGTGAGTAAAATTGGCTGCCTTTGTGAAGAGTCTAACACATTATTCTTAAAGTTTTCCATCTTTATTTTCTTCAAGGAAGTTTAAGTTTTTTTTTTTTTTTTTTTTCTGAAGAGAACCATATGTTATATAAGAGAATCCTTTGGAAAAGAGGGGCTTAAAAATACCTCTAGATAAGAATTTTGGAAGACTGTTTCCCTAGAATTTCCTTTTCTATCTCTCCTTACAGACGGAAAATTGATACAACTCAAGAAAGAAACAGAAATAATTTGTTCAGATACGAATATTCAAAAGCAATTGTATCCTTATTCATAAGGCTGTTTTTTCTTCCTATACATACTTACACACATTCATGATTGACATACTCAAAGGAAATAAAAACATATTCCTTAAAATTCCTAGAATTTCCTATTTAGAGAGATTCTATGAGTAAAAGGATAAGAACTAAAACTGAACAAAATTTATTTGTAAAATGTAAATAGTCAAATGTATTATTCATCAAGTAAGTCTGTATGTATAGTTCTAAACATGTCAGGAAGTTAGAGCTTAATTGTGTTCTATGAGCTCCCAAGAAAGAGGTCAATAGAGATAAAGCTTTCCCTCCCAATATCTCAGAATCTGTAAAGACATTTCTCCTAAATAGGCTGACCTCACTAGCCATGAACTGTTTTAGAAGAATATATGAGATTTTTAAAGAGAAATAAGAACAAGAAGATCATTCTGGGGCAAGGGGAATAGCTAAAGGTGGGGTGGGATATGCAAGAAAGAAAGAAAAGGAAGTAAGAAGACAGAAACTAGCATGGTATTTGTAGTACACACCTGAGAGTGGCCCGAAGAAATGCGAAAAAAAAAAAAAAAAGAAGAAGCTGAGTGAAGAATGAAAACAAGGAGAAATTGTCAGAGACTATAGGAAGAACTGGACACATAAAACAAAACCAAAGAAAAAAAGACAAAAGAAGAATAAAAGGAAATAAAAGAAAGAAAAAGGAAGGGAAGGGCAGGCAGGACAACAGGACAGGACAGAACAGGACAGGACAGGACAGGACAGGACAGGAAACAGAAAGTAGTAGATATGAGGATGTGGGAACTGCCGTTTGGTTTGGGATGGCATCCTTATCTGCTCTTTGCAGGATTCTAAGGCCAACAGAAATGAGACACACTCCCTGACTGAGAGTCTCCTGCACCTTGTGTGCACCACCTGTCTCTTCCCACTGACAGTCACACCTTAGCTCATTACTCAGCAGCAGCCTCTGCTCTGAGAGTTTGGTGATTGATGCCTTTGAAATAAAGATGACCATCTTATGACTCCTTCTACAGGCCTTGGGCTGAGGTGAGAACAAGTTAGAGAATTCCTTGTCCTTACTTATGAAGTAGTTTATGCATTTGTTTTATTCTGCAAAGTTAAGGTCATATAAAAGCAGCTAGACAGAGAAGAAATAGGATGGAAAGAAAGAAGGAAGAAAGGAATGGAGAGAGGGAGAGAGGAGGGAGGAGGGAGGGAGGGAGGGAGGGAGGGAGGAAGGAAGGAAGGAAGGAAGGAAGGAAGGAAGGAAGGAAGGAAGGAAGGAAGGAAGGAAGGAAGGAAAATGCTTACCTACAGAATGCACAGGGTAGGACATGGATATAAAAGTAACAGAACCATTTCGTGACTCTAGTGAGTCTCCATGTTTGACTTTGGGCAATTCATTTAATCTCTATAAAATTCATTTTCACTAACTGTTCAATGAAGTTGACAAAATCACCTACCTTTTGGGATGTTGTGGGGACCAGGTAAGAAAATACATGTAAAGAATCTAATAGAGCTGTTTATCTTGTTCAGTTCTCAGTAAATGTTAACTATGATTAGTTGTTAGACTTTCAAATAAATGTAAGCCATTGTTCATTATAACATCTTCAATTACATTGTACTCTAGAAGAAATTTCAAAGTAACATCTTAGCATGACTGAGCCAGTGATGAGTTCTACATCTTACTTGAAATTCATTTAGAAATTCACTCTTTTATGATTAACATGTAAATCGTATTTGATGTCAACCATAGACTGAACACATGCCTTAGCCTAGCAAACAAGAAGCCCCTACAAGTGACAGAAACTTTATTCTATCAAATGAGATTTTCAGAATTTTGAAAGCAGAACATTTAAAAGTGATATTTTAATTTCAAAACAATATTACAATTTATTATATTTTTATTGCCTATGAAAGGCAATCACTGCAAAATTTGGAAGCTTTACATTTAAACTGGCTATAGGTAGGGTTAGGGAGTCTAAAATCAATTTCAGGGGTGCCAGGTTTTCTTTAAAAATATATGTAAACACTGGAATCTTGAAAATGTTCCAGTGGAGGTATCTATGGCCTTAATCAGATTCTTAAATGAAACAGAGGCATCTGTAGAAGAGCAACAGTAAAAAAGTCCAAGCTACACATTACACATACATAGCAGCTTTCTCAGTATATGTATGTACAACTGGATCTATCTGAATGCATCACCCTGAAGTTATGCTCACTTATACAATGATAAAAACAAGTTACAGAGTTCTCTTGCTATTTTGTAAGTTGTAGGATGACATTTATAATACATGCCAAATATAGATACTGTTGCATAAATTGTACATATATTATAAAACATAAGCATGTATAAAATATAAGTACACATGTCAGAAAAATGAATGAAAAACTTATTTTGAAGAACCCAGAAAACACATTTCGATGGCTAATAACAATTACCCATAGGCAGTAACATGTATATTTAATAGTTTCATATTTTCTTCTTTCTCATAAGAATAGGAGAGAGAAACTGGCCAGGGAGGTGGAACCCCACAGCAGCAGTTTTGAACATATCTCTGCTGAAGGCTGGATGCTAGAAGAGAGCTCTTTTCCCTGTGACTTTGTGTCTCCTAAATATGCACTCTGCCTATAGGCTCCATGTGACTGTGGAGCAGGAACCAAAAGGAGGTGCTTGGCCACCTGAACTGACCAGCTCACCACCCCTGACCTGCATCTCAATTCTGTTTTCAGTCCATTACCCAGCCCCTAGACTAGCAGCTCCATGTTACCCCACCTAGCAACTCCATGTTACCCCACTCCCTGGGAAGCCCCCTCCTTCTATATAGGAGCTCTGGACTTACCCCTTTCTTGTCCTTTCTTTTCTCTCTTCTCCTCTACTTTCTCTCTCCTCCCTCTCTCTCTCTCTTCTCTCTCTCTCTCTCTCTCTCTCTCTCTCTCTCTCTCCCTCCCTCCCTCCCTCTCTCAGGCATCCCACTTGTGTACTATTATAATGGCCTATTATTTGTTACTTTGAGACAGGGTTTCACTATGTTATATTTGCTTCATTCTATATGCCAGACAAGCCTTGAAACCATGATTCTCTTGCCTCAGCTTCCCAAAAAGAAGCTAGCTGGTATTGATTACAAACTTGTACCAACTTAGTCCCAGCTAGAAACTCCTTTTCGGCTACCATATTTTTCAAAGTTAGATTCTTTATCTCCACATTTTAACATTCTTTGAATCACTTTCAACTTTCGGTTTGTATTCAATGACATGTTTCTTTGCTCCCCTCCTAAAGTATTTTATTGATATGTCTTATAATTGAGAGTAAAATCAAGCCAAAATCTATATTATATATGTATATGTGTTTGTTATATGTGTATATATCAGTTACTTAAACTATTTTCAAGGTATTTTAATGGGTTTTTTTTAAACCAACACCAGTATAGGTAAATCTGAACCCCTTATTTCTGTTATTTATATTCAAATAAAGTAGGTCACAGGAATGGGCATCTACCTGCAAAGTTCCACTATTTGCATATATTTCCTATAGATTCAGTGTTGTTAAATGCTAGATACTCCTTAGGAAGTCTCATCACCTTAGTAACACAGCACCACAAAAAAAAAAAAAAAAAAATGCATGGCTTAGAGAACCTTTGGAATACCTTTCAAGTGGACATGAATAGATGATATCATATTCACTATTAGAGTTATTAAAATGGGCTGGTGATGAGAGTACTTTATTTATACATATTACCTTAATTTTCACAGTAATGAAATAAAATTATTTCAGAGAAGTATATCAGTTCATAAATAAAGAAACAGGTTTTGAGAGTAGAAATAATTCTAAGTAACAAAGCTACTGTAAAAACAGTGACAGGAACCCAAGCCTTTTCTACCTACCTGTTCATTTCTTTTCTTTTTTACAATTTTATTTATTACTTTTATTTATGTAATGTATGAATCCTGTGTAACTTTATATGTACCAAATCTGGGCAGGTATCCATGGAAGCCAGAGGATTTTGGATGCCCTGACAGAGCTAGTTGTGAGCCGCCTGATATATGTGCTGGGAAAGGAACCTGGGTCCTCTGCAAGAACAGTATGTATTCTCAACAGCTGGACCATCTCTGCAGCTCCTCCAGCTGCATTCCTAACTGTCTTAGGGTTCCATTACTGTGAAGAGTCACTATGACCAAGGCAACTCTTATAAGAACAACATTTAATTGGGGCTGGATTACAGGTTGAGAGGTTCAGTCTATTATCAAGGCAGGAACATGGCAGCATCTAGGTAGATATGGTGCTGAAGGAGCTGAGAGTTCCATCTCTTACTGTCTGGAGGCAGCTAGGATAAGGGTCTGAAAGCCACGCCCACAGTGACACACCTACTACAACAAGGTTACATCTACTACAACAAGGCAACACCTCCTAATAGTACAACTACCTGGACCAAGCATATAGAAACCATCACACTATTCCTTGTACTCTCCCCTCTTTATGTGTTCTAATTCCACTGCTTGCCTGAATGCTATTAGAAAAGCACTTGGAAATTACATTCAGTGTTTCCCTGTGTTCTCGAACCAGAAACAAATGGCGAGTAACCAGCAGTTCAGGGCAGATCAGTGATTATGCAAAGTGGCTTCTAAAACTGCTGGACTCAGCAGATTTTCTTTTAGACTTTTCCAAGATCTGATGGGACCTTTTGTGGACAATACCAGGTCCTTGGCTTCCTACGGGTGAGGCAGACACATACTAGACATTAGACCTTGCCTATATCTAATTAAGATCCCACCTGGCCTGTTTCCATTTAGTTACCTAAGTTTGTGCAACTTAAAAAGCATGTTACCTTCAGAAGCCGAATATAATGAGAAAAGTCTAATTAAAAGTGAATTACTGGCTGATTCAGTACTCCTAAGTAGACAGATTACTGGCTTCTGAAGTGAGTGTTGTTATCAGTGAATAGTGGGTATTTGAAGGTTAAAAACACATGGCTAGGAGAAGAGGACCAAAAACCTGTTAGTACCAAGTTAGATGAGTTGTCTCCATAAATCACGGGTCGCATTTTTACATACGAAAATAGCTAAAAAAATAAATTTATACTCCCCTTTGATCTGAAATCATAGCTAGCACTGTCACTGAAGCAAATGAAATAAAAAACAGGCTACAGTCAAATTGCTTTATTGTAAATTTTAGCTTCTACGAATGAGTGCTCTGTAAGGGCTGCACTCAATTTGCTTAATTTTTCCACCACAGAAATGAAAAATCAATTGAACTACAAGTATGAAAAGACACTCAGAGGAATTTGCCACAATGTCCCACATTCAGAAGTGTAAGCAGGAGAGAGTGGGGATCTCAGGTGGCTGCGGAGGGCTATCAGCTGACATCACCAACTCTTGTCTTGGTTCCCAGAAGGATTCTCACAGTTTCACGTTGCTGACAGTCCACACACATGCACCTTGATCACCTTCTCTCATCCTTAGTACCAGTGCCCAATCTCAGACAATAAAATCTCCCAGTCTTTTAGGTTTCATTGCTGTAGATCTCTCTAAGTATTGGACATGATCATATTTAGCCCCATGTTCTTTCTTGTGCTTGTTTTTGATCCTTGGGCAATTCTTGTATTTTAATAACATATACTATATGTTCTATATGTATTTGCAATGACCAATAGCTATATCCCGCAATATAACAAATGCATTAACTGATACACTTATTTTCATGGAAAAATTACTTAAATTCCTTAGTGATTTTCATATGCACACTACAGTATAACTAGCTACAGCAAACCTATTGTACAACAGATATCTAGATTTATTCCTTTACCAGAGTATCCTTTTGCCAGTTTCCCTAAACTCCCCATGCCCAAGCTTCTGATAACTACCATTTAATCATGCTATGAAGTCAACTTGTCTAACAATAAGACCATTCACTATTTGTCTTTTTTTTTCTTTTTTTTTTCTTTTTTTTTTTTAGGTTTTTTTCGAGACAGGATTTCTCTGTTTAGCCCTGGCTGTCCTCGACTCACTCTGTAGACCAGGCTGGCCTCGAACACAGAAATCCACCTGCCTCTGCCTCTCAAGTGCTGGGATTAAAGGCATGCGCCAGCACTGCCTGGCACTATTTGTCTTTTCAATGTGTGACTTATTTCAATTAACTTAGGTCTCCCAAATTTATCCATATCATAAATGACAGGATTTGCTTCTTTATTAAGGCTAAACAGTATTCAACTGTGAATGTATACCACATTTTCTTTAGGACTTATCTGCTGATGGACTTTCAGGCTGATTCCATAATCACAGATATATTGAACAACAGTTCAATGAACACAAGGCTCTATTTGTCTCTTGATTTATTGATTTGATATTTGGATATACAACTAATAATATGATTGCTAGATCATATGACAATTGTTTTTAAGATCATGAGGAATGTCTATCTTGTTTCCCAATGTCGGCCCTTTGTTTACATTCCCATCTACAGTATGTAATTGTCCCCTCTACCACATCCTCACAAGCAGTGGCTTTCTTTCTCTTCATAGGTCATTGTCCTTTCAATATGCATTTCTTTGATGATGAATGATGCTGTCTGATCCTGTATCCCAAAGTTTCTTTATTACCTACAGAGTCACATTCAAATCATGAATGCAGCTTAATAAATCCTTCACCAAGTCCTGCTTTCCCTTCCCACTGTCTGAATCTCCACACTGTCCTATAATTGTCCATGTACTCTTTGCCTGGAGGTTTCTTTTATTGTTATTCCTACTGTGATGAAGGCCCATTGGTTCTAGCCCAGGTTCAAGATCAAGCACTTAGGAGGCTTTCTAAAGAAGAATTGGACAGAGCTGCAGAAGTTTTCTTCATGTTCCATCTATCGACCAGTGCTTCCAAGATGGCCTTCCCCAACTGAAATCTAACTACCATCATTGTCTGCTGAGTAGCTAAGCCTGCTGGGAAGTCACCTAAGGCACGCTGGGCAAAGGCTACAAAGGGAGCTGATGGCTATCATGATATCTGGTGACAAAACAATTTCTGCCTTCCTGAATCAATCAAGTTTCCAGTAGATAGGGACCATGCATGGAGCAGCTGTCGCAGTACATGAAGATCCAAGGGATTAGACTCTCTAGAGTTCCCCAGCATCAACCTTTTTAAATATACCCACAGTGAAACTCCTCAGATCCACTACCACTGTAATAGTAACAACTGACTGGATGTCACCAGTGAGTGGTCTGCTCTGTATGATGCCAGGTCCAACATGCTCTCTATCCAGAGCTGCTAAGAGAACCCAACACTGATAGTTCTTTGAACTCTCATTTTGCCGAGCTCTGGGAAAAGAACCCACAGCTTTAAAGAAGTATCCACAAGAAACCTATTCAAAGTTGGTCTCACGTCAAGAGCCCTGACCTGAGCTGTCCAGACTGTCTCTTATGTACAGTCTTTTTATTTTTTTTTTTCTTTAGATGGTTTGTTCTTCTCTTAATGTCTGTAGAGGACTGTGGATCTTGCCCTATAGTGTTATTTTGTTTTATTTATTTT
Source organism: Mastomys natalensis (assembly GCA_021653895.1). Lineage (NCBI taxonomy): Eukaryota > Metazoa > Chordata > Mammalia > Rodentia > Muridae > Mastomys > Mastomys natalensis. Next base: position 269,709 of record JAJTUV010000758.1, on the reverse strand, counting down.
TTAAGTCTGATCTATCCCTTACAGTACATATTAAGTAAGTACATTTTAATTGGTTTTTATTATTACTTTCATTGTTTAACAGTACAATCATTACCCCTTCCCAGTCCATCCCCCCCCCCGCCCCACAGTTCTTCATCCCATTTGTCCTCCTCCTGTCTTGAAGAGAATGTCCCCACCCCTATTCTCCATCAAGCCAGTCCTTCCCACTCCCTGGGGCCTCACATCTCTCAAGGGTTAGGATTGTTTTTTGTTTTTGTTTTTAAAGTAAACATTCCAAAGGGCACGTTGTCCAAATATACCATATCAGATATCGTGTCTGCTATATTTTTCAGCTTCCAGCCTGTCCACATTGAGACTCATTTCAGCATAGTATGAACAGGATATAGACTGGGTTTATTAAAAGAGATAACTGAGGACTCAGGCCGAGAACAAAAGACAAATATAAAAAAAAACCTCCATAAAAAATTTGAACAGAAGCAATCAGTTCCTAAGATAGTATGTTACCCAATTATTTGCCCAGTACACATATTCTGTTTGACTTTGTAACCCATTTTAAAGTATTATTTTACTATGGATGGTATTCAGCCCTAAATTTAATTTAAACTAAATTTGAGCTATAGTTGGAGATACAACTCAGTGGTAGAGTACTTGCTTAGCATATACAAGTGTGGCTTTGATCCCTGACACTGTAAATACACACACACACACACACACACACACGAGAGAGAGAGAGAGAGAGAGAGAGAGAGAGAGAGAGAGAGAGAGAGAAAACTGCAATTCTCTTGTTTCTTGCAAATAACTTGTTTATGTTTCAGGAGTTAGGAATTGAAGAATTCAATGTGAAAATTAGAGAATTCTCTAGTGAAAATAAACTAAGTGTCTCAGCATTATATATACATATATATTATTACATATATACACACACACACACACATATATATATATATATGAATCCAAATGTAAATTCTAGGAATGGAAAAGACAACAAATCCATGCAAATTTATCCTAAAAGAGAAACACTGTACGTTCATTAATTACCTAGTAGTGTAAGTCACATTTTCTTGCCTGGACAGGCACACTAAACTTCCAGACCACCAAGCTTCTAACAGGTCAGCCCTGATGTGTCTGTTATCAATGGGAACTTCTCACACACTAAGGACTCACTGCAACCGAAAGGGCCATATGAGATTTTTTTTTTTGTCTCTGTTTATTTTTATTGGAAATTTTTTTTACATTTCAGATATTCTCCCCTTACCCCATTTCCCCCCCTCCCTCCTAGGAACTCACTATCCCTTCCCCCATCCTCCTGCCTCCACATTGGTGTACCCCCACCCACCCTCCCCTGTACCTCACCTTCCGACCCTCGAATATCCCCCCCCCCCGATGTCCAGCCTTCATGGGACCAAAGATCTCTTCTCCCACTTATATATATAGCTCCCTTGCATATATAGCTGGAGCCATGGGTCCCTACCTAAGCGCTCCCAGGCTGGTGGTTTAGACCCTGGGGGCTCTGGTTGGTTGGGATTGTTGCTTTCCTCATGGTGTCGCGAATGCTCTCAACTCCTTCAGCTTCACTCTATCTTCTCCATTGGGAACCCCATGATCAGTTTAATGGTTAGCTGTGAGCTTCTGCCTCTGAGTATGTCAGACTCTTGCAGACTTCTAAGGAGACAGCATTCCCACTAAGATCAGGGACTAGACAAGGCTGCCCACTCTCTCCCTACCTATTCCATATGAGATTTTAAAACTCATCCTATCACCCAGGAATTCATGTGAAGTCACCAACTTCACGTAACTGAGACACCTATTAAAAAATTGACATGGTGGCTAGAGAATATCTCAGCAGTTATGGGCACTTGTTCCCATCATCTACACCGTGGCCTACAACCATCTATAACTCTAGTTCTAAGGGATCATGTACCCTCTTCTGGCCTCTGAAGTCTGTGGGCATGCATGTGGTACACATACATACATGCAGGCAAAATACTCATGCTCACTGAATCTTTCCATAAATTTAATATTTTTTAAAAACTTAATATGCCAGACAGTTTATAGTTTAGTATTGAAATTTCTTGTAAAATATGTTTTGTTTTATGTCTTTACTGTGACAGAGCGACATCCTCCAAACACAATAATTTTCATCTTTCTCTGATATAAAAAGAACAACTAGTTCTGCATTTTTGGCACTTTATATTCACTGCCTTGGAAGGAATTTAATTTTTGTAATTTGAGAATAAGAATAGAAATTGGCATTGCTGTAGTTTAGGTATGTTTCAAGGTGCTTCAAGATATGTTAAATGTGTGCTTCCCAGGTTGTGTGGTAGGCGATTGTATCACTGTACGGAGGAGAAACTCAATCAAAGTGCTGGTTCACTGGAGCATTGGCCTGAGAAAGCATGGATGGACTCGTGGAAGCCCAGCTAAGACGTGTGAGTGTTCTGTACAGTTTTGAGAATGATCTAAGATTGCCTTACTTTCAAAATTTTAACCAGTGAGCTTATTAAGTAACAACAAACCAAATAAAAGAACAAATATCAATTAGCTGGTAAACAGAAGGAGCAGACAGATAGCAGAACATCATCAAAGCAGCTGACAGCATCCAGCAGAGATTACAGGAATATCCTGATTGAAAGAACAGAGGTTCGTCACCAAATCGGGAGCTTATAATGTCCAGTAGAAATGGCAGGGACGTCAAGGCAAGCCCCTGGAACGCTCTACTGAGCTTCCTTTCTGTGGACACGCCTCTAGCTGCCTGACAGCGATTTTTATACCATGGAACAACCAACAATAGTAACCTGTGTTGGAAATGGTTTGTTTTCTAGCTCTTCTCAAGGACATGGTGCATTTAATGTCTTTAACTGTTTGCTGTATGTATCTCTTCCTCTTATAGAGCTGTGGGGTCAATCTGAACTGGAATTGGGGTAGGAAGCTGAGAGGGCATGGTTTGGAATAGACAAAAGAAGGCCTTAAACATCACAAGATAAGTTATCCCTATAATGAAGAATGCAGTTTAAAAAAAATTCAAGAAGACATTCCCAAGTCCTTACTACTTCCTGTCTCACGTGAGATTGCCCTGACTCTGGCACACTTCTACCATGTTATCACCCACACACTGTGAGGTAGCCAGAAATCTGCTTCAGAACCCAAACAGATAAAGCTACTCAATCTTGGGCTTTTTTTTTTTTTTTTTCCTATAAAACTAAACTTCATTTTCCTTATCAATTACCTGGGTTCAGCCATTTTTATTTCTCATAGCAACAGGTAATAATCCAGGCATGGTAAGGAAAGGTGGGTGATGCTCTTCATCTGGACCACTGATTAAAGATCAAAACACCACCGGCACCTTAAGTACACATATGAATCATTCTAGATATCAGGCAAAAGTTTGTACTGTGGCCAAACTGAAGAGTAGAACCATTGTGAAGCTTTGAAGTTCAATTTTGTTACAGATTCATTAACAACATTAGAACATATCAAAATTAACAGTAAGTGCTTGTTCAAATCATGTGCTGTGTGGCAAAAGGAAAAGCAAGCAGGGCTGCCCTAGAGGAAGTGCCTGGATAGCTGTGAAGTTTTAAGGGTGAAGAAGACCAAGACTGAAGTATTAATCTTTCAGAAGAGGGTTTGGGGTGGAGTTGGGGTGTTTAGGCACAGTATCCCATGGTGAGAGAAATCAGGACCTCACTTAAATATAGCAGCATGTAAAGGAGATGATTTCTCAGGAAGAACAGGCTACCAGGAAGCCTTGGGTCAGGGGACAGGACCATTACAAGCAGTGGTTTATGAACGAATGCAAGGGACTCAAAGTGATCACAGCAAGAATCACAGCGGTGAAGAAGATGACTGACAGAGCAGCCTCCTCTGCATCTCTGCCTGAATTTTGAGTGAGAGGATACTGAAGGGCTGAAGCTAGGTAAAATGGTCTAACACAAAATATTTAGAAATCTCAGTGAATGAGAACTTGAGTTATATTTAATGTCTTTTCTTTTTCTTTTTTAAGGGGGTAAGGGAAAGGTGGCAATGACTTTTTCAGCAATCCATAGATTTTTCAGGGAGAGGCTTTCCATTTGTCAGCCATGTATGTACTTCTTAAACTTTGTGCCCTTTTTTATCTTAAAGATTATTATTTGTTTCACTATATGAAACTTTCATAGATATATACAATGTAACTTAATTATACTTGGCCACATCTGACCCTATTCTCTTCTTGAACCTCCATGTGAGTGGATAGCCATTAATCCCTATAGATCTCTTCTGATTTCTCTCAGCTCCCCCTACCTCCCAAAACATTAATAAATGGCAACAATAATGTTTATGATAGTTTAATACTAATGATGTTAACCATAATAGCAGCCACACCTTAAGTATCAGATTTTCCAGTATTTGCAAAAGTTTTGTATAACCATGAAAGGGCAGGATTAATAAACAGAACCATGGAATGGCTTACTGGGGATGACAGAAAAAAACAGTGAGTGAGTGAGCAGCACAAATAGATGGACTCAAGTTGGAGGCAGAGAGAAAAAATTATAGGCATTACATTGTAGATAGGAAAGTGAGTCCAGGGAAGAAATTGCATTCCATCTCCAGAGAAATCAGAAATGAAATTAGATGCAGAAAGCAGTCTAAGCAAGAGATGCTGCCATGCTGACAGTGGAGACCTAGAGTACGGGAACTCAGAAGACTGTCTGGAACCACAACACATGGAGGCAACTTTCTGCACCAAGTAGGACAGAAAGAATAGCTCAAGAGCTCAACTGGAGTAGATCAGAGGTGGCTTCTTGCTCATTCCTCAATCTCATGCATGCTTCTTCAAAGAATTCTCCCAGAGGACAGAGTTAATCATCCCAAAATAGAAATACCCATCCTGGACATACAACTGAAAGGAGACAAGTGTGCCCACAAGTCAGTGTGGCCCTACATTCAGGAAACTCCTGGGAATCTCAGGCCTGACTTTGACTCTGTTGCTCTCACTGACTGCAGCCCTTCCTCCTCGCCACTCTCATAAAGGCTAGCTTCTTGCCATGCAGAACCCATCTTAACCCCCTACCTGAAGCCAGCCTCCTCTACCACCTGCATCATACCGCACCTTCTATCCTCTACAGTACATACCAGGATGTAAATGTATCCTGGTTTCCCATCTATTTGTTCAAAGCCATCTCTCCCATCAGAATTGTGCTGTCTAGGATGCTAACCACTAACCCAAAGTTTAAATGTACTAAACCCAAACAATTCTGAGAATTCCGCTCTTCATTTGTATCAATAAGTACAATAAGTACTCAGCAGCCTTTTGGGGTTGCTGGCTATCACACAGTCCATAGGAAGTCATTTTCTGATCAAACTTCATTACATTGTAACAGTTCCATCAGCTCATCAGCCCTGCTAGACAGCACTGGATGATACCACAAGTTCTATGAGAGCAAAGCTCTTATCTGTATGATCTACTCTTGTACTCCATTATCTAACACAATCCTTTGGCATTAGTACATGCTTAGTAAATACCTTTTGGACAAATGAAGGAATTACCAGAAGGATAAACCAATATTTTACATACATTCTTTCCAAGTTAAAAAATAAATCCAGCTGGGGAAAAAAATGGACTTACAGATTGGAAACATCTAGCAATTCTCAGCATCTAATCGATATGCAGTCTATAAAATTAATGGGTGGCATGTATGTTATATGCTGTTTCTGATAATTAAACTCCCTAATATCATGTACCTTTGTGGCCTGTCCCATTTGTCAGACATTTCCAGGAGATCTCTGAAACAAAGGCAAAGGTAATAATATGCCAAAAACTCCCCACAAGGTTACTCATGAAAAGAAATTTATGAAACTAACTCACAGGATTCTACTGTTACACAAATGCATGCTAGGAAGGTGTGAAATTAATGAAAAATTAACATTTATATTTCCTGTGGGGCTAAGTATACTCAGCGTGTTCATCTAATAAATATATGAGTATTTACCACAAGAAACTGAGAACATGTTGGTCCCTAAAGTTCAACCTTTATATCCTCCAGAGGTTAAGAAATATGAGCTCATGATAGCTGTTGTCCCCTCTTATACTAATAGTAGGTGAACATCTGCAGGTGCTTAGAGCTCTTTTTAATCAGAGATCAACATTGTGAACATTCTTTCAAAGGTGGTCTAGCTTGTCATGAAATTAACCCCCTTCACTTCGCGCTGAGAGTCCTATTCATTGCAGATGTTCAGGTTTCTGTTGAGAATAGAAAAGGTATTTTACTCTAACATCTGATTCACAATGGATCTGTGTCTGTATGATGGACTCAGGTCAGGTCCTAAGAGGCCCAGCTTGTCAGAGTGTACTCCATTCTCTCTGTAGTAACTGTTTCTCATCCTGTGTGTGGTTTGGAAAACTACTTTCTCTCCAAATGACTAGAAAGAACAGTGTCCCACTGCTTCTCTGTCATCCCACCCATAAGAGACAAAGGATGCTGTCTGATCCTTCCAGTCGTTCACAGAAGAATTACATCCTAGTGTAAGAGAAACTTGGTGTCTTGGGTGGCATAAGGTATAAAATGGACCAACTAGACCATGTGGCTTAAAGAACATAAACTTAGTTTTCACAGTTCTGGTGCTAAGAAGTCCATTATCAAACTGCCTGTTGACCCAGTTCTTAGTACTAGAGACTGCCACCTTCTTTCTTTAACCTGATACATTGGGACAAGAAGATCTAATGTCTCCCCCCCATTATAAGGCATTACTTCTATTTTAGGGGGCCTCTCTCATGTCCTCATCTAAACCTAATAGTCCCCCAAATGCTTAACCCCCTAATGTGATTGCTTCAGGGGCTAAGACTTCAGCATATTAAACCGTGGGACATGGGAGGACTGGGGAGATGTCTCACTCAGTAAAGTGCTTGCCATTCAAGCATGAAGCCTTGAGTTTGGATTCCCAAGTGCCAAGTAAAAAATCCAGGTTTGGTGAAATATATCTGTAATCGCATCACGGAGGAAATGAAGGCAAAAACACTCCCGAGGGTCACTGCCAAGCTAGTCTTAATAGGATCTTGTGAGCTCCAGTGTCAGAGACCTTATGTCAATAAGGCACCTATTATTGACCTCTGTAATTAACATACATGTGACTATACTGTACACACGGAACCACATACACATATTTACCCCACAGACACACACATGCATGCATGCAGTATTTACAAAACTCAATAGTCATGTGACACAGACTCTGTTCGGCCACGGACAAGTCCAGCCATGTCTCTTAGACACAACCAGACACTCCATGAACATACTTGTGCTGTCTAACTCACAGGTTCTCAAGAGCTCAACTGCCCCAATTCTGCCTCTCTGTTTTGAGTTGTGACTATAACCACAGAATCCTATTTACCACATGCTTCAAAATCTGTAGTCCTTTCAAAGCCCAGATCCATTAAAAATGAATAAACAAATAGATAAGAACTACTCCGGGGCCCTCTCTCTTTAATCATTGGTGCTTTCCTCCTTGCCCACGTTGAGTTCTATTTGGGGTTTATGCAAAGGACAGGAGCAATAAGCATGGCATGACTATCAAATGAGGACTAACACTGAACAGTAGCCTTCAGATGTACATCATCATATCCTGCATTGCATCAAAATCATTCTACTTATCCATTCCACTTATTCACCTTTCCTTGCAAATCCATTTTACCTCTAGCACTTGACATGATGCTTGATATAGGGCGTTCACATGGCAACTGCCTATGGAATATAAGAGAAGAGAGCATAGAAGAGAGGAAGGAAAGGAACAAGCAATCAGAATCTGCCTAACTCTGCCACCTTCAGCCAAAACAGCCTTAATGTATTCACTTTCTGGATGGCCCTGAACCAAACTCAGATGTGCACTGACTGCCTTTCTAGTGTGATGTTCATATGGTACATACTCCTAAACCCAAAGACTGGCACACCGGAAGTCTGGAGGAAACAAAGCAGGAAGGAGGCAGAGAAAGGCTACAATGTATTTGAGGAGATGGCAAGAAAGAAGGGAGCTGCAGTTGGGCAATTGGCCAGAGACATGTAAAGCTAAGGATGCTCTTAGAGTAGAGAAGACATGTCCGGTTCGAATCCCTTTATGGTTTCAGCTGGTAATTTCTCCAAGCTCATTTCCTCAGCTTAGATGAATTCAGGTTTCACTCGATTCGGTCTGCCAGGAAATAGTGTTCCTGAGACCATAACCCTCCTGTATTACCAGAATGACTTTCAAATGCAACAGTGGCACTGCTCCACTATGTTATAGACCTTATTTATAATAGCCAGAAGCTGGAAAGAACCCAGATGTCTCAACAGAAGAATGGATACAGAAATGTGGTATTTACAATGGAGTACTATCAGCATTAAAATAATTGAGCTCATGAATTCTAGGCAATGGATGGAGCTTAGAAAATATCATCCGAGTGAGATGACCCCATCACAAAAGACAACATGGTATGCACTCACTGATAAGGGATATTTACCCAAACACACATACCTAAGATGAGAGTTTCACTTGCTTTGGGGTTATCAAGAGGGTTAAATAGTGTGATGTACATCAGAAGCTAAGCAGTCTCTATGCTGACTAAATGCTTGATAAATGGTAGATGTGGCTACTGATCAAATCTGATGTTAATCTAGATGGCTCAGACAGCTGTTCCATGGATGTGTCAATGTATTTATCTGGAAAAAAAATTGACTCAAGCCCAAGGAGATGAATACATGAAGGTGATTTCTCTTCAGTGCATCACAGACACAGGATAGCATCTCTTGTTAAGCACCATCAAACTGTCCTGTACTTCGTAAGTGCCTCTTTGCTCTGTTTCACAATCACCTCAATGCATCTCAGAGAGAAGCCCTCTGGCCTTCTACTATCAGCACCTGGAGCTGACTTGAACTCATTTTCCTTTACTCCTATCACTCACTTCATTGCCCAGATTAGCATCGTGTTTGATCTGCAGAAGCATTTGCTGCTTATCAATCACTTACCGCCAGTCCTTAAGCTAGTGCAATGCATATGCTCACTTACAGTTCCTCTTTGTAGGTCTGAAACAAAGGATGCATTTCTTCTGCAGATCCCTATAGACATGTTGGTTTGTGTCATGCTATTCCAGCTAAAGGTTTCTCTGACATGTTAATCTATCATCTAAAAATCAGCTCACACTTTTCTGTTCTCTGGACTGATAGGACACTAGCAGGCACAAGCAAAATGCTCTGTCAAAAAATTTTACTCATATATACTTTTCAATATCAGTTATTATAGTTATTATCTATTATATTTTATGTATCATTACAGAGACACGTCCATTTAATTCATTCTCTCAGCAACTATTTAAGCCTGAAATGAAGCCCAGAATAGTCAAGAAACTTGCTTAAGCTTGCACAGCCAGAAGATAGAGGCAGGATTTACATCTCAGGCCCACCAGTCACTAAAACTCTTGTTCTGAGCACAGTGCCATATTATTATTTAATGTCTGTCTTGTCTGATATTTATACTAATCATTTAATATTTGCAACAATAATATTGGTAGGGTTTTTTTTAATAAAATTCTCCTTTTCCTCTACTGCTTCATATTAGGTGGCAAAACTAAGACCCAATTAGTCTGTCTCATGCACCTCCACCCCCAACTCTACTGACAGGTAAGGGCTGCTCTCTCAGTAAAGCTGGTTGTTGAGCAGAATGCAGGATACTGTCAAAAAGAAACAAATTTCACTAGGAGATAGGAAAAGAACAATCAAAATACAAGCTATTACAGCTTACAAATGTCTAATGTTACATCCATGTGGGTAAATCTACACTACTTTAAAAGACCCATTAAGCTTTAAAAGAAGAAACACATATCTAAATATATATAAAAGATACAAACACATAATACATGTAAGAGAAAATACATAAGTGCTTGGGAAAGTCATTCTTTCTACTGTCATGAAATTTCAAACCAAAGCAAGCATGCTCTACCCAATGGACCTGGCAGACTGGGAGAAAATGGTGCCTTAATACCAAAGCTCATTATACAAAAAAAAAAAAAAAAAAAAAACCCAAAGATTGGCACAGTCACATTTTACTGGTGCAGAAAGGTTTTCACTTGTTTGGTAAATCGACATGAAAATGATAATTAAGAGCTATAAAGTTTCCCCGTTATACCCCTTTCAAGGCACTCTAGGATAGTCATCCTCCATAAATAAAAAACATACACAAGGACTTTCATTTTATCCTTAGTTATAATCACAAATATTTGAAATTGACATGTCCCAAATTAGAATCCAAATAAAGTGATAATGATACATCAAGTCAGTGTAATGTTCTGTATCCGCTACTGAGCCTTGTGAAATTAACATTGTGTGAATAAAGTAAAATACAAAAATATATGCACTAATAATATTCATTACAGACACCCACTCATGCAGACATCTCTTTTCCCTTGAATTCTATGCAATTTGAAATTCCACAGATCTCAGTTTGCTTCTGTGCCGGTTTTTTTTTTTGTGTGTGTCTATGCAGTACATGGACAAGATCGTGTGTTGGGGTGTGAGTGTGGGTTCTCTGTGACTGTCGGAGCAAATAAGGTGACTTCCAAAGAGAGGAGAGGGCATCTGGTTTGAACTGGGTTCATACATGAGAAAAGAATTCTTTCTTGGAACTACTTTCCTGGAACAGTTTGTCATTTTCATCTAAAGGAAATCATGGAAACAAGCTCACAAAGTGTCTACTACTGAAACATGGCAATTGGTTTAATTTAAAAAGGTAGGATCTTACATGCAGGATCTTAAAATAATGTCCTGGGTGTAAGCAGAGCACATCAGCAATAGGCTCAAGCCATCTACCAGGCAAGGGGCATGGGGGGTGCCACATGGTTTCTGAAACAATTTTAAGGCTGAAAGAGCAAAAGTCATTACCGGGACTCCACCATGGCAGGCTGCTTGCTAATTCACAGCGCACAAATGCAGATGCTCCTCCCGGCTTCCAAGTCGCCTTGTTTTTTGCACAACCTGTTCCTATCTTAGAGTAACAGACTTCTGCACAATTGTTGCCTGGGACTGAGGCTTGCACAGTTTCTTCATGCTTGTTCACAGCCCATATCGCAGTTACAGACATCAACATGAGGTTGCAGACATGCCAGGAGTATGTTCCATTAGGGACCTGGCTCTTAAAGCATCAAGAAGACCTTCAACTTCGCAGAGACACTATGTGGCAGCTCTAAGTTTGCATGGGCCAGTGCACAAGGGAGCCTTCTGCATGGATTCTATCAGTGTAGGGATGCCTTAGGACTCACAGGAATGTCCTGTCTTCTGGACCCACACCATGGACATCTGATATCACCAGTCTGCCTTTATTCATCCTTAAAAACAAAGACAAATCCTGTACACTGAAACAACCATTTTGATGTTTTCTTATTGATGGATTCCCAAGATTTGAAACTCGACAGCTCCCATTTTCTCAACATGGCCCTTCATGACCTGGTCCACTCTTGACTCCTGCCTTTTCTGATCAGCCTTTCAATCTCTGCTCATCACTTAGGTTCTGTGTTCAGCAGCAGTTGCTTGAATTTTCCACTGACTTAACAAATTTTTGTTCTGATGATCCCTTCTCATTCCCCTTTTCAGTCTTTTGACTCAGTTTACCTGTTACCTATTCCTACTGTGTTCACTGTACTCGATCCCTGTCTTCAACAGCATTTCAAAGGCATTGTTAATTATCATCAATATTAATAATAATCATAGTTATTATATGATAACATACAACTAGTAATAATAACTAGTATTAGCTCATTTGATGTGTATCACTATGATTGCTAGGGAAACGGCTTCTCTATCTGTGATTTTCATGAAAACTTGGGCTCCTTTGGGCCAAGAACTGCCTTGGGCATGCCTCAGCTCACAGCATCCTCCGCATAATGTCTAACTAAGGAACAAGTCCATGACTCTTGGACAAAGAAATAGAAGTCATTTACACTGATATAGCCTTTCAGTCTGATCTCAGCTTTACCTGACCCCTTACCTCTACCCATCCTGACTATAGGCTGTTTGCTTCTTTGCCTTCTTTTGTGTGGTTCACATGACTTGTAAGCCCTTCATCTGTTTAATCTTCCTGCCTCACTTTTAGCATAATTCTATACACAATAGGTGTTTAATAATTATCAATATATCTTCTGCTTAATGTAAAACATTACATATTGGGGATTCATTATGGGGTGACTGTCCTGAAGAGTGTAAAAGGTTCAAAATGAAAAGGATTACACAAACATGTTCTGGTAACCATCTGGATCCTTTCATATACCTCTTCATTGCCGTGTAAAATCAAGTTATTTGCCCTTAAAACCAATATTCTGTAAAACAATGATAATATTAACTTCCATGATAATAATATAAAGATTAAATAAAATTATGAAAGTCCTTAACATATTGCCTGGGACACGGTATACACTTAGCCAATAAAAATCTCTTACTAGCAGTGCTATTGTTAGATAAGTACAACCGTCTGCCGTAACAATGATACTATAAAATTACTAATTTGTATAGAATTTTGTACATTTAGATTAGTAACATCACCCATTTTTTTCCTTAGGTAATGGAGTCCATGATAGCTTTTTTTAAAAAACTAGATGAATCATCAGGCTTTTTCTCAGAAAAGAAGTCAAATGATTTCTCAAGGTCACCCACGTTGAGTCTTAAAACAATGAACCGAGCAAGATGTTCATTCTACTAGAATACCACCATCTATATGGTCCATGAGTACAACTTTGAATATGAATCAGAGGACACACAAAAGCATTACATCACTTCAACTCTGGAAGATGATTCCTAAATTTAGCCTCATGGTTGGTCAACCCTTCCACAATCATACTTCTTAGAACAGGTCATCTCTGCATAAACTGATTCTCTTCAACCTTCATAGTATTCCTTTTTATATCATTTAATTGCTAAGGCAAATGTACCTTAATTTCATGTTGAATTGTGCATTTAATACAGTGATTTAAAAAGCAGCAGGGTGGAAACTCTTCAGCCAAGAGCTAATTGTTGGGTAAAGCTAAACCCTAAAATATCAACTTTCTCTACTTTGCATGGTGGAGTCCAGATAGAGAGTTGGCAGACCTAGGTATGGTATACCAATGGCACTAACGGATCTGATATTCTCCAGTTCATAAATTTATCCTCAGTCCTGTGACACATTTTGCCACTGGGACATTAGTTACCATAATGGAAGTAGGGTACCATCTGCTGTGAACATGCCCAGGGTAGATTGCTGGAAAGAAACAAGAAGCAGCATGGGGTTGTTTCCAGTTTCCCTAGCTTGGACAATTTTAGAGCAGCCAACACCTGATTGCCAACACACACACACACACACACACACACACACACCAACACACAACCCCCACACAGACTGACTAGGAGAGCAGAAAAAAGAATCACCACCTTAGCCAAGTCCCCTGCTGCTACCCAACTACACTTGAGTTAAGTGAGGCCAGCCAGCACCAAAGCTTCCACCCAGCTGGCCCCAACACTTTAGCTAAATAAAGGCATATTGTTCTAAGTCAGTGAGATTTGAGGTAGGTTTTTGCTTTCTACTGCATTGTTGTGGCCAAGCTACAAGAACAGAAGAAAAGCTATATTTTACAGCAAATAAATATTACTTTTGAAGAGCTTTTAACTGGAGAACTCCATTAAGCTCCTGCACAATTACTAAGTAATTCCAGACCTACAGAGCGGAGAGCAGAAATGTTCTTATTTATTACCTCATCCCAGAAGGCCTAAAGTACACAATAAAATGGCTTTGAAAATTATGTTGGGTAGTAGGGAAAGAATGGACAGCAATATGATAAATGACTGATGGGTTTTAGGGTAGAAACATTGCAATCGGATGGGACTGCGTCTTTGGGGTGACACTAAACCTGACCATCTCCTCCTTACCTCTCTCTAGGAAGATAACATTTACAAAAGAGTAATCTTGCAGTTTCATGTTGAGCTATTTACTGTTCTGTGAGAAATACAAGGGATGGGAGTTGAGGGACTTGTGGTTCAATGCAGAGATTAATTCAAACCTTCAGTTTTCATTGCAGGATCTCAAAGTTGCCTTCTATTCCACTTGCTGGTCTTATGTCCAAAACCTCCCTTCTCAGTTATCCAAAGAAAACTGAGCCTGCTCCTGCCAAGGCTGTGCAAGACAGGTGCATTCTTACACAGCTGCCTCTGTTGCTATGATAAACACCATGACCAAAAATTACTTGGGGAGGAAAGGGCTTATTTCCTTTTATGCGTTGTAGTCCATCATCAGGGATATCAGGGCAGGAACTCAAGGAATGAATCTGGAGACAGGAACTAAAGCACAACAACAGAAGAAAGCTGCTTACTTGCTTGCATTCCATGGCTTGTTTAGCTTGATGTCTTATATATCCCAGTACAATCTGCTTGGAGGGGAGCGTGACACTGCCAACAGTGGGCTGGGGTTCTAGGTCAATTTGATGAAGGCGTTTCTTCACTGAGGTTCCTCCTCTGAAGTGACTCTAATTTGCATTAAATTGACTAAGACATCCTTCTTTTCCCAGCTCCTTTCCCTTCCAAAAGTAAGTAACCAGAGCTTTCTAGGCCCCCTGGGCTGGTCAGAGACTCAGTTCATTTTTATTCTTCCTCTCCATTTCAGTTCATCTTTCTCCTCCCTCCTAGGCTAGCTATCATTTGTGCATATACTTTCTCACTTCTAAAATGATATTACCTCTCAGACTAGTCTCTTTGGCCTTATAGATTTTGCTTTTTATCACCCTTGCATTACTTTAGGGACATTTAATAAGAACAGGAGTATGGGAGAAAGAAAACCTACATACTTAATAATTGTCTTTTATGGAAAACCCCCCCTTGGTTTTTAATATGTACTAAAGTCCTCTAAAAGTTCTTGCCATCTTCCGAGGAGCCAGAAGGTCATGACTTCCAATTATAGGAATTATTTTAAGGGTGTAGAAGAACTTCCTGCATAGAACTTCAAGTCAGGAAAATTCCAACTTGAAAATAAGAGTATGACTCAACTACTCCAAAGAATTCTCTGGATAATTACATCCAGTGCTTTCCACTTATTTCCCCAGACAGCTCGAGGACTTTGCTACTGCTTCTTAAGGACAGAGCATTCCAAGGATCTACTGATTTCTCAGGCTCTTAATGATATGATACCAATGTTGATAAGTGACACTAGCATCCTTTCTTTAATTTAAAAACCTTAAAGCCTTTCAATCTGTAGAGAAATGGACAGACATCCCGTCTCCCACCATAACTGTGCTCCACAGCTAAAAGCATACATTGCTTGACAGCTGACAGCATTCACTTTTCCTGCTCTGGGTAATTATAGACTCCTACTTTTCAACCAATGCTTCTGTCTCCGTGCAAATGGGAAGTCTTTCAGAATATGTAAGCAGCAATCATTGTATTGTGGAGACCTGATAAAACTGAAGACCAGTGTAATGAAGTTTGTTAGCTTGGGGTTGTCTTATAGTAACTGGGAAATTAAATCCACCAGTCCAGCAATGGTGCTGTGCTCTGAGGTCAGATTGTCATAAAAATGAGAGAGGGTCCTTCTGGCTTAAAACAAAATAAAGAAACACACCATGCCTACTCCACAACCAGCACTGCAATGCAACTGATTGTGAGCAATGAACTATAAGGCTCAATACTAGTCAATAACTAATGAACATCTCCTATGCAAGACATTCAAGATGTGACTTTACCAGCTAATCCATACTTCCTTTCATCCTTGATTAACTTTTCTTTGCCAAAGAAGATCCATAATTACTTTAAAGTGAGGTCAGTTCTAACTAGTAAACGAAATACCTTTATTATGCTTCCCTTGCATCTGTATAATACTTCATTTGTTCCTTTGGTACCCTTAGTTGCTAAGTTGTCTTGTTCTGTGTCTGTCTCCCTCACAGCTTTAGCAGAGCAAGAGGAAAACTATTAGAAAGCACAAATGTATGAGCATTGTTATCAAACCAGATATTAAATAAAGTTTTTAAATATAGTATCTTAATTCTTCTTTAAGAATTCCACACATGCATGCAGCATAGTTTGATCACATTAATCTCTACCTCCTCCCACAGCAAAAGCTACCCCTACTACCTACTCCATCTCAACTTCATGCTTCCTCCTTTTAATAGAGTTTAGATCTGCCTCTTACTAACTTACTAATGGATGTGAATTTCAATTATCACACATGGAAAGGAAGAATAATAAAAGATCAATCATTAAAAATGCTATAATTCACCTTAAGTAATCAGCATATTGCATAACCTATCATAAATTACCATAATATTTTCTACACTACTACTGTTCTTCTTAAAAGCATAAATCACATGTCACTCTTCTTGTGTATACAGTGTCCAATACACAGAAAACATCTGGTAACTTTCCAGTGTGTAAATAAGAGGATGAATGAGTAACCCAGTAAGAGTTGGAAGATTTTTAAAAGGGGGATGAACCCTAAATGTGTTCAGTGAGTGAGCTGCCCATGTGAATTCCCTGTACAATTCTGATAGGTGATGAACTTTAGAAATGATGATTTTACTTTTCCTCAACTGTTCTTTACTTCTGAGGACTTGGTGTATTTAGAAACAAAGCATCTACATCTTTCTTGGTCATTTTTGTAGCCACACACAAGAGACACCAAAGCCACTCAAGAAAATGTCAATCTTACATCGCTTAAAGCCTCTAAACCACAAATACGCACTCATACCTAAAATAGAATAGCTAAAAATTATACCTGGCCCATGTGATTCCTGGAGTTGGGAGACTGAACATATGATACATGCAAAAGTCTTTTTGCAATCTTGTGAGACTTATGCAAGTGCCCTGTTTCTGTGTTTGTTTGCTTGATTGATTGATTGCTTATTTGTAGAGGCTCATCTCTTGGCACTACCTGAAAATTCCTATCCAACTTCAATAATAATCACATTCCTTCAAATATATTTAACAGATTGATTCATGGCCACCAACAAAATCTGTTGCTGTTATGGTATAAAACAGAGCTTTGTAGTTTCCTGTAGTAAAAACCAGAGTGGGCTAATAAAATGTTTTCATTGATTGCAGTGTCAATTTTAGATGCTGTAACAGCTCTGAACCAGAGCCATCTTCCAGAAGAATCTGCTGTGGATTTCCTTTTTATGGCCCTGGGATCTAGTGGGTAAATAATGTTTCCACATTAACACTAACCTGAAGAGACAGACCTCTCACAGGACACTTTATGCTTTGCCAACCTGAGGCTATAAATCCCATCAGCCTGCAGAGAAGGAACATCCTAAAGATTCCAGGGGAACAAATGCGCTCTTTGAGTGAGCCCAGCTACTAAAAATTAAAGTTCAAAGTCGCCTAGTAATCTAGGACACTCATTACACTCTCAGTGAAACAGTCAGGACTGATCAGCCAGACAGGCATCAGGTAGTGAGGACACAAGAGGAAGTAAATACCTCTAGGATGCACCTTGCCTCATCAGAGGCATCAAATATGGGGAATATGGATGATATTTCAAATAAACATGCTTTGAGAAGTACTGGATGTCTTAATTAAAAAAAAAAAACTTATCTGTGTCTCTGAAATTGAAAACAGATAAATGGCATATTCACCAAAAAGTCCAGAGATAGATTAAAAAAATTATCACCATGGTAGCCAACATGAACTATAAATGATTGACTTCAAGACTCAGATAAGAAATAAGAAGTGTCTCTTATAGGCTCACATATTTGAATACTTGGTCCTCGGTTGGGAGAAGGTTTGAGGATGTTATACAATCTTAAGGAGATGTTGCCTTGCTGAAGGAAGTATGTCACTGGGAATTCATGGTCTTGCCTCTCTTCCTATATCTCTTATCTATCTATCTATCTATCTATCTATTTCTATCTATCTATCTATCTCCCAGCCCTCTGTGTCCTATGTATGTATGGAAATATGATTGACCAAGATTCCTGATCATGATACATGTGTCTATACAATCCTTGTCATTATGGTTCTAAGGCTCTGGAACAGCAAGTCAAAATAAACTCTTTTCTCAATGAATTCACTTTTGTTCATGGCATTTTATCACAGCAACAAAACATAATTAATATATTGGTTATTTCTTGAAAGCTTTAGCAGTAAATATAGGACTTAAGATTTGGAAAGTTAAGAGTTTTCACAATGAAGTAGGGCAAAATGAGTCCAAAGAAACTGTCATTCAAAAGCCACAATGGGTCTCTAGCTGTCAGGAATAACTGTAGTAACTGAGGGTCACAGCACACACTCTAAGGCTGAACTTTCAGTGGGTACCCAGTGACAGCCTAGAAACCATAATTAGTGTTCACAGTGATGAGCCAATACCACTGAACAATGATATGGTGAAGCCAACACTGCCCAAATAATCTGTCAGTGGTATGCACATCTTGCTTTGGAAAAAGAAGACAATATGCCTTCTTCCATCCCCTTTCAATGGACTGAAATCACAAGGCAGAGCCTCTGGTAGTCTCAGGGGATAACCCAGTCTGAAAGAAAGGAAATAGAGACTGAGTATGGAAGCATCTTTTCTTCTTACCGAGCCTCTATAGAAGATAAATGAGGAGATTATGTAATTGCCACGTTTATTCACAATCACATGTGCACCTTTCCATGAATTTCCAAATTTGGATAGGTGTCAAATAAATGTGATTTTAATATTGCTTCTGACATAACTGTGATAATATAACATAGACGAAATATGAGCACAATTTTTTTTTCATTTTTCACTTCTTCCTCCTGCAAATATTTATTGAATACTCTGTTAGCTGCAGCAGGGACTAAGAGATAAAAAGCACTGCTCTGTACTCAATTTTCTTACCTGCTAGGTGGTGGAGAGAGAAAAGTAAATCATTCCTTATATTAGTGATATGATGTTCCTTGCAAAGTAATTGGTGTGAATTTTTGTAGCACTTACCTACCAAAATTAAATAAACTTGTGCCCTCAACCCTGAAATGCTGTATTTGACATATACCCTGAAGTTGTACCTGCAGAAGTTCACCAGAGGTTCTTCACTGAAGTGCTGATAAAAACAGAACGTTACAATAACCAAGCAGTCATGATTAGGAATCTAGGTACAGTACTGCTTTGCAAAATGAGGCAAACCTGTACAAGCTGATAGAAATCTGTGCAAGAAGGAGTGCCTTTGTTAGGTTGCTATTGATGAACTGAAAAACCATATCCAGAAGCAAATTGGGGAGGAAAGGGTGTGTTTATCTTATATTTCCACATTGCCGTTTGTCATCAAAGGAAGTCAGGACAGGAACTCAAACCAGGCAGGAACCTGGAGGCAGGATTTGGTACAGATGGCATGAAGAGGTGCTGCTAATTTTTCTCAGAGCCCCGCCCCCCTTCACTTAATCCAGATAGCAGCTCCCCAGTCCCCCCGTCTCCTCCCAGTCCCACAGTTACAAACTCCCCCATTACCTATTCCCTTCTCCTCAGTTGAACCTAGGACCACAAGCCCACACATGGCACCACCCACAATGGGACAGGCCCTCCCCTTAAATCACTAAGTAATAAAATGCCCTACAGCCAGAGCTTGTGCAGGCATTTTCTTCAGTTGAGGTTCCCTCATTTCTGATAGCTCTAGTTTGTGTGTTAAGTTGACATAAGACAAGCTAGCACATACATATTGTAAATACAATTCTGGATTTAAAACAATACCAAAAATATATTTTAAATTGATCTTCCAAATTCATGTTTATACTTAATCAACGTGTACTGGCAATATGCACATGGTCTGTTCCATGAAGAATTATAAACCATCAAATCAAGTAGGTACATATCATTCTTAGAAGACAGTGCACTCATTTTGAAACAAGCAACTTTCAAATTCCATATTACTAGGAACTGTGCAATTAGCTGCAGGCCTCCAGAGAAAGAATTGTGAATTTCTTTCTGGAAAAATGCTGCTGTGCTTTACTCCAGAGGCTCAGCTACCACCAGCCCTTCCTGTTCTGCACGCTTTCCCCCTAAGCTCAAACTGGGTATCTAAGTCCTTCTCACTATTGAATCCCAGTGTTCCACAGACTCCAAGTTTCTCCATCTGTTTAGAAGTATTCAATAACATTGAATTTAATCACATCCTAAAACCTTCAACCATGTGGAAAGATGACCACACCATTATACTATAGGGACACAAAGACTTTAAATTGTAAGCACAACGCATAAGTTCTATAGAGTGTTTTATGAAGCAAAGGCCATTTCAAAGCATTCAACAGCCATTTCAAAAAAAATTCTTATTTTCTGAAAGTTTTTCTTGGGCTATTTTTGTTTCCACAAAAGAAAAATAATTAGGATCCAGAAGCACATGCACACAGTAGAATTTTACTCAACCATAAATAAAGATATTACGCCATGTTTAGGAAAATAGATAGAACTTTTGTTTTTATGTTAAACAAAATAAACCACATTCAGAAAACAAAGATCACAATTTTTCTTATATATAGAATGTAGAACATACATGCACACCTACCCACACCACTTCCACCTGTCCCCACAGATACATGCACACACACTGAACATACAGTCACATAAGACACACAAGTAGAAATAGGACTATTGAGCAAGAAAAATTAAGGAGGCAGTAAATATGGGAGGATTTGGGTTAATATGAATGAAACATACAATATGCATTAAATGGCATAATGCAAAACAGCACTTTGAATATGAATATATAATAATTAGAAGGGCTGGGGAATACCTCAGTTAGTGAGAACACTGAGCAAACGTGAAGCCATTAGTTCTTATCCCCAGAACCTATGCAAAAACTAGGTTTGAGAACATTGTCCTTCAGCCCCAGTATGTGGAGGGAGGGGACCACAACCCTGCAATCCTACTATGTGCATGGAGAGAACCACAGTTCTGTAATCCCACTATGTGGAAAGAGAAGACCACAGCCCTGCAATCCCACCATGTGTAGGAGGATAGAGATAAAAGAACACTGAGGCTTGTTGATCTCCAACCTCACTTCAGGTTCACGGAGAGACGTTGTCTTAAGAGAATAGAGGGAAACTAATGGAATAGAGCACCCATGTCCTCTGGCTTCAGTTTGCATGCATGGGGATTGACATCTATTCCAACATGTGCATAAACCATACCCACATCTCTCTCTCTCTCTCTTCTCTCTCTCTCTCTCCTCTCTCCTCCCTCCCTCCCTCCCTCCCTCCCTCCCTCCCTCCCTCCCTCCCTCCCTCCCTCTCAATGGATATAAACTGGTTTCCTAAGATGGTGAATATTGGTCTCATGAGACCCCACACAATCTTTGTACAGCTATCTTCAGTCAAGAGAATAGTGGTGGCATTGAAACTAGAAACAGATTAGTTGTAAGGTGTAACTTTATCTGAGACACAAGTGTTTTCAGCTCAGTTTTAGGCCTTTGAGTTGCATATATCAAGTGGCTGGGAAAACATTTCAACACACCAAAAACTGGTGTACTTGGTGGAAAAGGCAAAAAACATATTTTTAAGCTTATCCTATAGATAGATATGTTTGTTCTTCTAGCAAGATAATCATTTTCTATTTTTGTCCTGCTACTCTATGGCATTTATCATTTCTGATCACATTGATATTCCATATTTACTATTGCTCTCTTCAAGTCAATTTACTTTTTGGCTTTATTGTCAGTGTCTTAAATGCTTATCTTAGAGAAGGTGTGTCTGTGAAGAGGAAGTTGCACAGGTAACAGACAGGAAAAATAGTCACTGACCTGTACCGTTTCATGTCTTCTTTTAACAACTGCAAAAACATTTTATAAAATACTACACCTACATGGGTAATTCACCTACAGTCCAGTGAATGAGCAAGACCTTTTTATCACATAAAAAACACTCATAAGAAACCACTTTGACTAAGGTCCTTCTTATTAATTACTAGTCTTCTTCTGATTAGTTTATTTCTTAAAATGAAATCAAATATAGATGAAAATATTCACACATGGTAGAATTTCTACATAAAATATTTTATTAGTGGAGCAAATATTTATTGAATGCATACTGTATACCAATCTTTTTCTAGACGTGGGGTATTAGGCAATGAACAGGGCATACCTCCTAGTTCATGGTTTGCAGAATTAAAGGAAGATGGTAACAGGCTGCTCAATGAGCATATATGAGAGAATGTGATGAGGCTTTGATTCAGAAAGGTACTTGGAGTTTTGGAAGCTGGTGGGCAGAGTGTTTCTCCAAAGTGAACTGCTGTGGATGTTTCCTGAAGCCTGTCATGCACAACCTGAAAACTGGAGATTAGACAATAAGTAGCTCAGATGAATGAATGAATGAATGAATGAATGAATGAATGAAAAAGGAAGGAAGGAGCCGGGCGGTGGTGGCGCACTCCTTTAATTCCAGCACTTGGAGGCAGAGGCAGGCAGATTTCTGAGTTTGAGGCCAGCCTGGTCTACAGAGTGAGTTCCAGGACAGCCAAGGCTACACAGAGAAACCCTGACTCGAAAAACGAAAAAAAAAAATAATAAAAAAAGAAAAGGAAGGAAGCAGAGGGGGGAGGGAGGGAGGAAGACAGAAAGAAAGAAAACAGAGAGACACAGAGAAAGAGAGAGGAAGAAAAAGAAAGAAGAGAGAGAGGAGGAGGAGGAAGAGGAAAAAGAGTTCCTGTGAAGGGACATGCTTGTTCAAAAGTTCAGGGCTGGGAGAATAGAGGACATAAAACTCAGTAAGGTGAATATAGAATCCAGGAAGGAGAAGGACAGCAAAGTCCAGAAGAAAAATGGGAGTTGAAAATAAGACATTAAAGGCCTTTGGGTGGAACTTAGGGTGGAACTGACACCTATAGCAAATGTAAGGGAAGGAATGAGGGCAGTTGGTAGAAAAGGTAAAGTAGTTCTTAAGGCTAGTTTTTATTATCCAGTCCCAGATCTCAGTCAATATATAGCCTTTGACTCTGGAAGCACCTGAAAAAGAAGTCACATTAAATTTGCTTGTCACTAATGCTGAGAGTGAATGAACCAGAACTTTAATCCAGCATCCTTCCCTGGAAGTGAAATGATTTTGTTTCAGACACTGATACACACTGCCTATGTGAGAGAACCGTCCTGAAGCTTGGTGAGCAACACCCCCAAATAACTACTACACACTGTACTTCTACAAGTCACTAAAGAGAGGATGAACTCTGTGTGTTAAAACAAAGCATGTCAGTCAAGCTTCCGTAGAGTCTGAGGACTGCATATATGATAAATCCCTTTGTTCTAACTTGAATCATGCTGAATTGAGACAAAAAAAAAGAGAACCAACTAATAACAGAATCAAATACATCTGATCAAAAATTCAGAGAAGCAGTGACTGTGGGCTTCCCAGACCCACCTGATACATCTCTAATCCAACATCTACACCCCAGGATCAGAAAAGTTGCAGCAGAGAGGAGTGTGTTAAGAGCCAGAGTACTAAGATTGGACATCTGTTACATGATGGTTTCTTCTATATGCGAAAGGGAAGCTACACACAGGAAACCGCACACATATGGTTGCCTCCGCAACACCTAAAGAATTACATACCAGGGTAAATCCCATGGGCTTCACCCTTAGAAGACCAACTACAGGCAACTGATGGCTGCTGGAGACAAGAACTAATTTTCTCAAGGATAATAGGTTATCACAACTCAACAGGCCAGCCCCAGATACATATGTGAAACAATAAATTACCTCAACAGATTGTATTTATAAACTTATATACATAACAATTACAATTAAGAAATAAGAATCCATGAATTTGAGAAAGAATGGGAGGGAACTGGAGGAAGGAGAGGGAGAATGATATAGTACTCATATATGAAATTCTAAAATAAGATTAAAAAAAGAAATAGGTAAGATGAAGACATGTTGAACCTCTGCCCACAGTACTCATTAAAGGGAACGTGAAAGTTAAATACAAGTTTTTAGTTGTTCTTTAAAAGAATTAGGCAGCCAGGCATGGAAGAACAGTTTGTAAACCCAGCACTTGAAATCTGGAGGCAGAAAGATCACAAGTTCAAGATTATCCATGGATATATTTCTATCTAAGTCAGTCCTCCTGGATGCATAAGACACTGGAGAGAAATAGATGGAGAGACAGAGAGAGAGAAGAGAGAGAGAGAGAGAGAGAGAGAGAGAGAGAGAGAGAGAGAGAGGAGAGAGGAGAATTTAAGAAAAATAAACTAAAATGATGTAGGCTAAAAAAAAAACGATGAAATGATAGTATGCAAAACCACCAAATAACTAGTTTTCCAAGGACAGAGCCTGAGACAATGCATAAGGAAGGGTCTTGATCTAGTAATGATTACAGGAGGTAAAAATCCACACTGTGGGTCAGATTTACTATATTGATTGACATCTCCCTAGATCAATGCATCTCAAAACAGGAGCCCACAAAAGTCCAACACTGCCAATTAGTCATTCAGCTAATGAGCAAATTCTTGTTCGTATGACTAAGATTACTTACTAATAATCTACTATGGGAAATATTTAGAGGTTAACAAATGATTAAAATAATAATGATAAAATTAACCTAGCATTAGTATTTAAACACTGTGGGCTACAAATTACATGACAAATTACACATCTCTTGTTCTGCATACATTGGTACAAAGAGCTAGAATTGCCACATTTTTCTGTTTTTCTTTTTCTTTAATCCAGGCTAGTCTTTGCACATATCAATGGATGAAGTACAATTCAATAGTTTTGTTCAATATGTACATCATGGGCAAATTAGCATTTCTCTTCAAACAGGTGAAGTTCTCTTGAGATGCAGAGCAATAAGATTTCTAGTTCTAACAAGATAAATAACAAGTTAATATGAAGTATAGTCAGTCCATCACGATGCAGAGTATCAGGACCTAATCTTCCTGTGTGACGATGTTTTGTCAATATGGGTTCTCCATCATCTTTCCCACCATTCCTGCTCCCTATCCCGATAAAACCAAATTTTAAAAGTATCTACACACTAGCGAGAAGGACACAGTTTGTCCTACTGTGTTTGCAATTGCAGCAATTTGAAACATACCAACATATGTTCTGTCCATATGTCAAGGTATTGAACTACATAAGTCCAGTGCCGAACACTGATGCACATGAGTGATGAGCTGCACAGCCTGCCTTCGTAGTCACCATCTTTCAGAGCTTTTGATGTCTATGGTGGGCGTTTGATAACCTGGTCATGACTTTTAACTGAGTTCTATTATTTGTTTCAAATAATAATAAAGTACCACTTGATAATCTTCCTTATTATTAAGTGATTAATATGAAATTGTGTGCTAATATAAATACAGAAATAAGTATTTCAATGAGTAGAAACTGGTTTTTAAATAGTTGTCTTTGATGTGGTTACAGAGGGAAGTGACAGCAAAACAACAATAATAAATAATAAGTCTTTAGTGCATAGGAATGAAGTAAGTATTGACTGATTCAGCTGTTCTTAAACTGATGGCAGAGGGAGAGGAAGAAACAAACAGAAGAAAAGAAAGGAGCTGGAGACTCATCCATAAAGGACAGAGAACAGGAAGGAAAAAGTGACCCTGAGATGCCAAAAGTATCTGAGAGAAACCTAGGAGACTGGGTCAGAACTCCATAACAATCAGAATGGCAAAATCAGCCATTCCTAATATCTTATCCAAATACAGCTTCAAAATATGGGAGTATGGTTAAAGACCTATAAATTACCACATTCAAAAGGATCCACATATTTCTATTGTCACTGTCATCATTGTTACAGCCACCAAGAACAATTATTAAGCACTTAGAAGAGACCAGGCACTCTGCTGTGCAGTATTTATAGTTTGTGTCATTGAAGTCTCACTACCACCATGAGGTGAATGCTACTGATATCCTCATGGCACAGTGTAGATACTTTGGAATGAAATGATTTGCACAGTCATAGAGCTAAATAGCTGATACTCTTAATAATGCTTTTCTAATTTGCAAATCCATGCTTTTAACCTGGCAACACGTTGATATAACCTTAGTATATGTGCTGGCTGTGAAAATACCTTCAAGGACAGGAAGCAGCATTGAACAAGAGGCTAGGTTACACACTCTGTAATCCACCCTGTGTCTGTGCAATGGGGCCTCTGTACACAGCTCCATGCCCAGGACTGGGGAGAGTATAGATACCATGGCAGGCTGGTCCTTAGGAGATACTAACACCACTTTCATTTACTCTTCACTTAAATCAATCTTAAATCAATTATATGGTCATCCTTCCTGTAATATGGGTTAGCTACTAATATATCCCATTCATTATGGTGAGATGCTGGAGAAGGTGCACAAAGACATTGAGAATTCAATCCTGTCTTGGGAGATGCATGAGTTTATTAGATATTTGTAGTTCTAATTTCTTATGGCAGCTACAGGAGTTCTATGGACACAATTTAAACTAAAAAGACTTAAAATATCTGAGTGTACAATGATAAAAAGCAAGGAACAGTTGTCCATCAGCCTGACTGCATTCAGGGACTTAAATTTTACCAACATGGATTGGTCTCAGACCCCTTCCCTCAGCCCTGCTTCTTTCTTTCCTGTGGTAATAAACTTCGCTTTCACTGTGACAAGATTATTGTCAGTAACTTAAAATTTATGATGCTTGTTCTTAGTACACATCCTTCCCCATCACTCTAGAAATCGTCAGATGAAGGCAGATGGACTAGTTTATATCATATTCCATCCTTGAGACAGCCCCAATTCCCAGTATAATAGAATGTGCTGAATTGTCAGTCAGAAATGACTGTCCAACAATTAACACTAAAGGCATTTCTCACCTAAAGCAATGGGTACTGGACAGGTAGATAGAGCCACGTCTACTGTTCAGTTAGCATATGGGTAAGGAACAAAACATGTTTTTTAAAAAAGAAATATGACATTCTGAAGAAACTCGGGCATTAAAAGATCCTGCTATAAAATTACATCCCCTGAGCTTCATTAAAAGAAAAAGAATTTCAAAAAATTTATACCGCTCTGCTTTTCGCATTCATTTGTCTGCAAGGACTCTGTTTTGATTTACTTGCATTCTTAAAAATAAAATAAAATTGGATTTTTACCTCACTAATTGGGACCAAGATATCACTAATTGTGATAGCACGGATAGCGTTAAGAGCAGAACAAAAGGAAAGCTTTCCCGATACACGTGCTGTGCTTTTTCCTTTGAGAAGACATGCTTGAAACTGCATTTTAAACACTTCAGCACTGATGAAACAAATTAATAATGGCTCAGACACAGAGGTGCTGCATATTATTCATGATCTTGAAGTTATTAATGTAACACTGAGCCATTATTGCCACAAAATGCCGTCAGGGTAATTAACACATCTTATCTAATAGAATAAGGCCGTCAAACCAAACTAATTAAGGTACATAACTGCATTGCTGAGGCAGAAAGATGCATTTGAAATGAATGACAGAGCTCATCAAGGTGGCCCTGAATAACTAAGCATGGGTAGTCTTGTATTTATTGCCTGGCTATCCACTGGTAATAAGTCTCTTCAGTCTCCTTTGGCCCACGTTTTATGGACCCTGTGGAGATTAACACTATTGCCCAACACTAGTGTTTGTAGCAATTCCCTGCGTGACTTATAAGTTTGTATTTTCTGGTCCCTTGGAGATACTGTAGGGTACATTGAAGAGTAGGAATCTTTTTTTAAAAAAAAAAAAACAACCCCTGATATTTTGAAGCAGATGATTCATGACTGATTTTTGAGAAATTATAGGAGAAAGGATTTTCTGAAAGTCTCTTCTTCTTAATCTCCAGTGATGAAACTATTGATTTTCATTGACATGGTACAAAATTTTTCTCAGGATTGAGATGTGTGTCATATATGAAATGTGCATAATTGGGGCTGGAAAGATGGCTCAGCAGTGAAGAATGTTCTCTGCGCAACCATGACAACCAGAGTGCAGAACACAGAACCCGACATAACAAGCTGGGTACCCACAAATGCCTGTAATTCCATATCCTAATGATCTGGCACCCACTTCTGGCCTATGTATACCTACACACATAAATCCACATACATTAACATATATACATACACACACACAAATAAATAAACAAACATGTTTGAAATGTGCATACTTCCAATCACTTACTTATGGCCT
The DNA here is from genome assembly GCA_021653895.1 of Mastomys natalensis. Taxonomy (NCBI): domain Eukaryota; kingdom Metazoa; phylum Chordata; class Mammalia; order Rodentia; family Muridae; genus Mastomys; species Mastomys natalensis. Next base: position 241,649 of record JAJTUV010000758.1, on the reverse strand, counting down.
GACCTAACTTTTCACCAAAGATAGTGTGGAACAGAAGTAAATGAAGAAAAAAACCATCATTTCCAGTACTTACAGAAGGTCATTCAGCTCTGAAGTCACTCCAAGCCAGACATTCCTATTCTATCATTAGCAGCACATGAGCAAACATAAGGAAAAACATGGAACTTTACTGGAACTTTGGAAACTCTCTAATGCATTCTCCCAAATGCCTTTTCCCCTTTAACCCTCCGGTTTTACAGAACAAGACTCTTCACAAGAGAATACAGGTAGTGTTAAATTTAGAAAGCTTGCAGCTTTGAGATTGGAAGCTTCTCGTATTCAGAGATTTCCCCAAAGATCTGAGGAGAGGCTTCTGAGACATCACCAGGTTTTATTTATCAGGCTGTGAAACTTAATCAATATGTAGCCCCTTCCTATTGTCCTAGCAAATAGGTCATTATGCCTGACACTGAGTCTATAAAGGAAACAGGAAGAGAGGAAGGAAGCTTTTGGTCAGAGTAAAGACATAACACTGGGAAATATAAGTAATATACACTAGTGTGTTTGCCCATTTACATGTAAACTCACCAACATGATTAACACAGTAAGTATGAAAACATCATCTCCCTGGCAGACTTCCTTGCACGTTCAGGTCATGATGAATCAGCACAGCCATTTCTGAGTCAAACAACACAGCTCCCAATGAACTCATCATTGCTGTTAGCCCTGTTAGATATGAGCTGTAATCAGCAATGGGTGGGGGTGGGGAGCTATGATCAGACCTGGACATCTTACCCTAAGTTGTCATACATTTTTTATAACAGCGAAGAGGAAGCTGAAGAAGAGTTCCCTACGAGATGACAGAAGTGACCTCGATCTTGTTCAGAGACTCAGGAAACTTCCTCAAATGCCTGTAATTTAGCCTTGCAACCCCCAACACAACTTAACCAATGAACAATATATGCAGTATATTCATCAGAAAAAAAGTTGACTGAGATAAATGAACAGCATTATCACACCATAGGGAACCCACACAGATGAAAATCAAAATCCCTCTACTCTTCAGTGTTGAAGCAGACAAGTCACTTGAACGGATGGGCTTGGGTAGCAGATATTAGGTCTGCCACCCAGTAACTGTGAAGTCGGGCGAAAGATATTTTTTTTTCTTTATCTATAAGATGAAAACAAATTTTCAGAATCCAAATAAATACTTTATATATAATTCTCAAATAGTAACTGGACATAAACCAGGCACGGGGACATTGGAGTTATTATCATTATTTTAGTTGACCCTCCCATTTCCTAGCAACTGTCTCTGATGCACATACCACGCAGGACTCTGGATCTGTCCCCCACACATTTGCTCCTGGACAACCACCTTATTCAGCACGACCATTTTCCATATGACTTCTAATACTGCTTTCTAAAATTAACTTCAAGTATTCTCACATTTTTATTATTGTTTTTATTTTAATAGATTGTAGCTACATCATTTTCTCCTTCCCTTTCCTTCTTCCAGACTTTCTCATATCCCCGTGCTTGCTGTCCTTCAGTTTCATGGCCTATAATTGTGTGTGTGTGTGTGTGTGTGTGTGTGTATTCAGTTTTCAGGGCTGACCATCAGTACCAATTGATGTGCTTTTCCCTGAGGAAGATAATTTCTCCTGCTCTCAGCATTCCCTAATTGCCTGCAGGTTATTTTTTGTAGGGTCGGAGCCTCCTGGGCTCTCCCTACATTAACTATTCACACTAGCCACAGAAAGTAGAAATGACCCAAATGTCCTTCAAGTGAGTACTGGATAAAGAAACGGTGGTGCATACACACTATAGAATACTATTTAGCTGCAAAGCAAAAATAAAATTTGTAGGTAAGTAGAATGGAACTAAAAAATGGCATATTGAATGAGGTAATTCAGACTCAGAAAGACAAAAATATAAAATAATGTTCTCTCTCAATGAGACTCCTAGCTCTAAATCTTCAGATATGAGTTCACAACCTGTCAGGATGGAGGAATGGGGAGGCAATAGAAAGGGGAATAGTGATCTGACCAGGGAAATAAAAAAGGGGGTGAGGCTTTAAGTAAGGAGGGGGCTGTCAAAAAATACAGAAGGGAAGAGGGTAAAATAACAGTAAAGATGTCTGGAAAAGTCACAAGGATTCATAGTACTATCTACCTAAAAATACATGTAAGACAATGTATAAATACAGAGTTAAAATGAAAATTTCCCATCTAGACTGACAATGCTCTCATAAGACCCAAAGGCCACCTAACAGAAACCCCAACAACAGAAATAAAAAGTACTTTTTTGGGTTGTTGGTCAGGGTCATCCAAGAGGGTGCTAGAACATATAGGCCAGTGGTTTTTAATCTTCATAATGCAATGACCCTTTAATACAGTTCTAATGTTTTGGTGACCCACCCCCCCAACCATAAAATTATTTTATTGCTACATCATAACTGTAATTTTGCTACTGTTATGCATCATAACGTAAATATCTGATAAGAAGCCTCCAATGATGTTACAACCCATATGTTAAGAACACTGGTGGAGACTATTGCTATTGCCCTTGGTTGACCTCCAGAGAGAGAAATGGGTTATCTCACCTTTAAACGGAGCTCTTAACTTCTCTTTGAACATAAAATCAGTGAAATCCTATCTCATGTGGTATTTTTAATTTTATAACTAAGTATTTAACCAAAATACAAACATCCACTTTGAATTGCCTAGCACCATCACCAATGTGGACACCCCTCTGCTTTCTTAGGAAACCTGTCAACAGGGATATTAAAGAAGATCCTGTGTTCTCAAAGGGCTTTGCCTTGCTTTCCGCAGCAGTCTCTGTAACCGCAAAGGGCATGCTCAGGCACTTGCTACGCAGCATATTCAGTCAGGCTGCCAGTCAGAACCAATGAGAGACATGGCCTGATAAAGGTGACCTCAGGGAGATGTGCTGAATGTGAGCAGGACTCACAAATCGAATAGGAGAGCTCAGGCTTCCCTTTAATAAGTCTGAAAGTGGCAAAATAATGCAATTACCTTACTGTAACCCAGTATCTTCCGGGGAGCTCCAAGAATCCCATTATGCACACAGCCCACTCTCTGCTGAGAATATATTACACCTAATGAAATAAAGCCTATACCTTTCCTCAGCACTGCTTGGCTGTCACACAGATGTCTCTTTATTGCTTTATATAAATCCTGAGCAATGTACAGTGGACAAGGTATCACTCACATCAACCAAGTGAGATCAAAGTCTGTTGTGAGACACACATGAAATCCTCCTCAGTCCTTATCTGTAAAGGAAGTGTAATAACAAAGGCCAGAGCTGGCAACTCAGGGCTCTGCCTTTGATCCTTCTTTCAAGTCTGGGAAAAGATTTGCAGGGGTGGCCAGGGAAGGAAGCCTCTTCTCCATTTCCCCTACCCGGACTAAAAGAAAGCATTGCTCACCCAGGAAAATGCATGACAACTAAAGCATTGCTGCCTACAGCCTGAGCATGGTGGGAGATGTATGGAAAGTATGTTTCCTGGGATATTTGCTCATTCACTCAGCAAATATTTGTTGAGCGATATTTGAAAGCATGGGAATGAAGCTGAGGAAATACAGATGATAAAACCTGCCTCTCTTTTCCTGAGACGCACACAGGTGAAAATGTAATTACAATTGTGGGTAGTGCATGTTCAGAAGTACAATATATAGGTACAGGAGGAACTGAGGAATTCAAACAGAAGAGGTCCTGAACGAGATAGGAGGGATACAGGAAAAAATGAGGGTACACATTCCAAGAATAAGGACTAAGGGCAGTAGACCTGAAGCCAGAATCCGTAAAGCAGGTCCATAGCACTCTGTGCTGTTTACGTGTGTAAACAGTGAGTAGAATTAGAACATATAAGATCTTACAGTCATGGCAACACTTTCTCAATGTTTGTTATGGTTGTACTAGCTTCATGATTCCAGGACCCATCCCTAAAGCTTACAGAGTGACAAAATCTGAGCTGTGAGTAGCTAAGGGAGACTCTGATAACATGTGGTCCATATATGTCACGTGTTGTCACATATCTGTCACACTGACACCATGCAAACTCAACAAGCACTTCGTCTCAAAAGTGGGTCTTAGTTTTTTCACCATGTCAGCCTACCTACCCATCAGCCCACCAGCCCATCATCCTATCACCCTTTAGCCCATCAGCCTAACTGCCCACCACCCCCTCAACCCCACAGCCCATCAGCCCATCAGCCCATCAGCCCATCAGCCCAGTCATCTAAGTCTCAAGGTCGCAAGAAAGAACCTTCAGAAATTCTCCTTTGGGAAAACTCACTGCATGAGTTTAAATTCAGTTTTGAAGACTTGCTTTATTTCCTTTCTCTGTCTATGTATCTGCCTATCTATCTCTATGTCTGTCTGTCTGTCTGTCTGTCTATCTATCTATCTATCTATCTATCTATCTATCTATCTATCATCTGTTTATTATTTATGGGGGAAGATGGCAAATGCTAAGGATTGAGCCTAAATCCAGGACATAGTAAGTACAGGTTCTTTCACTGCAGTGTACCCTACCCCCTATACATCTTTTAAAGACTGAAACTAGAAAGATAGATGAAATTATATACAAATGATGTACAGCATGACATGAAAAAGGAATAAGCATGTATTCTTAGATATTACATAAAGAGGGAGCAGGTCTAGGGTTCCTAGGTAAATAGCTTCTGCAAGTTGACTCCATGCTCCCTAGGTAACACGGTTATATAGTTCTCCTTTGGACCTCACAAGTTACTCTTGAGTCCACTCAGGTAAATAACACACAGGGCCCAGAGTTAGAGAGCCCAGACAATTCTGCCTTTACCTTTATTGGGATTAAAGGTGTATTTTCCCAAACTGGTAAAAAGCCAGTGATGTACCTGACAGAATTTTCTTTTAAAATTTCACCAACAAGTAAAACATAAAACATGTAGAAATTGCTGCCTTTATGATTATCTTGTCATAACAATAAATTGAATCTATATTCTATGTGACCCTACTATTACATAATTACTAAAGAATTCCTGTGTAAATGTCCTTACTCTTTGGTGTTATTGGGATAGAGTCTTTCTAAGTCAGCAAATTCACAAGAATTCTCCTGCCACAGCCTCCAAAGTGCTGGGACTACAGATACTTGTCACCATGCAGAGCTAATTGTAAACTTTTAAGTTAAAAAAGTCTTTTCAGAGTAACTATGGAAGAAGCTTCAAAGACAGATGGTCTAGGGAAATAGGGTAGGTTTTTGGTTTATGTACATCCAGTTTTCTCGATGATGATGGTTGTCAACTTCGGGGTTTCTCCAAAGAAATGTTGAAGAGACAATGCTTCAGTAATATTTAAAATGCCATTGTCCATCACCTGATGCTAGAGACAGTCGTGCTCTTCAGAGCACAGACCTTCCCATCACTGCTGTTCATACTGTGGAGATTCTTTGTGCCTTAAAAATATCATGGTACATCAGAAACTCAGAAGGACAGTCCAAAGCACAGAACAATGACTAATAAACACCAAGAGTTTAACTTTAAATGACCCTTAAGACTGTCATGTTGTCTAGAGAAAATTTATCATTGAACAATTCTCATTTTTTTATAAGTATCAGCTGAATGGAAAAGCAGCAGTCAGGAGGGATAAGAAGGTGAGAGCAAGGCGTGAATGTAGACAAAATTGTGATGTGATGAACCCACAAGGCCTTTGGCATGAAATACATAAAATTTAACTGCACTTCCTGATCTCACTGTGCACAGCTGTGCTTGTACAAGTATATTAAGAAGAGTTCATGAGGCCAGCAAGACAGTTCAGGAGGTAAAGGTACTTATCTTGCAAGCCTGGTAACCTGTGTTTCTTCCTCAGAACCCACATAAGGTTCGAAAGAGAGAGCCAACTCCACAAAGTTGTCCTCTGATCACCATCCACAGGCTGTGGCACGAATGTTTCATATATATACCATACACATGTGTCCATGCACATGCATGCACATACACACACACACACACACACACACACTATAATAATAATAATAATAAAATGAATAGAAAAAACAGTTACTCAACTAACATAAGAAGATGCCTATTGTCAAATATTTTTAAGTAAAGCACATGCCACAGTGTTCACCATGTGTTGATTCCAGCCTCAACATTCCCCACTCCAGACATAAAAACCCATGGATACTCAAGTCCTTTAAAGATAGAGTAGCATTTGCACATGGTCTAGACAGAGCCTTCTGTACACTCTGAATCATCTCTAGGTTACTTGGAATACCAAGTGTATTGGAAATTTAATTGTCCTTTATGAATAGATGCTCTCCTGTGTTGGTTAGGCAATGATGATAAGAAAGATGTCTGCACATGTCCAGTAAAGATGCATTTTTCAAATGTTCTTAAGTCCTTGTGGATTGAAACTGCAATTGCAATGTCAATGAGTATAGAGGTGAGACTGAATAACCAAGAGAGGAAAACAAACAGATTCCATTCTCATGTAATCCATCATATACACTCCACTCCACCCTACATTTCCATAAACAAGTAACATCATGTCACCTTGGTAACAAAGACATGGATAAAAGCCATGCTCCAAATCTGAGTCTCAGGTTTCATCTTTTTTACCAAGCATGTGGACTACAACAAGGACAGCAGGTGAGACACCCTAAATCCTCATTTTGTGAGAAATTGCCCTTGCTGGAACTTTCATTACTCCCAAGACAGGGATACTTTATCTCAATTCACTGCAGCTGAATATCCCCTGATATTCCAAAGAATCCATGTTTCTGATTCATCAAATATAAACTGAATGAAGAACAGAGGACTTCCACTCCATACAAATACTTTGGATCTGCCTAATAGCCATACTAATGCCCAACATATGAATCTAATTAACGAATCTCCTTTGCTCCAAAAATTAAATGAAAATGGGAGACATTATTCAGATAATTTCATTCTTTCACGTGTGTCTCAAAATAGAAAGCTTAGAGTCTATATGAGATTTGTAGTCAAATCCACTCTTACTGGCTGTGTGGTCCTAAATTAAATGACCTATTTAAGTATCAGCTTTTTGGTTAGATAGGGCAGAAATGATCATGGCACTACCTCAATGAATGATAACAAAATAATATAATGTATACACAATACTACTCTTTGGACTTTTCATTGAGACAGTGCCAGGCATGATGTGGACTCAATAAATATAGCTTTCACTGTTATTTCTATTATTGATGCAAATGCTTGTACTGTGATGGCTACTGAGTACAAAAGTAATTTGGGAGATTCAACATTCTGCATTGCCTACCATGTAGATCAATTTCAACATATAGACTTCCAGCTCATGACTATGAGGAGGTCATAATTATAAAAAATAAGTGAACATCACCCCCTGGTTTCCAAAGCAAGGAGTGTTATCTTTTTATAACATTTAAATACATCATTGAAATCATTAAGTTACAGTGAAAGTACTCATAAAGAATCAACGGTTCCTGTTATAGTTTTAATGAATTATCATTTCTCACTTCCTTTAAAATGTTTGATCGAGTCTATGATAACAAACCTTAATGTGCATTTGATTTCTTATTATAGGTAATAATTAAAGCCCCAAGACCATTGTTGTAAAACTGCTCAACTATAACTTAAGATTGCACAACGAGGCTATATTTGACAGATTTATGCAGGTGAAAGATGAGATTTTGTGTGAATGGCTACTTATGTCTTGTAGCAACAGAGAGATGCTACAAGAACATTACTTTTTTTTTTTTAGGTTTTTTCAAGACAGGGTTTCTCTGTGTTGCCCTGGCTATCCTGGAACTCACTCTGTAGACCAGACTGGCCTCGAACTCAGAAATCCGCCTGTCCTCTGCCTCCGAAGTGCTGGGATTAAAGGCGTGTGCCACCACCGCCCGGCAAGAATATTACCTTTTAATGTTAGTGTGTCTTTTTATGTTTGTGTATTTGGTATTTCTAGTTTTTTAAACATTTTTTAAAGATTCTAATTTTTCATATGTTTTCAACCACATAAAACAAACCCTCACAAGAAAATATTCCTTCCCACCTCCAGCAGCAGTTCAAAGCCATGTGTTTTCAATTTATATCTCCACACCATAAAAATGGCCCCAACCAGGACTGTGACTGCACTGCAGTGCTTGTTGTATTTCTCCTTAACTCCTCTCATGCTCCTCCACCAGAGAGACTCATCAGGACCATTCATGCCTCCCAGCCAGCACTTCCTTTTCTGAGCTGCTGAGTACAAGCACAGTTATTTAAAACTTCCTTTTAAAACTGCTTAAGAAAGACGCACCTGACAGTTCTTAAGAAACAAAACCATTTTCTCTCGTCTTGTCAATTCCCCTAGCAGACTATTGACACTGTGTTTCCTAGTGCACTTTCAGAACACTCCAAAGGCTGTGAGACACACTAGGAAAAGTGAGACAAGGAGACCGCTCTCACTGTTTTTGACATCCTGGAGGACTTTGCCAACTATGCATTACCCTATACTACTCTTTGCAGTAGACACTTCCTTCTTTCAAAAGAGTATAATGGTTAACCATGATTGTCAACTTGATTACATTGAAGCATCCTCCTGTGAGATTGCCGCAATGTTCTTCTGTGTGAATCTCTGAAGACACTTCCAGAGTGGATTAACTAAGGGAATATATCATAATCTTCAGCATCATCTAATAGACTGGAGCTCTAGGAAAAAAAAAAAAAGAAACCCGACAGAAAGTTTCCTCATTGGTTCAGTTTCCTGAATGCCTTGCTGCTCGATAGGCCGCCTCCCCCAGAGTGATGGAGTGAAATATCAGAAACGGATCAAACACAAATCTTTCCTCTCTGAAAATTTTGCTCAAGAATAGTTACATCAAATATATTACTACCTACAGCAAACAACCTTAATAACAACATACGACAAAAATTGTACTAACATGAACAAAGTTAAGAATTTCTTCTTCTGCGTATGAGACCATAAACTATTCAGTTATTAGGCTACATCAGTGTAGCAAACTAAACTTCAATACTAAACTACCTTAATTATTAAATTACTATAACTATTAACTTACTTACCCAGAATGAAGTTAACGGGAAAGGGTTTATTCGGCTTACAATTACAGGTTCAACCTATTATGTTGGGAAAGCTATGGCAAGAGCTAAAATCATTCTATTCACATTGAAATGGGAAGAGTGCTGTTTTCTGTCACCTGTTCCTTCTCACACCGTTTAAGACCATCCACCTAGGGACTAGGGCCACCCACAATGAACTAGGTCTTCTTACCTCAATCAGCAATCAAGACAATCATCCACATATCAACCTGACCTAGATAATTATTCATTAAGACTTCATTCCCAGATGATTTTTAGTTGTATCAAGTTGACAGTTAAAATTACCTAGCACAACCTGAATTCCACACATACATATGGGCATCTCCAAAATTTCCCTGTGGCAAAGGTTTAGAAGCAGTAATGTGACTGGAAGCAGAGGTAGGGAAACTACCTTGAAGGTGTATTAGAAGTAAATTTTATTTTTAGTTCAATTATTTGGTTGATCAGAGTGATAGGTACCAAGGAGGAAAAGCTATAAAGGAAGTAAGCATCTGTCCTAAAATATTTGACTCAGCTGCTGCTCACATGACACAGTGACACAGGATGTTCGAGACAGAAGCCTCATTTCTCATCCCTGTCCACAGAGACAACCAAATGCACTTTCTGTTTTCCTTTTCTTTGATTTGTGATGATTTTTTACACTCAAAAATTCAAGAGATGGTTTCTGTGATGAACAAGCAAGGTGGCTGGCATCAGGGAAACTTTATAAACAGGAGCTGAATGATCTGTAGCAAATGACTTTAATAATGTACATGTATAGGGGTTTTATAAGTTATTAAAAATGCATATTCATGGGGAAATGTTTAGTTAAAAAAAATAAACAGAAACCAACTTTTCAAGATTTGTAAGCTTTGGAGGACTATATATAGCCTATAGCTCAGTGCTAGAGTGTTTGCCTAGCTACACAAAACCCTGTGATCAATCTCCAGCACTACAAAACAAAATACTAGGTTTGGTTTAGCCTGGAATATGTTGTGTAAGGATGATGACTATTAGTCTTAATTGTCTACTTCATTACATGAAAACAGGTCTATGAGATTCGCCAAATATTTTTTGGGTGAGTCTACAAAGACAATCCCAACACAGAAGAAGCTAAAGCAGGAGGATTGTGAATTCAAGGCCAGCCTAGGCTGCCTAAGTTCCAAACCAGCCTGAGTTAGAGATACTGTTTTAAGAAAACAAAATGTTGGTTTTTTTTTTTCTCCAAGATTTTAATTAGCTGTTCTATCAACAAAATTAGGGGTAATTTTCTAATATCTGTATTTTCTGGATTAGAAATAAAAACAGATATATAATACTTGTGCAGTTTTTCAATGGTCTGTATTTTTATAAAATACCTCTCAGTGACTTTGACTGAATATCCTGCCTGACTCCATACTCCAGCATTAATATTTCGTTGTGGCTAACACTATCTTTGAACAGCAACATATTCTCTATGATGAAAAATATATGACACCACTTTTGTTTTTAAATACTAACCTACTTAAATTGTTAAGTTACTATAAAGTAACTTATGATATAATACAACTGTGTTCTTGTTTTATTCTGCTTCTGTGATAAAATATGCTAACCCAAAAGGAATTTAGGGAAGGAAAGAATTTATTTGACTTGCAATTCCAGGTTATAACCTATTATGCCTAGGAATTACAAAATAAAATCAGTGGTTTTGGCATGTTTTTTGGAGTAGACAGTTCATTGTTAACCATTCCTGTATTTCTCAAAAATTTGTGGCTCTAATTAGAGGCCATACTGTGATGAACTTACATCTCTTTCTGCACATCTCTTCCTACATCTGTAATTGTGCTTCCAGCATATATCCCAGAAGAAAAATTGGATCAAAAGTTGGTCATATTTCAAAGGACCTCAGACCTGTGACCAAGATTCTTGTAGATGCCAAGCACTTGCCAAGCAATAACTCGCATAATCTTAACAATAAACATGTTAAAATCCATTATTGTACTATAAAGTGGCAACTCTGAGAGATACCAGCTTCTCATGAGTTTCCTGAAAACTCCAAAGAATGGTCTAGCCTTGCCTATACCTAACTGGAGGCCGACACAGAATTGCCACCACTGGCTTCAGTAGTAGGCCACCTACAATGGCACTGGGAAATATATCCCATAGTGCTCTGTAAAAAGCCGGGCTATAACAGTGACATGAGAAGCTGTGTCCAATAGCAATGTGGAGGATGTACTTGTCACTTGCTAGAACTGTCCAATAGTACTGAGAATTGCAGAAAGACAGGAACAAAACATGGAAGAAATGAACACCACCCCAAGGGCTGTCAGCCTGCTGCAGTTTAGAGTTTAAATTCTCATCCACTAACTGGGTTTTCTAAAGCTACTTGTGGAAGTAGAAAAACATATAGCAACCTCAATGAGCTTGGCTCAAAGAAGAGCTCTTGTGTGTACCAGGTAAGTCCGGCATGAGCAAAACTTGAATATCTAATTTTCACTGTTAGGACAAATGATTTTTAAAAAGTGTTTTTCCTACTTTAAACAAACCATAGTTAGATTAGAAAATTACATTTTTTTTCATAAAATATAAAACCATTCCATTCCTTCAACAGAAGAATGGATACAGAAAATGTGGTACATTTACACAATGGAGTACTACTCAGCTATTAAAAATAATGAGCTCATAAAATTCTTAGGAAAATGGATGGAGCTAGAAAATATCATCCTGAGTGAGATGACCCAATCACAAAAGAACACACATGGTATGCACTCACTGATAAGCGGATATTAGCCCCAAAACACACAATACCTAAGATGCAACGCATAAACCTCATGAAACTCAAGAAGAAGGAGGAAGACCAAAGTGAGGGTGCTTTTGTCCTTTTTAGAATGAGTATCAAAAGATTCAACCAGAGCTCCCAGGATCTAAACCTCCAGCCTGAGAACAGACAGGGGCAAGCTGTCCTCTGAGAGGCTCTAACCAGCAGCTGACTCAGACAGATACAGACATCCAGAGCCAAACAGTGGATGGAGCTTGAGGACTCTTATAGAAGAATAGGCGAAAGGATTGTGGGCCCTAAGGAGATAGGAACTGCACAGGAAGATCAACAGAGTAAACGAACCTGAACCCTTGGAGCTCTCAGAGACTGAATCACCAACCGTGGAGCATACCTAGTCTACACAGATCTACCTCCATGGGCTGGACCTAGGCCTCCCTGCACATATGTTGTAAATGTGCAGCTTGGTTTCATGTAGGTCTCAAACATCTGGAGTGGGGGCTATCCCAAAACATGCAGCCTGTATATGGAGTATGGTCTTCTAGCTGGGTGCCTCATCTGGCCTCAATGGAAGAGGAAGCACCTAGCCTCTCAGAGACTTAAAGTGGCAGGGTGGGGGATACAGGAGGAGGGGGTACTCAGAAAACAAGAGATGGGGAAGGATTGTGGGAGGGGGTGACTGGGACGGGTTATAAAGTGAATAAGCAAAAAAAAAAAAAAATTAAATTAAAAAAGGAAAAAAATGAAAAAAAAAAAAAGAAAGAAAACCATTCCATAAATTATGCTTTAAACATACACAATAACATCATTAAAAACAAAAAAAAAACAAAATAAACTATCCTGTGTACAATTTTCCTCCTTCCACTCTCCTCCCACTTTCTTCTGTTTCCACATTCTTCTGTTAAACTACAGAGATACACATTCTCCCAACCAAGGTTATCTCTCTACCTCTTGATTACCATTCCTCCAAATGCCTAATCTTTCAGGTTACTTTTGGGGGAGTCTCTTGAATATGAAGCTGGTACATGAGTTTTTTAAAAACCTATTGGATTACAGATTGACTGAATAAATTCATAATTTCTAGATTATGTCCTTGGTGTCTATTCTGCCATATGTATCTGGACCTTCAGGGTACTAATATTTGAGCCCAAAACAGTTACAGAATTTAGTCTACTCTTGGGACTCCAGTCATCATGATTACAAACTGTCTTGGCCCACATCCCAATCTTGTAAGGCTTGGAGGACTAAAAATATTAACAGCCCATAAAGACTTCATTCAAAGCATGCCAAAAATGTGTTACTACATTCCACCTCCTGGGTTTTATAAGCAATTGGCTTAACCTTGAACCATCAGATTCATTCATTAATTCCCCTCCCTCCCCGCCCCCCCCCTCAGAGAAATTAGAGAACTCTAGGTCTCCAGATAGAGGGTGCTACTCTGGATGCATAACTTCCTTCTTGGAACTTTAGGATGTATCAATTAAGTATTTGGGTATTCTGAAAGCACATAATGTGCTTTGGGCGGTTTGGCATAGAACTGTCCATTAAACCCAGCAGTAAAGGAGAAAGTATTGATTGCTTCTAGCATTTCACCTCCTCTCACTACTAATTAGTTTGTTGTTGGTTTTTTTTTTTTTCCTCAGAAAAGGCAAAATGAAATGTGTTGCAAAATGTGACAGTTCATCATAGAAGACAGAGGTGAACACTGAGGTGTGATTATCCTACATTAGTGCCCAGGCCCATTTACAATCAGTTTGACTTGGGCTATGTCTTCTCATCCATGACCTCCACAAAGCAGCTATGAAATTAACCACGAATTCTATGTCCTAAGAATTCAGTGAGATGTGTAATGACAGCTCACATTGAGTGGATGCACATGAAGAAGGAAAGAACTGTCATACACTGTCCTCTTCTGCTCACCCAGTTTAATTTATCATCAGTTTCTTTTTCCTGCTCTTCCTCGTCCCCATGATAGTCTTCTTTTTCTGTTATTGTGATATTAACACACACACACACACACACACACACTTTTTAAGACGCTGTCAATTAAACCATTCCATGAAGGGATTTGCCAAGACAGCACATTGCTATAAAATGTTAGTGTTTCCTGGTAAGTTGATGGCAGCCTAGAAAATCTAGATATCTCAAAAATTCAAAAAGCTCAGTCACAGAAATCAACACCTGCCCACCAGGCTCAGACAAGCTAAATTTTGCTTAGTCCAAATTAGAATCAGCCCACTGAGACAACAAAATTCAAGTCAAGGAAGAGCAGCTACCCTCAGAGTGAACGTTTACCTGACTGGTTGGTGGTAGCCATTTCCAGTGCTTCATGTGAGGCTGTGATTTTGAGGTGTCCTGGTTACCAGGCAGAATGTGAGCATATATTTTAAGCATGCTGATGGGGTGGGGTGCTGTTTTAGAAGGGCTAGCAGAGCAAATCCAACTATAATTGTGGAGCCTAACCTTCCCTTCTAGATAGTAGATGGCTGCTCTGGTTCCCACCTAAGCCCGCCCTATCTCGTAGTATCCTCTTTACACTAACAGGTATACAACAACGATATGGTAAGATAAGAAGAGGCTGTTTAAGAGGCCAAGTCAGGCAGACTATCTCTCAGCATGATTTATGTTCTGATTAGCATTCGGCTGATCTTTCTTTAATATGGCAAATGTAACCAACACATTACCGTTTTTAAGCTATTGCATGGCCGGGCCAAGATTAGCTATAGACGTTAATCCTTAATGACACATGTGGGCTTTGAACCTCCCTGAAGCTCTGTTCTGTAACCTTCTTGGCTAGGAACTGGGGGAAGAAGTTGGTAGCAGCTGCAGTAGCAGTAACATTCATGACAGGGTCTAGTGCATGAATAGCTCAGCTTGTGTTACGTCTCTATAATAGAAAGGCTACTTAATCCAGCCAATTCAGCATTGCTTTATTGAGGTCCTGGGGATGACAATCTAAACTGGCACTCTTCGAATTAGAAATGGGGTCAGCTTGTACTATTCACAAACTGTAAATCTGGGGGGAAATTTAAACTTAAAGTTTTACTTGCTTCATTTAAAAAATATAAACTAGGCTACTAAATGAGCAATGTGATCTGGAGATGTGCTCAGTGGTATACTTGTCTAGGATGGATAAGAGCCTAGATTCAATATCCAGCACACACACACACAGACATACACATACACACACAGACACACACACACACACACACACACACACACACACACACACCATGTACAGAGAAGATTGGCAAGAATGGTTATGAGGGAGGAAGAAGAAAGAAAAATCCAAGATTTAATTTCAAAATCCAGATTGAAGATCCCCCACCTAACAATCTGAAATTCAAAATGTTAAAATTTATAAAACTTTTGGAATGCTGACATAATATCATGAGTAGAAAATTCCTTAGTATAAAAATTCATTTCATATAGAATTATTTAAAATACAGTATGAAATGTCTCCAGGCTGTGGTAGCATGTATATATGAAACATAAGTGAATTTTGCATTTAGGCTTGTATCCCGTGCCTGAAATAGCTCATTATGTACATTCAAATATTATAATGCTCACTCTCACACCAAATCCAAAGTCCAAATATATTTCTGATCCCAGGTATTTCAGATAAAGGATGCTAAGCTTTGTAAAACGTTGGCAACCATTTCAGGATATTAGAATTATTTGTCCAAAAAAGATCAGAAAGGAGAAAAGCTTTCTTTGGTTCTGGTATGTTAAAAATAGTGTTGAACTGAATGGTTTGCTTGCAGCACATCAAAGACATTTCCAAAAGAAGACACTGATCTCAGATGGAATAGCCAAGCCTTGTTTCCAGGATCATAGAAAGGTTTTGAGCAGCTACCCTCAGAGTGAACGTTTTGAGCACTCCTCAGCAATCCCAGCATAAGCTGTCCTAGCCCAAGTCAATCAGAAAATTAAGGAAGCAATGTGCACCATTCAGGGCAAAGGGTCCTTATAGGTTTATATCTGTTTAGTCACTGCAAGGCCAACAGGAATAATACCATCTCCAATGGCATTCGTGGCATAAAGGAGGTTGTGAACACAGCTCTCCCAGTGGCTGCAGAGGGGAACAGAACAAGGAAAAGATTCCCAGTGCCTATGGTTGGTGGGGAGTGGGAAAGGAAGAAACGGTGATGGTTTTGGTATCTTCTATCACCAGTCAGAACTTCAAAATCCTGTGGTTTTGTCTTGCCTGAAGTTTCTACTCTAACCAAGAAGAATACAGCAGTGATTTAGAAGCACTGATGAGCTGCTGCAGGGTAAATCATAACACATCCAGTGACAAACTCCTAAAAGTGGAGACAAGAGCTACAGAAGTCTGTACAATTATCACCTATTGTTGCTGTAGATGATGATGATGATGATGATGATGATGGTGTGAGGGTGGTGGTAGCATCTTTGCATAAATGGTTAGTTTGCAATAAATCCTATTGTTCTCAGAGCTACCTTGACAGTTCTTATTCATCTCTTAGTTTACAATAGGCAAATATCATAGACCATAGGCCTTAAACAAGAGTGTTTTTGCCCAAATTCAATTTGCAAAGGTTCATTTCTTCGAAGATTTGTACCTGGCCTACAGAAAATCTTTTCCTTTCTTATCTACACAGGGATTGTCTTCAGTGTGTATGAAACCCTGATTCCTTTGTATTCAAATGTCTTCTTAGAAAGACACTAGTCCACTTGACTTAGAGCCTATCCTGATACCTGATTTTAACTCATTTCTTCAAAGGCCACCTGCAATAAAGTTGAGTTCTGTGTCAGTGAGTGTTAGGGCTCCAGTGTACAAACATTTTAAGAACACCATCCAGCTCGCATGGCCCCATTGGTGTTTAGATCTTCCAACTATCCACATCCCAATGACATCACACCCACTCCATGGAATGATTGGCTAGATGGGGTTGAACCCTTGACCCAATTCAGACATCATAGAATCTCTCCCGCAAATTTGAGATAGAGTCAAAAGAGATGGTCCATCATCTTAATCTCTTGATCTGAGGAAGTCTAAATGGGAGTTTCCTACATGTCTAATAACTCAGACAAATCAAGGCAATAGACAAAAATTAGGGCAATTAGCCAGGAGAATAAAGCTCAGAGGAAGAAAAAAGAATTTGATGCTTTCAGTGGCTTCAAAGTTTCTGCTTCTAATACTCCCTAAGAACTGTTCTGTAAAATCTCTCCCTCTTCTGACTAAAGAATGTACCCCCCAAAGTAGCTGAGGATGAGCATAGAGATAAGGATGTTGGTGTCAGGGCAGTCTGGCTTCTCAGCCATCTCATCCAAGTTTGAGGGTAACCAGAGTCACTCTTTACCTCTGTTATACATATTTATCAAGTAAGACCAAAGCATCTCCCCATCTTGTATTAGACCACTCTAGCATTTCAACACCCAGAGTGTTTCCAATGCCCAGTCAAATCTCCATGGCTTTCAATGAAGCCCATTTGTTTCAGCTTCTTTCACTTACAGTAAAGGAAATGTAACTTTACCCTTTCCTATGAAAGCATCCTGACCTTGGGGATGTGTTGTGTAGCTATTTCCACTGAAATGAAACATTCTCTCCTATGGTAAGAAGAGAGACTCATGAGATCCAAAAAGTAAACAAAACTTTCAAGGCTCAGAAATTTCCAGAAACTGAAAACAATCCCAAGCCCTTTTTCCAGTAAAAGCACCAAACAATTGCTAAAAAAGGAGCCTCTCTGGTTACCCATGACACAGCTGGGTGAGCTTTTCAGTGATACATGCTCCTGTAACTAAGGGCAGTCAACACAGTAGTAATTCAAGAAGGTAGACTTAGATGGAATCATTTCTTTGGCCTATTGTCATTTCACTTTTAGGGTGAATGTGCACTTATTCACACCTCCCTGAGGTGGGGAAAAGTCACACAGCACGAGTGACTGAGCCACAATGCCCTCCTTTTCTCCAGCCCTATCAGTTCACATGACTTTGTGCATCTCCTCAAAAGAAAGAGTTTTCTACCCTTAAGCCCTGGTGCTTCTAAGAGGCTCCATACCCATTCGTCTTTACTGAGCACATCTGGACTGCCAGATCACCAAAGCTGAGCATGGTGGAGAGAGGACTGCCTAAGGCTGTGCAGCACATCTGTCCTGCCTCCTTCACAGCAATATTGCCCATGGGCATTATTTATATTAAGCATGTTTATAACTGTAGTCCTTGGTCCTTTGGGTTGTTCTGCCTAAATTAAGTTCATCTCCACCCCCTTTAAATTATTACTTTGTTTTTTGTTCTTCGGTCTACAATATTTAAGTTTAGGTCTTTCATTCTCTATTTCTATTGAAATGTCATTTTAGAGTCATGTAATTGATACCCAAATGGAATTGATACCTGAATGACATCACATGGTACACTGATAGCTGGGCCTACTCCTATATTTACTGTGAAACAGTATTTTAAAGCGAGCTTTCACTGCCATAGTACCCTGGTCCCAGTTGTCATTACACTCTCCACTTGCCACAAATTTAATGCCATTCTGCTCCCTTGCATTCTCTTTCTAGGTTTCTAAGAACATTTAAGTTTAAACTTCTATATTTAACCATCTCATATGAAATAGAGGATGTGAGCTGGAGAGATATAGTTTCTTCAAGTCAAAGAACCAATGCCCGATCTGGGTCTCATCATACGCCCTAGTCTGGTCCATATCATTCCATCTATAAGGTTCATCCTTATAAGAATAATAATTCATCCCAGAGGCTTGTATATATTACAAATGATATTTGTAATGACCACAGAATGAAGCATAACTTACTGCATGGTCATGAACCCAATAAACTTGCTTATGTTTGAAACCTTTAGAAGCTTGTTAGCATTGTCACTGCTCTTGTGACAAAAAAGCCCAGCCTCCCATTTCTACCCCTGAACAATTTCTCACTATCTAGTAGTCTCAGAGAATCTTAAAAGTGGCAGAACTGATTTTGTTGGTTTTTGGTTTTTTGGATGTTTTTGTTTTTGTTTTGTAGCAATCGTCAAGAGATCTAACCCAGCCTATACAACTGACCTACAAAGCCTTTCATCTTTTCTATCATAAGAGAAAAAAAATCACTTCCAAGGCTTAGTTTACCAACAGTAATTTGAAACTCACAGGACTTTCAAGGAAACTAATAGAGATACAATTTGCAGGGGAAAGAATGAGTTAACTCTAGAAGGCCAGGCATTCAGATATATGGAGAGTGTGCTTAGCTATGCTCACCTTGACCTTCATCAAGGTTGTCAGTGACCACCAAACCACATGCCTTCTGAAGGTAGGCTCTAATGTTCTAATGATGCCCATTATATAACCAAATAAGATCTACAACAAAAGAGAGGAAAGAACAAATGAATGATCAATAAGAGTAATCAGATTTCTCCTACAATATAAAAACAATTTTCATATTCCACAGCATCCTGCTACACATTCTACAGGCTGCACTTCTATCCCCTGGAATAGCTATCCAAAAGACAGCCAAATTAATAAACAAAAGAAAGAAAGAGAAGAAAAAGGCAAAGGAATGAAGACATAATTGATGGTTGGCCTTTTAATCAATCTGTCTGTATTAAATTATGCAAAACATTCTATCCTTCCATCCTATACAACCATGGAGTCGACCTTTGTATTACTTTAAAATGCATCTTATAGATCAGAGCAACAGATATTACTGGAGATGTGAATTTTGAACTGAGAATCAGAAACATGAGTTCTTAAATAGTTAAGTTATCTTTTCTTTGATACTGTATTTAAAATTCAGTAATAAATATTCAGAAAGCTAGAAGTCAGTTAATCTGTTTCTATCCAGAAAAAAAAAATCAGTGGGTGAAGATTGTGAATTTGTTAACAAGTCCAGAAATAGCCTGGGATAACTGAAGCTACAACCCACAAACACAGTCATGCTGTAAGTGCACACAAAGTACACCAAGCATACAACCTAGCACATGGACAAAGGTCTCCTTTGCTTTCTACCATAAAATTCCTGTGGTTCTATCGTTCATCGGATACATTTATAACCCCTATTGTAACTGTGCACACTGTCCTTTCCAACTCAGGACTCTGTTTTTCTCTTTTCTGCTTTCTTCCTTTGACTTATTCTCTCTGAACTCTCTCCTCAATCCTTCAGAACATGCTACCCTAGCCATTTCAAACCATGCATCCACTGTACTATATCATTCCTATGTGTCTCTGCACTTTTTATACTGACCACTCACCAGTGTTCTTTGGAAGCAAAGCATAAGGACTGAAGTTCCCTTGACTCACACCCATTGTACTTGAACAGACAACTATACGCTGAGCTGCACTATCCATGTGTTTGGATACTGATAAAACCACATCTGCGAATTAGTGTAAAAGCTAACTGAAAACACACTGCCACATAATAATTGAATAAGTGAAATAGAACAACAGAAACAATATCGAATTAAACAAAACAGAAAATTATATTTAATGGTGCTTTTGAGATTTCTCACTCCCACCCACATGAACCCTAAAAATACCTAAAACTCCAACTAGTACATGAAACATCCCAAAAAGATAAGCTTTCTGGTGTGTTAACTGCTTAGAAGAAGCATCAAGATAGATTTCTTCAAAGAGTGATTCTCAAAGTTGTGATTTCCATAGTGTTAAAAATGACAGAACTTTATCCATGATTCCCTGGATAATTGAACAGGGGTTCACAGGGTCAAGAGCATATTGTTCAAAAATGTCTGAGCAACTATTGTGCATATACACTTCTTCAGGAAGCAAAAGAAAGATATAAGCAGAACAAATGATATTTACCACTCCTACCTTTAAGGATTCACCATCTTACTAGATATTGTACATGTCTTAATCTGAGCATTTGGGAGGCTGAAATGAGAGAATCACTACTTCAAGCTAGCTGTGTATCAAAATTAAATAAAAAAAAAAAAAAACAGGCTGGGGATATATAGGTTACTTGTTTAGCATGGATGAAGCTCTGAGTTTAATCCTTAGTATTGAAAGCAGCAATACTCTTCTGATCTGCATATATAGCGTAAAATATTTCTTTACAAAACTAGGATTTCTTTGAGAATTTTGTATGATGGGGGTTAAATTTATTTAGTTTTATATGTATGAGTAGTTTGCTCATATTATATGTGTTCACTATATACATACCTGCTGCCTACAGACTTGAGACAATATTAGATTCCCTGGGAATGAGGTTGTGGGCCATCATGCAAATAGATGCTAGGCAGCTTACCATGTCCTCTGCAAGAAAGAGACTCGATTTTAACTGTTGAGCCATCTCTCCCCTTTCCAGGCACCTAACACAGTGTATCCTGACCATGTTTATTCCTGCTTTTCCTCACTACCCAGATTTATGTTCTTCTTTTAAAGACCCATCTAGTCTAATTTGTGCTGTTCTTGGAAATGTGGCCTTCCGTTGGAGTGTGGTTGACTTACCAAGGGCTACAGTCTTAAAATCCAATTCTCCTTCGCACAGCATTTATCGTTGATATATTGCCTATAGCGTCTTAGATCAAGCATGGGATGCAATGCTCCTTTCCCTTTCTATATTGGGATTTTTGTCCAGCTTGAGCTTACATAGGTCTTGTGCATGTTGTTACTATGTCCATGAGTTCATATGTGTCACTGCCATTCTGTATACAGAAGACACTATTTCCTTTCCATCATTCACTGTGTCTGGATTTTACAGTCTCTCTGCCCTCTATTCTACAGTGATCCTTGAGGCTAGGGAAGAGTAGGTGTGATACCTGCTCTAGAGCTGAGTATTCTACAGCTTCATTCTCTGCCTCTTGACATGCTGTGTAATTCTTTGTTAAACACCATCTACTGAATACAGAAGCTTCTCTGATAAGAGTTGAGAGATGCATTAATTTACGGATATAACAATAACCCATTAGTAGTCAGCTTAGATGGTCATTTAGCAGAATAATAGTAGTATATTCTTTCCAGTGTCTCTAACCTATCTAGCCACAGATTTCTGGTCAGATAACAGTGCCAAGTATGTCTTCATTTGTGGAGTGGGGCTTAAATTCAATAATAAAATGGTTGGGTGGTCCCATGATGTTCTTGCCAGTATTACATCAGTAGGTGTGGTTTTCCAGGCCAGCTGTTATTGTCCTGGGAAGGTCTACAGCTGGTTAAGATTACTGACTACCATTCTGCTCTGATAGTATTCATAGCACCTTCTAGTATACTAAAGCTAGCCAATAGGGATGAAGCTTCCACGTGAACACCAGCTTGATTTCAAATGATCTCGGAATCAAGTATTTTGTGTATTCAACAGTAGGTTTGTATCTTTGAGTTCTGAATGGTAACCAATACCATTAACAACAGTAATGTTTTGAAGTAACTAATTCCTGGCACTGAGATTTTTTTAAAAAAAATTATTAACATGTGGTATCTAATAGGGGCATTGTTTATCATTATAGGCTAACTTCATTTTAACACTTTGCAATACATACATGTGGATAAGTGGATTCAATAGATGATAGATGATAGACAGATAGATAGATAGATAGATAGATAGATAGATAGATAGATAGATAAATAGATAGATAATAGATAGATAGATAGATAGATAGATGATAGATAGATAATAGAAACTTTTACTAGTATGTTTTCATATGAGTTTTTAAAAAGTCTTTAGTGTTATATCTGTATTCCCTTCTGTACCTCCAACCCCAGTTTAAGCCCTCCTGTTCTATTATTATCCCTTGACCTTTTGTACTACTTCATTCTATCTCCTTTCTCTTAATAACACCATCACCATGTACCTGTAACTACTTTCCTGACCTCTATGCATATTGCAAATGACATCTGAAGAATTTTTTTAAATTCATTGTGTATAGTCACTTTGGAGTTCAACTCCATGGGATCTCTATTCAATTATATCTCTACTTATAATCTTTCTTACTGTTGGTATCCAGAGACAGCTTGGCAAGCTGGCTCCAAACTCAGGAATGTCACATATAGGCAACATCTGTTGCCATGACAACCCTGCATACCTTCTTAGAACCCACTCCTCATACTCATAACAGCCTAGTTACAGCCTAGATAAAAGGCAAACCTTTTCCCACCTTAGACCCCTTTTTTCTTTGTCTTTCTCTCTCTCCTCTTTGTCCCTGTTCCTTCCTAATAAAACCTCTGCCACATGGAACTGCTTTGGCCTGGTATGGCCTATCCAGACTCAAGCTGCCATTCCAACACAATACTTACTGTCTTCAGAGAAAATAAATGTCTAATTTCTATAGAACTTAATTCAAGGCCTTCTATAATCTTAAAGGCTCTATCTTCCTGAATCCTCTCGCATCCTCCTATAATGCACTTTAAACTGTTTTCCATTCCCTGAATCAGCCTTGTCCTTACACTAGGCATCCCAGTGAGAATGTGCCCTTCTTTCATTATTCTGGCCCACCTCTACTTAGTACCCAGGACAGGCACTTCCTAGTGTAAAGTCTTTTGGATTGTTTCTTCTGTTTCTCTCAGTCTTATTGTTTTATGGCTGCATCAACCCCCAGTGTCAGGTCTTCACCAACAGGATGTCTCTCCTTTACCTCACATCCTCTGAAATTACCATCCTATCAGTGATGAGTTAGATGATCAATAAGTATTTATTGCAGACTTTAATGTACAGAGTCAATTATAGTTTGTATATTACATTGCAAAATGTCCTGTGGATTAGAGAATGCTTCCTGCCACATCATCTCAGTGAAATAGGAGAAAGTAATTCATGCTCATTTAATATTACAAGTGACACACTCTAAAACCTGGGTGCTCTAATTAGCAGTAACATTCAGGGAAGGTTATAAAAATGAGGAGAAAACTATCCCAGGCCCATGGGGCTCACAGAGAATGCACTACCAACTAAAAGACATGCAGGGGCTGGACCCAGGACCCCTACACCTTTGTAGCAGATAAGCAGCTTGGTCTTTATGTGTGTTCCCTAACAACTGGAGCAGAGGCTGACTTTGACTCAGTTGCCTGCCATTGCATCCTCTTTCCCTAACTTAACTGCCTGGTTGGGCCTACTGTGACTGGATGTCTCAAGGTGAGGTGGTATCCAAGGGGGGCTTCCACTGTTCTAAGGAGAAGAGAAGAGGGGCAATGGGCAGAGGGATTTCTAAGGGTGGAAATGGGAGAAGAGGAAGGACTGGGGAGATGAGGGAGAAGATGGTGAAGACTTGAAAGGTGATAGGAAATATATTTTTGGTACCCAGATGTTTTCATCTGGGTCTGTGTTTACAAAAATATAACTAGTTAGATCAGAACCCCAAGAGGCTGACCTCCCCATGCCTTCCTGAACATGTCTGTACGTTTTATGATTTGATGCCCCTTCCCTTTGGGATGTGGAGAACTTCCACAGTTTCTGCTTGGGTCACATCCGAGTGAAGTAAAATGACTCCATTACAGACAACCTTAGTCAGCACATTCAATTGCTTTAACAGCTGCATTGATCATGAAACAATCTGCATTGATTTCTAAGTTAGCCAACCATAAATGATTACTGATGAAATTTTCTGGGCTAGCATGATTTTATTTCTTAATGTATAACAAACAAAACTTAATTTTGTTCCTGTAATAATATTATATACTCTTAAATTTTTCTTGTAACACAAATTACTAAACATTGTACATGATGCAATTTTAACTTTGTATGTTTTATTTTAAACATGCTCTCTTCTCACTTAGTTTTCTTTTCCTACACTCTTCCATTACTTTATAATATTCTAATCTACTTCAGATGTGTATTATCTAAAATTGTAGGTCATTGAGTCTGTCTCTAAAAAGTGAAACATTTGTTCTCCAATATTTGTGAAGTTAAGGCAAAGTAGGACATATTTTATCTTTCAGTAGAAAAATCTATTAACCCAAACAACCCAATGACATATGAATGCTTTGATCCTGGATCATGGTCATATTGAAATACATTCCTGTTTAATAATGATTTTTCCAATGTCACTAGCCTTAAGCATGTAGACATACTCTAGCAGCATGTTAGAAGGACTCACTGATATAACAGTTACCATCCACTGCATGACTTCAATCAAATTACATAACCTTTTAAAAAGCCTTACTTTAGCAATAACCTGAGAATTATAGTAATGATAGTCATGTCAGTATTATAGACTGAGTAGAATAGCCCACAAAGGCACAATTAGAAATATCGCTCTCCAAGTAGAGAGCACTGACTGACTTATTTCTGCAATTAAATGTCTGTCTAGGTGCTTTTCTTCAGATGATACACAAAGACCTGAAGTGATAAAAATTAATGGTGGATAGAGCTAATTCTCCTTTCAAAGTTGGAGGACATCTTGCACTGTTAGAAAAGTATAAAGAGAAAACTGGAATCCAATTGGGGCAACCACTTATATTCATAGCATTAATATATAGTACAAACAGGGATTGAAAGCCCTGTGTCACCATTACCCACAGGAAGGACAAAATGAAAACTTTTTGGAGAAAGACAAAAAATGGAGTTGTCTTGAAAATTGATGTGACCTCTTCCTTCCTTGAAAATTTCACAAACATTTTTACCTAAGTTGCTAGTTTAGGTGTTGTTTTGGTGAACAACGGTGTTAGCAAAGTGTCCTGGGTCCTCATGAGCAGAAAATTACCCTTATTTTCATTCTCAACCTCACTGGGAAAGAGTCAGGGTCCAGTTCTGAATGCTTTGTGTTAGTACCCTTCAGTTTAAAATTCTAGGCATGCTTTCATGCACTGTGCTATGCACTAACTAACATTATCACATTGTACTATCCTGACAATGGGGAATCTGTTTCTAGGGCTGTGTCTCATAGGGATCTTCTTGCTCATTGCAGGCAGAAGCAATCTCTCAGCACAAAGACAGAAAATGCCTTCTACAGACACTCAGTCCTTGTGTCTGCCTGGCTTCTGGATCTGCTGCATGACAGCAAGAGAAGTAAACTAAAGATATGCCTCTTATAGAGCTTCTGTCCATACTAAAATGAGTCTCATTGAAGCAAGTTTCTTCATTATATGCACTGTATGCATGAATATGGTGTTCAAACTTCTGTAGACAATTTTGAACCAGGAATCTAAAAAGATAGAAAGCATGGAATTTTCAACTGCCTCCCTCAAACCAACCCTGGGTTGCCACTGTCTCCAGACTTCTTAGAGCTAACAAATAACCTATTGTTTAACAATATTTAGATCAGGATTTCTCTTCCTTGCAGTGAAGGTATTCTCACTGTTGTGACACTTCAATCTAAAATATATGCCATTGTTCTTCATGCAGCAATAAGAATGCTACCAACAGGTTTTTTGGAAGAAAAGTCAAGTCAGTAAATGACCAAACTAGAGTCAGTACAAGTATTGATTTGATGATAACAGCATCTCACAGGCTCTTGTCCATGGGGTCATTTCCATTTTATTATTTTTAAAGCATCTTCTGTGGATGGGCAACTTGAAACCACATAAGTTACAGAAACCATGTCTCAAGGAGCACAAGCATGTCATGTCAGTTATGCCACTCTCCCATCCGTCTTTCATTGACTCTTAAATGCAAGAATATGGAGATCATCATACATGCACGCGCACACACACACTCACATGCGAGAGCGTGCACGGGTGCACGCTTTACTCTACATTTTTCAGAAGAAAGAAACTCATTTGGGATTCATGTGCAGAAACAAATGGTGAGGAAAGAGAAAGCCAGGAGGAAGGTAAACATCAAAAGGTGAGAAGTATTCCTTTAGCTTATTCTGTCTCGACCTTAACTTATTTCTCAAAACATTTGCTTCTAAAGAAATTCTCTTTTTCCATTCCTGAGTACGTGTGTTTTGTTTTGCTGCCAAGCAAGCCAAATGCTCCAGAGAACAGAGAATTCTCCAGCTGGTTAGTTACAGCAGTTTACAAGTCAGGTACATAGAGTGGAATAAAATTCTCCAAAGAATCATTGCCTTTCTGAAAGACTTCTACAGTACAGACAAAGTTTTTAAAGTTTGCTTTTTATTAGATCAGAAGAATATTCCTACTTTTCTAATCCATTGCCCTTCCAAGAACCTAAAGACAAAGGGTAGACAAGTGCCATAGTGCTGGTTTCCTGACACAGCCTCTCTACACTCACAGCTCCCAAGTTCATTTGCTCATTTGCTCAGCTAAAAAATTCTGCCAGCTGTAATGGATTCTATTGATGGGCCCACAAATCTACCAAGACCTCTTCTGATGTTTTCTGAGCTCTTTTGACCTTGGTGTATTTTCCCTCCAACTCTGAAATCCACCCCAGCACTGTTTTTTGGAGACATTTCTGTAGACTGCTAAAATGAAGGAGCAGAGTCTGGAAGACTATGAAATTCTAGAAGTTTATGAGTTATGTGTTCGTTTTCTGTTGTCATCATAACATTATCACAATGGCTTGATTTAATAACTGGAAAGAATGAAAATTTATTAACTAAATGTTGTGTAGATCAGAAGCTGGGCAAGGATCTCACTAGGTGTTTCCAGGCAATTTTCGCTTTTGGAAATGATGAGAAATGTCCCATTCTTTTGCCTTTTCTTAAATTCTGCAGGTATTGCACATCTATAGCCTTTTGGCTTCTTCTCACCACTCATAGTTATTGGAGATAGTTCTCCAGCCCCATCTAAGTAAGGAACAGCATCTTTCTGAGCCCAGGGAAAATTCTTCCACATTCAATTACTTCCATGGCTGTTAGACAATCTAGATCACCCAAGATACTTGCCCGGCCTAATGGTCCATACTCCTAACAACATCTGTACAGTGACTGTTGCCATGTTAGATATTTACAGTTCCAAGACTAAGCCGAAGATGTTCTGGATTCTGGGATGGTTACTACTCTGCCTACCGTAGTCACTGGCTGACATATACCAAGATAGGAAAATCTTTGCATCCTTAAGACTGATCTAAGGAGTATTTGCCCTCCAGTGTGTCCTGAAGAATCAAGTTGCCCCCACTAGCATGCATCAATCCTACCTTTGTCTGGTCATTTCTGGTGTCTTGTACTACTCTCTATGATCCTTACTAGTCTCTACTGGGAGAACTTCTAAAATTATGGACACAAATTCTTTGCCACCCAAGACTACCCAAGAGTCTTATGAATACCAGACAGTATTGAGGTGCTGGAGCTAATCAAGAGCAGCCAACTGTAGATGTATATAATAATAATAATAATAATAATAATAAATAATAATGTGTGTATGTTCTACTGGGTCCTTTGTAAAGATCTAACAATTTGCTGAATCACTATACTTAACTAATAGTGGTTAATTTACATAAATTTACAATTATTATCTTCCACTAATGAGGGAGTTATCCCTGCACATGGTATATGGTTTAGTGGGTGAAGTGGTATAAAAACATGGGGACCTGAGTTCCATCGTAAGCATGCAAATAATTTGGATATAATGACACATGGTTATGTACACAGTTCTGGGAGGGTAGAGACAGGTGGAGCCTGAGTATTTGCTGGCCAAGAAGTTTAGCTGAAATGAAGAGTGATTCTGGCTCAAAAAATAAGTAGAGAGTGTAAAGTTATAACTCTGAAGTCAACTTCTGGCCTCAACATATGTACATCTAGATGGACACACCACTATGCAATCACACAGAAAAATACACATAGACACACATAAACACATGCACACACACACACATACACACACACACACACACACGAGAGAGAGAGAGAGAGAGAGAGAGAGAGAGAGAGAGAGAGAGAGAAAGAGAAACATTCTATGAGTTAACCTTGATCGTTAACATATTGCCTTTCAACTAATAAACTTTCAGTACATGGTAGGTTAATGAAAAAATGACTATAACAAATAGAACTACTGGTGTTTGGAAAAGGTTAATTTGGTATATGCATGTTATTGAAGCAGTACTGTCAATTCCAAATACATGCTCTGTGGCATTTCAGTCTAAATCTGGCTGGTCAATTCAGAAAAGGCATTGTGATAAAGACTCCAGTTTGAAAGAGGCTTCATTCTCCCCTTCCCAAATCCCTTCTGTGAAATAAAAGTCCTCAGAAAAGCATCGCCCCCCTCATTACCTTTACAACTCACTATCCCTAAGTCTCAGCTCAGAGAAAATCGCAGTCATGTAAAACTGAATTGTTATGTCTGCACAAAATGAGTGAAATAATAATGAGCTCATAAATAAAAGAAATAATTTATAAAATAAAGTCTATATGTAAACATGTCCACAAGTATCCTGAGAGTTTGGTATCAAGGACACGATTTATCTCATGCATCTTAGAAAACACACATCATAGACATCTAGTTAAAAAGCAAGCTGCACTAAATTACGGTTATCAGCATATTTTTTATGAGAATCAAGTGAAAGTAAGTCGATAGCTGTTTAAAAATTCATTATATTCCATTTTGATTATTCTGTCATTATTTTCATTTTAGAGTCAGCAAAAGCAAAATAAGATATGACTCATCGGTATTCATTCAAAAATACACTGCAGTTTTAATTTAGCAAGATGCAGGGTTTGTAATCTAGTTAAAGCATTTGATAATCTCCTAAAACATCCAACATTATATGTAAAATGAAATTGGCTGCTTGTTTAATTACATAAAAAGACTCACTAATGAAGTGAAATGGATACTGTGTTTTATTAAGCTAAGCTTTTGTGGTTAAATCATTGCTGAAATTGGCATGGACCTAAGGGGTTTTGGAATTCCAGATGCAGGCTTCTAAATGGGTTACCATCCTTCCTGCTTAATATGAATACTCTGGGATGTCTCTCTAGATGGATAAAATTTCAGTTAAAATTAAAAGATACTTTTAAATAAAATCTCAGCAGTGAATAGGGTCAGAGACAGTGTAGTGAATAAAAATAAAACTCCAGAGGCACCAAGAAGTCTCATTGAGCAAAGATGCTTACCACCAAGCCTGAATCCCCACATTTGGTCCCTAGAACCCATAAGGTAAAATTATACTATGTCTTCCAAATCCACAACGCATGTACCCTTCCCCTCCTGCTAATGCAATGAATGCATACAATTAAAAGATACTCAGTTTATCAACTATTCTTTTTCAAATAGAGCCTTGCTATGCTTCCCAGCTGACTTCAAACTCCAGAGCTCAAGAAACCCTTCTACCTCATTCTCTCTCCCAGTGGAGACCATGGACACACACCAATACACTTTATATGACCTCCAGACCATCTCTGTAAACAAGATCTTCTATAAATAAGCACTGACGTTTCTGAAACAGACACACTGTTTTTTTTTTAAATCTTACTAACAAAGAACTTAGACTTTTAAGTGGAGACCATGCTCAATAGTACAGATCTCTAGGGTTTCCTAGGGTTCACCTATGGTAGGGTGATTGTAGCAGTCTCATTATTTCAGATGACAGCATTGTGAAGCTTGAAACATTTAGGTTAGTACTGTAAAACTGGAAAGGACCCTTAATCTATGGAAGAGAGAACCAGTGAGAGGGAGGAAAGAGCAGTGGAGGAGGCTTGGGGACAAGAACGATAGGTCAGAGTAGCTTTCTTGGAATGGGGAGTGGGGTGACAATGCTTGTAGACACAGGGGGTGTGCCACACTTCTAGAGCTTACAGGAACATTGGGATGAGATCCCTGACCCTTCCTCATGTAAAAATGTTTGTTGAAAAATTGTTAAAATATTATAAAAGCCATGTAGAATTACGAGTTCCTTCATTAATTAGCCAAAGGGCAAGATCCATCAATAGTATAACAATTACTTTGACTTTGAGAATATTTTCTTAAACAATTTTCTTTGAATCTGAAATAACTGTGTGATGGTATAATAATTAGCATAAATTCTAATTCAACAAACTCTGGCATTGCCCAGGAGACAAGACTCCACACACTCCTGTGAGAGATTATTTAGCCTCTGGGCATACCTGTGAGGGATTATGTTCATTACTTTCATTGAGGTGGGAAGGACCTCCCTCAGGAAAAGTAAGTGGCATGACCCCTTGGGCTTGGGTCCTGTAGAAAGGAAAGGCTAGTCGAGCACAAGCGGTTTTTACCCTTTGCTTCCTGACTGGGACTGTTACATGACCAGCCTTGAGTTCTCATTGCCTGACTTGATTGTGCCCTGGAACTCCTCCCCTCGGTTGCTTTTTTTCTGGATATTCTTTTATGCAGGCCCTGCAACATGTTTTAATTTTAATTCCAGAATATGAGGCTACTTCATAATGTCCACAACTACTGACAATGATTTGCCTCTAGCAGGGGCAGGGGTGTGATTTTTGCCAGCTGCAGATTCTGCAGTTTCTGTGAGTGTGTGATGTTATGGAATTTTTGGTAACATTTCAGAAGGTATATAAATGCTAGGCCCTTAGAAAGAGTTGGGGTTGTTGGTTGCTGTTGATTGTGATTTGTTAAGTAATTGTGCACAAAGAAGGAACAAGAAAAAGTCAAATATCCTGCCTAATGGCAAAAATCAAACTTGCCTCAAGGAACTTGATGCCCCTAATCAGCAGGTGGTAGTCGAAACATAATGTCACAGCACCAGACAGGAAACTAACACAAACTGATAGGGGAATAGGAGAAGGAGGAGGAAGAGAAGGAGGAAGAAGAAGAAAGGAAGAAGGAAGGAAGGAAGGAAGGAAGGAAGGAAGGAAGGAAGGAAGGAAGGAAGGAAGGAAGGAAATAAGCAAGCAGGCAAGCAAGCAAAGGTACAATATCTATTGATGAAGAGGTCAGAGACACACTATTATTGAACTGGTTACATGAAACTCAAGATGCTGATGAACAGAAATGAACATTTTTTTTTCTTACCTTGTTTTCAGGCCTGCTATAATTTTAGGTTAATAATTCTTGGTTTTATGATTTGGGGGTTATGCCTCACTGAAGTTATGGACAGAACACTCCTTTCTAAAATTTCAAGTAGGATGTACTCAGCCCAACTCAAATGAAAAAAAAATAGAAGCAACTACTCATAAATGTCTGTCTTTAAAGCACACAGTTTAACTGAGGGTACCAGATGACTAAGTAAGCCAATATGTTATGTCAAGTTAATGGTATATGCTGTGTTCTAACAAAGAGAAATTAATTATAAAGTTTGCCTGGAAGGAGAAAGGAAAATATGACAGGAAACATATGATCAGATCAAAACAAAAGGTCAGGATGTGTATGAGAATAGAATGCTGGAAGTTACTGATCTGGGCAGGCAGAGGTTTAGTACCTAAAGAGTGATAGGGGAGGAGAGGGGACCTTGCCTTCACCGGGTACATATGACTTCAGCATGCCACTGCAGGAGTTAAAACACAAAGGCACTCTGTGTTAAATTTCATGTCTTTGTTCTGCTCCAACAGCTTCGACTCCCAGTCTCCATTATTAAGCACAGATGAGTTTTTTCTTCATTTAGACCCAATACCTCTCCAGTCAGGAAGTCTTCATTGGCCACCCTTGTTCTCTCTCTCTCTCTCTCTCTCTCTCTCTCTCTCTCTCTCTCTCTCTCTCTCTCTCTCTCTCTCTCTCTCTCTCCTCATCCTTCACTGTTACATCGTTGTAACACACAATCCTTTTGAAACAAGATAGTTTTAAATCAATTAATAAAGTATCTTTAAAATCTGTATGGCTATATAAATAGTAAGATAATTGCCTGCCAGGAGGGTAGAGTTCATATAAAACTGAAGGAATTACTCAAACACTTCAAAGATGATTTCCAAAGGCATTAGCTGAAGTTTCTAAACATAAAAACTACATTTCTTGACAGGCATTCAGAGAAAATAAAACAGTGCTTTTTTTTTTTTGGAAGTAAATGTCTTGGGAATTCCATGTTGCCAAATGAGAAATGATGACATCTATCTATAAGGCATGTGGATGACAGATACGCCGTATGAACAAGTTTAAGTGTACTGACAGATAACACAGAATCTTTAAAAAATAAGTCATAATGAAAATTTCCTCTTCCTGCACATTCACTATTTCAATAACTGGGAAGTACAGGGACTCAGTCATCAGATCTTTAAAATGAATAAACCACAGGAAAGGAAGATCCATGTCCCAAAATAATTTTATTTAGTACATCTTAGTCCATTCATAATTATGCTTTTGAAAATAACTAAGATACAGACCTTTATTATGTATTTCATATACTTAATAAATATTTATTAAAAGCCTCCCCTTGGGGCGAGGTGTACGGTTAACATCCAGGATATGGGGCTGCTTCAGAATGTCCACAGCAACTGACTATAATTTGCCTCATGCACTAGCAGGGGTATGATTTTGCCAGCTGCAGATAGTTTTTGTGAGTGTGTGATGGTTATAATTCTGGGAACTCTTTAGAAAGTATGCAAATGCTAGGACCTTAGAGGTGGGGTTATTGGTTCTTGTTGATTGTGGTTTGTTAAGTAGTCCTGTAGAAAGAAGACACAACAAGAAGAAAGCAGATATCCTGTCTGATGGCAAAGCTCAAACTTGCCCCAAGGAAGTTGCTGCCCCCAACCAACAGAAAGTAGGCTAACCATAATGTCACCCCCCTTTCTCCTCTATCCTTTTTTTCTCTCCTATCTAATGTTAGGAGGTTGAAAGGGTGGAAGAAGAGGAGTGGGAAAGAAAAAACCACCAACAAAGTAGACGAAAGTCCAGCCACGGATAAGTCTATGTCAGGGAGTCTGACAACAGGAAGGCAGCCATAGCCGTGGAGCAGTAGCTGAGCTTAAATCTTGATCCACACATAAGGCAGAGAGAGCTAACTAGGAACAATGGCATAAAATTTTTTGAAAGCTCAAAGCCTGGTCCTAGTAATATACCTCCTCCAACAAGACCTTGCCTCCTAATCCTTTCCAAACAATTCCACAAATTATGACCAAAGTATCCAAATATATGTAGATATGATGTCCATCTCATTCAAACCATCACACTAGGCTACAGAATGAGACTGTTTTTTTTAAAGTTACCAGTTGAATGGTTATTTCATTTATTTTGAAAACCCTCTTAATTTCTTAATGACACATTATCAAATGAATTTCCAGAAACTAAAGTTTAATTTGTATTATTTTGTTCATTAGAAACATGAATTAATATTGAAGACAAGTTAATGTATAACCACAGTTTTAAGGCCAGCTAGGTCTTAGGAAAGGAATTTGTCTATCTACTGATCATTCTCACTAAAATGTCGATTGACTCACATGGTAGAGGTAAAACTAGGGTAAGTTGAGTAATTTTCATTTTTGCTCAAAATCTTGGCTCAATAACACAAGGAGTCTGGCCAGGCAGCATTCCCCTCTCAACATCCCTCTACAACCACACTGTGTCCCAGGCAGAACAAAGGAGCTAAGTAGTTTGTGAGCCATGATAAGAGGCAGTATATATATAGGCAGATAAAGAATTAATGGCAGATACATCACTATTTTAAACTCTATTCTCTTAAATCCTTGGAAGACAAGGCCATGTCTGCTTCCCATGAGCAACTGGTACATTAGGCACCCAAGGATAAAATATATCAGACTGCATGTGCTGGGTACATTCTGGTCCCCACAATAAGCTAGAGAAAGGAACAACCAGTAAATGAAATTTTCCATCATGTTCCACAACAGCTTGATTTACTCTCACCCATGATTTGTTAAAGATATCAATAGCAATATGGAGAAGACAGAATCCAAGGGCACCAGTGAAAGATCATTGAAAGGATTCCAGTCCTAAGGCTTTCACAAAACCAGGATGCTCTCTGAAGACCTAACTTACTGCAGACATAGAGGTGAATTCCTTTTTTGATTTATTGTCCCACTAAATGACACCCCTCTTTGCCTCATAGAGATAGAAAGACAAATTTGAAGTACATGACACTAGACAAATAATCAGCTTCTACTAATCATTGGTAACAAATATACTCAGAGAAGTATCTTCTTGCTATGGGGAGGGGCATGCCCAGAACAAGATCATCTTAACCTGCACTTGCACTGTGCTTGTAGCAGCAGGTACCATGTTCACATCTAGACCAGTACAAACTCACATCAAGCTGATGTGAGTTCTGTATCATTAATTGGCAATATTATTACCACCCTGGTTTGAGAAGTTGTAAGCTGGGTTATATAATCTTAGATAAATCATTCAAGACCTTGAAACTAGAAATTGGTACAATCAGAATATCAACGACTACCCTTTTCAACATCCAACTGAAGTTTTGTTTTCCATAGAAGCATATGTAAAAGTCTGATTCAAGAACCATGAGTAAAAAGTCACCAAATATGGCCCTTAACAAATAAATTCTGAAGTTCTATCCATGACCTACTGTTCTGGAATCAATTGGGTGAGGAAATATTTAACTACTCTTCACTAAGACCCATGGGAAATTGTAAGTTCTTATAAAAGTTTCTGTTTAGTATCAAAATCTATAATCTTACATCAAACTATCCAAATATAACCTTAACAAATGGTCATCTGGTCAAAGGCATTGAATGAGACATCAGACTGCATTGACTGAGACCCTGGCTGTCAGTTGTCACTTTTTAACCTTCCCCAGATTGATTACCTACTCTCTGTGTAGCTTCAGTTTCTCAACTACAAAGTGGAATAGTTTGAATGCATTTATAAACTTTCAGCTACAATCCGTACCAATGACCAGTCTACTAAGATAGTGACTGCTGCAATATCTATACCAGTGTTGCAATCAACCCTGCACCCCCACCCCTAATATGGGAGTCTTTCCATTTGTGATAGAATACAGGAAAGGTATTCAGACAGGCCTATTTCTAGAAGACCTGAGACTGCTTTGACAGCCAATTTCCATTAAAGGACTCCTTGAACAGTCTTAATCTTGGTTACTGTTCTATTGTGTAAAGAGACACCATGACCAAGGCAATGTATGGAAGGAAACAAATAAATTAAGAGCATGATAACAGTTTGTGATCATCAGGGCTGGAAGTATGGCAACATGCAGGCAGGCATGGGATGAAGCAGCAGCAGAAAACTTAAATCCTGATCCAGAAGAAGGAGGTAGAGAGTGGGGAAAGGGAGGGAGACTGGGCTTGGCATGGGATTTGGAAACCTCAAAGCCTAACACCAATGACACATCACCTCCAACAAGGCTATACCTTCTAATCCTTCCCAAACAGTTTCACCAACCAGGAGCCAAGCACTGAAATATATGAGCTAATGGGAGCCATTCTCATTCAAACCTCTGCAAACAGCTTACCTAATGTCCCCCTAACTGATGACTGTCTAAGATGCTTCTACCTAACCTCCTTTTCCACGTTCACTTCAGGGGAAACAGGGATCATAACTGTATTAATCGGGGTTCTTCTATATATTTATATACTTATGGGGATTTATTAAAATTGGTTTCCAGGCCATAATCCAAGTCCAACATAGCTGTCTAACTAATAGGAAGTTCAAGAATCTAGTAGTTGTTCAGTGCATGAAGCTAAATATCCCAGCAGGTCACCAGCCATAATGGAATCCCAAAACAATAGGCTCTAATGTCCGTGAAGGAATGGATTTGCCAGAGGAGCTAGAGCAAGCAGGCAAGGGAATCAATCTTCCTTCTTCCATAACCTTTTCAAAGGCTTCCAGTAGAAGGTGTGGCTTACATTAGAGATGGATCGTTCCACCTCAAAAGATCTGGAGTAAATGTGTATCATCTCATCTTAGAAGATCTGGAGTAAAAGTGACTCTTCAACCTGCTCTTTTTTTATTTTTTTAAGAGAAATGGTGGAGGAGTAGATCTTGAGGAGAAGAAATATTGGGGTGGGGATGAGGGGGCTAGGAGGAGTAGAGGGAGAGAAACTGTGATCAGCGTGTAATGTATGAGAGAAGAATTAAAAAAAAAAAATTAAGCCGGGCGGTGGTGGCGCACGCCTTTAATCCCAGCACTTGGGGGAGGCAGAGGCAGGTTTATTTCTGAGTTCGAGGCCAGCCTGGTCTACAGAGTGAGTTCCAGGACAGCCAGGGCTACACAGAGAAACCCTTCTCGAAAAATCAAAAAAAAAAAAAAAAAAAAATTAAGTGGACCTTCCCAATTGCAATTATTTCATTTCATTAAAAGAAAAAAAAAAAAAAAAAAAAACCCTCTCACAGGTTTACCCAGCAGCTTGGGTTTTAGTTAATTCCAGGTAGAGTCAATCTGACAACCAAGAATAGCCATTCCAATGACCTACGAGACCTCCAGCCTTCGGCAGTTTCCCTTCATTTTGCCACTGAAGACATTTTCCTTAACAAAAATGCTTGCGTATTCAATCCTGTCTCCGTACCTATTTCTGGGAACACATAAAGATTAGGAGAGATAAATCATAAAATATATTTATAGGCATACCCCGTACATAGTAAATGCTTAATTATTGTTTGACATAGTCTCATTGCTTTTGCTCCCACTCTCAGCACAATAATCATAGAAATAGTTGGTTTCTCCCCAGCCACACTAAGAAATGCACTATGACATTGTTAAGGAAGCTCCATATATAATATATATACATATGATGCTTGCAAATACTCCTAAAATTACCATTAAAGACAGAGATATAATTCTTCCTTATAAAGCTGTATCTGAGTGAAAAATTTAATGACAGCTCTGAAGCACAGAATGTCAATAAGCGAGGGCATCTGCTTTTCTGCTTCCAACCCCCATGCAGGAAGACAAAGTCTTATTCATCAGCACAGAACCAGCATCTCTGATGGTAGCTAATCATGCTGAGATGCATAACCACCTTTTAAATTGACTTAAATTATGAAGCTAGTCCAATGTGCATCATACAAGATGTACAAGGTATATTACTTATTAAAATGAGCTATCTTCCATGAATCTGAAAGCCTTTTGGAAATGTACAAACATTTATGAATTAAATGAATTTTTGAATTGCATAAGGACAATCAGGTGCTTAATTAATTAATTAATTAATTAGTGCTAAAAGAACAGCAGACACCACAGTGATATCTCTCTGTAAGAGTCTATATTTCTAACTCAGGAATGTGAGGAAAATGTAAGACAAAGGCATTTTTAAAAAGGAAAAGATTCATTCTCTTATATACACTTGGGATACATCTATTTCAAACAAATTGTCCAGAGGTATGACATCTATGAACAAAATGAGTCAAGCAATGCAAAAATATCAAGCCCCCTCTCCAAACTTCATGACAAATTAACCCTCTTTGACATCTGGCCAGGTTGAAAAATTAAAAAAAAAAAGGAAACAAAACAAAATCAAACAAACAAACCCCTCCTCAACAAATAATGCATTAAAGACAGGCTGTATTTAACAGCTGTCATAACTACGGTCATGTGTTCTGCAAAGGCTTGAACCTATGTTTGAAACAAACAAACAAAATTCTCCAATTCTAAATTCTGCTCTATTTGGTTTTCTATTTTGAAGAAGTGGAGCGTGACTACTAATGGTTTTCCTGCACGTGTGATCTCAGGACAGCTCACCAGAATGCCTCCTTGCCAGCCACAAATCACCACCATTCCAGACCATAACCCTAAAGGTGCCAATGGAAATGCAGAGTGCAGGCTTGAAATTAAAACAGGGATGCTCCTTCCATTGCTCATCAATTTTATACTTGAGTGGCAGAGTGGTATGTGAACATCATTCAAGTGTTTACAATAAAAAGGCAGGGGAAAATCTATAGGGAGCTGGTGCTGCTTTGAAGGAAAAATATAGAATTTCAGAGTTGCTAGGTTCCAAAGCAGAAGTCAGTAGCAGACCAACAAAACCAAAGACCCAGACTCCACATATGACAGAGATGAGGGAAGAGGTGGAACAAGAGCCTTTGGGGTAGAACATATAAATAGGATCCTCTTAGTCATCTTCCCATTACCATGACAAAATACCTGATAGAACTGATGTAACAGAGAAGGGGAAAGGGGTTTACTTTGGCTCATCCTTTCATCCTGAGAAGATTTATAGTAACAGGAGTGGTTCACACCGTAGACATAGAAGGTACATAGCAACAGGAATGGTCCACACTAAGACACAGAGGCTTGTTGGAGCTTTGGTTCACTTTTCCATGGGGTCGTGTAGAAGGCTTGCAGAACTAGATGCAAGGGCTATAAGACTATGAGACCAATTCACAGACCTGTACCCACTAGTTAAAGCTGCTTTCTCCAGGTTCTACAGCCACCAGCCAGGTGGCCAATGTTGAGTCAATGTTAAACTGTAACCCATTCTTTGAAAAAAATTAAAGCATTTGTTTCTTTATTTTCTTCCTTTTTCTTCTTGTTTTAAAGATAAATTTTCTTTCTCTTGCGTGTTAAATGGTCACCCTGGCATTTAAACAGGAAATCTCCTTCAATGTCCTGCCTTTTGTTGGTTCCTAGGAAATTCTTTGTGAGATAGCTGCCTCAACAGCAATCATGTATTCCCTACATCATATCTACTTACACATACCCTTGACTCAGAAGCCTGCTCGGCATTTGGTAAATGGGAGTGTAGTTTTCTCACTTCCATAGAAGCTGACCAGTGGGGCTGGCCTATGGTGCTTCTATCAAGGTGTGTTTGCAATAACCAATTAAGAAACCAGGCTCTGTGGCTCAGTGAACCGTGAATCCCGACCAAACCTGTTCATGAGGAGAACTAAGACAGAGGAGAAACAGTCACGCATTTCCAAATGTCTGCCCTCTTCTCCCCCAATTCTGTTGTAATTCTTAGTGAGCTTTCCACAGCTCTGAACATTTTGACACAAAAAGCACATTTGACTTTTTAACTTGAAAGGCAATCTTTTTAAACTTGAAATCTGTTCCATATAATTTTCTGTAAGTAACAAAATATAGCAGGTAGCAATTATTGAAGAAAGGGCATAGTTTGTCTTCTGTGTGGGCCCTTCAACATTACCTGAGAATGGCATTTACTATACATGTCAATCCGAAAAGCAGTGACTACAAAGCACAGCATATTTGCTTACTCCCCTAGATGCAAGAGAATTGTTTCTGTTCAAGTTTTAGGAACTCAGCCTGTGAGCTTTCGTTCTCAGAGAAAAATAGGTTCCTAAGTCATGCTGTGAAGGAGGGAAAGTCTCTCTTAAGAGTCTTCAGTCCTTTACCACAAGACTACACAGTAGAGAGTGCTCATTTTGCCTTTTACGCTCTGTACCCCTCCTGTGGATCCCAGAACCTCATTTCAGTCAGAGAATTTGCTCTTTTCTCACAGGCATCTGAGCTGTTTGCTAAGACAAGACAGGGCACACCTCTGTTTTCTTCCCTAGGCCTGGCCAAGGAGAACAACCTGACCCACATGAGTCTACCTACATGAGCCTCCTACTTTCAGTTACAAATTCAAGGAAGATATTTTATTTGCTGAAGTTGCTCAGGAAGGAGGATTATAAAGGTAGAGTTATTATAACTTGGCTATGTCGTGAAAATAATTTTTCTAAGAATTAAGCCAAAAAAAAAAAAAAAATCTATGAGAAACATACTTCAGAAGACAGGCTCCAAGCTCTACGATTTAAATAACTGGATCCAACCACTTCAGAAACAATATTGTCCCTCTAGTTCTAAATATTGTCCCCTTTTTAATCTTGAACCAAATGTAGATGGCTATTAATAATCGAAAACTAAGGGGACACTGATGTAAGCTGCTACCTAGAAGCTTGCCTAGCTTTGGTAAGCAAAGTGCTTATTTGCCTTCTTTCTTTCATGACTTTTATGCCTACAGTGTGGTCTTCAGAAACTAAGTCTCTAAGATTCAATTTTCATTCATACCAAAAAAATTAATATCTGAGATTGTTTTGGGCTAGAATCTATGCAGGCAATACTGTCTTGGTCACTACTCTATTGCTGTGAAGAGACACATGATCAAGGCAACTCTTGGAAAGGAAAACATTTAATTAAGACTGGCTTACAGTTTCAGAGGTTCAGTCCATTACCAGCATGGCAGGGAGCATGGCAGCACACAGTCAACCACGATGCTGGTGAAAGAGCTGAGAGCTCTGTATGAGAATCCACAGGTAATAGGAAGAAAGAGTTACTGTGCCTGGCTTGGGATTTTGATACCTTAAAGCCCACTCCCAGTGATATACTTCCTCCAACAAGACCACACCTCCTAAGCCTTCTCAAGTAGTACTACTCCCTAATGATTAAACATTCAAATATATGGGCCTATGAGGCCATTCTTATTCAAACTACCACACAAACCAATTATAATTAATATGTAATTGACTGAAATAATTAGGTATTAAACTTTCACTGCTTTATATTTATTGAAGTTATTATGGAGAGGCTATGTCTAACAATAAAACAAGAAGAAATTTTCAACCAAAATGACAGACAATAAGGAAAAGTTGGTTGGTTGGTTGGTTGGTTGGTTGGTTTGGTTGGTTGGTTGGTTGTTGGTTGGTTGGTTGGTTTGGCTTGGTCGGTTTGGTTTGGTTGTTGGTTTGGTTTGGTTTGGTTTGGTTTGGTTTGGTTTGGTTTGGGGAGGGGGTTGTTTGGGTTTTTTTGTTTGCTTGTTTGTTTTGTCCATTGTGTAGAATAAAGAGAAAACCTAGCTTAATAGGTAATGTTACAAACTAATACAGAGTGGGTTTACTCTATGCATTTTCTCATATTTGTTACTGCTACAGCCTCTGGAAGAATCTTATGAATCACTATCTGGTTGTATTAAAAATAAATAATAATCTGGCTATATGGCTCGGCACTTACTATAGTTGAAGAGAACCTAAGTTCAGTTCCCAGTACCTGTGTCAGGTGTCTTACAATGGCTGCTAATTGCCTCTACTTCCTGAAGTCATTTGCATGCCTGTGGTGCATGTCAACTAAGGCAAGTACATATACTTCCACAAAAATTAAAAATATAGAGAAATTTTTTAAAATATATAAATAATAGAACCAGAAGCATAGGCAATATGATAGAAACATTCCTATGTTTTCCCTATAGCTCCTACTCCTAACAGCATGAAAGCTGTTGTATGGCTCTACAGGGTAAATATAGTTGGGGAGGGGTGGAAATACTGATGTCTTTTTAATTTCCCTAGGTCCCCTCCCCCACATTTTGTTGAGATATGATCTTGCTAGATGACACAAGCTAGTCTGAGGAATACAATTCCCCTGCCCCTCCTCATAAGTTCTGGGACTACCAGTATGTTTCTCATGACTAACACATTTCCTTCTTATTCTTCAGAGTTAAACTCAGGCATGCCCTAAATTATGTGGCTGAGTCTGTATGGAGTTTTTTAGAAGAGCTCTGATAATGCATTTCTATAATACAAAAAAAAAAAAAAAAAAAAAAAACTTGCAAAAGAGGTCCCAGTGTTTTCAAGAGTCTTATTTTGTCTCTCCAGATCCTTTGCTGCCAGATCATACCCAGTCAAGAAAATGAGCACAGAAATCTAGTAAAGAGCACAATAACTTATTAGATAAAAGATGGAAAACCAAGTGTTTTCACTTCTGTTAGCCAGAGCCCTGGCCCAGGGTCAGAGCATTCTAAAAGGCCAGGCTAGCTGTACATCCAAACAAAATCAAACACAAGTATGGAGAAGACAGGAAAGGATATTAATTAGTAAGACTGTAATTAGGAAGCCAGATGAAATATCCCAGCACATTTTGTGGGTTACATAAAACATAAGTTTAAATAAAGGAAAACTGGGGGCACGGAATGTGTAAGCATGTGCGTCAGCTCTGGTCTAACCGTGGACCAGTTGGTTGTGATTTCATTTTGGGTTCTACCAGCTAGCTTCAGAGAAGATCTTACCCGTAACTAGAGGAGGCCATCTGCTTCTTAGGAGTTGATCTAGTCTACTTGAGGATCAGCCTCCATTTCCACTATGTGATAATTACTCCTAATTAGTAGAAGACCTGCCTTGGAGACTCCACTGCTTCTGGATTCTAAGTCCACTGCAGGTTCAAAATAATGACAAAAGATTCTGGAACTTGGAAATAAAATGTCTTACTTATATTTATCTTTATGCCTTCAACTTTAAAGTAGAACAAAATGGGTTGGATAAATTTAGAGCCAATCAATCATGTCTTATCAATATTTTAGATTGACACCTCTTAAGTGGTAAATATACCCAGAGCAGAACTACGATGGTATCTGACCCACACTTAAGGACACAAACACAAAATGAAGGCAGAGATGCCAGGCTTTAACTCTGCTCTGAGTTACTTGTCAGGGGTCAAGTGCAGTTAATAACTTTTAGTAAAAGCACCCCACACAGTAAATCTAACATAAGCTCCATAAAATTCCCTGTCATTTCAGATACCAAGTCCCAAGTAGTAGGCTGTCACCTACACTCCTGACAAAATTGTCACAAATCACACCCCCTTTCTTGAATTTGACCAATTCACTACATCAACTCCAATAACTCATAGAAATGTTTCATACAGATTCTGGCTTACTAATAAGGATCATATAAAGGCTACAAACCACCAGATACTAGATGGCTACAGCATAGCATGTGGGAGGAGCATTGAATCACCAACCTCCCTGGCAAGCTACCCCTTAGGTACATGCTCAGTTATTGGAAACTCTCTGAACTTCTGTGTTTTTATGAATACATCATTGTATGGATGTGATTGATCAGATCACTTGCCATTTGTGATCAATTCAACCTTCAGCTTGTTTTTGCCACTTATGCCACTCACTGTAGGATGAGGCTAAAGTTTGAGTCCTCTCATGCTGGTGTGGAAAGTCCTATGCCAGTCCTCCTCACCAGGAAGCCTGCAACAACTCCTATATCGCAGTCACTTAGGAGTATATAAAACAGCCTCATCGTTCCTTAGATTTTGAGGGTTTTGAAAGCTATATGTTGGGAATAGGGAGGGAAAGCAAACATACATCTCACAGTATCATACCAGAGCTAAAGAAAAACATCACAAATGAGGGAAAGGATCAGCTTTTGAAGAAATCATGAAACTGTTAAATATCTCTGTGTCTAACGACAGCTTTTCAAGATACATACAGAAAGAAAATGGATGTAATGACATGGGGAGATAGGCAAATTCATAATTAAACATGCAGACTCATCTCTCAGTAATCAAGAGATCAAGTAGAGATAGTCAACAGGATGTATCAGTCCTTCACTGCACCATCAGTGAACTTGACCTAATTAACA
The DNA here is from genome assembly GCA_021653895.1 of Mastomys natalensis. NCBI lineage: Eukaryota > Metazoa > Chordata > Mammalia > Rodentia > Muridae > Mastomys > Mastomys natalensis. Next base: position 197,911 of record JAJTUV010000758.1, on the reverse strand, counting down.
TCTACAAAGCACTTCACTCAACAATAATATAACACCTGTTTTGTCTCAAGTGCACATGTGACACACAGTGAGCAAGACCACAGGCTACATCAGAAAAACAAACTTAGAAATATCTCAGTTGAGATAAGTCATCGTATTATTCTTTGTTTATAACAAAATGAAACTAGGAATCAGTAAGAAAACATCTGAAAATAATATCGGCAAGCAGCTGAAAGTTAAACAACATTAAATAAATTCTGAGTCAAAAAAAAAATTTGAAAAGATGGTAGAAAGTAACCAGAATGGAAGGAAATTGAGCATGTATCAAAATTTAGGGGGTACATCTAAAACAATGTTTAGATGAAAAACTAGCACTGAGTATTATATTCAAAATGAAAAAATACTCTGTAACTCAAGTTTCTAATCTAAAAAATGAAAATTAAAATAAATAAAAAAAAGAAATAGACAAGGAGCTTAAGTCAGGCCGAAGAAGTAAATAATAAAATATAGATGAAAATCTGAAACATAAAACAATCAACAAAAACTAAAAGCAACATTTTGACAAAACAAGAATGAATGCAGAGAAGTGAAATCAAAAGGAAATACAAACTGTCAATATCAAATGTATGCTTCAGACAGCGCAGACACTGTAACAATCCAACAAATCAGATGAAATAAACCAAGTGAAAGACACTCATCAAAACTCATTTTGGTGTGTGTGGAGGGGAAGATGATCCATAATGTGGACATTTCTATACCTAGTTTAAAAATTTAAATCATAATTGAGAGTCATCAGAAAAAAAATAAAAAAACTTTAGGCCTAGACAGTTTCACAACTGTAATCTTCAATCAGTTTGAAAACTGCATAATGTCCAGTCTTCAAGGTGCCTTCCAGGAGGAAGCACTTCTCAACTCATGTGTATGATGCCAACATTACTCTGATGCCAAAATTAGACAAACGAGCACAAGAAATGAAAACTGTAGAGCAATGTCTCTCATGAACATATTAGACACCTAATTCCCCCATGCAATCCTGGCATGTCAGTCAGGACAGAAGTAAAATGAAGCATGCCCTGGGACAACATGGCATTTATCTAGGAAAGCAAGGATCCTTCCCTACTTGAAAATCAGTAGTTATTATTAGCAGAACAAAGGAGAAAGTCATGTCAATTCATGCAGAAAAAAATGTTTAAAAGTTAAACATTCATTCAGATTTAAACAAACAAAAAAATCCCAACTCTACAGACACTAGAAAGAAAAGGAATGGAGGACTTCTGGTCTGGGCCCAAGCACGGAGCAGATCCGGGACGCAGTTCTGCACCCAACCTCACAAATCCCGGTGGAAGTGGGGCTCCCAGGAGCTCTAATCCAGGCAGTATCTCAGGTAAAAATGAAAACCAGTGATGTCTGCTGGTAGAAGTTCTAATCCTGATGCTGGCCTCCGGACTTATACTACTCAGACCTTTGATGGGCCATTGACAAGGACATCAACAGCTAGAGACTGACATCACTATCTGAAGAAATCCCTCGTTTTGCTGACTGAAATGATCTCCAAAAATTGCAAAGGGACTTTATTGGACTTGATTTACTCTTTTATAATAGAAAAGACTGTGTACATCTCTTGACTGTGTACAGCCCTTAAAGAAGAATGTTGCTTACATAGACAAGACAGGGATGGTTAAAGAGAGAATGAAAAGGTTTAGAGAACACCCTGAGAAAAGACAGAGAGAGGAAGAGAAAGATGAAAGCTGGTACAAGAATTGGTTTTCAACCTCTCCATGGTTGTCAACCCTATTTCCTCCCATCTTGGGACCATTAATTGGGTTATTTTTGCTTATTTCTTTTGGTGCCTCGGCCTTAAATAGGCTGACTAACTTTGTGAAACAACAGATAGATAATTTGGTAACAAAACCTATTCAGATACATTATCATAAGTTAGTTATGGAAGACCACGAGACTCAAGATAAGGTTGTTACTCTATCCAGGGTGTTCCCAAAACCCATCTCCACTCAACCTAAAAGAGGAGACTTCTGCCCCTAGACCAAGCAGAGAGGGGCCACCCAGAATCCTTCTGACTGGCGATCTGAATTGTTGCTTAGGCTGCGAGGCTAAGGGAGTATAGATAAAAGTTAAAAATATCTCTCTGGGTTCCCTGAGGGGACAAGCCTGACTGCATAGTGGTTGATGTCAAAAGTATCCGCTCTCCAGGAAAAAGACATCGGGATGGGTATGAACCTCATGCCTCACTGGACAACGACAGGAGGACCGGAGCCATTACAAGATCCCCTTCAATTATTGGAGGTCAGGCCTCTATCCCCGCCTTCACAAGATTAGAATTGCCATGGCCCTTCTATACTTAGAGAAGGGAAGAGATGTCAGGGGCAGTCCTGCTTATACACTGAAGGCCTAAAATCAGCCATAGGCCTAAAATCAACAAAAGGTCTGACATACATGCATGCTAACACAAAGTCTTGGGTCTCAGTGGAAAACCACTGAAACAGATGGCTATAAGCTATTGCAAACAGGCAGTTTTTGTGGAAATTTACCAGCCTGAGTAGTCATAGACCTTGTAAATAGGTAGCCTTGGCAGATAGTACCAACTTAGATACGGACAAATGAATCATAGGCAGAGTCATAGTGACCTGTCCCCTGAACCTTCACACAGCCGATACCCTGTTCTGAAAAATATTTGTACTCTCCCTGAACACCTATGCCCCGGTGTCATCCCCTTCCCCACATTCTGCCTTTTTGTGTTTATAACCCCTGTGTGAATAAGTAAAAATTACGATTTCATTTAAATAATTAAATAAACAAATAAATAATAAAAAAGGAAGAAAGAAAAGGTATACCCCTTAACTTGATTGAGAATGACTGTAAAAATACACAGCTAACATCATAATTAACAATGAATGAATCAATGGAACAAAGACGCATCCATTCCATCGCTTCTGCTGGACATAATTAAAGTCCTAGTTATTGCAAAGGCACAAGAAAAGGAATAAAACATATTCACACTGGAAATGAATCAACAAAACTCTACTGACAGGCCAATACTTATCTTCAAGGAAACATCCAAAACCATCTAAGGAAAAAAAAGTCTTGACTTGAAGAATTAATCATTCAGCATAGACAAAAGATATGAGATCAATAAAGAAAAACAAGTCCAATTTCCTTATTTAAACAAGGTTTTTAAGGACTCAAAATTTTAATGTAATCAAAGTTTCCAAGCTATCTAGAAAGAAAGAAAGAAAGAAAGAAGAAAGAAAGAAAAAGAAAGAAAGAAAAGAAAGAAAGAAAAGAAGACAAAAAAGGAAGGAAGAAAGAAAACAGAAAGGAAGGAAGAAGAGAGGGAAGGAAGGAGGGAAGGAGGGAGGGTGGGAAGCAGGCAGTTTGACTGAATTGAGGATAAATCTAATAAAATGAGTTGGTACTCCACTGTTAATATATATAGAACATAAAAGAAAATATGAATAACTTGAGTAAATGTTACACAAACAAGATTTAGAGTATTCAAAGCTTAAAAGTTATTATTTTTCAAATCTCATCTAAATGATGCATAAATGTAACACTATCTCAATCAAAATTCCAGGCTGATTATTTGGAAGTCCTGGCAAAAAAAAAAAAAAGCACCCAAAATCTATTTATAGTTAAAAACCAAAGGAAATAAAATAGTTGACAGAATTTGAAAACAGGTGATGGTGGAGGTCCATGCCTTTAATCCCAGCATTTGTGAGGCAGAGTTAGATGGATCTCTTGATCTACAAGCAAGTTCTAGGGCAGCCAGGGCTACACAGAAAAACCTTGTCTCCAAAGTACAAAAACAAACAAACGAACACAAAAACTGGAATTCCCAGAAATGTTTTAATAAATTGACAGTAATAGTACACTGTTAACTGGAGGTGTAGCTCAGTGGAGGTATATTTGCCTGTTGGGAGCAAGATCACAAACCTAATCCCTTGAACCAATTAATCAACTAGATAAGATAAATCTAAAATAAATATATGCTATGGAAGCCTAGGTGTTTATATGGAACTGTGGAAAAAGTAGGCATTGCAGAAATATACACACAGGGACTGGAATTGCCTTTTGACAACCATGTACAAATAGGTCATTAGAGACAAAACAACCATACAAACAGAGGTGCATATATTAACATTTATGCAAAAGAAACACAAAAAAAACTTACACACACCCATTTAGATTTTGCTCAGTAAATAAAATGAACTCAAATGGATACTCAACTTGAATGGGAAACATAGAAGGATGGCATTTGTAGATGATATCATCCTAGAAGATCTTGGAGATCTTTAGTTAAGCAGAGTTCTTAGACTCTAGGAAAACACACAACTTCTAAATCAAGCTAAATTTATCTTGAGGGAGCCTGCATACATGAGCCCTTATGTAAGGAACTGCAACCTAATTTAGTACCAAATTAACTGAGAGTCAAACTTTAGAGCTAACACAGAGCTGGGTCTCAGCCAATCAGAATAGCCAAATTTGAGTAAGTAACAGGGTGCTACAGTTTAGAGCTGTTTGCTAAAGTTAAATAGGGCTGCTTAAAGTGAACACTTGGCTGCCAGTGATCCTGTGTCTCTACCTCACTTTGCCTTCTGCACTGCATTTGCATTTTCTGTCCTTAAATGCTTTCAAACTACACTAGTCCCATGGCTCTCTCAACCTGCCTTGGTTCTGAGAGCCACTGGTTCTAGAAGTGAAACAGAAGCCAATCAAAACGGTTTGATGTAGTCAGGTATGCAGACAGAAGCCAATAATCCACTTAGAAGACTGATGCAGGAGGAGTATGAGTTCAGAGCAATCCAGGCTACAAAACAGTATCACCGTCATAAACAAACGAAAGCAACAACACCTAAACGGACTTTTTCTCTCTCGATCGAAAGTTCGTTTTTAAACACCAAAGTCTAAAATGTTGATAAAAGCAAAATTAAATGCTTTCCCTCTGAAATGGTAAATGTAGAAGTCAGTTCCTATTTGGGGCAAATAACCAGAAGTCACACATCGACAAAGGACTTACATCTGAAGACAAGTGTTCAAATCTCAAATTATAACAGAATGGTAACAATCTAATTCAATGCTCCATGAAATACTTTAACAGATATTTTCCTCAAAAGATGCACAAATAACTAATAAGCACAAAATATAGCAGCATCACAAACTAAATAGATGGATTAAACTCTAACATTTACGACTCGAAGTGCTGACAAAATTGTAGTTGACTGATCTCTTATTCTGGTTGATTGCAAAATGACACAATCATGCAGCTCAAGAACATGGCAATTTCTTTCATGCTAATACATATTTACTAGACAACCTAGCAATCCATATTGCTATATACTCTGTAGAAATATAATCTTCCACAGTACACATATCCACCAATATTTACAGCAGCATGATTCATAATTACCAAAAGTAGGAATAATCCTTAAGTGGCCTTCAATATGTGGATGAACAAGTAAGCTGGTAGCCATGCAATGGACTGTTAGAAATGATAATGAATATCTAATGCAATCACTGAGACAGGTTAGCCTTAAACACATGATGCTAGTGAAGACAACTAGGATTAAATGCTGAATGCTACTGCATCCATTTGTATGAGACCTAGGAAATTGCACTGTGTCAGAGATCAACAGCTGTAAGGAATGAGGAATGGGGAGTAGGATTTGAATGCAAAGGACCTATAGGTTACATAGTATTGTGTGTATCCTTCTTGTATTGTAGAATTCTTTAAAATTCATGAACTGTATACCAAAAAAACGTTAACTTTAGATAAGTTCTTCAAGCACAGTGTTTTCAGAGTTTCATTGATAATCCTAACCCTTGCTCAGAGCTTTTGAACAAGATACTTCAGTGTTTCTCAGACATTATATGATGGTATGAGTCTAAAATCTTTCTCAGATTCTGCAGTCAAGTGATTGAAAGTGAAGCACGTAATGCCTTTCTGTTCCCTGAGTTCCTAGGCTCCTCCTTCAGAATGTTTTCCAGTAGTTCTGAGGTACTGATTGGCCCAGTGGGGTATCTCTATCCACATGTCATCATGAAAGCTGAACTGCTCGCATAAAGCTTGCCTAAAGCTACCAGATACTTGGCTTTCTAGACGATGAAACAAGACAAGAAGTCTACAAATGTAAATTGTTGTTTCCTGAACAAATTTAAGAATGGAAATAAAACAAGGGAAATTTATAGTGAAATTTGTACCCCCAAGGGAGAATATAGTACCCATACAGACATAAAATACATTTTTAGAAAAAGTAATGGCATTTGCTGAACCTCAGAGTCCTATTTACACCCTGTCATTACACAGGATATCAATACACAGTCATTATACCTCTTACATTCTGTTTTTTTTTTTTAATATCATAGATATAGACTATAATTATGATAAGGAGTCAAATCTCTCTTTCTTCGAAACAAGACTCTAATCAGTTAGAGTATAATGACCTAGGTATAACAGACTATATCTAGGTCTATGACAGACCTACCAGACTGAGGGAAGTTGACAAATTATTTGAAAAATTAAAATCATAGTCATTCCATTTCAAAGTAATTCAGAATACAATAAGTTAAGAATTAATGGCTCACCATGTTAAATACTTTGAACTGAAGAGGACAGGAAACTCCCTGGAACAAGGCCTATGGACTTTCTCCCAATCGCTGTTCTCTGTCTCTGTTTCTCCAATGTTCCCAGGGCTACTCGAAAGGACCTAAAATAGTGTCGGCTGGACAAATGGTACCAAGAGATGGAATGCCTACTTGCAGAAACTATAGATCCCCTTTTTCTTTTGCTTTCAGACAAAGAAAGCTATACAGCATGGGAAGCTATCCCTCAAAGACCCTCATTGCATATGGATCCTGACCCCTGCCAGAGGTGAGGGCATGCGCACATGTGAATATGCGTCACTGAGTTTCCCCACTCCATCTGTTATTTAGAACACACCCTGATGCACAGTTACATTTCAATACACTGTCCATCTGTCAAAGAACCTATACAAAAAAAAAAAAAACCAAAACCAGACAAAACTTCCTAAATCACTGAGCCTTAATTTCTAAAGTCACTAATGTTATACACAGTTTGGCTGAATAAATGCATGTTTCCAGCTTACTACCTGTATTTTGTTTCAATAATGCTGGTCAGGACCACTGTGATGGTTAGGAATGGCAGTATGTTTCCATTCTGTTACCCTACTGTGAGCTCCATGCAAAATCACTCCTTGTAATACTGTTTAATGCTGTGCAATATTAATAATCTATCTGCCTTTAAGGAACTGATTAAAATAAGCTATGGTAGAATACTATTGCATGATACCAGAGCTAGATAAAATAAATAAAGGTTATCAAAACAAACCACCCTCCCTAAAAGTACTATTAAGACTTTAAAAATATGTAGAAGTACAATATTTTTAAAATAACATATGCAATTGATATTTATATTGCAGTTGTTATTTATATAGCCTGTAGATATATTCTGGAAGTCATGCAAGGTTCCTAGCAAAGCCATAACTAGGATTGTCTCTGAGAAAGAAGAGAGGATTACTGCATTTAAGCCGAAAGCCTTTTTTAAGTGAAAATGTAGTTATACATGATTATTATAACTTTGAAAATTAATTTTTAAGTGAAGTGGCCGAAGAGATTTATTTTGTCAGGAAACATTCTAGGAGCCACACAGAAGTACATAAAAGCAGGTCACCTGAACAAACTAGTGTCATGGGATGGAATGCCTAGCTTCACCAAAAAAGTTCTTTTCCCCGGGAAGAGAGAATATTGATCTTGGAGCTGTGTTTTAGGGATTGGGGGTCCATTCCACCTAATCACAGAGCTGAAAAAAAAAAACGATCTCTAAGCTTGCAAAGCCAAGGCCGTTGAGCAGTTCTTCATTGCATTAACTCCCTACTGGCACCTTTATGTAACTCCTTGCCCCCTCCCTGCACCACCGCTGAGCAGTCCCAAATGAGAATAGTGCACATTTATTTTTAAACTAAGAGTGAATTAAAACAAATTTTGTTTTGAGAATCCTGTGACACTCTTTGGAATAATTAGAAAGACCCTGTGGTGTCACAAAACCAGGAGTGGGAAGGCATTTGCTTATGCTGTTGCCATGGGGATCTGCCTCCTATGATAATCCAGTTTGGAGACAGCAGGAGAGGGGAGAAATCTTCCAACAGGCTGCAGTATAACAAGGCAGCCAGCACCAAAAAGTAAATAGTGGGAAGGAGGCAGAGCTTTGCCTGTCCCTGTCCAGGAGTCACAATAAAGGAGCTGGAGAAAGGATACCAGTGTCTATTCTGCACGTCTGCAATGCTTCATTGCTGCATGGGGAGAAGGAATTGCTCTGTTTGTAGGTTCTGCTCCAGACCTGGTCACTGACCCAAGGTGATTAGAGCTCAGGGGCCTGGTGCTTTGCCTTTCTCTCTGCCTGTTAGAAGCTTCCAGCCCAATGAAAGTGTATTATGTTTCCCCCACTTTAATTTTAGCATCTACACTTCAGCAATTTGCATTTAAATGTGTTGTCAGAGAACTTCCAGAAGTCTTTAATAGGAAGACCGATTTGCATTTTAATATGCTGTTAAAGAATTTCAAAATAACTTTTTTTTAATGTGACTTCACGCTACCAGAGGAACGGAACGGCCGCCATTACAGAACTTACAATTACCTGGGTCCAATTTTAAACAGTTAGCTTTCAGAAGCATCGCAACTCTGTTGGAGTTTGTTTGATGTTCCTCATAAAATAGAAAGTCCAAAGGAAAAAAGAGAAACTTGTGATCCAGGAGGCCTTGAAGGTAGAATTGACACCCCTCGGTACACAGACTTAGGATGGCGAGTTATAATAATGAAGGTTTCTGTAGGACACGGGAAGGCAAGGTATTTTGCTATTTCTGGCTATACTCCATTTTTTTTATGTGTTAAAATAGGAAAGTTAGATGCTGAAACAGATAGAGTCCTTATAGTATGTAGATTGGTATGACTATGCACCACATTTAAATATCGCCCAAGGGTCAACATAACCTTTAATGAGTAGTTCTGTTTCTGTGGATTCTGAGGAAAGACTGGGACAGTAGAGTCACATTTAAATAAATAACAGATATATTTTATTCCCTGTACCTCCTCATCAATGTCAGCGACTCCAGGTTATCCTTCCCATGGCTAAGCAAGGTTTTGCAAGCTTTCTCAAGTCTATGCCCACCCACTGTCTCAGTGTTCATGAGCCAACTCCACAGGAGCCTTGACTGCAACCAACTCTCAGTTCCACAGAGCCTCCCTCTCTGAAGGTGTCCCACGCCAAACGCCAAACACCAAATAGTCTCAACTACATTGAGGGAGAAGAAACAAATGTGAAATGAGGGTGAAGAGAATAGAGGCAAATGAGAAAGAGGAGGGATAGGAAGAAAAAATTTCCAAATTTTTTTAAAACTATTTCGATCTTTACTCTAAAACATCAGTGTGGGGTTTCCAGAGTTTGTATTGTGCTGAAATATACATGACATAAAATGTAACATCTTGACATTTTTAGCAAACATAATATTACATACCCGAGTCCATCCCATAACTCTTTCATTTGGTAAAACTAAAACTCAATGTCCATTATTTAACTTAACTTCCCATCTCAGTGTCTCCCTAGCAACATCCACCCTTCCCTTCTTAGCAGGAGCAAACATTGACTTTCAACAAATTCTTTTTTTTTTTTTTTCCTCATTGAGATGACTTCATGTCCCTCCATTGTTATATTAATGTACTGTCCATTTTTGAAATACTATGACCTGTGTGTTCTAGAAATGAGCCCCTTGAGGCTACAGTATATAATCATTTTACTATGCTTGTAAATTTTTTCTGGTATTTTATTAAGGATATTTGCATAGATTTTCATAAGGATATTTGTCTGTGTCCTTGTGTTTTTATCTGACTTAGGAACATTACTAACTTCATAGAATAAATTAGGAAAGTTTCCATTTTGGAAAAACTTAATGCTATTTTTATGCAATTCATAGATGAACTCAATGTAGAGGTCCAGTATTCTCTGCCTTGGGGTATTTTTGATTATTGATTAAATTCCTTTACTAGGAATCTGCTCAATTTACTAGGATCTGCTCAATTTTTTTTAATTCTTCATGACTTAAACTTGGCAGGTCTCATGTTTTTAGGAATTCAACCATTTAACCTTCTTTACTGAATTGGAATTTGTTTATAATATTTCTATTTCTGCAGAATCAAAATAATCTAATGACTACATTTTTTATTTCTAATATAATATGAGTCTTTTTCTTCTCCATCCACCTTTATAATCTTGCCTCTTTTTGTTTACACTTGTCTCTACACGTTTTTTCTCCTTATGACTTCTTTGATCTGTTGTTTAACAGTAAGTTATTTAACTTCCACAGATGTGTGAACCTCCTGGTTCACTTATGCTAAGTTTTTAATTTCACACTGCTTTAGCCAGAAAAGATACTTCATATAATAATTGTTTGTTCTTTTTTTTTTTTTTATTAAAGAAAATCTACTGAGATTTCATTAGTGGTCTAGTATATGATAATCCTGGAAAATGTATGTATCCTTGAGAATATTGTGTATGCTGTTGTTTCTGGGTTGGTGATTCTGCATGTGATCGTGGCCTCTAATTGGTTCTTTGTGTTGTTTAACACTTCTATTTCCATATGTCTGCTTGCACTATCCATGTTAAAAGTGACATACTGAAATCTCTATGGTGGCAGACTATTGCTTCCTTCCATTCTGTCAATCTGTGACGTTGTACTCTGTTAGTAGGTGTATAGCATTATCCTATAATGTTACTGTACCATGTCATTCCTTAATATAAAGCATTCTTTCTCTCTTGTCTACCTGTATATTTAAAGTCTTCTCTCAGACTTTTCTGAATACTAGTGTAACTATCTTGATCTCTGTTGTGCTTTGCATGTATCTTTTTTTCATCACTCTCAGTTTGTTTACATCATTAAATCTAAGATGAGTTTTTGTAGTAATCTTATAGCGAGGCTATATATTTTGTCACTCTCTGGTCATCTTTCTTTTGGGTAGATAATTTAATCCATTTTTACATAAAATAATGGCTGGAAAGTAGGGCTTGCTCCTGCTATTTCGTGATCTGTGACCTCTTTTCCTTGTAGACTGTGTCCCATATCCCCTGGATTATTGATAACATTTGTAATTTATTACTATTTGTAGTGAATTCCTTTACCAATTCATTCTATATACATTCTATGGGTATTTTCTTTGTGGTTACCAAGGGATCAAATCTGATTTCCTAAAGCATGAAAACTCCAACATAACTTCATTCCTGCCTAAATTCAGTAATACAAAATTCTGTTTCTTTACCACACTGGCCCATCTCTCTTGTGTGTAGGTTTTAAAAAAATACATGATTATACACTAAATCTCAAAAACATAAACTAATAATTCTTTTAAATGGATTAATCCCTTGGATTATATAGAAAATAAAAATGTAGGGTTGAGAAACAGAACTTATTTTTTCTAGGAAGTGTACATTTTATTTTTGATAGCAAATGTACAAAGAAGGTAGCATGACACATACCTAAAGAAGCTTTCAAAAACATCACTGTTTTACTTTTCTTTTTCCATTAATTTATCTACTTATTCACTTTACATCTCAATCACAGCTCCCTCTCTCCTCCCAGGCTCCTCTCACATAGCTATCCCCCATCAACCATCTCATTCTTCTCTGAGAAGGGAGAGGCCCTTCTGGGTACCAAACCACCCTGGCAAATCAAATCACTGCAGGACTAAGTGCATCCTCTCCCACTGAGGCCAGACAAGGCAGCTCAGCTAGGTAAAGGGATCCAACGGCAGGCAACAAGTCAGAGACACCCCCAGACCCAGTTGTTAGGAGACCCACATGAAGACCAAGCTGCACAACTGCTACCTATGTGTAGGAGGCTTGGTCCAGCCAAAGCATGTTCTTTGGTTGGTGGTTGGCTCTGAGAGCCCCCAAGGGTCCAAATTAGTTCTATTTTGGTCATTTTGTGGAGTACCTATCCTCTCCAGGTCCCCCAATCCTTCCCCAACTCTTCCATGACTCCTGAGCTCCTCTAATAGACAGACAAAACTTATAATAATACTAACTCAGGCTAATGTGTTTTCCTATACAGTCTCTAAAACCATGTACCAAACAAAAAGCATAATTAGAAACTGCTACAAAAAATACTAACTTTTTGTTCTTAGCTGAGTATTTTACCTCTTGAAGTCTTTCTTCATGCAGGTTTGAGTGGCCGTTGAAGGTGTTTCATGCAGTGAAGACCCACTAATGATAAAGTTCCTCAACAACGGTTTAAAGTTTGGTTATACTATGTCTTGTCCTTTTGGCTCATCTTACTTCAAGATTTCTGAATATATTGGATGTTTAATTTTATATCTTGGATCAAATTTGGAGGCCTTAATTATTGTATCTTGCACTGCCATCTCTCCCTCTTCATCTTTTCTACAAAGATTCTTGTTTCTATTGATCTACTTGATGATGTCTTACATCCTATAGGCTTCGTCTTTCTTTCTTTTCTTTCTTTCTTTCTTTCTTTCTTTCTTCTTCTGTCTGTCTATTGTCTTTCTTCCTTTCTTTCATATTTTTCGGATTAGGGATGAACTAAGAAGACCTCATGCCAGCTAACCAAATGCTCTACACAGACTATATTGCCATCCCCTTTCTTTTCATTTTTTCATTCTTCTCATTCTCCCTGTTCTCCTTCTCTCCATCTCCCGACTTTCTTCCCTCTGTCCTTTTCCCTTTTCTCCCTTTTCCTTAACCCCCGTCTCACTGGACAGCATCTTTCAAAACTGCTTCAGCTGGCCTTATATTGCAATACTCTAGCCAGTTTATGCCATAAACATGATGGTCACTTTCTTCCATCTTTTCCTCAGAATTCTGAGTTTTCACTGCTCTGCTCATCTTCCATTCCTATATCTGCTTGGTCAGGTTTCCTTTGGTGCTTCTCTAATAAAATTTTTATATTTCTACTATTGACACTTTTCAGTTTAAAATTGTCTTCTTTATTTTATTTTATTGCATATTCTATCTCTTTATTGTTATCTCCATTTTTCACACATTGTTTTCTTGGCATTTCTCAACAACTTTGTCTTTTAGCATCACTAACACAATAGTTTAAAAGGCTTTGTCTAATATATCTTATCCTGAGATCATCAATTATTGCTGCTTATTTTTTTTACTCTAATGTACCATGGGTTCCTGATTCTCAAAGGGTTAAACATTAGAATGTATAATGTAGTAAACTCAGAAAACCACATTCTCTTGTGGGAAAAAAGCCACAGCAGTGTCCCGAGCTTCCACATGGCGATCACAAACAGGAGAAAGGTCTGGAGTTCTAAAGGCTAGAGGCTTTGGCAGTGGCAGCCCCAATGACATGAGAAAGTCCTTGGTTCCAAAAGGGTTTATTTTCATGGCGGATGGTAGATGGATCTGAATGTACCCCCACCAACCCCAACCCCACCCCCACCCCCTTGAAACTCAGGGCACACCTGAGTTAAATAGGAAGGGAGAAAAAGGGAGGGTCTGGGAAGAATGCTTAATTGGCTCCACCCTCTGGCCTTCATTAGTATGTAAATCTCTCTAGGGCCTGAGGCCTGTAGTCACACCCTCTACCTGGGCACTTTGGGAGGGGCTGTAATGGCCTACATGACTGAACAATGTAGGTCCATGGAGACTAGACTGCGTGTCAGGACCTGGTTCTTGGGCATGTGGCCGAACACCTGCCGTTTCTCCCTTGGAGTCTCTCAGGGTTTCAGGCCCATGCTCAGTTAAGAACCAAGATACCCTTACATAATCCCACATTCTCTCTTTTCCCAGGGAGTTACCATAGATTTTTTTGTTGTTGTTTGATTGATTTTTATTTGTTGTTATTTTGTTTTTATTTCATAGCCCTCTATACACTTGCCTTTGCCTTTCCTGGTATTTGATGCCTGGTGTCCAAAGAGCAAAGATTGTCAGGAGGATTGATGTTCTGAGTTGTAGGCCAGCTGGGATTATATTCTGAAGTCTTGTCTCAAAAGGGGGTACAGATAGGGAGAACCAACGATATATTAAATATAATCCACAAAAATGAAAAGCATAGAAACTTTTTTGGGATGAAAACTCAAGTAATCATTCACCCATTTATTAAATTAATATATTCTTCATGCTGTCTGCATACCCAGGGGAAGAACTTTGCAGAGCAAGGATACCAAGGCAAGTAGAGCAAAACTGATAGTCATTAGATTATAAAGTGCACTACCCCATGTTCCACCTTTCCTCCAAATGTCTTCCATTGATTAGCAATCCTCAAAAGACATTGCTGAGGCCAGAATGATTACTACCCACAGTTAACAGACAAAAAGGTGATTTAGAGAACTGAAAGAGGTACCTGATGCTACTTGGCCCAGGCAGGAAAGCTTACACCTACTGGTTCCCTGCCTGTCCTCTTCAAGGCTTTACCTCTGCAGAAAATACTTAGAACATTCTGTGGGAGTCCTGATAGAGTTTTCTGTATCATCCACTTTTTCCTGTTAGTTACTCTTGTGATTGAAGAAATATGTTTTACGATCAGTGCATCCAAGTCATGTATATCAAGAAACACAAATCATCATCCAATTTAAATACGTTGGGTGGAATTCATAGTTAAGGGCCAGATGAACAAAATGTTTAGTCATAGAGCTGGGAATGTGCGTCAGCAAGGAGGTTAAATAAAGATCCATTTCACTGGATTCTTCCCAGAGTCAGGCACAGCATCCAACTGACAGTCCTTAAAGAAAATCAGCAAATGGAAAGCTTATTGGATCCATGTCCTCTGTACCTGTGGCCTGATGCGCATGACACAGAAACTGGACCCTCACACACTAGGTCGGAAAGTAGAGCAAACTCACATGATTTTCTCCTTGAAAGGAAAACTTAATAGCAAATGTGGAGATAGATGCCAGCCAAAGTCCTAATACGCTTTTATTTAGATTTTTAAAACATAGCTTCTCTGGCTTTTGAGGTGATTCTGTTGCACTAGATGAGGTATGACCAAAGTGAATTATTCATAAAGCTACAGGAATCTGCAAATTTAAGCCGTCATCTCCTGGAAGACTATTTGGTGTTACTCTCTGCTCCCTTCTGTAGAATTCTGGCTACAACTTTCTCTCCTTAAGACTGTCCATTCAGCCCAAACAGCAACTCTGGTGCCAAAGAGAGATAGAGTATAAAGGAGAAATCCTGCCAAAATATTATGATATTTCATATTATATATATTATATATTATAAATATATTAATATTGTAGTAAAGTATACATATACATATATATCTGTCTGTGGTATAATCATACTTATTTTTTTTGAATGCCTGCTTATTTTTTGAAGTCTCTTCTCAACCTGATGGAGGCAGACCATTCAAAAAAGTCTTTTAGACAATTCTAGAAGTGCAGTGCTTTTGACTTTTATCTCATTTTTTGTGATATTTCTATCTCCTGACCATACAAAAGAACCTCATTGTAACTGGAACTATTAGAGATTTCTCTTTTCTTAAATAAAGCTCTTTTTGAAGCCATATAACTCTTTCTTGTGCTGTATAAGAAAAATACCAAAGCATACATGTCAGGCATATCTAGCTTTGAATTCTACTCTCACTCCTATGTGAACTTGGTATACGACAGCAAGAACTGAGATTGGGTATGAAACCCAGTACAAATACATCTTGGCTATTTAATAAGTAAGCTATGTCTGTTGAGTGTTCTAAGAAGCAAGCACCATTTCCAGTACAGAGGATGCAGCAAAGATCCCAGGTCTATAGTGCTCTGGGCACTAATCATTAAAGTTACTAATATTTAAACTGAGTGTAACATGGGAGCATGGCCATGAGTTTGTTTCCTGGTCACAAGTTGTTCACTTAGCTTGACTATGTTTCTTAACAAAGAGTGATAAGACCACACTGTCGCCACCTGTCTCGCTATATAATATTAAAGTCAAGTAATGATGTAAGCAGCCTTCTGAACAGAGAAAGGCTTAGAGACAAGAGAAGAAACTGTGAGAGAAGACCAAGTTATTTTGCTTTTATTGAGGAGGTTTTGTTTTGTTTCATTTTTGTTTTGTTTTGTTTTGTTTTTTGGTGTGTACTGGGTGCTATTGTTGTTTGTTATTGTTATTTTTAGGTCTCTCACCTGCTGCTGATTAAGGCAATAACATTAAAACATGCTAATGTCCTATGCTTTCCAAAACATAAATAGACATTTGCGACACCTGTACCAGTTCATTCAAGTATGTACTTATCTACCCACACCTGCTTGGCTTCATATGAGCCAATCAGGTTTCTTCTAGCTTAGAACTAGAGTACAACTGAATGTGTTATGCTTATATTTTTCTGTAGTAGGAAGGTAAGGTTGCTATGAGATGGGAAATACATCTGTGGTAAAGTTGTTAAAACAACAACAAAGGTTTAATATTTAGCCATTAGGGACAAGCAAACTAAGCCACAGTGAGATTCCATCGCATCCTAGTCAGGTAACTATTGTCAAGAAAGCAGATGATGGTATATGTTAATAAGGATGTGGAGGGAAAGGAGCCTTTATATATTATATTGCTGGTAGAAACATAAACTAGTTCAGCCACTATGGAAATCAGGAGATCAGCTCCTCAACAACACTAACTCAGAAGTACCACATGTCCCAGTTACATCTTTCTCAGTTGTCCACTTTTAGGAATCTCAGTCAGTTTAGAATGGACATAGGTACACAACCTTGCTTACTGCTACATTATTCACAATGGCTAAGATCTGGAATCAGACTGCATGCCCACTAACAGATAAAAAGGAAAAGAATGTGTAAATACACAAATCAGAGATGTTCTAGTATTTGGGAGGCAGGACTCTTACCTAGTCAACCAAGTCTAGAAAGGTTGTGATAGCATAGACATCTTGATGAGAGCAATATCCTTACAAGAACAGGAAGAGACTTGAATTCTCTCTCCCTACTATGTGAGAAGATGGGTGTGTATATACAAGGAGGAAGTCCTCATAGGAGACTCAAGCATGCTGGTGGCTTGGACCTCCCAATCTCTATGGTTTTTTTTTAAAAAATAAAAAGTTAATAAAAATATATTATAAAGAAATCCCAATTTGTGTTATCTATATACTCACTGGATCATGGACAAACTCTCAGTGCCCTGCCCCTTAGATAGAACTGAGACTCTCCCTTCCTGCACAGACCTCCCCACAACTCCCAGAAGCTTTTAGTGTATGATATTTTGGTATATCAGTCAATACAATGTGGTTAAATTATCTTATAGGATATGGGGTTGGTAATCCAACAACAGCTGGAGTTGTCTTGGAGTGTCTGAGAACAAGTGCTCATGTCACAAGGCTAAATGTCTCACAATAGTAGTCTGGGGCTAATAGAAGGCCAAGAGGATTCCTAGAAAACTAGGGGTCTTCAGTCCACACTAAAAAGTTCAAGATGCTAGACTCTGGGGTGAGTGAAGGATGGAGCAGTAACAGGCTTGGGATAGGTGTATTCACCAACTTTTATCTGGACCAGCACAGAACAGTGCTACTTGCCCTAGGAGAAGGGATTCTGCTCTCAGCTAATTCTTCCTGAAAACACACTCACAGACATCCCTCCCCAATCCCATGTATTCAAACCCAGATTGATAGATTCAGTCGAATTGAAAACTAAGACTCACCATCAAGTGTTTGTCAGCTTCATACAGGAATTCTCTTTTCCTCAAATCTCACAATTCTTAAACCTAAGTATCTTAAATATTACACTTTATATTTCAAAACATTCATTAAGAATTAAACTCCATATCTTATTCCTACCTGGGAAGTACCATAAATTATTAAAGAAGAAAAGAGTAAAGATGAATTTAATTAACACCATAGTATCAAACCCCAGACAGATGCCATTTCCTATTTAAAGATTTTAATCCTAAAGTTGGTTCATTAACAAACGAAAGTGATTAGTAGGGGTTAGAGGGCTAAAGATAACCAGGCACCAAACTGGGGATTTCACTTTATAATGATTAGCAAGATTAATGAAGATTAATGTCTTGTTTGATCCTGATGCCCAGTCACTTGCAAATATGGACTATGCATGATGCCTCCATGCTTTGGAACTCATTGTCCAAAACCAACTGAGTCACTAGATTACTCTTTGCCTATAAAGAACTCTAGGACTATAGCACTCACAATTGTGCTGGTAACTCATTATAGAGATTACTACAGCAGCCATACATCCTAGCTCAGTGTGCCAACAACAACTTTATACATGTCCAAGTCATTAGCAGTATGCTTTTCCTACACTCCAATGTGTCCTGACTTGAGACAGTCTGGGTCTTTAGCCATTTGGTTCTGAATACCCAGTGCACTAGCTTTTTGAGAGTACCTTGAAACAGAAAGGGAGAAACAGGAGAGTTCCAGTCCTCAGAACTCAGCAGCAGAAGATGTGGGGGAGAAAGGAGAGAAGAACATCTTACTGACTAAAAAAGAAAGAGGTGGGGATAAGCACGAGGCATCCATGTAGCATGTGACTAGGAACACAGAGAAGGAAGACAAGTGTCACAAGAACATGTGGGATTCCTGATCCAGGAAGGCAAGAATGCCAGCCATCACTGATGTAGAGACTGACAGTGCCTTTTCCCTCAAAATAATATTTCATTCTGTGATTATGAGTGTGGTAAAGATTAAAAGGATGGGCTGAAGAGATAGCTCCACAGTTAAGAGCACTATTGGTCATGCAAAGGAAGGAAAAGACCCAGGTTAGCGTCCCAGCACAGTATTTCCATCTGTTGGCTTGTAGCTGCTAGTAACTGCAGCTCCAGAGGATACAATGCCCTCTTCTGGTCTCCAAAGACAGAATCATACACATGCACACTTGCATAGATATACACACACTCACATACCCTCACATACATGCACCCATCCATAAAGACACACACATGTGCATACCTTCATAAAAATGCACACAAATTAGAATAAATCATTTGAAGGATTAAAATGATAACAAACACTATTTTCTACTCCTGTTTCTTCAGTGACTGCAAGATGTAAGAAAACCTGCTTCACATGCTGAAACACTAAATATGTAGAAAAAGGCAGAAATATTTGCAAGCAAGGATATCATCCTGCAATTTATTAGTTTGAAAACAAAAGTCTGAATATTTTGATGTGTATAATTTTAATGGTTTTTGTAGTGGTTAAAAGAAAAATAATTATTAGACTTTGCAATCAGATCATGTTACTACTCTACTTAGAACCCATCACAGGTTGATTGTTGTTTTAACAATAATGGCCATGATCTTTCCAGGATGAAGCAATCTAACTTTTTCTCTGCAGCTTTGTTTTCTACTACTCTCACACTGGCTCACTGAACTTCAGCTGGGCTCTAATGTGTCAACTTTTTCTCACTTGATCTTTGGTCTTTACTTTTGTGGTTCTGTCTATAAGGGTACTCTCCCCTCTGTGTTTTTGAAATCGAATATATGACAATATTGCAGGGTTCAATTACAATACTATCCATTTGAAAGACAGGCCTCCCACCATGCACTCATTCTCTACCCATCTCATAGGATTTGTCCCTCACAGTTGACCACAAGATGCATTTCTGTATGTTGTCTGTCTTCCTTGTGAGAGGGACAGAGCAAGATTGCAGAATACTCCGAGTCTAGTACAATGATAGGTAACAAAGAGGAGTATTCGGCAAAAGTTTGTCTATTGCACTAGGAGGATTAAGAGAAAATAAATGAATCAAATATTAAATAAAGGATTATTATTATTATTATTACTCAAGTCTGTGGACACATGTCTAAAATCCTATGGGAATGAGTACTTGGCACATTATTGGAAGAATTTGCCCTTCAGAGCAGAATAGTTAAAAACACAAATGCATTTACCATACTGCAACGAATACAAGCATGACAGTAATGGAGAAATGTCCTGTATAAGTTAGTGGGCTATGGCAGCCTCAAGCTTGAAGCAGTTGCCATTAGGTTAGGATGAACCTCTATGTATGCAATTGCTTATCACACAATTCCTACTAAGCAAATGAGAGCAGTCCAGGGTGGCCTTTTTTCCACCCCAACTATGTCTCAGTCTGCAGGGTGGCAGTTCTATCAGATTAGATTGCTGTCATTTCTCATTTGCTGTGCTTAGAACTGACTGTGGTTATCTGTTTGGAGACACTTTCTACACCAGAGTTGTGTAAGTTCTCATTCAGACCTCTCAGTCACAGCCTTCCCTTCACATGCAGCACAGAGGAGTGACGTTGAGGAGGGCAGATGTAGAAGAATCATTAATTGTAGGTCAGTCTAGGTCTATAGTGAAATCTTGTCTTGAAACACACACACACACAAACAGAGACAGACTGAGAGACACTCTCACATACACACACAGAAAAAAACACAAAAAGAGCCAGTGAGGCAGAGAAACACACACACACACACAGAGAGAGAGAGAGAGAGAGAGAGAGAGAGAAGAGAGACAGAGAGACAGAGAGACAGAGAGACAGAGAGACAGAGAGACAGAGAGACAGAGAGACAGAAGAGTGTTATTCTCTGTCCTCAACTTTGGAGCCAAATAGGAGAGAGGTGTCTGACTGTGACTGCTTTCTGAGGTTGGGAAAGGGCCAGCTGGTAGGAGCCTCTTGGTAAAGATTAAAGAAGAAAACTAATTGTTCCCTCAGTGTTACTTGCCAAGGGATTCAAAGAGCCTAGATCTACACTGAGTCTGCAATGTTTTTTTTACACTTTGAATATCCATATCCAGATTACACAAAAGACTCCTCCAGTGACCTTGAAAAAGCCATTTAGGTAAGTTTCTGTGCTACTTAAATGAACCATCTCTATAGAGAAAAGTGGGGAGGCTTGTTAATTTACATTTTTAAAAACACTTTGAAATCCGTAGATGAAAGAATTGTTGCAGCGAGGTACTGAGGGCGAGGTAATGTGCTGGGTCAAATTCTATCCTTTATAGAAACAGAAAGAGAACAGGCAGATTTGAGGACACTTGAGGGACGCCTCTGGCACATTATTTTTTTCAAATTAATCTTCTAAGAAAACCCCTTACTCTCAGTACATAGAATTTTTAATCACATGTACAAGTTATTAATCTAGTAATAAATTTCCTTTAGCATTTCAACCTTAACATCCTAGCTTTATGTAAAAGGGATCATTGGGGAATTTGCCTGTGTGGTTTATTCTCTACATCTCTTTCCTCTGTTAGTTAATTTTTACCCTGTGTCAGTAGGTTCAGCCTCAGCCTGACAGCCTTCCTTGTTGAGTTAACTAAAATCCAACTGGGGTCACTTCATCAGTGCTAGACATATATTTATACATTGAAGTCAGACAATGGGGGAGGCTCAGGAAGCAGAAAAGATAAAATTCTAAAGAAAGCTGCCAGTCTATGAGTTAAATATATTCATTTATTTAAAAATTATATTAATAATCACCTAAGAGATAATAGCAATACAATACAGTTTTCGCCCTTAAGATAATGATCTCTTCCAGTAAGATAAATGCAGAATCCAGGATAAAACAAATAATATAAAATTCTCAAGTAAACAGCAAGCTTCCATGAGGGGAAAAGGTAAGAAAGGAATGTCTTTCAATCATGTCTTTTCAACAAGCTATGGGAATTGTTCATTTGTTAATGTCTCTATGCTTTACTAGACCCTTTAATTGTGTTTTCTATGGGGCAGGATCAGTAAATATTGTATTACTCACTGTCTCAAAGAGTAGGTCTCTTGCCTTCTTCTGTCTTTTCCTTGTGAAAAAGTACTGGGTCCTTGTTTTCAACAGATCTAAACAAGACAGTTGGGACCCTCTTTTTCAGAAGAGTTTGATGTTCTTTCTGTGTCCACCAGGGCAGAGATTTTACAGTGTCACCATTGAAATGCCTTCTGCTCAGAAGCTAATCATAGATGAGTTATCTCTCATACAAGTCCAGCCTCCTCACCATCAGTAACACTGTGCATTACTGCATCCTGAAAACTGAGCCATGGGAGTATGGGAAGGCTGCACATGAAACCACAGAACATGGACTGTGCAAACAGACTTAGCCCTCTGGATTTCTTCCAATCTACTCACACATGAAGAGAGCAGACATCATCTTCTAGGGCTCTAGATGTTATAACTCATATTTCCACTGTTTGTGCACATGTGCCTTCAATTTTGAACTAGCTGTTGCTAAGTGTGCCTACGATTTCATATTAGCTGGAAAAAAAAAACAAAACGTAAAATTCTTAGGGCTGATTTGTAAACTTTCGTCCTATTTTCTGGTTCATTACCTTGACAACATAGTATTAAACTTTATGACAGAATAGAAGATAGTTGAGCCATTAAATTCCTGCACACAAACCATCCTGAATAGAGGCTAAGGTATTATCAGTAAAGGCTTGATAGTTCAAAACAAGCGGCTTCTAGATGACTATAGGATTTTTTTCATCCTAAAACTAAATGATGGGTCACTCACGTTTTATCTGTTTGATTGACAAAGAGCTTAACAGTCATGATTCTGAGGAAATGAACTCAGGATACCATCAACATAGTCTACTCAACCAACATCAAATATTCAATGGACAACCACTAAGTACAAAGTATGTCATACCTCAAGACAACATGCCTTTCTCTGCCAAGGCACTCTTTAATGAATGAATCCAAATGAATACACATTTTAACTCATTCATCTGGTTCCAGTATAGACTGACAGATTCGGTGGGCTCACGGGAGGCTATCTATAAAATCTTCAAATAATACAGCTTTGAAACCAGCTACTGGCTCTTAATCATCTCAGAATCTACTGCCTAAGGAAATGGCACCCAAATTGTGCAAGGTCTAAGGAAAAAAATCCCACATCATTTGTGCAGAAGAACATCACAATGCAGCAGTATTTGTACTCATGTCTGATCCCCTAACACATGGTATTTTCTCAAAAGAATGTGTTTAGTAATTTCCTCTTTGATACATATATAGTTTTCTGATAGAAGTATGACATTGGAAAAGAGGGATATATTATGTTTTCTATTGCTGTGATAGACCCTGTACTGGCTGGTTTTGTGTGTCAACCTGACACAAACTGGAGTTATCACAGAGAAAGGAGCCTCCCTTGAGGAAATGCCTCCATGAGATCCAGCTATAAGGCATTTTCTCAATTAGTGATCAAGGATTGAAGGGCCCATTATGGGTGGTGCCATTCCTGGACTGGTAGTCTTGAGTTCTATAAGAAAGCAAGGTGATCAAGCCAGGGGAAGCAAGTCAGTAAGTAACATCCCTCCATGGCCTCTGCATCAGCTCCTGCTTCCTAATCTGCTTGAGTTCCAGTCCTGACTTCCTTTGGTGATGAACAGCAAAGTGGAAGTGTAAGCTGAATAAACCCTTTCCTCCCCAACTTGCTTCTTGGTCATGATGTTTTGTGGAATAGAAAGGTCCCACCCTAGATCACTAACTGAGAAAATGTCTTATAGCTGAATCTCATGGAGGCATTTCCTCAAGGGAGGCTCCTTTCTTTGTGATAACTCCAGCTTGTGTTAAGTTGACACAGAAAACCAGCCAGTAGAGTGTCTATTACAGCAATAGAAAACACAGAATAGAATCCCTGACTAAGATAGACACCATGACTAGATCAATTGGAGGAGTAAGGATTTTATTTCATCTTACAGATTATGATGCATTAGGAAAAAGAGTCAAGGTAGCAACTTAAGCAGAAACAAAACCAAGAACTATAATAGAAGCCACACAGGAACTTTATTTACTGGCTTTCTCCCATGGCTTCCTCAGTCTGCTTTCTTCTATTACTCAGAACCAAAGGTGATATCACTCCCAATGATCTGGGCCCTCATCCATCAGTCAAGAAAAGGCCCCACAGTCTCGAGTCCAGGAAATCTAATGGATATACTCTCTCAGTTAAAGTTCCCTCTTCCCAGATGACTCCAGCTGTATCAAGTTGACAAAAGCAGGGAGAGGCATACTAAAACTCATCTAGGATGTTTTTATTTATTTGCAAGGTTTTTTAATATTAAAGTTTATAATACTTTTTAAAAGAGCTGTGAAAAGGAAGTAAGGTCAAATTTTTAAAAGCATAGCAATCAATGTCTTGCAACATAGTAAGCATTCAAGAAGAAATGTTCAAGCATTCAAGAAAAGGAGAAAGGACATTGTTTTTCTAATTCTACTCTTTTGAATCAAAGTACATGTTAATCAATGATGGAACAAAGACTTTTAGTAACTGTGCTCTCTCCTCCTATGAACATGTACATATTACACTTATGGTCTATTTACATTATACATTAAAATGTAAAGGAATTATACACTATTTAATTACATATAAAGCACAACATTGTGCATGATGTTGTGTTATTTAATGTTTTAACCACACTACACACTAATTATACATTTTACCCTACTAAAATAAACATTGCCTCTCAGCTGTGACCCTCTCAGCACAAGGTCTATTGGTACCTTTTTCATAGTTACTTTTTAAGGTGTATTTAATATTGAGTTTGTATCTAATTATTAATTTGAGTGACATCATAAGTAGCAAATGATCCAATCATGACACCTACACACTCACAGATTCAGTTTACACATCCTTTGGTTTTAGCCTGTGAAGCAGAGACAATAGCGTGCACATACTCACTAGAGACTCAGAGGTGCAGGCCAGGCTTCCTCCCAAAGTCCTTCAAGCCTCACTCCCCACTAACGTGCTGCTATTACTCACTTCAGAATGACTAGAACCTCGGGTGTTGTCTTGCACAGGGATACAACTTTATATATAGCTGGTGCATAAAATATTAAACAATATAAGTACTGGCAAATTTGATTCTTTGGCGTACAGCTCTATGAATTAAGGTAGATAGATATTCATTCAGCCAAGAGGCAGCTGTGGTTAAAGATTATCTGAACAGTTGCCATCAAGCATAGGCTGTGAGCTCCTCAAGTATTGTGGAGCTTATAGATAGTGCTTCATTGTCCAGGTCAGTTGCAAGTCCTGCACTTCTCAGCTGGCAGTCTGATGCCTTAGCATCCAACAATGAATAATATCTAAATCTCTCATTGATCCTTGGAATGAGAAGGGGATGCATTATTGTTTGGGTTTATTTTAGAATGTGCAAACATGAGTGAAAACTTTCTTTCTTACTGGCTCACTAGCTATAGGAGGTCTCAGTTTGATTGGTCCTACTTGTATAAAAAGCAGTTCATCTTCTATTACATTTATAATACAGTTTTCTTACAAACCTATCAAGTTGAAGCTCCTCTGTTGTAGTGGCGATAGTGGTGTTTTAGAAAGAAAATAATTCTGCAATCATTTAATATGCTCAAAGATATCTGTTTAGAATGTAGGTAGGTAAGTACTACTTAACAAATTCAGGATCTCTTAGGGATAATAATTTGCAGTTAGTATCTATAGGGACAAAGGAGATGGTTTAGAAGGTAAAGCACCTGATGGCAGCAACAATGGAGTTCGGATCCCCAACACCCACAAGAATGGATGTTGGACATAGCGGCCATCTTGTAATTCCAGAGCCCTGAAGGTGGAGACCAGGAGATCCCTATAATCCAGTAACTAGCTAGACTAGCCCTATTTACAAGCTCTGATTTTAATTGAGAGCTCCTGCCTTGGTAAGTAAATCGAAGAGAGGTTGAGAATGATGACCAAATAGTCCCAGACCTCCATATGTACACCTATTCATACAGAGGTGTCACCCTCCCACACATGTATGGCATATGTAAAAGAGACAACAATATTACTTTTAAAAAGGCAAAGCTTATTCTCATTCTGTTTATCTTATATATAGAATAAACAACATTTTGTTGCTTTGACAATGTTGTTGGAAGGTGCTCCTTGCAGGCAAGCCCCAGGGAAAGTCAAACAGACTGTCACTATTAAAAGACTCCTTAGGGATAATTTAAAAGTCTCAGTTGCTAGTCTTCCCCCATTCAGTTCTTCCTATTTCAAGAAATAATGACTCGTGTGGGACGTGCTAGACTATAGGTGACTCGGTTTGATGAGTCTCAAACAGATTCTTGCCAAACAGGTGTTCTTACAGTATTTCTTTTACAGCTAGTCATTGTAATTTTATTTCATTAGGAAGAAAAGAGGCACACAGAACTCTGTTGTTTTGGCTGAAGTCACAATATTTACAATAGCTGGAAATATTCATTGGTTTGGACTCCAAATAATAAAAACATAATGTAGAATGTGGTGTTTGTATTCTTATGACAAACAATAAATCGCTGTACCTTTTACTTGGTTTTTTTGTTTTTTTGGGTTTTTTAATTTTTTTTTTAATTTTTTTTTTTTGCCTCATCTAAATGATTCTCTATCTGTTACCATAGGTGATACCCACTGAGTAGAGTTGAGTTTAATTAAGAGCCATTTAAAACCCAAATTCCAGAATTCAAATTAGATAATAGCAACATAACAACCACAATTTCACTTAATCTTTATCAATAGAAGATACACAAAAACACCCCGGTATAATGGGAAAGCAAAAATAGACACAGTATTGACCTAGTAGTCAGAGTATTAATTATCTCTCTGCATGTGATTTAGTGAGTAGCAAGGAGCTAGTTCGACATCTACTTCTGCCTGTAAATGGTTGACTAGCCTCAGCCAACTCATGTGTTCTCTTCACAGCACCAATCATTTGACATAAAAGAACTTGCCATTCTCTAAGGCTTTTACTATTTATTACAGGATATGACTATTTTGGATTCCCTTCTTTGCCAAATGCTGATAGTTTTATAGCATTACCCTCATAGCATCTGAAGCAAGATGATTTTAGAACAAAATTCATTTCTAACTTTTCCCTTTTCAGTCAAAGGTAGAGGGGCTCTCTGCTCAGTATCGGGAACCATGAAGACAAATGGGTTAAGGTCTTCAGTAGACAGTCCACCAAATAAAACATGCAAATGGATGATAAGTATATGGCAAAAATACTCAGTATTGCAATGAAAAAACTACATGGTATTCCACTTCACACTTGCCCATATAAACATTATCAAAAAGATAAAATTGTGATGAAGAGATGACTCAGTGGAGAAAGTGCTTGCAAAAGCTGGAAGAGCTAAGTTCAAATTCCTAGAGCCTATGTAAAAGCCAAAGTCACTAGAACATATCTGGAATTCCAATGCTATAGGGATATGGGAAGTGAGACAGGAGAAGTCCAAGAAGCTTGCAGGCCAATTAGTATGGAGGAAGAGACCCTGCCTCTAATAAGATGAGAGGCAAAGACTGGCACATGTAACTGTCCTCTAGTCTCTACATGTACTATGTATGTATTATGGCCCTGTACTCAAACATATGAACATGTAGGCAGACACACATGGACACAAATACAAACACACAATTTAAAAGAGGAAAAGCTAACAACAACAACAACAAATCTTGCCACCTTGTTGGCAAGAAGGCAACACAGTGACACTGCTGGGCCAAGCACAAGTAGAATCTTGAGAAATAAAAAGATGATCCAGCAAGCCTAGCTCAGGACATTCATCAAAATCAAAACTCAGTTCAATCCTATAATCTCAAAGAAGTATTTGTACTCTTAAATTCTCTGCCACACAATTAAAAAGAGCCAAGGTGTGGAACTAATATAAATGTTCAGTTCCACATAAACAAGTAAGGAAATCCTGACGCATATATATATATATATATGCACAGTACTATTCATGTTTTCAAAAGAAGGAATGTCTCTACATGCAATGATATTTAACACATGAGTTTAGAGGCACCATGCTAAGTGAAAGATGCAAATCAGAGAACAAATACTGCTGTATCTATTCATATAAAATAGTTTAAATAGTCAAAGCCATAGAAGAGAGAATGCAGTGCAAGGATGATTGAGGAATTTCTGACTAATGACAATAAAGAACTAGAGAAAGTCAGTACAATATAACGTACTTTTGAATGGTTTAGAAGGCCTTCTGACTTGGTTGTCACTTAATTCTCCATTGCAAGGAGGGTGTTTCCCAATTAACAAAGTGAGAATTAGCACATGTAGTTCCTAACGACAATGGCACTCTCTGGAGGCTTATCAGGTCGCAGATACACAGGTCAGTAGACAACAGTAGCTACCCTAGAGAGGCCTAGCATCAGCTCCTGACTCCTCCCTCAAGTCCTCTGAGAGTCGGTGTGATGATGACTTGCTAATGCAGAGCAGACAACAACATCCTCTTTCTATGAGCCAAAAAAAAAAAAAGTTCCAAGGCTTTTAAATGAAAAGGAACTATCTTCTAAAGTTTCCATGTAAAATGCTCGCAAATTTCACTACCATTTAATGTGTATTTATCCTTAGAAGCATTTATCTGCTCACTTGTTCTTTGATTCATTGATTGTAGCACTAGGAGTTGAACCATGGTCTAGCACATGGTAGGCAGATTATCTACCACATAGCTAGATCTTCAGCCAAGTTGGTCAGTAACCTTCATAACAACCACAGTCTTAGCATATAATAAATGGCTCAATCACTTGAAGCAAAGCTCAGTGATAGAGTGCTTACAAGACATACATAAGCAAACACACACGCACAAAGAGATATATTTTGTTAGAGCAGAAAAGTACTTTATATCTTTCTTTTCACTAAACAAATACACATTTAGAAATACATATCCTTTAAACATTTTTGAAATTAAAATATAATTACATCATTTCTCCCCTTGTATATCCTTCTTTTGCAAAAATAGTATTATAATCTGAAGCCATATATTTGCAACAAGCTTATTCATGAACCAAAACAGGAGAAGAGGATTCAGTTAGTAAAATTATGGGAGATTGATCCCTGGTTTTGGAAATGAAATGTATTTAATAAGCAAGCAATCAGCTTGATAAGCAAATGTGCACCTGCTTTTTCCTTAGCACCATCCTGGAGCTCAGGAAGACTCAAGAGCATACATACTGGAGAGTACTTGATAAATATATGAAGTTTGTATGCACCTCTATTGTTATATGTTTAAAATCATTAAGACAAAACAATTAGTGATACCCAGACTCCTAAGTTTCATGACTAGAAGAAAAGTGGTTACTGTTATCACCTGCAATACATAATTATGTATTATGTAAGAATGATACAGAATCTACTCATAAGTGGTGGCATGGGAAAAGAGAACATACTGGCTTGGGAAGAAAAAGGAGTCAACTTAGGGCAAGCATAAACTATCCTAGATGTAACTAGTATCCCTTTTTCAGATAGATACATCTAGATTATAATACTTTTAATACCATTTACTTTGTTAAGATAATTAGAAGCAGGTCTGACTTTTAAAAATTAGTTCATAGAGGTTCAAATGGGTTCCTTATTTTAGAGACATTAGTTGATAATAGGAAAAGAAAGAGGTAAGAGGGAGAGAAATTAAGGGGACAATGGGGAAAGAATCTGCTCTGGGCTGTAATATGATTGGTTTACAGAGAATAAGTCAATCCCTAATGACTGAGAAGCAGACAGTAAGAGAGGATGAAACATCCCTGGTCCTGCCTCCCTAAGAGACTTGTCTGGTAGTCTTGTAGTCTCCTAGCCATGGTCTACTAAAACACATGCCCAGTAAAATGTCCCATCGTGGTTTTCTTACAATCTTTATAATTTCCTACAATTCCCCCAAATTCAAAGGAATGGTTGTAATCTGGTTAAAGCTCACTGTGGAAAAATATGACTTTTAAAACTGGAGATGCCTGTAGTGAAGCAGCATTTGTTGGGCATTACAGGACATACACACTCATAGGGGCTGTGATTGCATGCTCAAGCTTACACAGGCTCACATCAGCCAAAATCCCAGCATAAAATGAGGAAGGACTCATGGAAGAAGACCCCTAGCTGAGGAGCTATTGGCAACTGATGGCAGTTGGCAGACTGAGAGTCGGTGATCTTCAGAGATGTCTTCCTGGAGAAGCTATTCATACTCAGTGGGTGGTTCTACACCCATGCCCATACAGGTAGCACTAAGTGAATTCTATGAGTTAAAAACAAAGCACATGAAGTCAAAGTGCAAAGCAGCAGGGAGATAGGGGAGATGTTGGAGGGGTGGAACTAGGGTGTGGCTTCATCAGAACATGTTATAAGAATGATGAATTTCTTAAAGAGAAACCAACTATCCTTAATTGAGTTAATGATCTCAGGTAAAACATTTGGACTCCTTGAGTTTTCTATGAAAGTGGAATTCCTACAGATAAGTTCTATTGAAAACTGCCAGAGCCATTTGTCAAACATTTTCATCTGAAGAAAACTGACACGTGGAAATTGCAATGTGGAATATTTATAAAGCTGGTAAGAAAAGGAGAAAGGAAAGGAAACACCACATTGACCTCTGATGGAGCATTATGTAGCCCAATCCAAAGGTTATTTTGTAGATATTATTTATGTAGCCAGGGGCCAACTTCAATAAATGAGTAGTTGGATTTTATTGTAGGTCAACATAAAGGGTTATGAAGGTAAAATGAATTTTGAAGACCTAACAAGACAGCATGCTGGCTACATTAAATAATTTAATACCATATCCTTTTTTCAACACGTAGCCCAGGATAGCCTTAAACTTTTGGAGATCCTTTTGCCTTAGCTTCTCAAGTGCTAACACACTTGGGATCACAGACACATTGTATCATTTCACAACACCCAAGTAAGAGCAGATGGTAAATGTAACAAATACACACAATACAGTTATGTGAGAAATGGGCATATTCTCTTTCTACACTTGTAAACCAACTACTCAGCTGTGTTCAAATGATAGTAATGATAGCAATGAGTACCAGTTACTCATGGGGGGCGTGGTCAGACTTTCACTAATAATGAGGATGTACAACCTCATGAAACTCAGTGGAAGTCTTTGATGCTGATGATGACAACTGAAGAAAGGAAGGCAGGGTTACATACTTGCCCAAGGCTGTGTAGTAATAAACAACGGAAGTAGAAAGTGAAACCAGGTGGTTTCTTGATCATCTACTCACACAGTTCAATTCAACACAAACGTCAAGCTTCACCTTTAAGGACTTCCAGATTTATTGTTACTTATATTAGAAGATCCCAAATTCTCGTCAAACTGAAGCTGACTTCTCAAAATCCTATTATTATTATTATTGTTATTGTTATAACTATTATTTTATCTCTGTGTGTATACATATGTGCACATTTGTGTGTGAATATGGGCAAATAGATGCCATGGTATGCATATAAAAATCTGAGGACAATCTTAAGCATAGGACTTTTTCTTCTATCTTGAGAAGGGGTCTTTTGTTGTTTGGTGCTGATGGTGGTGGTGCCACTGGTGCTAGTGGTGTGCTCGTCCTGCTAGTGGTGCTTGGGCTAGTGGTGGTGGTGCTGGTGCTAATGGCAGTAGTGGTATTGGTAGTGATGCTGGTGGGAATGCTGGTGATGCTGGAGGTGGTGCTGGTGATGGTGGTGCTGGTGTGGTGGAAGTTGTATGGTGTGGTGGCAGTTTGATGGTGGCAGTATGGTGTGGTGGTTTTTCTACTGGATAAAGCAGGCCAGCTGCCTGACAGTTTCCAGGGACTGTCCTGCGTCAGCCTTCCTTCTCCCTGTAGAAGCACTAGAATTTTTCAGACATGCTTTGCTGAGGTGGGCTGTACACGAATTCTATGGTTTCAAACCCATGCTTGCAAGAAAAGCACTTCGACCACTGAGCCATTCCCCTACTCCACATTCTGATCTTTTAAAGCCCTTATCGAGGTGTTAGATGCCATTTTAAAGCACACATATAAACATGTGTTAATTAAAAGGTTAATATTTATTAACCAATTATTATGCAGTAAGAACTGTTTCTCTAGTTATATGACTATATCATGAATATAACTGTATGAATTATAAAGTAATAAATCACTGGGGAAGTTAAGCAAAACAAATAGCCTTATATCTGAGTCTGGTTCTTGAGTCCAAGGGGCAGTCTATGAACTACAGACACTAGGCTGCATTTATTTGTGGACGTGTGTTAATAAAGGTAAAGGATTCTAAAATCAGAGTCAATTTTAGGACTGAAGGCTCTAGATCCCCCAGGAGCTCCTAGCTTCCTTCCTGCACCCCTCCAAGTACCACTCTACTAAAGAACACATTATTCTTGCCAACGGGTAGGTTAACACAGAGTCAGACATTGTCAAAGACATGAGCCATCTCCTGCACAGCTCCCCAAAATAACCCAAGGTGGCAATGTCTTGATTCCCTCACCTTGTAGTAAGGACTGTGGAAAGTGCTGTGGTTTGTGGAACACATTGAAACCAGCCATTAGGACAGTCTCCTCAAAGATTATAAAGCACCTGGAAAACTGTGAAATAGGGCCAGTGTTTGAAAGGAGAGTGTTCCTGGGAGATTTCTTAGATTCTGTGTTATACTGCTCATAGCCAGTCTGAGAATTGTGTACCTAAACTAAAGAGAGTATTCAAACATAGGAGAGCCTGAAACATTAGTAAATCTGATTTGGGTTCTAAAAATGGCCAAAGACCGCAGTCAGCAGAATTTGAGACCACTTCTAATTTTATCTGACCCATTTGGTTATATGCTGCTGCATCTGACAGTGTCTGCACCTACGGTATCAAAAAGACCTAGTGTTGTATCCAGGAAGAATGCAAAGAATAGGAGATTCAAGGTCAAAGCCCAAGTTCAATGTCAGACTGAGCCTGAGGAGGTTAACTGGTCCCTATGAGACTTTTTTTTTTTCAGACATACAACAAGGAAAGACAGGACTAGTGATCTTAAACTGTTGATATAAGCACACTTGAAATACTGGCAGTGTTTTTAAAATCTGAACCACAAAATGCATTAGCTTATGTCAGAGTAAAATTATAACCAAGTTGACAACAATATTTGATTTTTTAAAAAACTATTATTATAAAAGCAGGATTGTTTTTTGTCTTTTTGCTTTTTATCTTACTTCCATTTCATTTATTTGACAAATATTTAATGAGAATCTAACTATGTAAGACTGCCATGAATATAGTAGCAAACAAGTCAGACCTGTGAGAGGAAAGAATGAGGCAAAAGTAGTCAAACAATATGTAAGTAATAACGCATTGTATCATGGGATGAGAAGTGAAATTAAGATAATGAGTACAAAGGAGATTTCTGAGAAAAAGACAATGATCACACACACACACAGAGAGACACAGAAATGTCATTTTGAAACCGACCGTTTTGTACACTGAAGCAATTCGTTCTTTAAAAGAGCTTTCTGATAGAATGCATGGGCTAGGATTATTATAATCATAAGCAGTCTTTAGTACAGAAGAAATACTAAAAAAAGAAATATTACAGAAAAAAACCCTAGAAACTTCAAATAACTAGAAATCTTCAGACCAAACTAATTTTGGTATGTCCAAGAACAAGAGACAATATACCCAGGACAGTATCATAATAAAGGAAAAGGATACTGTTTCAGGTAGGAGGGACAAAGTAAGTATGGGAAGTCTTGGGACTATGGTAAGGAGTCTAGATGAACTCTACTTATAAGGGGGTGAGGGGTGTTCAGTAGTTCTCAAGCCAGGGATTCAATCCATACTTCTCCAGGTGAGGAGAAACCCAGGAAAGAGGAGCTTTCAGTACTGGGTTTTACTCCATCAGGTGATTGGTTGTTTTTGTTTGTTTGTTTGTTTGTTTTCTGTTCTGAGAGGCAGGTAATATTGGCCTCCCAGGGTCTGAAAAGATGTTTAAGAGCACCTAGTACTCTTCCAGAGGATCTGAATTTGGTTTCCACCACCCATGTTAGGTGGATCGCAACTACCACACCAGTTTCCGGGGCTTCAGTGCCCTCTTCTGGCCTCCACAGGTATCTGTTGTATATACTCAGAGAGACACACTGATACACATAAAATAATAATAATAATAATGAAAACAATCTTTCGAAAAGAGAAACAAAGCAGGCCCTATTGTAGATACCAGCAGTCCCAAACTGAGATTGCTTGTGCTCGACTCCAGCCACCACTTTTTCTCTTGCACAGATGCCATTACACACACTATGAGGGCACACGTGCCTTGTCCGATTCACCAACAAAACCTGAGCGCCTTTTGTCATCATCTCTCTCTACTGTCACTGTGATGACCCAATCCTGTTTACTAGTTCCCAGATGAATACACAAAAGCCTCTAACTGTTCTCTTTGCTTTGAACCTCTCTGGTCTGTTTGGGCTACAGCATCTGTGGAGCCTGTTAAATGAAAGTCAGACAACACAATGTTGCTCTTTGGTCCCAAATCCTCCATTGCTCTCCTATCTAAAAGGCAGGATCAAATGCCTCACGGTGTCCTGCGAGAGTGACACTATTTAGCCCATTCCTCTCAGTCCACATTTGCTCACTTATCCTTCTCTGTCTCACTGATGTTCCTTGAGCAGTCTTAGTTCATATATCAGGCCTTTGCTTTTCCTGATTCTTCTATACAAAATGCATTATTTAGATGTCATATAACCCTCTCTTCATGACTCTTTCAAATAATTCTGATGTTTCCGTCTCTAGTTGGAGTCCTCTTTGGTCACCTTTCATACCATGACAGTAGCTTCCAACAGTCCCTTTCTAAAGTTTCTACTTGAGGCTTCTCCACCCCATTCATTTCTACCTACCAGACTAGAAAGTAAGCTCCCTGAGGGCAAGGTTATCTGTCTCATTCACTACTCCATTCCCAGGGCCATAGAATTACTTATGGCATAAACAAGGTATGCCTTCACACACAGTTCCTAAGTGCCAAGCTACTGAACAGGAAAACAGTTCAAACCTGCTGACAGAGTTTGGATTGTAGGGAAGAAATAGTGAAGGAAACACGACAGGAAAATTAAAATGAGAAGAGGAAGGCAGTTTTAAGGGAAAAGATATGCTAGGATGCTCGCTGATGGCAACAGTAACTTAATAGAAAAATTAAAAAAAAATAAAGAATTTGTATAATGCTCACTATCAAATTGACTTGACTTTATCCATTTTTTAATATCTCCAATACTGATATATAAATATATATTACCTTAGAGCAGTCGTTTTCAACCTTCCTAATATTGTGACCATTTAATATAGTTGCTCGTGTTCCGGTGATCCTCAACCATAAAATGATTTTTGTTGCTACTTCATAATTATGCTGCTACTGTTTATCATAATGTAAATATTTTTGAGGATAGTGGTCCGTCAAGTGAGTTGTGATCCATAGGTTGAGAACCACGGCCTTAGCGGGTAAGTCAGAAAAATTGTAATGATGGTGTGACTTATTTTTTATTTAGTAGGAACCAACAGTTAGGAGACTTTGGATTTGAAATGAGTCACTGAGTATTTTAATTAGACTGAAAGTGTTCGAATTTTTGAGGGTTGTAAGACTTTAAAAGCTATATTATGTTTTATATTATGAAAGAAATGTTAACATGATATCTTGGGGATAGAAAAAAGAAATGAAAGACTAGAGTTTAATAATGAGGTATCTATTTGTAAGTTGAGAAAGGGTCAATTGTTATCATTAGTTTGCCAAATTAACTAAGCAAATATACATAAACAAAATAAAAAATAACATAGAGTCATCTGGAAAGAAGGGAACTATGAAAACAATGCACCTATCAGATTTTCCTGTAAGCAAGTTTATGGGAATGTTAAGGCTTAATGTACAATGTGGGAGGCCCGGCCCACTGTGGTTTATAAGAAAGCGGCCTGAGCCAGCCATAGAGAGTAAGCCAGTGAACAGCATTTCTCCATGGTCTCTGCTTCAGTTCCTACCTCCAGATTCCTGCCTTCAGTTCCTCACCTGACTTCTTTCGTGATGGACTACAAGCTACAAGATAAAGCAAATCCTTTCGTCCCCATATTGTTTTCAAACAGAAAGTATATGAGAACAAATGGCTAGCGTTTATTGAAAGTATTCAGTTTGATTCTAACCACTTTACCACCAGCTTAAACACACACAAACACACACAGAGAGACAGAGAAAGACAGACAGAGAGACAGAGACAGAGACATAGAGAGGGAGACACAGAGAGACAGAGAGACAGAGGGGTGGGCTATATGTTTAAAGGTGTAAGTGCCATGATGGGAATAATTTTTCAGTATTCCATGATATCCAGAGCCTCTACTGGAAAGACTTGATTCCTGGGAACTAAATGATTCAAAGGTCTGCTCACCTGTATAACTGACAGCCAATACTGGCTATGATCTGAGACCTGAGAAGGCTTAACGTGCGCTCACTGTGACTAAGCTTTCTCAGAAGGATTAGGTTTGTTCATGGAAGTCCAGGGTTCGATGAAGCATGAAGGAAGAAAGGAAAAGCCATAGTGCCTTTTAGACCTGGTGTTAAAAATCATGTGTCCGTTTACCACACATCATGACCAAAGCAGTCACAAGTCACAGAGGAGAGATAAACCCTACTCTTAATTCCAAGGTAGCTGCTTTCAGTGGGAAAAAATAATTAAGAACACTGAGACTGAGAGAAAAGTTTTTAGAGACATTTTTAAAATTATAATATCAGAGAGAGTAGGATAATCATTAATAGGATAATTCAGCTCCTATAATATCCCTATAAGAAGGCATAATCTCACACTTAGAATAAGAAGAAAATGAATTGCAGGGAAATTAAATGATTTGCTCAAGCGCACACTGTTAACATTTACTATTGCTGAGAGCCAAACTAATATGGAACTGACTCCAGAGGGCATGCTCTTCAGAATAAATCATTCCCAGAGCCCAAGGACAAAATACTAAGCAAGCTTAATAGACCACATGATGGGGATGTGGAGTAATATTCTAGCAACCACAAGGCCTAAAAGGGAGGAATGGATAAGAAAATAAAAATAAAAATAAATGACAGAAGTAGGCATCATAATAATCCCTGCCAGTGTTTGTGTACCACTGCAGTTTGGGTCATCTGAGGGGTTGTGGAGATGATAGACAGCATCATATACTTTATTCCTCCTGTGTCAACATAAGACAAAGATTTAAAACAATAATACAAATAAACATAATTTTATTTATTTATTATACATTCTACTTAAGGTTTAGAAGGTGAAATCCAATGATTTGGACATTCCCTATTTATTCCTTAAAAAATGTTATTAATTCAAACCATATTTACTGCAATTTTGTCCTAAATACCACCATTTATTATTAAGCAAATGGGATCACTTTGTTTAAAATAATCCCTGGGATTACATTTGTACCTTTCAATGATCCACTCATAGACCAAAAGTCACAAATTCTACCCTGTCTGGAAGAACTCACACTATGTCACACCTCTTAACATAGTGGTAGAAAATGGAGAAATGGCCTAGTGGGCGTGAAGCTTGATGAAGAACAAATAAACACTACCTGATCTCTGTGGTGTGGCAGCATCACTCAGAACCCTATACAGGACAAGGGATGACACTGTCCTTGAGTTGAAGATCAGAGTCCTGAGCATGGCCGGTAGAGCCTTAGGTTTCACACTCTACATGGTTCTCAATCCCATATCACAGGCCACTTACTTTGTATTCCTGTCTTTAAGCCAGGAATCCCAGGTTTCACTATGTAGTAGTTCAGATCTGTCTTTAACTCAGCCTCCCAAATGCCCTAATTATAGGTGTATACCACATCTGATACTGAACATGTCATACTTCCTTTGCCACTTCCTTTACAGGTGTAGGATCTTTCCTACAATATGTTGACAGCCTCTTTGCACATTACGAATTTGTATTTTAATCTGTATTTTAACCCCATAGTAACCACAGATTTCTCCATTCCATTATTGTATGCATTTATAGTAAGTCCTGAGAGTCTTTAATATCTCTGCTGGATGATAAGTTTCTTGAGACGAAGACCAAACATATATTCTTTGTAATCTCAGCACTCATCAAAGAGACAAATCCATATTCAGCTATGTATTAAATAATAAATGAGTACATGAATGTGAAAATGAATTTTAAAGCCATGGTTCAGGTTTATGGTGTCTTAATCAGCTTGTTATAGGATATTTATCATTGTCTGTTCACATCCAAGGCTTTCTCTTCTTAATTACATTCGAGGTTCCTAATCTGATAATATGACAAATTAATATTAATAATTTAACAAAAACATATGTAATATTCAGCCTTTGGAAAGCTTCACTGTCACTACATATTTCATTTAATCCTCAAGACCATTCTACAAGGAAATTTGATATTAGTTTCATCTTTCCTGATAAAAAACCTAAACTCAAATTGATAGAAACTTATAGGAAGATTTCCCACCACCCATGAGCTTCAGGCAGATCTGACCGAGAAGGTGAACAACTAGAAGTTGGATGATTGGCTGAGGGCACATGGGGAAAGATACATAAAAACAAATGCACCTTTCCAGCCTCAAGAAAATACATTTAATTAATTTACTTTTTAATTTAATGAATGTATTTAAAGATTTTATTTCGTTAAAATTGAGAAAGATCAATGAGAGACAGATAGATAGATAGATAGATAGATAGATAGATAGATAGATAGATAGATAATGATCACTTATCAATCTCCTAAAAAAGAATTTAACAAAGCAGTGTAAAGTGGGACAGAAAGGTGTGATGCAATGGATGAAGCAAGCAAGACAATGAGTTCAGATCCTCAACACACACATCAAAGTTGAGCATACTGAACTCAGTGCTGGGCAGTGCAACGATGGCATACTCCTGAATCCCTGACCATTCAATCTAGACAACCAGAGAGCAAGCTTCAAGTTCAGTGAGAGACTCTCAAAAACTAAGGTGGAGAACAGTAAAGGTAGGCTGATACCTGACTTTAACATCTGGTCTCTATATGTGCAGGTATGGAGACACAAACACACACACACGCACATGCACACGCACATGCATACAAGCATGCACACACTACTACACTACACAGACATAAAATAAAAATGAAAAATGTCAAATTGGCAAGGGCAAGTAGTTTAATTCTATATAATTGACTTCACAACCTTCACCAGTATCTACTTTACATCCCTGTTTTGTGTTTATTCTTTCTATTGTGCAAGTTCCAAATGCCCTAATTCTACAGATCAGGATGATCTGGAACTCATACTGGAACTCTATGTCTTCTTCCTGAAGACTTGGATTAAAGCTGTGCACAACATAAAAGGCTCAAATCTACTCTTAATGTGTCCAGTGTATACCTCTCTTCTCACCACTGAAACAGATCTCTGTAGTAACTATACCTTAACCCAACACTGTAACCCACACTTGGGAATCATATATATCATTTGGCCCCATCCTCTCTTTTAACTAAAGGCATTGAGTGTCTATCACTCCCCAAAAGAATTAATGAGGGGTTAAAAGATTTTACATACCAGGATTAGAATCCTGAGTCCACCAAAGTAAGAATTATTGCAAATTTTCTGAGCTTTGGTTGGAGGACCTCAATCTTCCCCTTAATTTTGAATTTGGACTAAGGTAACACTTGAATTTGGGTTAAGATTCCTTAGGATAGTTTAGTACCCTTGGCTCTCTGCTAAGAACAAAAATAAACTATCTCAGGGAAAAACCATCTGAGATATCACTTTACTGTGACATTTTCTTCAAGTTGGTGTGTAATTCAATAAAAAAAAATACAAAAGAAGAGAAAAAACAGAAGATAGAAAGGAGATATTTTTGAAAGATTTTATTAACAAACCCACATGAAACCAAAATATTAAAGTCATTAGACAGATTATTTTTAAAACATTCAAAAGTGTTAATACATATAATTGAAAATTTTTACAGAGAACTAGAAACTGTTTAAAAACAACTGAATTTAATTTTATAGACCTATAAAATATAGCAATCAAAATTAAGAATCAAAGAAATGATTTTAAATATGTAACAAACCTGGTTGAAGAAAAAGTTACAGAACCAGAACATATGGGTTATAAGAAAATACACAACATAGCATGTGATGGAACCAAAGGCTTTAAAAATAGAGAAGAAAACAGTTTAGTCATGCTAGATTATTGTGGGACAAAAAATTCTAAATGAACTACATGTATAAAATAATCTAAATGGATTAAGTGTATAAAGAACCTTACTAAAGAGGGTGGAGAAAGGAGATTCTGAAATAAGTAATACTGGGAAGAACAGGAATCCAAGACCAAAAGTTAAAGAAACTGCACAGAAACACATTCTAGTTCAGTGGGAGCATGTCACACAGAATTTGTCATTTGAGGATACTAGAGATGAAAACTGAACACATGAATGTCACCAGGAAAAGCAAATTTCTTACTATTAGAGAATGAATTTACAGAAAACCAAAAGCATAATAAAAAATATACCTTCAAGGCTTTATAAATTAAAATTAAGAGTTTTCCTCTGAAATACCAAACAATAGAAGACAAGGATAATTATATGTGGAAGGAACAAAACCACCAACAGAAAGAGCTTCTGATGTCCAATTGGAACAACCTGAGTTACAAAATTCAATATTGCCTCATTATTTCTCAAAGTATAAGACAAATGCTCACAATAAATAAATTACTGGGTAAGTACATGAGTAGTAGAGAAGATACTAAATTATTTCATACAAGAAAAAATTTTCAAATAATCTATGAGGACATCTGCCTGTAAGGAGACATACTTGTCACTGTTCAAGTGTGGCCTAGACATAATGACTAGAGACCAGAAATAACAATGTGGGAAAAGGAAGAAATAATAACATTATACTGGAGAAACCTGACAAGTAACTTAGCCAAATGACTGAGATCTATATCTAGCTTGACAAACTCCAAGTCATGCTGATAATGTATACACTTGACAACAATGCAATAAGATCGCATTCACCCCTGTGGCTTTTCCCAAATCCCATTCTCCATCTAATCACTGAAAAAAAAATGCCTGTAAAGAAAACATTAAGGAGACAGGACAAATTAAGCATAGTATGTTGGATAGAACTCTACACGGAAATAAAAATAATGGGTAAACCGCAAAGAACTCAGGGTAAATTTCAGATTTTAGCTAATAATGTATCAATAATGTCTTATTGATGAATATCAGTTGCACAAAGTATTTATAACAGTCAGTGAGCCATATGCAATCAAAATATGTAACAATAGTATTATTAATTGGGAAGCTAACAAATGTTATTAGAATAAACAACTATATAACAGTCTGTAGTTTGTATTAATTATCCAATAATAATTTACATGGTGAAATACTTATCTTTTTCTACAAAAAAAAGTCATTAACTAAGAAGTAATATATTTTTATGAACTAGACTAACATGACCCCTCTCTGTAAACCAAGGTGTTAATACTTTATCCCTAGATAACTAAGACTGCTAACTAGATAG
The DNA here is from genome assembly GCA_021653895.1 of Mastomys natalensis. Taxonomy (NCBI): domain Eukaryota; kingdom Metazoa; phylum Chordata; class Mammalia; order Rodentia; family Muridae; genus Mastomys; species Mastomys natalensis. The sequence continues at coordinate 156,747 of JAJTUV010000758.1, read as the reverse complement.
AACTAATAGGCTAGAAATACAACCAATATGCCTTGCTTTAACATAGCTTCAGATGTGAAAAAAAAAAACAAGTTTACAAAATACTAAGCACATTGCTAAGATAGGTTTCTTTTTGGGAAAAAAAAGTCTCTTTAGGTTATCTGCTTTCCTCCTCCTAAATTTATAAATTCTGAGTCACAAATGATTATCACAGAAAGAGGGTTTTCAAGGTCCCCTTGTACACTGATCCTCTATGGTGCTGTTTCTCAGCTGCAGCAGGCTACCATGTCGCATCCCAGAGTGACATCAGTTAAATGAAGCAAGACATTGAAATTAGATCCTTTGCACATTTCACAGACCATGAGGATTTGCGAGTTTGCCTGGGGGAGGGGAGAGGGTTGAATTGCAATAGCGAGATCATACCTGAAAGAACACGAGTTAATCCTGGATAGTTGCTTAATCCACTCACCCAAAAATGGCAAGGAAAACGCTAGAGCACCTGTGCTTCATAGGCAAAACATTATGCTGGGCTCTCTTCTGTCACTGACTTATGATTCATTTCAAATCATGAAACCATAAAATCACTGTATTCAAAAGAGGAGCGACAGCAACAAAAGTACAATTTCTTTGTTTTTATTCACACACATATGATTTGATTCCTTTAATAAAACTAAGATTTTGACTAAACATGGTTACTAAGGATTTGCATGAAACTATTGTACCTTTAATTGAGCTTATTGCAATCACCTGTCTATAGACTAAGCAAAAATCCTTCTGTGAAGAAAGAGCCTTCTCTAACATCCTGTTATTTCCTAACATGATGACTGCTTCTGATATAAACTTTTCCTTCAGACATAATGAAAGCTGTGTGTCAGGTTTCCAACCTTGTCTTTCAATGCTTCTGAAAACTACACTTTGAAAGCCCAAGCAAGGGCAGAGATGAACGGCTATTATTTGCAATGCTTTTTACTCATTTGGTGCCCTCTTTCCTGCATCACAATCCCCAGGCTATCAAAGCAGAAAATCAGATTCAAACAAGAGCTTGAGACCCTGTGGAGTAAATTTCAGGGTTAAGAGGACCTCAGACAGAATGCATGACTGGACAGGAAGGTTTTGTCTTGCTCTGTGCTGGAGGAGTTTCGAAGTGTGCAGATAAAACACAGGGAAGAGGGCTTGCTACTTCCCCCTCTGGTTCCATTCTCCCAACTCCTCTCTTTCTCTCAGTAAGATTATGTCTCTTATTTGTTCAAGGCCCTTAACAACAAAAGATCATTTAGTGCCTCTCAGACTATGCATTGTCATCAAGTACTATGTGACATGTAGAAGCATATCCCCTCCCTAGCATCTTTTCCAGTGATATTAACCCCAACCTATTCATAAAAAAGGTACCACACAAGACTCATTAGGAAAAGGAAATAACTGACTGATAACGTTTGACAGGTGTGGGGATCCTAAAAAAAACAGAAAGGCCACAGAACTGCCATGAATTGAAGACTACGGACATTTGACAGTTAAGTGAATATGGAAAATGAACTATATCGTCTAACATAAAAAGAACTTTAGTGAAAAACTAAGAGGTAAACTCTGTGTACATTCTGCACTTTAGCTAATAATATCATATTAAGGTTAACTTCTGACTGTGGGCACCTATGCTATAATTATCTCAAATGTGAACCTAAGGAGAGGCTAGCAAAAGAATATACAGGATATCTGCTATTTGTTCCGACTCTTCCATTAGACTAACATTAAATCTAAACTTTATAACTTACTAATACAAAGAAGAAGTCTCCACATATTAGGAAGGAAGATTTGAATTTCAGGAGACAAACAAGAAGTTTCCTAAATGCTAACTTGTCAGTCGATCTGAGGTACTCATTGAAATGAATGTCAGGTAAACAGGCTGAGAACATGACACTTGAACCATTGACGCAGACAGCTGAATTCGAAACCCAATCTTAGTGTTTACTAGTGGTGAGTCTAATGCTCTTTTCCTGAGCTCTGTAAACCTACATTTTCTAACATGTAAAATGAGGATATTAACATAACCAAGTTCTTAAGGTTGTTAGGTTGTTAGGACAAAATGAGCACTAAATGTGATCTTAGCATATGTTTGCCATTTTATGGCACTAATACGTGGAAGCAATTAATGTTATCCCAGAAACTGGCATTCAATCTTCTGGTTTCAAATGTTTATGCCTCCCTTTCACTAGAACGAATTAATAATTTTCCATTACATTCAGCCTTATCCAAATACTATCCATCATTCAAGTGTCAATGGATTCTCACTGTTCCCATGAACCAGTAATAAGTTCTTTAACCACGGTTTTCAATACAGTCTCATTACCTATTATTGTGAATAGTCGTCATTTTCATCAATTACACTATAAAATCTTTGATGTTCAGGACAGCCTCATTTCTTCTATTTTATTCAATGTAGTGCACATCACAGGCATTCAAGAAGTCTTGATTGTTTATGATTATGGCATTTTTAGTGTTTCTGGGGGAATCTGGCAACACATAGATTTAATCACTGGGAATTTGAAGATTGTCCAAACAGAACTTAAAGTTATAAATATATAATTAAAAGCCCTTTAAAGGAAAAATAACTCTTTGCTCAGAATCCTCTTTGCTCAAAATGCAAACTAAATTATATTCTTTGCCACTATCTCTGGGGCCAGTGTCATATGTTTTGTCTTGTATGGAAGATAATTTAAAATAAAGTTTGTCAGAACTTCTATAGACATACTTATTTGGCTGAAATCCATTCTTCCTGGAAACATACTCAAAACTTATAGTAAATTCTAAATTTTAATAAATGAACATTAAGTACACACAAGACCAGAAAGAATACACTACTTATGACTCCCTTACACAACATTGTGGCTTCATAAGTGCTGTTGAAAAGTATTATTTCAATTGATTCTTGTAAAAACTCAGAGAAGCTATCTGCAAAGTATTATTTCCCCCAGTTTTCAGATAAAATGACTGAGGTTCTCGAAAGGGTTGTCTTGTGTATCCTTTCAGCCTCCTGAGCTTGTTCCTCTCATAGCTCTGAGATTACCACCATGAACTGGGGATCGTCCACCTGTGTCTCCTCTTTGGACTGCAAGATACTTATGGGAAAGATTCTGATTTGTGTCCCTATATGACTGGCACCTTATAGAATATAGAGAGTTGTATGGGGAAACCTCAGATTGATACTGAAGGATGTTCCAAAAGAATGTAAATTAACTTTGTTGGATAAATGCAAATGATTCCTTCTAAGAGAAAACACAGGTATGAATGAGTCTGATACAATGTGATCCTAGGAAAGGGTTGAAGCATATCTTCAAGATGACTAAATGAATTAATAGATAAGAAAGGAGCATAAGAGCAAGCTTCAGTCTTCGTTGATGGACCATTTTCAAGCTCAACTCCATTGCACACACACTTCCTCTAAAGAAGTGTAGAAATGATTGATACTGACCTAAAGTAACCAAACAAAACAGAGCAAGAGCTCATAAATAAAATTACTTGGGACATATTGATACTCAGTGTGATGACATACTTAATAAAGCCTATTGGTTGGTATGTCCCTGGAAATTTCAAGAAGACCATAGAAATCCAATGTGAAATATTCCCCTTCCGTTTAGCTATGATATAATGATCTTACTATCCTGAGTTGAAAACCAATATCCTGTTGTTTGTTCCTGACTCTTTCAGTACAACAGCATCTCCTTCTTTGGATCTATGGCCATTTGGATGCATAAACATCACCTTTAAAATCAGAACCATAAAATGTTAACAGAATTGAAGGTTTTTGAGAAAGCTGGCAGAGGGTTTGTTCTCCATGGCGAGACCATCAATTTCTCCATTGGGAAAAATGCCAGACACTTATAACAGGGCCTGATGCTAAGCAACCAGAGTCATTCCAGGGGCTGGGTAGTCTGGAAAGAGCACTAAACAGCAACTAGAACATAGTGTACCATCCCTGACTTTTCTACACTCTTCAGTGTGACCTTGTACAAATCATTTGGTTTATCTGATCCTGTCTTTTCTCTTCTTTAAAGTGAACATAGGCCTTCTAGGTTCTAAAGTTTGCTGTGAATTTGGCAATGTACATTGAGGTGGGAATGGGGAGAAAGGAACTCTAGATAATCACAAACAAACATTTTGCTTTCAAAATAATCATCAACATGGACTAGCTTTTCTGTGCTATTAAAAACAAAAACAAACAAAACAAAAGCAACCCAACCAGCAAACAAAAACTGGCAATCAAATGCAACCTACTTACAAGTGACAATCTGGGTCAGAAAGAGGAGAAATATACATTAATTAAAATAAGAGACTGCCTACAAAGGAGGAGAATTAGGGGAGATCATTCATAATCACCGGAGGGAAAAATCTCAAAGGAACAATGACACAAAGTCACTAATATTTAACCTGTTTAAATAAAAATAACCAGTAAGTTTGCTTTTTGAACCATCTGCATCTGATGAGTGAAAATTTAAATCCTGGCACCATCTGTTCAACTGGAGTTTAATACTATATCAATATGCCAAATCACAATTAAAGTAGTAAGGACAGCAGGCTCGTGGCTCAGGATCTAAACAGTGACCATTCTTTATTGGGATGAGAAACAAGAGTCAAGCCACCTTAATAAGAAACTATTTCAGAAGTTGATGTTCAGCCCACTAAAACAAAATAGAGCCATGTAATTGGCAGATGCATAAGCAGCCAGACTTTTGTACTAAAGGAAGGGTCAAAGAATAGGATGCCAAAGAACCTAGGATATATGGGACAAGCAATGAAAATAGAACATCAAAAGAGATTTCATGTTTCTCAGTGTAGAGCTAATCACTGGTACCTAACTGGCGTTTTCATTTTGAAATCAGATAAGCCATTGAAATATATGCTCAAGAGGATAGGGAAATAGAGAGTCAATAAAGAACTTGTCTATGAGTGCATGAGGACCTGAGTTTGATCCTCAGATCCAACATACAAAAGCTGAGTGCTGTGGCACGCACTTGTAAGCTCAGCAGTGGGGGGATGGATATAAGTGAATCCCTTGGGCTCGATGACTGGCCAGCCTAGCCTAATTGGTAGACTCCAGACCAGTGGAAGACATTGCCTTAAAAAAAAAAAAATAAAGTAGACAATACCTGAAGTTAACCTCATACATCCCCACACAAACACCTACAAAATGACTTCAGAACGAACTCACTCCCTTTAAGACAAGAGCTGTGGTTTCTACAGGAACAGGATTATAAAAACAACTATTTTTGAAACAAATCAATACATTAGTCTCTTTTTTTCCTTTTTTTGCCTTTTCTTTAGGGTAAGCGCTTACTTTGCAAGATTGTAAAATAAATTACTTTGCTTTTAAAAAAAAACAAACAAATACATACCACCCAAACACATTTGCACTCCCTCACTCACAAACATATAAATACATGTATGCACATTTCCATACACATATAAGCAAACACTTCACACATGCTTATGCACACATACATACTTGCTCTTGCATACATGAACGCACAAATATACCTCCATACACATGTATATATGCACACAATACACACCATACATATGCATATACATGCACATAAATACCCCACATCTTTGCATACATAAATATAACTGTACACATATGTACATACACACACCTACATACATATTCCACACAGAAAGCCACAGCCTAGTTCTGAGACATCTTATGTCTATGTGATAAATCCTTAAATTTTCAATTCATCTTACCTAGTTCAACAGTCTTGCTTTATAAATAAAGAAACTGAGGCCCACAAGGCTAATTAATATTTCTTAGTTAACTTATCTAATTAATAAAAATATTTTTTCTCCAAGACCAATGTTTCTCTGATCATGCTTCCCATATCAAAGTTAAATGCATCCACCATAACTGTCCCCTCTTGAGAATGACATGTCAGTTCATGATATGACATGACTCTATTCCAGACATGCCAGATTATCCACCAGTTCCTCAAAATTTTATGAAGCAATCTTCAAGGTCAATATCTCTGTAGATGCTATTCCTTCTACTAGGATAACTTCCACCCAATCCCAGACCCCCAGTCACCAGGCCAACTGTTATTCACTTTTGGAAGCCCAAGTACATACTGCATCTACTCCAGAGCTTTTCCTAAGTCTGCTCACTAAGCAAACTGGATTTTATTATCTTCAGTTTAATTTTGCTCTCAGATGTAGCACTAATTAATAGCTGAAAATTACATGTATTTGTGATTCTTTTCTCTGGAAGTCTACCAGTACTCTACAGGCTTTAATATATATATATATATAAAACTCTATGTGTCTTCAGCATCTAACAGTGCCTAGCATGCAGGAGGCCTTTGTAAAGGCTTTGTTGGCTAATACATCCAACATATAACAAAAGTGTTACCAAGGTCTGCACCATTTTGTTTTGTTTTGTTTTGTTTTTCTAATTTTTAGATTCCATACACTGAGGGTAACTGTGGTATAAAAATTGTTGTAGTGAATATTGGGTTGATACCCCTAAAGCACAAAGTGGTGAAACAGAGAACAGAAAAGAAGGAAGAAGAACATTCAAGTTCTCATGTTATTTAAATTCCTATGGTGGACTTTTTTTTTCTTTAAAAAGGCAATTGGATATTTAAAATACCCTCAGAGGGAAGGAGTCTTATTCAGGTAGGAATAGATTTTCGATAAGGAATCTCAAAAGACACATCACAGGGTTGATAAGCTATAAAGAACATTTTAATATAACTTCCTATCTCCAGAGCCATTTGAAAATCTCACTTATATTGTACTGATGGATATGTACACGTTCCACATGTCTACACTATAGGAGCCATGTGTCCGTGATGTTTAAGTGCAATGTGACAGACCCTAACATTTACTGAAAACTTAGTTTACTGTTTCACAATCAACACTTCACCTAATATTCTCACTAACTCCTTTAATGGCTACTGGCATGACTGTCTATAGATGAGGAAACTGAATCATCAAGAGTCTAAGCAAGGTACATACAAATGGGCAGACACAAACTGTAAGAGACTGACAACTTGAACTCAGTTATGCTGACTCCATGCCCTACTCAAGTTAAACTATGAAAGTAAAAAGTCCAAAGAGTCTCAGGGAAAGTAAGCTAACTGAAGAGAGAGGGCACCAACCTCCCCTTCACCATGGATGAGGAAGCCATACTTTTGGAAGGATGTAGAACCTCTGAAGATGCAAGAAGTGTGAAATCTAATGAGCAACAGTTATGAGTTTGAAAGCATTGCTTTCAAAGGTGGAAATCACACAATCAGTGCATCCCTCTTCACACACAGGGACAAGATTATCATCCATGCAAAATGATTGTGCCTAAAGGCATAAGCACAAAGCACTTTATTCCACCAGCTGGGCATTCTTGTCTATTTTGGAGACTAAAAATTGAGTTCAGCCTTAGTGAGCCTAGTGAGTATATTTCTAGGCAATCGTTTATTTATTGCTTATTGGAAGGCTTTTAGCTTCCATCTATGAGACACCGAGTTAGTGGTGTATTTCTTTTTTCAACTCGAGAGAGAAATAGGAAAAGGCCATGGTCTCTTTGAGTATAGATTGGTTTCTATTCTATGGAAGCAATTGATTTTCAAACCATGATAACTTTCATATGCAAAGTAAGGAGATTGCAGTGTGTATGCTTATACCTACCCATACAATTCTCCACATAGTGCTTTATACCATTTAAAATATTTTCCTATAAAGAATCTTTGCAATATACAACAACCCAGCAAGGTAGGTATCTAGAATTGTTTTCTCTGCTTCTGTTCCTGTCTCTGTGTCTCTCTGTCTCTCTCTGTCTCTGTCTGTCTTGTCTCTGTCTTCTGTCTCTCTCTTCTCTCTCTCTCTCTCTCTCTCTCTCTCTCTCTCTCTCTCTCTCTCTCTCTCTCTTCTTCTCTCTCACCCCAAGATCTAACACATTGCTGCCCTTTACCCCTTTACCCTGTTCAGGTTCATAATGCTAGTAGAAGGCACAACTGGACTGAACTATTTAACCTTTTCCCTATGCTACTATGCTCATTTGTCTTCAGAATTTAGAAAGTAAGCTCTCTTATAAATCACTTTTATTAACACACTATTAGTGATGCTATCTAAATAACTTATAATCGCTGGGATAGGGATGTTATCAGTGGTAAAGATGGTATGACTTAACAAAATCGACCTGTATAATTTATAAATGGAGCTTTTCTATACCACACATCTTACAAACAGAAAACAAACAAAAACTGGAATATGAACTGTCCCTTATGGAACAAAACCAGGAGATTTAGACTGAGGACCTGAGCCTCTTCCAAGTAAGGAGGTTTGAACAATCCATCTTGACTTTGGAGCTGGAGCCTCCAAAGGCCACATCAAAAGTAAAAGCAGCTCATTTTTCTCTTCATCCCTGAGACTTGGCTGCTGACACAGCACCTATTTGGCACTGGATGACTGGGACTCAAACACTCCTGTCCAAAGCAAACTGCAATAATTGACAATTTTATTCTTTACAATGGATCTTTCACTCCTGCTGTTATTTTTTTTTCCCCAAGCAGAAAATATTGCCATTGTGGTTTAATGCTGGGAAACTTTTGTATGGTAAATGATATGGTTTCCTAGGTAGAAGGCAGATATTGTACAAAATAAATGGTGAACACTAATTTGTGCCTTTTTATTCCTCCCCTTCCCTGGAATTGACTGCTAAGGCAAGAAGGGATTTATCTTAATCAGATAAAACCAGTCAGCACAATTCAAACACCTGGGCAATTCTGCCTTATCTTCCTAGGTAAGCTGGGGCCTTTTATGTTCATTATCTCTCCTGTTTATAGATCTAAAGAGTCTAGAACAAGGCAAAGCCTAGTGTACAATGGATTCCTTTTAGGCACAAATAATGTAATAGCAAGGCCCTTTGGGGACCAAACTCCAATGGATGGAACCTAAAGTCTTTATCACAAAATTCTTTGTCTCCTATGATAATATAAAGAGAGGGATGGAGAAGGAGGAGGAAGCTGTAAGAAGAGCTGGCAGATAAGCCTCCAACACCTCTTTTCTTTCTTCTTTTCCTTTTGCTCAAGTTTAGTGAGTAAGCTCTGGCAGGTAAGACTTCCTGCTGACGGCAAAGCTCAAATGCAAAGAGCTGCATATGATGGGATCAAGGGCTTAGGGTGTTGATTTCACTGTATTAAAGCAATGGCTTGAAAGCAATAGAACCAGAATTTCCATTCTGATTAAACGAAAAAGTCAGTCAAGGATTACAATTTCATCTCAGCCTGTGTCCTGTGTCTACAAGGACAACAAAAGGCATAGATTGAGATTGGTGTCACTACTTAATAGCTGGTAGGTGTCCTTTAGGTAAGCCCATTTATGGAACTCCATTCAAGTTAGGAATCTACCAAACACTTACCAAACTTAGAAGATAGTTATATGACTGAAAGACAATAAGTAAGAGACAATTGCCCTGACCAAAATAAAAATTCCCTATTTTTCCATCTTCTACTGCAAGACTTCAGGTCTGCTGATAGATCTGGATGTTACTCCAACATGGGCAAATTGAGACTCCTTGAAATGAGACTCTGCATACGTAATCCTTTTCAAGACTATAGTCATTAACCACATGTGGCTAGTATGCACATGAAATAAAGCAAGTTGTTTCAAAAATGTGATGTTTATGCTTTGTTTATTTGCAATGATTTTAACTTAAAAAATTGAAATACTTGTCAGAAAGTGGTGGTACACACTTTAATCCAAGCACTAAGAAGACAGAGCCAGGCAGATCTTGTGAGCTCTAGCCCAGCCAGGTCTACAGAGCAAGGTTTAGGACAGTGGGGGCTGTTATACAAAAAACTCTGACAAAAATAAAAAATTGGATAGGGAAAGAATGGACAATCTTGTCTTGTTTCCAATTTTAGTGGGATTGCTTCTAGTTTCTCTCCATTTAATTTGATGTTGGCTGTTGGTTTGATACATATTGCTTTTATTATGTTTAGGTATGTGCCATGAATTTGTGATCTCTCCAAGTCTTTTAACATGAAGGGGTGCTGTATTTTGTTGGAGGATTTTTCAGCATCTAATGAAATGATCAAGTGGCTTTTTTCCTTGAGTGTTTTTTATATAGTGTATTACATTGATGGATTTCATATATTGAACCATCCCTGTATTCCTGGGATAAAGCCTACTTGATCATGGTGAATGATGGTTTTGATGTGTTCTTGGATTTGGTTTGCCAGAATTTTATTTGTTTTTGTTGTTGTTGTTGTTTTGGGGGGTGGTTTTTGCATAGATGTTCATAAATAAGATTGGTCTGAAGTTTTAATCAAAACAACCCTGAGATTCTACTCCACACCAATCAGAATAATATTAAAATGAAGCTGCTGCAAGATATGGAAAAGTCTCCATTGCTGGTAGATGCAATGTACAACCTGGAGGTGGTCCAAAAAATGGAATGTCTACAAGACACTATCCAATCTGGAATACCACATCCAGGAACTGCTCCAGCATATACAGTCTTATTGATAGAGAATTGAAACAACGTGTCCCATGAAGAATGAACGTGGTCATATACAATGGAAAATAGTTAATTCCAGCCGGGAGCGCTAGGGAGGGACCCTGCTCCACTATATAGGCAAGGGAGCTTATATAATGGGAAGAGATCCTGTCCCATGAAGCGATCGGGGGGGGATACTCAAGGGTGGGAGGGAGGTAGGGAGGGGGGTGGGTACACCACGGAGGCAGGGAGGGAGAAGGAAGTGATTCTGGGAGGGGGAAAAGGTAAGGAGAGAACATCTGAATGTAAAAAAATTTCCAATAAAAATAATAATAAAAAAAAGAAAAAAATGAGGATATTTTAAATTTTGCAGGCAAATGGATGGAACTAGAAAATATCATCCTGAGTGAGGTAACTCAGACTCAAAAGGACATGCATGGTATGTACTCACTGATAAGTGAATATTAGCCAAAAAAAAGTACAAAATACCTAGGATACAACTCACAGACAGTAAGAAGTACAACAAGCAGAAAGGCCCAAGTAAGGATGGGGGCTTAGAAGGGGAAAAGAAATAATCACAGAAGGCAAAGGAGAGAGGGATCTGTGTGGGAGAGGGAAGGAGGAGGAGAAAAGGAGAACAGGATCAGGAGTAGAGCAGGGCAGGAGAGAAGTCTGGAGGGACAAGAGAGTGAATGAAAATAAGTAGTCTTAGGGGTGTGGTAGGTGGGAGGACCTTCTAGAAAGTGCCAGAAACTCTGGAGGTGAGAGACTCTCAGGACTCAATGGGGATGATCTTAGCCAAAATGTCCATCATTGAGGAGAGGGAACTCACAGAGTCCACCTCCAGTAGATAGACAGGGCCTCAAGTGAAGGAACAAGGTTACTAACCTGTAGCAAAATTTCTGACCCAGAACTGTTCATGTCTAAAAGAACTTCAGGGACAAGAATGTAGAAGAGACCGGAAGAAAGGTGATCCAATGACCTGACAAACTAGTGATCCATTTCATGGGTGGGCACCAATGCCTGACACTATTACTGATGCTATGATGAGCCTGGCATGGCTGTCCTGTGAGAGGTCCTACTAGCAGCTGACTGAGACAGATGCAGACACTTACACCCAACTGTTGGACTGAAGGTAGGGACCCCTAGGTTTGAATTAGGGGAAGGATTGAAGAAATTGAAGGGAGGGAGACCCCATAGGAAGATGGGCAGTCTCAACTAACCCAGATCTTAGGGAGGTCTCAGAGGCTGGTCCGAGGTACCTGGCACATATATAGCAGAGGACTGCCTGGTCTGGTATCAATGGGAGAAGATGCGTTTAAGCCTCAAGAGACTTGAGGCCCCAGGGAAGGAGGAGGCCTGGTGGGGAACACCCTCTTGGAGGCAAGGGGGAGGAGAAGTGAAGTGAGGAACTGTGGGAGAGGGGATCGAAGGGGGACAATGATTGGAATGTAAATAAATAAAATAATTTTAAAAATAAAAAGGAATGTCAACCAGGTTTTAAAAAAAAAAGGAAGGAGTTGAGTATTAAAACTATGTTAATATGGGTTTTAGGTTAAATCTTTCTATTACAATTAATTTAGTATATATTTTCCTTCCTTTCTTGTGGTTTTAACAAAATATAAAATTAAATATATGGCTTACTGCAGATTTCCAGTGACTTCTCCACAGACTACAGACTCTACCTTTGGAGATAATTGACTATAGATGTTATCGAACACGACTTGCTCTCCAGAACAGAAAAGACTATTATTTGGTAGCCTGGCCTTCTGGAAGCACAGAGTGATTGGGTGTTCAGGCTATGTAATGCCATGATCAGGCTTGAGACTTCCATAATCTAAATCTCAGCTTCACCTTTCACTGGCTTGTGGCCTCGGACAATTTGTTTTATTGCTCTGAACCCATAACTTTTCATGTTCTAGTGGAGACTCTAAGATAAACAGCAGGTGAGAGCTTGAAGACATGGGCTGTCGACTGTCCTTTTCCCTTTAGAAGATGTCGTTTGAACATTGTTGAGAACATATGCAAAATTCCAGAAACATGTTTAAACAAAATTGTGATATCTCGTCTCATATTCATAAACTCATGCAAAGAATAGCCTATCTGTCAGCAAACTGTCAGCAGAGAGTAACTCCCTCTTTTAATTGGAGAACTATGACTATGATCAGGAATCTTGGTCCTTTCTGTATATGCTATTTCAATATCTAGAAACTGAATTCCAGACAGAACTTAAGGAGCAGCAGAGAATGCGGAACAACTTCTGTCACCATGTTTAAACAAAATGCAAATGCTGTTGGATACATTATATCCATGGGTAATAATTTAAGCTCACATTCATGGCCCATTAAACGTGTGTGTGTGTGTGTGTGTGTGTGTGTGTGTGTGTGTGTGTGTGTATGTGTGTGTGATGCACTCTGTCACTAGAGCAAAGACTTGTAGAAAACATGAGCCACAAACAGGAAATGACAATATTAGTATGAATTTGAAGTCATTGAGGAGGTGGGGGAAGAACTGAGAGGAATTAGGGGAGAGGAAAACACAATAAAAATATATTGTATAAAATTCACAAAAGATATGTAAAAACATTGAAAAGCACTATGAAAAATCCACTTAAATGGCATAATAGTTCATATTAGCTTCTCTATTGCTCTATATATCTCACTAATATAAGCTACATGAGACAGCAAAACTTTGTTCATGCTCAGATAGAGAACAGGTGCTCAATAAATATTCATCCAATAAATGAACAAAGACAAGGACTCAGTAAGGCTTGTATATAAAAAGAGGAAATTTATGAGAATAAGTCTGAGAAATATGTCCAGAACCATATACATTTTAAAGTGTTATAAAAGCAGCAAACAATGCTGATGCCATCCAGCTGACACTCAATTAGCAGAAGGCACAGATAGGAGTGATTTGAAGCTGCTAGTCCCTACAAGGACCTCTACCATCCAGGAGGAAGGCTGGCAGCTTAACATGCTGTTGAGATCTTCCCCATCTGCTCCCTATCTGTTCCCCACCCTTACATACAACTTATGAGGTTCAAAGAACATGATGTGCTCTGCCAGATTCCATTGCCAGGGTCCTAGCTTGTCCCTCTGTCCCAACACTCTTTCTTGTATTGTGTGTTTAACAGGCTTATTCTCTTCTATATGACTTTGCTAAACAGTTGCTACCTTGGAAAAGACTTCAACTTCTCTGATCATGCCACATAGTAATTGAATATGTTCACTCATTTTCTTAATGCCTGCACCACTGCTACATTTTAAATATGTTCCATATAGTCATTCATAATAAGTTCATGAAATCATGCAAAAGACGTAGCTGCATAAATCTAACCTATAGACTTATACCATTTACCACTGGCATTACCTAATGAGAAACAACACCATGCCTAATTACATCTCCTTTTCTAGATTGCATCTTTGAAATATACTTCCCACAATTTGTACATTTTTTAAACTATGGTTTTATTTTCTTCCTAATTGAAAATTCACTCAACTAGCAAAAATCCAATGATACCCACTTAAAGCTAAGGATTTTCCCTTTTCAGCTTGCATGAAGATTTCCATCTTTGTCTCAATTACATTAAATTCATGAGATATTAGGTTTGTATCTCTGATATCTGCACATTCATTCTCAACTCTCTATTCATTTTCCATAACATAATAAGGAGAGATGCCATAAAATATTGAAATAATTCTTCAAACACCTTTGTATTGGCACAGGTAATCATAGCTAAAACTGAATTCCATACAGAATGTTTATCTTTCTGTCCCTGAAGCACAAAGCAGTATATAGAAATGTTCTCTGGAAGGTGCTTAAGTAAATCAACTTTTGGGTTCTTGTGGTGCAACTTAGAAATGGAGGGCATGGCTAGAATCTGTGAGGGGCTGGTGTCAATACCTAGGATCTAAACAAATAAGTAATAAATCCATAACACGCAAATAAAACTCTGTTGCTAAATGATAAATTGAGTAAGCAAGAACAAAAAATATTTTACATCCCCCCAAGCTCCTTTAATTGTTCATGGCATAGGGACAACAAAGAATATTATTATGCTAGTACTACAATGTACAGTAGGCAAAAGATGCATTCCAAAGGAAGGATTCAAATACTAGCACTGAAATTCCATATTGGGGTAACTAGTCCTAAACACACTGTTATCTTCTATTTTGCTCCCTAAAAATGAGCAGAGTCATTATGAGAAGAAATAGTTTTGGGAGCTTACAGTGAACACATAGATAAGACAACCCTTCTCTTCAGTCCTTTAATCATGCACTTTCATAGTCATACCTATGCTAAGCTATTAATGCCTTAGCTATGCCTAAGTGCCAACAGTTTGCCCCCTCTCACTCATATTTCCAGCTCATTTTCTCCAGCACTCATTCTATAGGATTCTTTGACCCCGTGAAAGTCTATTCTATTGATCTTTTCATTGTCTCTTATTTCTTTCACATACTATCTTACAGCTTAAACTCAATGGTCAATTATTTTAACAAGTCTCTATATACTATTAGCTCTTCTCAGTGCTCTGATGACCCTAGCAAGTGTCCTGGGTTTATCTGAATCTATATATTGGCTGTATGCATCCAGATGGAGAACTTCAAAGAAACTGAACAACCATACTGAACGAGGTTACTTTAAAATATGGCTTCACCATGAAAGACAAATACAGTATGTATTCATTTATAATCATATATTAGTTGTTAAGTAAATGATAACCAAGCTTTAACCCACAGATCCAGAAAGGTTAGATAAAGAGGCAGGCTCTGGGAGGTGAGGGTGAGGGCAGGGAACACATGAAACTCCTGGGTAGGGGAAATATAATAAATCTTGTGGATGGACTGGGAACAGGGGGGAACAGGATTGGAGGGTATTGGGTAGGGGTGGACGGAGAGAATGCAGGGAGAGACAGCTAGAATTGAGGAGTATGAGTGGGGGTGAAACCTAATGCAGTAGAAGCTTCCTGGAATCTATGAAGGTAACCCTAGGGAGGAGTCCAAGTAATGGAGGATAGAAATCTGAACTGGCCATCTTCTGTACACAAGCAAAGCTTCCAGTGGTGGGACTTCATTGCATTTAGTTGGACTGTTAGCCACAAAGATCCCTAAACAACCTAGATCAATGCTAAGACAGAGGGTTGCTCTCTTAAATTGACAGCAGGACTGCATTGCTGGAGACAATATCTACACTGCTCATTGAAGTAGAGAAGTCGGACTGGTGCCTGCATGGAGCTCTCAGGGTATGGTTATTTGTGTGTGTGTGTGTTGTGTTCTGTGTGTGTGTCTGTGTGTCTTTGTGTGTGTGTGTATACATATATATGTATATATTGGATATAAATATAATATTATATATTATCATAAACTAATAATAAACTCTGAATACTCTCCATCCTCTTGCTTATTTCCCCAGGGTATCACTTTAGCTACATTTCCTCTCTTGCACTTGTACTATTTTTATACTATTTTAATACTATTTTTCCCCAGCTATCCACTCATTCCCTTCAGCGTGTACACTGTATCATCTTCCATTCTTGAAGAAATTTCCTCTTTTACTTTTACTTTCTCTTGTCCCATCTAAGTTCTCTATTTTATTTCCTAGTACTGGCACTCATTTTTCCAGGTTACACTATTCCTGTTCTCTTGTTAAAACATTCCAAAGAAGTGTTCATTCTCACCAGCTGACCAGAATGACAAAGTACCAGTGACTTCTGTATTGGTATGTCTAAAGGCCATCACTCCTCAAATAAGTCACCATCATTAGTATGTGAGTTAATTAATCAATCTCTCCCCAGTTGATCATTCCCTCCTGTGTTTTATCTCTGGGTGTTTGACTCTCCTCCTGCCTTGCCAAGTATGCCTCCTGGGCTCCTTCTGCAGTATTCTTGCTACTTTCATTCAGTTTCTTCAAGTACATATAAATGGCTACCAGGTTGGTATGTTAAGTTGAGCCTCACCCTTTACAGTCACAGGAAAAATATCTAACTTGCTACTTCATATATCAACAGGGATGTCTAATAAGCCCAGAGCCTGAGTTCCTATGACGACCTCCAATTCCTTGTTCTTCCCTCAGTCTTTCTCTTCTCCATTGATAGTGACATCAGTTAGCCAAGTGACTTAACCCAAAATGCTTGGAGTCATCTTTTTTGTCATACAGTACAGCCATGCCATAAATCCAGAGTCCAGGCTCTCTCATCCTATACAACCCCCTTAACCACATGAAGCCACTAACAACTCAAAACTGGATTACTCTCTATTCTCGTAGGCATTGTTTTGAGAATTTTCTTCCTGTAGCTCCATCATTTGAAAGTTTCAGCCCAAGTAGAGAAAATGTAAGCCAAATTTCCTATATCACCACTCCTGGTCCACCTATCTGCTCACAACTCCACAGTAGCTAGCTATGGCACCCAGTGGTTAGAGCTAAAGTTCTAACAGAAGTCCACAGTTTGACCCCAGGTACATCTTTGTTTTTGTTTTCTTCTTGGATCTGTTTCCCTTACCTGTTCCAGCTACCCAACCACTATACACTCTTTCTCTAATAGACCCAGTGCTCTCTCACCTCTGCAACTCAGTACATGGATTTTCTTTGGACTGTTGAATGTTTCACAACTTGAGGATGTATCTCTTATTCATCGTTTTTAATCATCACCACCATACAATCGTGACCTCCAAGTCTTCTCTCTGAAATCAATGTCTACCACTGTTCTAGTTGGCTTTTCTGTTTCTGGGATAAAACATTAACCAAAACCAATATGGTTTATGCTTCCAGGTCATAATTCATCTGTCATTGAAGGAATCCCATCCATGAACCTAGGGCAAGAACTGAAGCAAAGACCATGGAGGAATGTGGCTTTCTGGCTCACTTGAGGCGCATGATCAGCTACCCTTCTTATATAACCTAGGAATATGTGTTGAGCAGGGCCAAACCCTTGATTGGTCTAGCCCTTCTTCCATCAAATAGCAATGAAGAAGATGCTCCCACAGACATGCCTATAGTACATTCTAAGGAAGGCAATTCCTCAATTTAGGTTCCCTCTTCTCAGGGGACTACAGGTTTGCATCAAGTGGACAGCTAAAGCTAACTATGGCAACCACCAACACACCACACTTTATTCTCATTTTTATATTTATATACACATTTTCCTTAACTATGCTGCTTAATATCTATTTTACATGACAGACAGATGACAAAGAGACAGACAGACAGACAGACAGAGACACACATACACACACACACACACCCTAAAACATAAGTTCTTGCAGAAAATTACACTTATTTGATCCAATATGAATTCTGTTTGATGTTGAAGGACTGTTTAAATAAACTTTTAGATAATGACTTTTGCATAAATCCCTTTGTATAAATCCTTCCAGAAATAAGCTACCCCTAAAAGTATATCAGTTATTATTATGAAAGCATATAAACACAGGTTCTGTTTCCTCAAAATCAACTTCAAAATCATTCCAGGCTCAATCTCACAATGAAAAAAGAAATAGATCCTTTATATCATGAAATCTTACATTCTAGTGATTAGTATATGTGCTTTAAAAATACTAACTCATGGGTAAGGAAGATCTGAGCCCATTGTAGGTTAGCAGCTACAAAGCAGAGATAGTCTTTAGAGTCAGGCAGACTTGACAGAGAGTCTGAATCCTGATTTTGTTATTTGCAGTCTGTGAACTTGAGTAAGACCCTTCCTAGGTTTGTTTTCTTGTCTGTAAAATGAGAAAGGCGATCTTTCCCAACTCAATGATGATGAACACTGCTGGTGTAAAGAGAGGAAGGACATCATTGTGTTCACAAGCACTTTTGATTTGCATGCATTCAACGGCATCAATAACTCAGTTTAGGGAAAGGTTAAAAGTTGTATGTGAAAATGCAAAAAAACATAAGAAATTAAGACAAGATTATACTGCTCTTTCCCTGTGGTTTTAGGATGTTTGCCAAGACTTGGGAGTGAAATGGTTTAAGATATCCAACTGATTTTACACTCAAGATCAAGTTTTCTCTTTACTGTTTGATTGCAGCATGATTGTAGTAATGAACTGGCCTCTAACATAGTGAAAACTATTATAAGCATACCATAGAGAGAAGCAAGTTCCCTGTAAACTCCCTAAGCACAAACTACGCAAGCTACTAAACAAGAAATTCATTTTGTATTATAATCTGTGATTTACATTTCCGAAATAGTTGAGTCAAATATTCCTTTTCTCCAGGAGGTCATCAGTGCTGTTATATCGTATATCAGAGTTCATCTGGTTCCTCTCTTGATACTAGATCTATAACTAAAGCCTGATATATGCCATTTTAGTGTGTGTGTGTGTTTCTCAAGAAAAAAACCATCTGTAGTGACTTTTGCCTAATGCATTTGTGCTTGTATGTTGTGTCTGCTATTTTTACTTAGATATTCGATGGAGTGGGGAAAATATAAATTCACCATGCTCCATTTCAAATGTTTTCTGATTTTTTGGTTTTTTTTGGACTATGAAATCTTGTGCCTTTTTGCATCTGTGGCACCTAGAAAATCAAATCCATAAAAATAATGCTATGTGGGAGTCTCTGGAAGAAGAGACTGTATCCCAGAAGCTCTGTGTGGGTAACTGAGGACAGATTCACAGATTTGGGCTCAATCTGGTTTAACTTTTCTGAAGCTAGAGCATGGGGAATTCATTTCATAGAGCTGAAATTTGAACAGGAAGAATGAGGGAAATTATCTGTGTTGAACACCTTCTATCATGCACACCCCCTGCTGCAGGCTTTATGTGGGATTCTCACTAAATCTTACAAGGTGGTTCTCTTGAATAACTATTCATCAGCCCTGAAAATGCAGCACTCCATCTGGTATTTCTGTGATGATTATGGTATGGCTTATGAGTACCAGGAGAGTGGTGGTCAAGGCAATTGAAATTTGAGTTATGATTATACAAGTTATCAGATGGCATGACAATGATCTGCATTGGTTGTGCTGCCAATCCCCACCCCGAATCTCCTAGTTGATCCTTAACTCATTGATGATATAAACTAATGAACTTTGTTCCAACATAAAGCCAGATAGATGCTATATGATCCATCTACACAGAAACCCTTCAGAGCAGGAAATACCTACTAAAAATATGATCTATGATAAACTTAGCTTCTCTAATTCTCAAAGTCTCATTGCAGAAGTTTGGTTAGGATCAAATGAGAAATATTTTACATAATATATGATATAAAGTTCACTAAAACATACTTATGACTGTTGTTAACATCTGAGAGTTTAAATGTGTGCTAGTGTGTAACCTTTACTTCTATCTGAACTCGTGAAGACTTCAATAGCAAAGTAAACTAGATTCCATCTGTTTGTTTGTTTGTTTGTTTGTTTGTTTTTCAAGAATACTTTCTTTCCCATAACTAAATAAACAAATTACCAAGGCAAATCTGTGGTGGCAAGAAAGTGTTCTTGGTATTTATATACATATACAAATATGACTAGTAAGGTGGGGTACGTTCAAATACCTCCCCCAACAGACATTTTGTTTGTTCGTAATCAGTTCTGAATATAAAAACAGATAGCAGTACCATTTTAGCCGGAGATTTTACTATAGTTCCTTAAACTCTTTGCAGGAACTACATAGTATATTAGTCTTATGAAACAATATACAAATTATGGGTTGTCTTCACAATACAGAAAAGAACTCCAAACCAGCATCAAATAAAGTCAGTCCTAGGAGCCATCTTCATGTCTTCCCTTAAATAGAAGTAATCACCATTGCCCATGTTGTTGTAAACGTTCATTTAAGGTGAATAAGTAAGCTTTCTTTGACAAATGTCAAAGACAGAAGCAAATTAACTTTGTTTTTAATTCTTCAGCTTTTCTTATTGATTTCCTATAGATTCTGTCTAACAACTAAGCCTGTGTCAAATGAACATGAAATGAAGATGAATCTAATAAAACTGCAAAATGAAAATTTTTCAAAAGAGGAAAACCCATCATTCATTTGGAGTATCAGTCATGTTTCTTCAAGCCAAATACTGTTGTTTCTAGGTTTTCTGGAACTTTCCCAAGGGCAGGAAAAGGAAGAAGGCAGGAATTAGTGTGATAACTTACATTCATTTCTCACTTCAATCAAAATAGTACCACAAAAACATTGTGCATGTTGGCTTTTGCCCAGGACTTCATTTAAAGCCTATGACTCAGAGGAAACTGAGTCATAAAATTATGATATCTCCTTCTACCCAGTCAGGAAGCTCTGAATTTGTAAACTCAGTTGGTCCCCTGATGTCTGTCCTAGTTTGCTTTTTGTTGTTGTTATAAAACACTGATCAAAACCACCTTGAACAAAAAGATGGCTTACAGATTGTAGTTCATCATGAAGGGAGGCCAAAGCAGGAACTGTAAGCAGGAACTTGGAGGTAGGAACTAAAACAAAGGTCATGAAGGAACATCATGGCTCGTTTATTTGCCTCAGAGTGATATCATCTACAGTGGGATGAGCTCTTCTACATCAATCATAAATCAAGAAAACAGCCCAGAGATTCGCACAAAAACCAGCGAGATAGAAGTACTTTTCACAGCGAAGGCTTCTACTTGCAGGTGACTCTATCTGTGTCAAGTTGACGAAAATTCACGAGTACATTCCCCAGGTATGACAGATACACTTCAAGCTCACACCCAATATTATGGCTTACAGGAGTTGAAAAGAGGCCCACACTCATATCTTCTCTATGCATATATGATCATTACTCAAATAAATGAAAGAAACAAAGGATACTCTGTACATTTTGACTATACATTATTCAAGCTTAAATAATAAAAGCATTAGTGTTATGGTTCTATCAAAGATTATTTGCCTATTTCTGACAATTGATGTTTAAATGCTTCTTCACTTTCAAAAATAACAGATTTAATCTCTCCTTGGTCGTAGCTTCCTGTCTTTGAGACTGTTTTAAATGTTTAGTCAAACTATGATAAAATCTGCCTTAATGACAAACATCTAATCAAGCAACATAATCATTTAACATATGCCATGTTATTTGCTAACTCTTTTATGAGACAACTAAAATGGTCCATTATTCACTGTTTATGTCATACATTTAAGGTGTCTGAAGATTAGAGAGGTTAAGTAACCTTTCAAAGTAAGTATGCCCAGTTCTGCACTCCTGTCCACATACTAAGTCTTCTTCCCCCACCCCCCAACCCCCACTCTATCTCTCAGGGTTTAGGTTC
This sequence comes from Mastomys natalensis, assembly GCA_021653895.1. NCBI lineage: Eukaryota > Metazoa > Chordata > Mammalia > Rodentia > Muridae > Mastomys > Mastomys natalensis. The sequence goes on along the minus strand of JAJTUV010000758.1, from coordinate 135,076 downwards.
CCTTTTTCTTTTTCCTTTTTCTCATTTGTTTTGTTATGCTAGCCAGATCTATGCCTGCGGGGGGGGGGGAGAGTGTTGTGTGTGTGTGTGTGTGTGTGTGTGTGGTGTGTGTATGTGTGTGTGTTTCATCAGTTACTTTTACATGAAAAGATTATCTATGATAATTTTATATAGGTAATTATCTATGATAATTTCACATAGTGGAATCTGAAATATAGAGACAAACTACCTGCAATAAATAAAGCATACACTAGGTACTAAGGATAGAGAAGAGAGGGACAAATCTAACTGTTATCTTAATAAAGCTTTCATAAGAGAGAGATGGAGAAAAACAGAGAGGCAGAGAAAGAGAAAAAAATCAGAGAGATAAGAACATGTATAAGCAGCACTATCATGGTAATGGGGGGGTGTTATGCAGATTGCTATTGTGAAGAGCTTGTGTACTTCTGCTGTGGTAGACCAGAAGGCCTTTCTATAAAACCCCACTAAGTCCTAACATTGAAAGAAGAGTAATATTCAGAATGTGGAGAGGTAGGACAGAAAATGTTTGAGGAAGAGGAGGCACAAGTGCAGTAAAAGAAACTGACCAGATCTATGAACTATGGAAAGCCCCCGGGGTGGGGAACAGTGCAGATGGCCAAATGCTTTGAGAAGAGATGCAGATGTCGAACATTCCAAGGGAGCTGGAGACATGGGCTATGTGGTTGAGCTTGTTCTTCCTTTGAAGAATGAAGTGTGTGCCAATTAGTCCAGAACGAGACTCAGTGGCTATCAGTTTGGCTTCTGCTCAATCATGGGCAAGTTTCTCTCTAATGGGTTCATTTTCCATTCTCTTTGTGAATCTATCATACAAACCAGCAAAGCCTATAAAGAAATTGCAGGGCTCCTAGCTAGTCTGATGGCTTGGATGTGCCTCGAGTCTCACAGCTCTCCTTTAAAGATGCTTCTTCACTTCCCTTTAGCTGATGATTTTTCAGGTGCATTCTGGCAGGAAGTGATAGGCTAAGGTTTTCTTATGCATAGGTTGAATTAGACGAAGGTTTCTCGTGCATAGGTTAAATGCTGCTAGGATATTTAACTATAATATTGTTACTATTGCTTGTAGGATACATCCATGACTAAAGGAAACTACTAAGTAAAATAGGCAGCAAATTCCATTCACTTTTACATTTTACATCTTCTTTCATTAAAAGGCAGCTTTACTAATTTATTCACTAAACACATGCTAATTGAACACTTCCTGTGTCCTTACCACTGTGGAACTCGTTGTAAAAGTTCTGAATCATATTCATAAGGCAAACCATAGTCCTTAAAAATTAAATTGATAGTAATAATACAGCCCATTTTGGGAGCCTTCATAAAACAGAAACTAGAGATATAAAAAATATAACACTTAAAAACCAATAACTACTTCCACAGTATAACATTTGGACTCCAATTTTGCACATATATTTTTACAAGCATATTTTTCAACAGAAGAGAGAAACAAAGAGTTAAAAGGAATGATATTGATGCCTGGCATGAGTAAGATCATTACACAGGCTATCATTGGGGAAAATCCAGTAAAATGAGAAATGACAGGGCTGTTAACGATGTCAAGTTCTCGTAAGCCACATTAGATGTTACCTCTCTGACTTCATCAGTCAGCTGATATCTTAATATCAACAAATGCATTAAAAATTTAAGCATTTTTCTCTTCTCTAAACATTAATAGTAAAGTAAGTCTAATGTCCCAAAACCCCTAAATTCAGATTAGGAGCCCCTTCTCATATTCTCTTGTATGTTATTTCCCTATCACAGAAAATTGTAATTTCCTCTTTCCTAATCAAATCTCTCTACAAATCATAACTATCTGTAAATATGTGATTCTCTTCATGAAACCTCTCAGTATTCAAGCAGACTAGTAGAAATATCTGAACCACAATGGGCAGAACATAATCAGTAGGTACTTCGTGGTCAGAAGGAAATAAATAGAACTCTCCACAAATGACTGAGATGAGACTTAAGTCCAACTAATGAATAAGGGCGTTGTAACAAAAGGTATGTGTGTCAAGACGTTTTAGGAAACACTTCACTACATATTTTTGATGATGTGCCAAGGGTTCAGATGAAGGGAAGTTTGAAGTGCCTGTGGATTCCAATCAATGGAGTCTGTGGACACTGCTAATCACTTTCTCAGCAGATTGTGGAGAAGTACTAGAAACTCGTTAGCATGAAGAGCCATGACTCAGAATCAAGATGCTTTGCATACCGATTTCACATTCTCTACCCACCTCAAGCAGACAGCCCTATGAAGTGACACGTTATACAAGATGGATCCTTACAAAGTAGGAATCAGTAAGGACCTTACAAACACACACAGTAAGTATTTTATTACTTTAAACTATAAAAGCAGGACTAAAGCTGTGGAGAATGCTACAGAATGTCAATCATTGTCTCCCTATTCTGCACAATGTCCATCAAAACGCATGTCTTAAGCTGTGGAAATTACTTCAGAATGCTGGTCACTATCCCTTTCTCCACATGAATACCTATCAAGAAACAAAAGAGAAATGTTTCTAGTTTATAGGGTATGTTTTTCTTGAAAAAGTGAAAATTAATACCTTCCCATTTGTTGCATCCCAATAAAGCTGAAAGCTACACAGGTACTGTCTGTCTAAAGGAAGGATTTCAGCTAGTTGACTATTAATCAGTTACATAAAAATTGAGTCCTATGTTCAACTGTGTTGCTATGTAAATGCTTAGGAGCATACCTACAGGAAAAATAGCTTCAACAAATGCAACTGCATGTTCAATTTATAAGGAAGTGATCCGTGATATCTGTCCCAGTGCTCAATGTATTTTGTGTTTAAGATCAGCTCCTTTTATCTTTGAGGTATTTTCAGAACTCCTCAAATATTTCCCCTACCTCTGCAACACTCCAGCATACATGAGCACCCCTTGTTCTACTATCCTGACCACTGGAATTTCTCTGTTCCTCCAGGGTCCCTTTGAAATAATCATTACTGTTATTTGGCCTTAGTTCCCCTTTGCTTTGTTTAGTTGACAAGCAATGTTGTCCTGGGTAGTTCACAGTTCTCTAAAACACAATATGTATACAGACGCCTGAAAGTCTTAGGTTTGCCTTCTATTTCCCTAAGTGCAGCCGCCTCATAATCACACTATATCACCCTTACTCAGAATGAAAGGTTGCTATGCATTGGGCAGGGAAATGATTATAAGTTTCTGCCTCCGAATAAGGCTGAATAAAAATAGAAAAGTATGAATTACCTCACACGGAGCAGTTTTCTGAATAGGTCACGTGGTAGCACACCCTGATCAGCAATCTCATTTCCCTGTCATGTCAGAACACACAGCTACATACTATGTAGAATAAAATGTCTTCTTTTGGCTTCTGGAACAATTTCGATGGTCCCATTGTCAGTGGCCAACTCAATAACCATTTCTTCTGTCACCACAAAGAATATTTTCCAGGCTGAGATTGATAAAAGAGGAATTTTAATTCTGTAGAGACTAAATCTATAGCTTAAGTTGTACTCTTAATTTTCAGTCCCATAGGCTTTGAAAGCCAAAGGTAGAAATGAAAGGCCACTGCTAACAACTTCTAGTGTGTAATGAAAAAAATAAAATAAAAAAAACCCTTTGCTATACTTTCAGACCCTTTTCCTTTCTCTCTTTTTTAATAAGTACATAATTTGATTTACCTATATATTAATTAACACTTAGAAACTTTGCATATTCATAGGCTACACTGTGCCATTTACTGTGAACTCTTTTGGAGGGTTGACCTTTATGCTTTTTCTGACTCAACCAAAGCGAGTAGACAAAATTTCCTTCTATCAAGTACACGCTTACATAAGATTCATTTGTACATGCTTAGATCAATAAACTAGATAATGAATTACCAAAGATAAGCAGACACATTATTTAGATGAAGCCCTGTGACTATTCCCTGCCATAATTACTTTGGGATTAACAGAGGACTTGGTGTCCGGGTCCTGAGCACAGTCTGGTACAGAAATTCTCTCCTGTGTCTTGTCCTCCAAGCATGTGAGCTTCAGAACCCTATGATTCAACTACTGTTGTTCTCAAATCCTCTTTCCAGGTGAGGAAACTGAGGCTTGGAAGGAATATAATTTCTGAACGATTGTATCACCAAAAGGGAACAAACAGGGATTTGTACTTGAGCACTATTTTAAGGGCAAAGGGTGCTCTTTTCTCCTGTGCCCCAATAGCAGTGCTCTTAAGCATGGTATAAGGCCATCGCTAGCATTAAGGAATATGATCACTGATAAGAATCAAAAGAAATGAATGAAGCATTTGAGAAGAAAGAAGATAAAGAAGACAGGTCTCATAAGACACTTTGTATTCAGTTGGTTTCTTTTCCTATTAGGAATATTTTTATCAATTTGGTACACTTTTCTGAATTGTGATTCCCTTCTGGGCTTTTTCTTAAACACCAGCTCCATCCATCAATTTTTCTCCTCCTTGGATGGAGCAACTAAAAGGAGCACAGGAGACTTTGCTGCTGGTAAGTGTTCTTCACATTTCCCTGGGGCTGAACTCTTTGGGCAGGTGCTAAGAGTAGAGCCTCTTTCTGTGATATTTCCTATCTACATGGAAAAACAGTACTCAATAAACATAGGGAAATGTCCTTACTAGTTACTGAAGCATTAATCACACCATTGTTGACCTCCAAATTTTCTTTTAAGAGCTTAATTAACAATATTCCCAGACAGCAGCATTTATGGCTCTGGCAGAGCAGCCCAGTGGGCACTTTCCCATTTTTTTTAAATGAGATTTACAGAGTACCTGCATGAGTGTTGGTACCAGGTATTAGGATGAACCTAATGCTCATATTTCTAGTTTTACAAAGTTGTGAGATGGAGAGGCAGATAAATAAGCAACACATTACAATTGGTACTATGATAGAAGAAACTAGAGCCCTGGAAGGCAAGCACAAGGCATGTCTTAGTTAACAACAGACCAATAAAGGCATCTAAATTTTGACTTCTTATTAGGATATGAAGCAGGAGGAGGCAGAGTTCTAGGCAGAGAGAGTGTCATGTACAAAAATGAAGAAGCAGATGTTTTCAAAATCCAGGAGCTACATGAGATATATTCCAGTGATCTTGAAATGCACAGGAAAGATGAGACAATAGAAACTAGAGAGGGAAGTAGAGGTCATTTCAAAAATACAAGGTACTGATGTGTGGGACTGCATAAGGGTATCCTGGTTCTTGGCTGGGCATGGGCCTAGAACCCCGATACTCCAAGGGAGAAACGGCAGGAGTTTGGCCACGCCCCCAGAACTCAGGGTCCTGAAAAGCAGTCCAATCTCCATAGACCTACATTGTTCAGTCACGTAGGCCATTACAGCCCCTCCAAAGTGCACAGGTAGAGGGTGTAACTACAGGCCTCAGGCCCTAGAGATTTACATACTAATGAAGGTCAGAGGGTGGAGCCAATTAAGCATGCCCCCAGAACCTCCCCCTTTCTCCCTCCCTACTTAACTCAGGTCTGCCCTGAGTTTGGGGGGGTACATCCAGATCCATCTACCATCCGCCATGACAATAAACCCTTTTGGAACCAAGGACTTCCTCGTATCCTTGAGGCCTGCTGGGCCCGCCTCCGCCAAAGCCTCCAGCCACTGAAACCTGGGACATTCCTCTGGTATGTGAGACAGGCTGCCTGGAAGCCTCCAGACAGCCTCCACCCCGGTCCCAGGGGCCGCTGCTGCGGCCCCCCAGGTTTTTCCCACACTGATGCATAGTACAGACTCACTTAACCCTTTTAGCAAGCACTTCATGGTAAAGAAGATTTAAAGTGGAAAAGTGATGTGGTCAGACTCATGTTTTCAAAATCTCACCATGTCTGTAGCACAGACACTACATACAAAAGGGACTATCATGGGGAGAACCATTTAATTGTCTTGTTAGTTGTCTAGAAAGGCAATATTGGTAACCCAAACAGGGGTAGCATCTATGGTTTTCAGCATCTATGGAAGGGATTTTGTGAAAAGGAGAAGAAAGAGGACTTCCAGTAGATTAGGTTCACTGGGGAGAATGAAGGCCTGAGATGAGCTCCATGGTTATTATTCATCAAGACCTGGATGAACCAAAGATCCCATTTACTGAGACTGAGAAACACATAGGAAGAAGAGTCTTGAAAACTGATGATGATGAATTTAGTGAAGTTAAGCCATAGCTGAAAGACTCCTTGGAATACTCGAGTGTAAAATTAGAGTGGATAGAAGGTGACTTCTCCTACCTCAGCTGTCACACTCACAGTCAGCAAGACCCAGTGCACATCTTGGAAAATGCAGTGTACCTCAAAAGATATCCTAGTTGAAAGATGACCAAAACCATTGACTCCAGCATGACTGGAAGGAAAAATACATTGTCCCTTGTAATGATGACTTCGTTGTAGCAATGGATTTGGAAAATGGAGAGTAGCCTCCATTGCTGTCTATTCTATAATGAATACAAAAGCTAACAATCAAAAGGCACCCTTACTTTGCCTTCACTAACATGTAGCTTTTCAGTCCTCCTATACAAATGAAAACTGTACTTGCCATAATTAATAAAGAAGAATGGCCAGAAGCATTGAAACTGAATTGATCAACTCCAGTGCCTACATCTAAGAAGTTAGTAGTGCCTAACCAATTGATTGCATAAAAGTTAATAAAGTGTTATTAAATTATAAAACAGTATAAACAAATGCATCAACCAAACATAATGGATGCTCCTTATATGAAAACTGATTCACACAGACCAGCTAAGATAATCGATAATATGGGAGGAAAATCTGGAAAACGAATACAGACTAGATATTTGATAACAAAGATATTGATTTTGTGTGCAATAATTACATTGTATATTTCCAAAAAAAAAAAAAAAGTCACTGAGTTATCTAAATGTTGGCTATAGTACCTGTGGATTAATCACAAGACTAGTATCTGGGATTTATCCCAAAACTATCTAGAACACACAGAAGGAAAGAGTAAGGTAAAGAAGAACAGAGATGGAGGACGCTTATCCATGATGACAGCTGCGAGCATGAAGAGATGGGCGTTGGTAAGACTAAAGCTTCTCATACACTGCCTCTCCATTTGTTAACACTGGAATTATTTCTACACCAAAATTTTTAAAAACCACTCACAAACTATGAGATTTAAGAAAAGTCATAGTGAAGACCAAAGAAGAAAAGCAATCGTTGAGTAGTGAAGCAGAGTTTGTCTCAGTTTTAGGAGAAGAGTTTCCAGAAATGTGGGCGTGTAATGACTGAGGAGCCTGTCCTCTCCATGTTTTCTGTTTGGACATGTCTGGAGGTGTTCTGTGTTTTGATATGCTCTCAGCTCTCTTCATTTCTAGTTTATTTGACAGGACCTAAATCTCATTAGACTGTCAGTAATACCTGCTCTTCTCTTTCCAATGGGACATGTACTTTTAACTTTTCAGGATATTTGGCAGCAATGTTAGAGACATGTCCTCTTTCCTTTCTTCTCACACACTGACATTTTTGCTGCTGCTGAATGCATTCAGTAATGTCATAGTCCCAGGAATAAGCTATTTTAATCACCACCCACAAGGGAGTGAACTCGGGTAGCAGAACTCATTTGGTATAGAAGTGAAACAGTATAAAAGCACGTTACTTACATGCTTATTTCACTGTCAGAGGGAACCCAGTGCTCAGCACACAACATCTTAAAGGAATAAAAAGAAACTGATGACATCCCTTCTACACTATGCCCTCCAACATCTGCCTGGCATTGATTGGATCCACAATGACTTCATCACAAATCCTAGGACATGAATAAATTGTGATTTGCTTTTAGTTAGAAGCTAAGTAACCTGGAGTCTTAAGAACATTATTTTCAGGGTAAAAGGCTGCCTGATATACAACTATTGAAAGTTCTTTCATGTTCAGATATTTGTGGGGAAAGTAATACCATAGCTTGAAAGCATTCTATATATAATAACAGTACAGATGTTTTCTTGACAACAAATTTTAGTTCTTGCATGGAGAGACAGGACTCAACACCTGGATGAGCTTCAACAAGAAGACAAAAAAACACCTATGTTGCAAGAGCAGAAAAAAAAGTTTCAGAAAGAGGAGATATAGAGAGGAAACCTGCTTTGCTCTGGTTCATTTGAATGTGCCAACACTATGTCTCTGTGAATAAAAACTGAAGTTATCACTGGCACCTGTTAGGTAATCAAAATAAAAGGAACTGCCATCATTTAGAGATAGATAGAGGCTTCCTCTTGTTTGCCTGTACAAGCACACCCTTTATTTGAAGGTTTGTAGTCAATGTTGCAGAAATTATCCACAGCAGCTACAAACACTTCATCTTAGTATTTGGTCCAAATTGAATTCTAAATAGGGAATAGTTGTATGATCTACTTTTGGACAAGATCTTTTCTTAAGCAACAAGCTTAATGTATGTATGTATGTATGTATGTATGTATGTATGTATGTATTCAAGAATGTTGAGACTTTTGTGGATGTGAGTCTTTAAATTTAAGAAATAAGGTTTATTTAATAATAAAGGGAAAAGAATAAAGGTTAAAACACACCCCCATGTGCAGTTATTTATGCAAGAGATGGTGAATTGGTAAACATATGTACGATTCAAAATGCTTAAAATATAAAGGTTCTCAAAGCACTACGTCGTGAACTAAACTCTGTACTTGTAGGCATGCTGTTTTATGTTTTCATAACCACCAAAAGCAAGGGCTTTCAAAAACCACCATGCTTTCAGACATTCACCTGAAGTTAACTTTGAGGCTTAGAAAACATGTGTGATGTCTTCCTACCCTCCCTTGAAAAAAGGCCTAGATAGCCAGTGCTCCTTCCTTTCAGTGAACATGTGATTTTATTAGATTAGGGCCCCTGGTTTCCAAATTACTTAACACTTTATTTAAAGGTGAGCCAGGGAGCACTGCCAGCTGTTTATGGTACTGCCTTTTATGGGATGCTTGAAAGAACAAAGAAGTAGGACTTAGCTGATAGGCAAAAAAAACACCTTTCCATTGTTTTCAATAAAGCAAAGAATATATGACAGACACTTCTTTTTTATGTCCCAATCATACTCAGACTTTAGACTGAGCAAGACAGTCTTCATTTCTTCTGTCCCTTTTAAACACACACACACACACACACACACACACACACAATATATATATATATATATATATATGATACTCAGAATTTTGAGAACTGAGCTAACCATCAGTTCTAGACCCTTATGAAAGGCTAAAGTATGCAAGAATGTAACTCATTTAATCTCTTGATGGATGGAATATTCCTCTTGCAAGACTTGAGTAAAAGATGGGCAAACAGGGAAATGGGTGGAGGAGTCTTCATTCTCCATGGCTGTCAACCATCTACAGCAATGCACTAGTTCTTTATGCTCATCTTTTAATATGATGTGGATCCTAAGTACTAAATTCAGAAAGAAAATGAGTTCCTCTGAGTACAGAATTTTTGCATGCAGTCAACTCCCTACTCTAGAGCATTTCCCATGGTTTCGGCCCATTAAGTGGAGCACAACAGCTTGATGAATTGATGCTTATATAGGCACAGTTGGCAGCTTCTAATTAAATAATTATGGCTAAGCAGCTGCACGGAAGCTGTTATGCACCCTAGAAAGCCAGCTGTCAATTTTATTGGTCCTAAGACAGAGGAAGAGTTAATACGTAGCTCTGGATGGGTACAAAAGGGAAGTCTATGATTTGCAAAGTATATAGTTAGTAAGAAGCTCCTGTGCATTTTGTGCTAGCCTAACCATAGAGATATGAAGAGCAAACTGCTCCTCAACAGCCCAACAAAAGAAGCAGCAATTATATGATCAGGTGATTGGGACATTTCCAGAGCATTCTAAAGACGGCATAGTGTCAGACGGATAAGCCTTTGATGAACATGGAATTGCCATCGACCTAGCTATTAAATACATCAATTAGGTGGGTAATTGATTAAAAGTCAAGTGTGCAAACATACAGTTGAACTAAATCACATTTCCCCTAAAACTCTGAAGAAGGTATATGTTCTACCAGATCACAGAAATCACCAGCTCCTTCACAGAGGATTTAAAATCTAGAATCTTTTCTTTGTATTCTTGGGAACGTTGCCCAACAGAAGAAAGCAGTATTTGATGATTAAGCTCTGGCCTAAAGGAAGATATTGATTACAATGACCACAATTAGGGCCAAATAATGTTTGCTATTCCATACACATCAGTAAGGCCTTTGGAAAGATTTAGCTTTTTCTTCATGGGCCATCTTGTCTATGAAATGCATACACATCCTCACCTGTGAGCAGATCTATGATGACCCAGTCTGCAGAGACTCTGCTTCCCACTCCATTGGCTTCTCTACCTGCACCAACTCCAAATGGAGAAACACAACTATAGGCAAAAGCCAGGTCCAAGAAACTCAGTCTTCTCTTTATGTAGACATCTTAATCCAGAGTTCTGAAGTTGCTTTAAAACCAGCAGAAGAAAGTGGAATGCTAAGCCAGGGAACATGGTCCTTGTCAAATGAACTCAATACTCAGGCCCAAATCTGATTTACTCTTCTTCTTCCAAAGTCCAATGGCTTGTATTTTAGAATGCCCTTCCATAAAACAAAGCTGACCACACCATAACTTTCCATTTAAGACAAAGAACAGCCCTGGAGACACCTACTTGAGGTCTCTGGCAATCTTTCACATACACGTATTGAATGAATGAATATATATATATTCTGCATCTGAGGTGTTTGCATGTGATTGGCCATTCTCTGGGATCTAGTTCCCTTTAGATGGATCTTAAACAAAGATCAGCTTAATTAAGCCTGCAATGCAACTCCAATCTCAGTAAAAAGTGTTAAAGAGCCAAACAACAGATTTGCAGGACCCATAAAAGTAAATTTCAGACCTGGGGGAAGCAGGGTGCTTTTCAGCAGTCTGCACTGCCATCTAGCCAAGACCACATCACTCTGTACAATGTCCATTTGTGTTCTGAAAGCCACTAATGAAAGCAAGCCTGCAGCAATCAGTTTAACAAACCCCCAAGAGTTTAGCTGAAAGAATTGGCAGTAGTCCTTCATCCATTCTGACTCTGCAAAAACTCCAAACCCTGTGAACCAACAGCAACCCCACTTTCACAAATCTCTATGTAGGAAAAAGTCGCATATGTTTGTTTATAAACTATTCCAACATCATTGGTCTCTTCTGATTTTTAAAATCTCTGACTATCCTGTGACCTCACTGGAAAAAAAAAAAAAAAAAAAAAAAAACAGAACATTCCTCCGGGATAAAAGAATCCCGGAGTAAGACTCTGAAAGAACAGAACTGTAGCATCTAGGACTCTACCTATAGTTTAGCATAACTGCAGTCCCAAACCAGTATCCTTAGATACTAACAAAACACTAGACCATACACATCTATGAAGAGAACTAGTACACACAAAAATAAACACAAGCCTTCCTACTTACGATAGAAGACGTATTCAGTATAGCTCGACCAGATCTTGTCTTCTGTATACTGGTTGACAAAAGATGCTGTAACTGAGGAGTTACAGGCCACCATGTGGAATCCACACTCTGACAACATATCAAAAGCTCTTTCCAGATGTTTGAACTTGAGATAAAATCTGGAGGTGTATCTTTCTGGAGCTCGGTCGGGGTCTCTACTTTCGTTCAAAGTTTCTCCAAAGACTTCCTTTGCCAAGGAAATCCTTCCGCAAACCAAAATCCGGGGAACTCTCCGAAACTTGGCATCTGCTTGCCCCTCTCTGCCCAAGGTACAGGATCCCCTGTAACCCACAGTAATAAAACCCCACTTGCGGTCATGAGGAAGCAGTGAAGAGGGGGGGCAGATTCTTGTGTCGCTTCCTTGGGAGGCATCTTCGAAGTCACTGTGGCAGAACTCATCCGGGCTTTGCTTGACTTCCTCGGGGGCCAGGAGTTTGACGAGGTCAGGGAGCTGGAAATACTCAGCTTCTCTTTTCAGCCTTCCCCTTTCTGGAAAGTGATCAGGCAGGACCACCTGCCTGTCCCTGAGATAGTCCAGAATATAACGGAACAGGAAGCCATCTCTGTCGATGAAAAACCGTCCCTTGGAGTCCTTGGCTAGATCGTTAGCAGTGTCTCTCTTTGGGGAAAACATTTTCCACAGGAGAGAATGGGGGATGCTTATTAATGTAGAATGGCGAGTAAAGTAAACCTGGCCCCCAACATTCAGCTCTATGACTTCAGGGAAGGAGTTGGGAACAGCAGCCCCTTGGTCCCGAGGATAATAACGGCTACAGTTCCCACTGAGAGCCATTGTCCCTTCCTTCTGCAGCTTCCTGGAATTAAAGGTGCAACCCAAGGAGTTACAGCCCTAGACTTGGCATCCACTCGTAAGGTAAGGAAAAGGTATTAACTTTTCTTTTTCTAATTACCTCCTCTTACCCCGGTTTGGTTTTGTTTTTTATTCTCCCAACAAAGCAAAATTTAGGAGAGTCCACAGGTGAAGTAATGCTGGATGAGAAGTTTAAAGCTGGCTGGTAGCAAGCTCTTACTTCACAGAATGTAATAATCAGCTTGTCTACATTCAATCTTCCATTAGACTCGGTAGGCAAGAAGGCCAAATGCCCAGTTACTCAGAGGTCTGTCTAAGGGAAAAGAGAAAAATTATTTCCTCAGACCCAGAATGAGTCAGAAAAGGAGAGACCTCTAGGGAGAGTAGAGAGAGAGAGAGGGGGGCAAAATGACAGGAAAGAGAGAAGATTCTTTTTACATAAGCAGCCTGCACCTACTGACTTTAATCACTCCTTAACTGAGTGAGTTCTTCCCTAGGGGTGTACTGAGTCTTTAAGTTTATCCATATGCCACTGTCTCCAGCAACTGCTGTTCAAATCGATTCTGTTTGCAAATCTGATGTGAAAGGCACATGCAATTTTCAACTTCCAAAGAGACCCGTTTTTTTCAGCAGGACCGAGAAAGCAGTGAGTCTCTGTGCTTACCTTAGCGAGTGCTGGAGACTCAGTTCTTGAGGAGAAATAACCTTTTCCAGAGCAATCAGATATCACAGCCACACTGAGCCTGGACGTCTTGTCAAATCCCAAACAGGTAAAGGACAGAGGGATCGATGAAAAGTGTCAAGAGAGGTGTGCTCTCGGAAAACAAGGATTCCACACTTAAGCGCTAGTAGGTGTACGTTTCTATGTGTGTATGGATGTGTGTATGGATTCACTTCCAATCTCTAGTTAAAACAGATCGGGGAAAAAAAAAAGTTGAACTGAAAGAAGGATGCTGAGTCGAAGAAGTGGAGCGAAGGAAAAACAAAAATATTCAACCAAAGCTTCCGTAGGAAAAAAAAGAAAAATAGAAATCCAAACCTTATAGAACAGATCCTTTGCACCTGAGAGAGTTGCAAGAGGTACCTGGACTTAGAGGCATTCAGACAGCCCAGAGGCAGGGAGACAGACAGATGCGCCCCCCAGGTTCGCAGCAGTCACCCCACCTGCGGGCAAGGGCAAAGGGACACCCATGTCCCCGCCAGGTGAGAAAGAAACGCAGCCGGGTCGGCGAGGAGACGCCTGCGGGGCTTAGGCTCCGAAGCTGGGAGGTCCCACGGTGCCAGGAGCAGTTCGGATGCTGTTGTGTGAGCAGTGCAGGCAAGAAACCATCCAGGGAAATGACTATTACATCATCTTAAAGGAATAGGGCTTGGAGAGAGCGGAGGCAGCTCGGAGTCACGTCCTCGGCGGTGACAGGTTGCCAACACTGACGGGGACGTGCGCTCGCGGTGGGCACGGGACCAGAGGCGCCCGCTGCTGACACAGGGCGGGGACATTGCATTGCACAGGGGCCCCCAGCCTGTGGTCTGGAGTTTGCACAAGCAACCTCTCTGCTCTGTCTTCCTTGGTTGTACCTCCACCGCACACCTCTCCCCCCCCCCACCCCCCCATCAATTACCCTCCATCCTGGCTGTGATTTTCATTTGAAAAACCTCCGGAGGAACTCTTCAAACGCGTGACTCTGCAAAAGGGTGCACTTCTCCCTTTTAAAGCCCTTTTCCCTTTAATCCTACGGAATGTTCAAGTTACAAGTGTTTGGATTTTTTTTTTTAAATCCTTTGATTACAGTCATACTCACTTAAATGCCCTTTCCCCTTTATTCCATCCACCAACACACACACACACTCACACACACACACAAGAGAACAGGATTGAGGATGCTCTCTCAAAACTCAACTATCCATAAAAAACTAGGAGTTTTAGCAGTAAGTCACTATCTCTTGACTCACCTGAAAGAAACTGCCACCTGCAACCTGTTCAGAGGCTGCCTCCTTACTGAGACTCTCTTGTATGTGCCTGCCCATCCCAACCCATCCCAAGAGTTCTCCGGTGGAAGACACGCCTGCTAAGAGAGGTTTTACTCCTGTCCCAGCGGGCTCCGTTAAGTGCATCATTAGAGTTTCAAGAAGGCATTTCCAGGGCAACCTAATACACTAACGAAGTGCTTCCAGTTGAGCCTGCCAGTCAATAATGGCCCAGCAAACCGCTTACAGTAACTCCGCCATTTCCCCTAAAAAATGCTAACGTCCTGGGCTCACATCTCTGATAAGAACGCACTTATTCATCAATGTATAATACAGGTGAGGTACACACCATCCCAAACAACTGATCATTTAAAAGCTTAAAATCAAAAATGGAGGGGAATTGATATTTGTTCAATGCCAACTTTTGCCCCACGAATTAGCTTGAAGATCTTTCAAAACAGCAGACTGAAGTGTGTGTGTGTGTGTGTGTGTGTGTGTGTGTGTGTGCGCGCGCGCGCGTGCCCGCGCGCGCTCGTGTTTAACAATTTTTCTTTCAATAATCATTGGGCTACTGAACACATTTGGAATATTAGCTCACTCTCGAACACCTGATTATATTTGACTTTTCTGCTTAAACTAATGCATTAACTTGCTCTCTGGCCTCCAACGCCTTAATTTTAAAGGTGGACCAATTAAGGAAATATTTATTATGTGATGCGCTTATATCGCCATCTAGTGTCCAAAGCTATCAGGACAGTTCGTTATCTGGAAATTTAGTTCAGTTACTGTATTGCTAGTTCCTCAACCTAGAATTGACCTTAATACTTGCATGCATTAAAATGGTATAAAAGCAAAAAGGAGGAGAGGGGATGGGATGGGGGGGTTCTAGGGAGGGGAAATGGGGAAAGTGGATGGCATATGAAATGTAAATAAATAAAATATCCAATTTTTAAAAAAGGAAAAAATGCTATTTTTAAGGTTTTATAGTGAGCTGAATTTATTTTGTATTTGTTATTCACCATGACGAGAAAGTAAACACTTCATTTCAACCAGGTCAGAGATAAGAGTAGATCTGAGTCTATGCAGACTTAAGTACTGGTTGGGGTGAATATGAAAGTAAGCGTATGCTTGGCTTTTGACTTTTGTTTGTACCGTTCATGGGAGACAGGCTGACCTCAAACTTGTTAAATGTCCAAGATTAACTTTGACTTCCTTATTCTTCTTCCTCTTCTTCCAGAAATTGAGATTACAGCCACCACCACACCTAACCTGTGTGTGTGTGTGTGTGTGTGTGTGTGTGTGTGTGTGCGTGTGTGTGTGACAGAGAGACAGAGAGACAGAGAGAACATGTGCACACATGGTAGTGTGGATGGATGCTCACATGTAGACAGCAAAAATTCTACCTCTGAGGTACATCCTCATTCTGAGCCTCTGTGCTTTAATTTTTAAAAACGGATCCGTACATTAGACCATTGCTTCAGAGCTCAGTTGTTAAACTGTTCTGTTCATTATGTATTCTGGGGATAGAGAGAATAGCTGATAAGAAAATAAGAATTTAAAGGCTATTATACATTTTAATGACCAAGTCATTTTACAGGGTTTCTGATATTAACTTAAATTACAAAGCTAAAAGATTCTACAATTTCAAAGGAAAATGTTCTAAATTTTAAAAATGAGAGTTCTGTCCTGGTGTGGTGGCACATGCCTTTAATCCCAGCACTTAGGAGGCATAATCTGGTGGATCTCTGTAAATTCAAGGCCAGACTGATCTAAACATTGAGTTCCAGGATAGTCAGAGCTACATAGTGAGACATTGTCTCAAAAAGCCAAAGAGAAGAGAGGGAGAGAGAAAGAGGAGAGAGGAGAGAGGGAGAGGGACAGAGAGGGGGACAGAGAGAGAGAGAGAAGAGAGAGAGAGAGAGAGAGAGAGAGAGAGAGAGAGAGAGAGATCTGCTCATTCATTTTTGTGTCATAGATTATGATACTTTTGGACCAATCCTTCATTTGAAAATGATAAACATTATTAATTATACATATTGATGGTTTTAGGGATGTTTCTATTTTTGTACATTGCATTTTGCTTGTCTCACATTCCCAATCGTCTTCTTAACCCTTCCTCTTCCTCCTCTTCCCTGAGTCTCCTTATAATAGTTTTGTATTATAATAATACAAAACTTCCTAAAAATAGTCCTAAAAGGACTTTCAGGTCATCTTTTAATTTTTTTTTCTTTTTTATTTGAGGTTCCACATATAACAGAAAACATGATACATTTTTTTTTTTTTTATGTTTAGCTTATTTCACTTAACATAATGACCTGGAGTTCCATACATTGTCTAACAAATAACACGTTATTCATCTTTATGGATCATAAAACTCTAGTAGGGCCTCTGTGTGTGTGTGTGTTAAGTACTTTTATCCATTCATTTGTTGATAGACACCTAGGCTGATTCCGCATCCTAGCTGCTATGAATGGCAGGACAAAGACAATGGATCTGTTGTTGTCTCCATTGAGTGTGGATTAGGCTTCATCTGGTATATATACAGAAGTGGTATAGCTGTATCAAATTGCAGATTTATTTTTAGTTTCATAGGAAACATCCATGTTTTCTATAATGACTAATTTGATTTCCATTCCCACCAACACTACATAACTGCTCCTTTTTCTCTACATCCTGGCCAACATGTATTGTTTGTCTGTCAGTCATAACCATTTGACTGGCATGAGAAGGACTATTAGGGTCATCTGGTTTTGGTCATTTGTTGGCCAAGTGTACTTTTCCCTTGAGAAGTGTCTGTTCAGAC
This sequence comes from Mastomys natalensis, assembly GCA_021653895.1. Taxonomy (NCBI): domain Eukaryota; kingdom Metazoa; phylum Chordata; class Mammalia; order Rodentia; family Muridae; genus Mastomys; species Mastomys natalensis. Next base: position 117,981 of record JAJTUV010000758.1, on the reverse strand, counting down.
AATTTGCTCATTTGTTGATTGGATTATTTGTTCTTTTGTTGTTAGGGGCTTTGAGTTCTTTATATATTCTTCAGATTAGTCATCTGCCAGATAAATGGCTAGCAGAGACTTATTTCTCATCCTCTAAGCAGGAACGAGGAGTCCCTATCTGATGTTGGAGAGTGGACTGATAACACCTAGCAAATTAACACAATGTAAAAATTTGCTTTTGACATCTGGACAGAGCCTCTCAGGAAGGGTTGGGGAAAAAAATGAGAAATGGGAGGCAGTGTTTCACATGTCCTAAAACTCCACAGATTTTATTGCTACGGTTCATTTTCAAATAAAATTATACGTCCAGCCCTCAGAAACATGTTCTGGGGATTGAAAGACAAAACATTCACCAGTACAGCTGATCTTTGGACCTATGATTTGTCTGTACCACAGGAAACACTGTGTCAATTTTAACACAACAACATTTTGTACTTACACTACTTCATTATAGTTCCGTGCTGGATGAATTCCCTTACTATAGTAAATGGCGCATAATTGTCAGCCGCTTGGTTAGCTCTCTTTGGTAAAAAAAAATCAATATTCTAATCTACCTTGAACCTCAAAAAATTAGGATAATCTAGGCCTCTCTTGCCTCAGGAGTGGCCAGGAGTTCGGGTTTGAGACTGGCCTGAAGCCTATTCACATAGGGATTGGTAGACCTAAAGCTAATTCCCCATATTTGGTAGTCCTTATTCCCTCTGTCTTGGGAACACCAGCAAAGAGAGGTGAGATGTAAGAGGTAAAAAGTTTGACAGAAGCACAGAATATAGACAGACTTAAGTAGTGCTAAAGTAAGCGAGTATCTGCCGTCAGTAAGACTGGCTGTTTGGTGCCTCAACAAAAGGCAAGAAGCCAAGCCTAGGCTGCAAGTGTATTCCTGTCCTTCGTGTCAGCAGATCACACTGCTGGTGTTATTATTCTCTCTGGCAGCTCTCCACTGAAACATTGTGGGATAGGACAAGCAGTCCAAAGGCCAAACAACAGATAGGAACATATTTCTCTTAGAAGAAGAGCAGTGGAGATTGTTTCATCCTGCTCTTTGGGATATTCAGGCATGTAGCACAGCAAAACACTCATTATGTAAAATTTTTAAAAACTGTTATCTTAGTCTGTATCTTGTTCCCTACATTTCTGTACCCTCTATAGCCAAACTGTTGAAGGTGTATTTGTAAAGGGACAGTTCTAATGTGGGAACAATGTAATCACTTTCCACACATTAAGTTTGCTCTCCCATCCAGCAGAGAGAGCTTTTATGCTGTCTTTGCTCTCAGGAAGAATATTGACCTTATGACCCACTCCTGCTAAGGTGCTGCTAAGGTACTCATGGTGTTATGTACCCCAAGCACTCTGGTACTATCTGCATCACTGTAATGACTACTGTAAACAGAGACATCTCCATGATCATTAGTCCTCCTTATGTCCTGCTCAACTGGAATCATGACTTACAGCAGGGACTTGGTCTCCCAGCCAGAGTAAAATGACAATAAGAAGGAAGGCCTGTCCCATTGGTGTGTTGTGCAGATTAAATATCACAATGCATAGAAGGTCCTCAGGCAAATTCTACAGCTCTCGGTGAATGCTTAATAACTGCCATCAGTATTCATTCAGCCAAGTTCATTGTCCAACTCCAGTGGAGGCTGAAAGAAATTATAAAAGTGGCTTGAGACTGAAATGCAATTCTGCTTTCAAAATCTTTGCTCTTGCTAGCATGAAATGCCAGGTAATGACTAATGTTCATTTCAGCAACTTTTCACTTTATGGGAAAATTTAGGTTTTGTGAGAGAGACAGAGAAACAGAATAGGGAACTAAAAATATTCCGTATCTTAGTGGCTTAAATGGAAACCAGCACTAGCCTTCACCAGGACAGGACACATTCTACATGTCACTCCTAAGTGTCAACATTACATCCAGTTCAGCACCAGGTCCTTGCAACACGAAGCTGAATGTGAATTTCACAAGGCCGAAGAGAGATCGTGCCAGGCGAAGAATGATCAAACGTCTTGGAATCCTGAGATCTGCCTCTTAGCTCTTTGAACTTTCCCAATGCTATATGCAGCCTTTGGTTCTACACCATTCATGTAGGATGCAAAGGAAGAATTTGACCTTGGATGGCTTCCACCTCCTTCCCTACCATCTCCCCCGTAAGGAAGCTGGCGACTGATGGGAAAATAAGACTAAAACGTTGCTGCTGAGCCTTAAAATGCAACCCAGCAAGTGATCTGCTACATCAGTAGCAAAGCCTGCCGGTAACAAACAGTGGTACTTACTGTTAGTGTAAAGCATCACACTAAAGAGTTTAGATGAGCCTTGAACAGTCAGTTTGGAGAGGAGAGACCTCTGAGGTCATCCACTCTAGCCTCAGATCTGAAATAACAGTAACAGCTTATGAGTCAATTCTTCCTGAAAACATCCTTGAAGTCTACTCTCAGAGCACAAACACAAATATCAAAGTTTTATCCCATCGTGCTTTGGGCTGGAACTGTCAGAAGAAAGCTCTTTTTGCAAGGTCATGTGCCCACTGTAGTAGAGACTGAAGGTTTTGTTTGGTAGTTTCACTGAGTGAGTGTTCATAGGGAAATACACATTTCTGTAACAGAAGATGGCTCTTTTTTTTTTTTTTTCATGAAGTCATTGGGTTTTTGTTTTTTTTTTTTTGTTTGTTTGTTTTTTTGGTTTTTTTTGTTTATTTTATTTACTTACATTTCAAATGTTGTTCCCCTTCATGGTTTCCCCTCCGAAAAACCCCTATCCGGCCCACTCCTCCCTGCTTCTATGAGGGTGCTCCCCCATCCTCCCACCCACTCCTGTCTCAACGCCCTAGCATTCCCCTATGCTGGGGCATCAAGCCTTCACAGAAACAAGGGCCCTCATTCCCATTGATGCCAGATGAGGTCATTCTCTACTACATATGCAGCTGGAGCCATGGGTCTCTCCATGTATATTTTTTGATTGGTATTTTAGTCCCTGGGAGGTCTGGGGGGGGGAGCTGCTTAGTGGATATTGTTTTAACCTGTGGGGTTGCAAACCCCTTCAGCTCCTTCAGTCCTTCCCCTAATTCCTCCATTGAGCCCCCGTGCTCAGTTCCATGGTTGGCTGCAAGCATCTGAATCTGTATTGGTAAGGCTCTGACAGCCTCTCAGGAGACATCCATATCAGGTTCCTGTCAGCAAGCACTTCTTGCCATCAGCAATAGTGACTGGGTTTGGTGGCTGCACATCGGATGGATCCATCCCTAAGTAGAGCAGTATCTGTATGGCCTCTCCTTCAGTCTCTGCTCCACTCTTTGTCCCTGTATTTCCTTTAGACAGGAGCAATTCTGGGTTAAAATTTTGAGAAGGGTGGATGGCCCCATCCTTCAATCGAAGGCTGTGCCAAACCTAGGGATATGATCTCTTCAGGTTCTCTTCCCTTTGTTGGGTATTTCAGCTAATGTCATCCCAGTTGGGTCCTGGGAGCCTCTTGCATTCCTGGCATCTGGGACTTTCTGTTGGCTAACTGGTAGTTCCCCATCCCCCATTGCTACACACTTCCGTTCAATTTCCTGACCCTCTGTACATCTCCCCTGTCTCCTCCCACACCTGATCCTGCCCCCCTCTTTTATCCTTTCTTCCTCTCCTCTTCCTCCCAGTCCCTCCCACCTTCTACCTCCCATGATTATTTTGTTCCCGCTCCTAAGTAGGACTGAAGCATCCACACTTTGGTCTTCCTTCTTCTCGAGCTTCATATGGTCTGTAAGTTGTATCATGAACTTCTGTGCCCCAAATGCTAGGGCACCCACACTGAGGGACTCATATTTTAAGTTTCTGTTCAAAATAAAGAAGCTTTTCTGGAATAAACGGTGAAAGCTAGGAGAATACATGTTGATAATGAAGTTAAAGAAATCCAACTTCCAGTAGCTCTTCGTTCTCCTCCCCTTCTGCTCCTCTGCCTCCTCCACCATGCCAAGGACCAAACACAGGGCCTGTGCATGTTAGACAAGCACTCTGCGCTGAGCCAAACTCCCAGCTCCCAATCTTTTCTTTCTTTTTTTTTTTTTTTTTTTTTTTTTTTTTTTTGTGTGTGTGTGTGTGTGTGTGTGTGTGTGTGTGTGTGATCTCATTCTGCAGCTTTGGCTTTGAACTTGGAGTTCTCTTGCTTAAGCCAGTGAGTGGTTGAAGTTACAGGCATGCCCAGCACAAATGTTTGTTTCAAATGAATTGGATACCAAGAACAACAAAAAATAGGTGGCTGGCTGGCTGTCAAACAACTGTTTCTAGTAGTTGAAACATTTCAATGAGGTAAGGGGAGTGTACTGGCTAGTTTTATGTCAATTTGACACAAGCTTGAGTCATCAGAGAGGAGGGTACCTCAATTGAGAAAATGCCTTCATAACATCTGGCTGTAAGACATTTTCTTAATTATTGATCTTTGGTGGAGGGAACCCATTGTGATTGGGGCCACCCTTAGGCTGATGGCCCTGGGTTCTATAAGAAAGCAAGTTGAGCAAACCAGCAAGCAGCACCCCTCCATGGTCTCTACATCAGTTTCTGCCTCCAGGTTCCTGTCCTACATGAGTACCTGCCCTCATTGTTTCTGATGATGAACTGTAAGTAGAATAAACCCTTTCCTTCCCAAGTTGCTTTTGGTCACACAGAAGGTACTAACAGGAGAAATCATTTGGGAAATGCCTGATACATAGAAATAAAAAGAATGGTTTATGTACAAAGAAGCAGAAATTCTATGGAAAACAAAAAGCTAACTAAAGACAAAGTTATTTATTAAAAAGTATAAAGAGCATCTTGCTTAGCTTGAAGTGTCCATTAACAGATATTGATGAATTGAAGAAAGTGACATCTTGTTCCACTATACATTTCCTGAATTTGAAGGCAGAAGAGCATTCGTCTTAAATTTATTTAGCACTGCTCCAAGCTGGCCTGATTTCCTAGGGGACTGAGTACCTCAGGAATATTTTATATGTATATATAAATGTTAGTCCATTACTGCAGCATGCGTATTTGGTTTCCAGCCATTGCAGGCTAAGATCCATTGAAGTGGCCCTTCTTACTCTGTCTACATACCTACCAGGCCCCACTTCTTGTTATTACTGTGTGCCAAGAGACTCTGGTTCAAGATAGCTAAAGGTGTGTGAGCCAAAATGTTGGTGATTTTACAAAATGCCAACTAGGATGCTAGAGAGTAACTGGCAGGCTTCACTGTAACATCTCCAAATTTCCCTAAGGGTGCAGTCTAAGAAATCCAGATCAGCAAATAATTATTACCTGGGAGAAACCCTTTATCTCATGTAGGGCAACATAAGCTCCCTGTCACATCGAAAGATCAGAAAAATAAATAGAAGGAATCTATGGCATATTTCATCAGGATACTTTCAGAGAAAGAAGGATAATTTCCAAAGACTGACAATACCATGTCCCTAAGGAACTGTAAAACACTCACAGCACCATATGGTACACTTGAGCATTCTAGCAATAGAATGCTTGTAGGCTGGAAATTGGAGGTAAGAGAACCCCAAATACTCTTCCCCCTTCAGCAGCTCAGATGATCCTGTAATTAAGAGTAGCCTGATTATTGAAGGAAGATGACTTTGAATAAGCCTTAGTAGTCCTTCAATGTAGCGGAGTAACATAGAATATCTCATGAGAGAATAAGAGTTCGTTTGACTAGCATAAGACAACTTCAGCAGAGTTTTGGTCAACTTCTGTTTCAAATAGCTGACTTACTGTCAAGTTGGGAAATAAATCTGCCAATAAGTGATGAAGCAGTGCGTGCATGAAAAATTATTCTCCAAGGTATAGTTAGCAAAGTGTCTCCCAACATATAGGCTAGCTGCTCACTCTGCTGAGAGCTACCTTTGCAAAAACTTTCTTAATTTCGTGTGATTTCTGTGTTGTTTTGTTTTGTAGGTTCTTTTGTTTGGTTTTTGGTTTGAGATAGGAATTTTCTGTGTAGTCCTGGATGTCCTGGAACTTGCTCTATAGACTTGGCTGGCCTAGAAATCAGAGATCCACCAGCCACTGCTTCCCAAGTGCTGGGAGTAAAGGTGTTCCCTAACATACTTTAGCTAATCTCATTTTTTGATTCTTAGAAATCTGGATCTCACTGTACACTTGCAGGCAACCCACCAGGTTTTAGAGTGTCTCTGGCAATTTAATTGGTCAAAGTCTTTTCTAGGTAGCTTTTCAGTTTCTGCTTCTTCCAGGTAGTTCAGCTTATCTAAAAGTGTCTCCTGGAAGTCCTCACTTGTTATGTATGCTTAGAGAGGGATCTGGTTCAATTCAGGGACTTCCTCAAGCCTGAATTGTTTCATTCCTTAAGGAGCTTCATAGCAGGACAGAATGTTTCACCTCTGTCTTAATATCTTGTTGCTTTTAACTCCTTTCTAATACTGAATCTTGATGAACTTTCCCCAAGATGTAATAAGATTTTAACCTCAGAGGAAACTGCTACACAACAGTATCCTACCACAGAGAAGCTCACACCTTGTATTAGTCAGGATTCTCTAAAGGAACAGAACTGATAGGATAAATATACATGTCGATATTAAAAGGGTATTTATTAGACTATCTTACAAGATGTGGTCCAGTAGTCCCACAATGACTGTCTTACAGCAGAAACACCAAGAATCTAGTCACTGCTCAGCTCAAGATCTGGGTTTCTCAGCAGTCCCAAGTTAGTGCTGGAGTCCTAGAAGATTTGGGGAGAGCTGCTGGTCTTCAGTCTATGCTAGAATGCCAAAGAAGGATTTAATACCAGTCACAATGATGGAATAAAATGAACTTGCCAGGGAGAGTGAAGGCAAGGAGGGGAAAAAACAAGTTTCTATTTTCCCTGTCCTTTTATATGGGATGCCACTAAGAAGTTTAGCCCAGATATATGGTGGCTCTTCTTTTTGTTTGTTTGTTTGTTTTGTTTGTTTTTGCTTTTTTATTGGATATTTTATTTATATTTCAGACGTTATCCCCTTTTGTCATTTCCCCCTACCCAGAAACCCCATACTCCATCCCCCTTCCTCCTGCTTCTATGAGGATGTGTCCCCACCCACCCAGCCACTCCCACCTCCCCACCCTCAAATTCCCCCTCACTGGGGCATCCAGTATTCACAGGACTAAGGACTTCCTCTCCCAACTATGCCCAACCAGGCCATCCTCCCCTACCTATACAGCTGGAGCCATGGATCCTCCCTATGTGCTCCCTGGCTGGCGGTTTAGACCCTGGAAGTTCTGATTGGTTGGTATTGTTGCTTTCCCCATGGGGCCAAAAACCCTTTCAGCTCCTTCAGCTTCTTCTCTCTAACTTTTCCAATGGGAACCCTGAGATCAGAATGATTATCTGTGAGCATCTGCCTCTGTATATGTCAGGCTCTGGCAGACCTCTAAGGAGACAACTATTATCAGGCTCCTGTCAGCATGCACCTCCTGGCATCCACATCAGCATCTGCCTTTGGTGACTGCACATGGGATGAATACCCAGGTGGAGCAGTCTCCGGATGGCCCCTCCTTCAGTTTCTGTCCCACACTTTGTCTCCATATTTGCTCCCATGAGTATTTTGTTACTCCTTCTAAGAAGGACCGAAGCACCCACACTTTGGTCTTCCTTCTTCATGAGCTTCATGTGGTCTGTGAGTTGTATCTTCAGTATTTCAAGCTTTTGGGCTAATATCTACTTATCAGTGAGTGCATACAATGTGTGTTCTTTGGTGATTGGGTTACCTCACTCAGGATGATATTTTCTAGTTCCATCCATTTGCCTAAGAATTCCATGAATTCATTGTTTTTAATAGTTGAGTAGTACTCCATTGTGTAAATGTACCACCTTTTCTGTATCCATTCCTCTGTTGAAGGACATCTGGGTTCTTTCCAGCTTCTGGCTATTATAAATAAGGCAGCTGTAAACATAGTGGAGCATGTGTCCTTGTTATATGTTGGAGCATCTACTGGGTATATGCCCAGGAGTGGTATAGCTGGGTCCTATGTCCATTTTTCTGAGGAACTGCCAGACTGATTTCCAGAATGGTTGTATCAGCTTGCAATCCCACCAACAATGGAGGAGTGTTCCATTTTCCCCACATCCTTGCCAGCATCTGTTTCACCTGAGCTTTTGATCTTAGCCATTCTGACTGGTGTGAGGTGGAATCTCAGTGTTGTTTGGATTTGCATTTCCCTGATGACTAAGGATGTTGAACATTTCTTTAGGTCCTTCTCAGCGAGTTTCCTCAGTTGAGAATTCTTTGTTTAGCTCTGTACCCCATTTTAATAGGGTTATTTGGTTGTCTGGAGTCTAATTTGCAATTCATTTGGAATAACAAAAAACTCAGGATATCGAAAACTATTCTCAACAACAAAAGAACTTCTGAGGGAATCACTATCCCTGACCTAAAGCTGTACTACAGAGCAATAGTGATAAAAACTGCATGGTATTGGTACAGAGACAGGCAGGAAGATCAATGGAATACAATTGAACTCACACACCCATGGTTACTTGATCTTTGACAAAGGAGCTAAAACCATCCTGTAGAAAAAAGACAACATTTTCAATAAAAGCTATTGGTTCAACTGGAGGTCAGCATGTAGAAGAATGCAAATCAATCCATTCTTATCTCCTTGTACAAAGCTCAAGTCCAAGTGAATAAAGGACCTTCACATAAAACCAGATACACTGAAACTAATAGAAGAGAAGGTGGGGAAGACCCTTGAATACTTGGGCACAGGGGGAAAGTTCCTGACCGGAACACCAATGGTTTATGCTGTAAGATCAAGAACTGACAAATAGGACCTCATAAAATTGCAAAGCTTCTGTAAAGCAAAGGACACTGTCAATAGGACAAAACAGCAACCAACAGATTCGGAAAAGATAGTTACCAATCCTACATCTGATAGAGGGCTAATATCCAATATATACATAGTGGCTCTTCTTGCTTCAAGGAATCTGATTAAGAAAAACCCTCACAGGAGTGCCCAGCATCTTGGGTTTTAGTTTATTCCAGATGCAGTCAAGTTGACAAGCAAGGTTAGCTATCACACACATCCATGTTTTCTGCTGCATTATTCCTAATAAGAAGGAAATGAACCAGCCTAGATGTCTGTCAGCTGATGAGTACATAATGAAAATAAAAATGTTGCATGCGTGCACAATGGAGTTTTATTCAGTGTAAAGAAAAATGAAAATCTGAAAATATTAGGAAAGGAGGCATGCATAGAAAGTATTATATTCAGTAAGGTTACTGGAACTCAGAAAGACAAATATCACATGTTCTTGCTCATATAAGAATCCAGGCTTACAATGTTTGTAGGTGTGTGTATTAACAGACTGTGGATGGGTGTAGCCACAAACCTAAGAGACCAGGAGAGGACAAAAAGAGGTACTGGAGAAGCGGGCTAAGGGAGTATAATATGTGATAAGACATGAACACAGAAAGGAGCTCGTAGGTGAGTCACTGGAAAGACACAGGGGCAGAGCAGGAAATAGTGGGACAGAAGAGGAGAAAGGAGTATCAACAAAACAAATTGTGTTTGTAATGTCATAATTAATATAATACTATGCATGCTAATTAAATAAAAATAACCACACAAAAATCACTACTTTCTCCACAACAAAGCAGTGGGATACCATGATTAAAGGAGTAAGCTTTGAGATCAAGCAGTGGGGGCTCAGTCATCTTCCACACACTTCCCACCTATGCAACAACAGCTGTTCCTACCTCTACGGAGGTGTAAAAGTGGAGGTGTAAGGTAATATATGTTGATGGTTTATTCATTATTCATCTCATCTGTAGAACTAGCTCAGCAACTGTGGGGGTCTCCACTGCCAGGAGTCAGGGCACTCCACCACTTACCTGATGCTCAGTTATCTTTGTCAGGGCATTTCTCAAAAATCCTGACTTACATTATTGGTTTTATGAAAGCATAGGTACAGCTGATCCAGTAATATTGGCCACACCTTACTCTGAACTCAGTACAGATTAAGCGAGAAGGAAATAAAGTTTTATTCATCTCTTTGGAGGAACCCGGCCTTAGACTAAAACTTTGTTTGGGCACGTCAAAAGATATCTTGTGGAAAACCACAATTATTTGCATCTGGATTAATTGCTACTTGCCAAATTGTTGTTCTTAACCATCTTTGGCCCAATGCTTTCCAAACTCTTTCCATGTTGGATGTCATGTAACCCACTGTGGTACCCTTACCAAAAGAAATTAACACTCGTTTCTTCTTCTTTCTTCCCTTTATATGTCCCTCTTTTGACCTAATTTTAACATCACATTCTACTTTGTTGATGTAATTTAATCTCAATGGACTGTTATCATTATGAAAATTACTACAAAATTTACATAATTAGCCTCAGTCTTTTCTAGTTTCACATGGTCTACAGAACCAAAGGTCAATCTGCTTACCATTACATCCATTTTATCCCACTAAGTTCTTCACTCTGTTGATGTCATCACTGGCCTCATTCCACTGCCTAAGTGAACATTAATTTACTGATTTTCTCATTCAACTTTCTGTTGCTATAACAGCATACCTGAGACAATTGAGCTACATAGTAAATAATTAGGCTTTTCCTCTCTTGGTGGTACAAATATGGGCCAGATCAGACCAGATTAAAAGCAGATAAGTGCAGGTTTATTAGATGGGTTCACCAGCCCAAAGGAATGGGGTCAGGAAAGTCCTGTGCCTGTGCTTAGGCAGAGAAGTTTTATAGATTGTAGGTGGAGAGTAATCAATGATATGCCAGCCACAAGCTGGGTTTGTGCCCAAGCATGGTCAAGAGCTGAGCACTTAGGCAGGGATTTGGGTGGCTGACAACATCAAGGAGGAAGGTAGAACTGGGCTTTTGGCCCTTTTTCTTTGTTTGTAGGCTTTAGAAGCAGGTAGCATTGGAGAGAGAGGAGGGATGGGGTTTCCCAGCTAGTGCAGGATCAAGCAGGGGTTCCAACTAAACAGCAAATGACTGTTTTAGCTCACAGTTTTGTAGCGTCTACTCCATAGTCAATTGGCCCCCATTGCTTTGGGACTATAGAAAACCAGCACAAAACTGTAGGAGTATTCAAAGTTAAACACCTTACCCTGTAAGTCAGAAAACAATGAGAGAAAGAAGAATAGGTCAGGGTCTCATAAACCCCGGAAGAGCCAATCACCAGTGGCCTGAAAACATATTACTCCACTTCTCAGAATACCATTGCCTTTCAATACTGGGGGAACAGCACTTAACACATGGACCTTTAGAGGGTCACACAATACATCTTTTCACTGGTCCTTAGTCCTCAGTAACCAAATCAAGCCACTTTGTTCTCACTACAAGTATTTGATATCTGTTCTTTTCCATTTGTTTATCTTGTGCTTTGTTTTTTATTTTAACTTTTTTTTTTTTGCTCAACAAATAATTATTGATAACTTACCATGATCCAGGTGAAGCTCTAAACTATCTGCTCAATTTTGCAATCTAGAGATGAATAAAATAGACAGATCTTTGCCTTTATGGAATTTCCATTATAGACCCAAACATAGATATTAATCAAGTCAGCAAACATAATCAAGATAATCTCCCAAAGTTATACTGTCTGTGAGCTACATATTAATGGTGCTCATGAAATGATGTGTTGGGTGAGGCTAGGAAGTGGATAAATACTTCAGGCTGGGAGTCTATGAGATAAGGAGACGGCCATGTGCTTTTCTGGAAATTGTGTTGTAGGCAGAGATAAAAGCCAAGTATGACGTGCTGAGGTCTAAGGTAAGGCTAAGCTGGTTTTGTTGAAGGAACTGAGATAGCTGGGGAATCACTAGCCATAGAGACAAAGGAAAGGGAGAGGGGTGATCTGAGAAGAAGACAGGGACCAAGCTATATGGGGTCTTATCTACTGTATGCTAGGAGTACAGATCTCATTAGGTTAACTGCAAAGTAGATCTTATACTCACTTGCTTTTCAAAAGATGACTTGAGCTACTGTGGCGGTGGGTTGTCAGAATAGCAACATTGGCTGTAGGGAAATAAAGGAGACAAATTTGCAAGGATCCAGCAATACACTAGAAGTAGCTCAGTGCAAGGTGAGGGAGAATCATGAAGGAAAGTTGGCTGGGATTTCAGGTGCACAGGTGTGGAGGGGTACAGGGAGCAATAGTACTGCATGAATTCACTGATGTTCTCTCTGTTTCTAAGCTATATCATCCTAGTTCATGAAACACAAGCTGACACTGTTATCTTTATAATGATGTCATCAGTTATCTTCATGTCTTTAAGATGAACCTTAGCATATTTTAATTGTTCGTATAACTTAATTGGCTCCTGCTGCTTATAGAATATAGCCCAACATTCTTAATATACATTCAAAGCCCTCTGATACTTGACCCTATTTCTTTCAGAGATATGTTCAAATAAGCTCACAAGGAAAGGAGAAGAGATGGAGAACTAAAGTCCTGGGACGAACCTTTCACATTCAGGGATAGTCACAGGAGTGATACTGCCTTTGATATATGAGGAGCCAACATTCACTGCTTTCATGTTGTGCTTAAAACCAAATGTTTCTGCCATCAATGAAAGAGCCACAGGGCAGCACGCAGTGTCTGGGCTCTGACATCTAAGGCAAGAGATTTCAAAGCTCAGGAAATGGGAAGAAATCAAGAAGTCCCCACTAAACATAAATACATATCTGTAATTAGCCCTGCTATGACTCTAACATCATCTGTTACCATGTGTACAGTCTTAAGTTAGAATGCAATTGAACTAATACCTCACTGTGAGATTTAATGGTCCAGTTATATGTAAGGAGAAGCTGAAGGAAAAAAATGTGCATCATGTTGAACATGCGTTCGTTCCTATGTGCCTCTAACAACCGTTTTTCTTCAAACTGAAAATTCCACCATGCCAGACCTGGGAAGTCACTGGTATTAGCAACACACAGTGACAGAAGAGGGCAGTATGAGAACAGTTTCCTGCATGAGGCTCAAGGACACTGACCTGAGGGACACTGCCCATCCACCTGAGATCCTGAAGAGAAGCTTGGTTTGAATAGTCTCCATATTCCCTAAGTCTCAAGCTACCCCAAAACCAGGAGAGTACCAAAAGCTCCTCAGCACACCATCCTGAAGGACCCTTCCAAACTTTGTGTGAAACTGACCCCTTCTCGGCTCCACACATGCGCTAATTCATTGCTTGTTCTTTCACGAAAGGAAGAAAAAGGAAGTTCTCCTGGCTGACCATATGAAAAGAAATCCTAAATAACTTTATCATGCAATCCTAAGCAGGCCCTAAATTTTCTTTCTGCTAATAAAACTTAAAAGCATAAATAAAGGTGCATCCAGGCATTTACTCTGAATCAGTAAGAAACAGTAACTGGCAGCCTGATCCTATAGAATGGCAGAAATGAAAATGAGTCCAGGTACTCTGGATCACTATGAACACAAACAAGAAACAGGTCCATTTGTGGAGGGAGAAGGCTAGTAGCACCCATTCCTACAAACGAAAGGTGAATGTGATACTTTGTTGGAGCAAAAGCATCTGTGGAGGATCAGGGAACCAGGTGGCAAAGAGTTTGAGCTTAATTCCGTAAAGGATGAGAAGACACAGGGCTTCTGGGTAAGAATGACAGAAGCTGCTGGGTAAAGCCACTTCCATGACATAATACAGAACTCCATACAGACCTCAGCTCCCTCAGTCTACCATCCCTGCTCAGAGCAGACATCCACCAAAGGTGTGAATCAGTAGCCCACTGAGAGAGGGGCTTTGATATGGAAGTTCCAGTCATTTAAGCTTCAATAGTTTCAAAGCATATCTTCCTTCCCTTCTACCCTTGGCTATGCTCCTGGACAGCTACCCTAGACTCCCATGGCCTCTATGGTTTTGTTCAGGAGCAGAGAGAGGTCTTTGGCTGTCACACAGGACAAAATTACAGCTGCTGCACAGGATGGCGTCAGCCTTCAGCTCTCAGAGGCAGAAGGTCTTAGACTTTTCTGTGGAAGAGGAACTTGAAAGAACTAACCTACTTTGGAAAGGTAGAGTAGAGCAGTCAAACCAACGGTGTCCAAAGTGTGGGCAGGCCCCTGGTGGCAGGGGAAGCATCGAGCAGATTTGCAAAGTGGTTAGTGTTGCTACAATCATTTGTCATTTGTGCCCCGTCGTCTTCTTTGGGAACCATAAGGTCACTGCTAGGATCTGGCATTTCTGTCTATCATGGAAAACTTTCTCATTAAATATTTTAAACACTGTACTCAGCAGATATCTGAAGATTTTGAGGACCACTGTCTATTACATATACCTGGTGAAACAAACTTTTCTTGTTTTTAGTTACTTGCTTTAGGCTCAACCTTGAAAATCATATACAGGAGGCTAAATAAAGTTTGTTTCTAAATGACTTATATTTGTACATAGCATGACTGTGAGCACAGTTCTGATTTTAAATTCACATTAAAGAATTTGATCATTTGATCATTTTTACAGCGTGGCTGAACATTAATTTGCATGTCTTAATTATCTTTAACAGTTTACAGCAATGTAGTAGCTCTCATAAGATTAAGATCTTACAGCTTTACCCTTGTTAAGTTTGAACTTTTAAAATTGGAGTTGAAGATTTAAGATCCTTTAGCATCCAAATAAAACCTTAAACTATAAATGAAGTCCACAGAGAAACTGGGAACCATAAATAAAGACCATAAATAAAGTTCATATAGAGACTGGAAACTTTACTTTTCTGAGCCTTTTATAGTACATCTTTACAGAATATCACAGTTTCTTGTATGACTCAGTTTTATCTAAATATCTACAGGTTAACAAAATTGACAAAGATAAAGAGTCTAGACATATATCTTCAAGACAGTTATTGTTAACCTGAGTAGAACTTAGACATTTATAAACCTAAGCAATCAAACATATATAAACCTATTAGTAAACATAAATATTTCTCAAACATATGGTTTTTTCTTATCTAAAATTTCTGGTCTTGAGCATAGTTTACAAAGACATAATTAGTTAGTTATACATCTCAAATCAGTTTCTTACAACCTGGGTATATCTTTCTAACCATAGAATCTTATCATATAAAATTCCATCCTAATCCAAAGAATTTTGAAGACCTGCTATTACCTCCTTAGTCTAAAAGGAGCAACACTGACAAGCAGACAACTCTGCAGGATTTAGAAGTTTTATGATTGTTGCATTCGTTGCTTTCTATTACATGGTCATTTTAATCAAGATGCTTGTAAAGTTACATTTCATGTACTCACTTTTAACCTTACTAAAAATGGCTGCCAGCCACATGGTTACTATTTAAAAATACCTATTTTCTAGTAACCTATTTTTTAGGTTAATAAGAGTTAAACCAAGAGTTTAACTCTTATTAAATAATAAGAGTTGAATCCAAGTTACATATAAAATATATCCTAAGTAAGAGCTGAATCACATATATAATATGTTTAGCAGATTATGATATATATATATTATATATATATATATATATATATATCCTTTTGCTAAAATCTTTAAGATAAATTTTGTTACATATTTTTAATTATACCTAATGAACTTACAAATAGTGATATAAAGCATACTCTTGGGAGATTTTTTGAGAGTAGGAAGCAAAGAAATATAGAAATAAAAGATCTTTAAGAGTGGAAAAGTAGAAAAACCTTTCAGATAAGAGACTTTTGGGAGTGTAGGGCAGAGTAAATTTAGGTGTGTGTGGTGGCAGAGATTGCTACCCCATGAGTGTGATGATCAGAAAATGAAGCCTGCCAATTTAGGGTCCTTGATTGAACTGTATTGTAGTCGAATCGTATGCAGGAAGATACCAAGACTTTAATAAAATCTCTGACCCTGAGTAGGAAGAGAGAAAGGGTCACATCAGGCACAGGAGAGAGTAAGAAAGAAATGGAGCAGGCAGCTGGGGCTGGGGAGGACGAGCAGCAGTATAGGATCAGGAAGGTAGAAAGAAGCTGCTGGACTTCCAGGAGGGATCTGAGAGGGAACAGGGCTCCAAAGTATACAGCCTCTGCCTGAGAGAGGATTCCAATATTGTAGAGCTGAAGAACTTATCAGGGACCTCCTAGGGGAAGAAGTAACAAATCAGTCCAGAAGCGCACAAGGAGAACAAAAGCAGGTAGCTCCAAGGGGGAGGAGGCAAGGAAAGTGGCAGGCCCAGGAGGGCATATGGAAGGTATGGGACTTACCGGAAGAAACCAAGAAACAGAAAGACCAAGATCTCAGAGGGTCAGAAAGGGCTAAAAGATGCTACAAACTACAGCTCCTAGGGTGAGGCAAAGAAGGCCTAGGAAGGAGCTGACAGAGCAGGTAGGAGAGAAAACAGCTCAACAGGAGGACTGGGAGACACTTTCAGGAAACAGAAAGGTTCCAGTAAAGGTAGATGAGTAAGTAGTGTCTTAGTAAAGAGAGATGGTCCCGTGGAGAGCATAGCAGGGAGTGGGGGTACAGCATGATAGTGCAGAAGGCAAAGCAGGCTGCAGGAGCCATAGAGATGCTTACAGAGTAGATGAGGAAAGACAAGTGGTTAGATCAGGTGGAGGGAAGAAGCAGGTGAAGAGGTAGACTTTGGAGTCGAATATGGTAGGTGGCAGAAGCCAGCAGAAACAAATGATTTGTACATACTTTAGGAGAGTTAAATCAGCATCTTGGCTCAGAGAATCTGAGTCCCTTGGAAGGGGGCTCATATATGCCACTCCTGTGGTTTGGACACCAAATGAATAAAAATGACGACATGACCATTAGCAGGTGTTGTTGAGGAGAAGGTTTTTATTGTAGATATGAGGGAGAGCACAGCCAGAGGTATCTAGAAGGGTTCAGACTCAACCAGGTTAGTAGACTAGGCTGGGCCATGAGAGGAGATAGGGAGAGTGACAGGGAAGAGAGAAGAACCAAGAGGTCAAGAGAGGAACCAGAAGCCAGGAAGCCAAGAGCCAAGAGAGCACGCATCCAAAATGACTGAGGTTATATCGGAAAAAGAGAAGCTGGGGGAAGGGAAACTCAATGGCTGGAAGGTTTAGGGTAGCTGTGTGTCTGTGGGTGTGTTGGGCTGGGAGTGGGTCTGTGAAGTGCTGAGGAAACGGTCTCTGTAACAGGTACTCAATGACAGCCTGGAGGACACGGGCACCTCAGTGAGCTATTTATCCTGGTTTCTTTGAAACTTAACACATCCTCCAATCATGGAAGAAGGGAAAGGAAAGGTAAAAGCTGTTCTATTCCCATTTGGTAAACTGAGGGTCACAAGTGTTTAGTGCACAACACTAGTGAGGAACGCATGGGCTTAATGAACAATAGTAGTGAGGCTTGCATGCATTTAGTGTGTAAATCTAGTGAGAATTACATGTGTTTAATGTGTAATACCAGTGAGGGTTATATGCATTTAATGAATAACACTAGTGATGGGTACATGTATTTAATGTATAACACTAGAGATGGTTAGAAGTATTTAGTATGTAACACTAGTGAGGGCTCCATGTGCTTAATGCATAACACTAGTGAGAATTATATACTCTTAATGCATAACACTAGTGAGGATTGTATGCATTTAATGTAGAACACTAGTGAAGGTTACATGCTCTTAATGGTTAACACTAGTAAGGATTATATGCATTTAATGCATAACACTAGTTAGGGTCACAGGTGTTTAATACATAACACTAGTGAAGATTACATGTGCTTAATGAATAACATTAACGAGGCACACATGCATTTAATGCATAACACTAATCAGAGTTATATGTATTTAATATGTAATAATAGGGAGGATTACATACATTAAATATTTAATACAAATGACAATTCCCAAGGATCATTTTTATATGCATCGTGATGTGAGTATTTCCATTCATTTATTCATTCAAAAAAATGTTTGTTGAGAATGTTCCACATGTTGGGCATTGCTGTGATGTTGAAAATACAGAAATAAATATACATACAAAATACTAGCCAAAGTTGTCTTTGTGGAGTTAACATCCTAGATAAGAAATAAATATATTAAGTGACAGATACTAAAAAGTATTAGTAGGGAAAACCAGTCGGGTGAAGGATACATCAGTTACCTGTTGAAGAGAAGGAAGGCTAACAGCAAGGGGACAGAAGAAATGAGGAAGGATATGGGCAAAAATTGTGCTCTTTTTTGTCCAGAAAGATTTCATACAAGCAGATAACAAGCACACACTAGTACTGTCAGTACTCATACCAATACATACAATATGTCAACTACCGAATCACTACTAGGTGACCATCACTTTGCTACCCTGTATTTCATTTGTTCTTCAAATAAACAATAAACCTTATTCAGTGACTTTTAATGTAAGAAAACAGAGGCTTCATGACGGAGGGTGTAGGGAGCTGGCTCAGTGGACAAAGGGCTTGGTACACAGGCATGAGGATCTGAGTTTAAACTCCTCAAATTCGTGTACAAGCCAGACATGGCAGTACACTCATATATCCTCAGTGCTGGGAGGGTGCTAGGTCTACCACTGGAGCTTGCTGATCAGCCAGCTTAGCTGAAACCTAGCTCAAGGTTTGGTGGGAGTCCCTTGCTAAGGCTAATCTTGTCAATTTGGCACACAGGGAGTGAAGGAATTTCCTGCATCCGACTGGCCTGTGGCCATGTCTATGGGCCATTTCCTTGATAAATAATTGATATGGGAGGGTCTGGCTCACTGTGGGTGGTGCAACCCTTGGAGAAGTAGTTCTACAAGAAAAGTAAGCAAATGTGAGCCTGGGAGCTAATCAGTAAGCAGTATTCTGCCATGATCTCTGCTTCAAGGGAGAGGAGAGGAGGGAAGGGGAGGGGAGGGGAGGGGAGAGGGGGGAGGGAAGGGGAGGGGAGGGGAGGGGGGGGGGAGGGAGGGGGGGGAGGGGAGGGGAGGGGAGGGGAGGGGAGGGGAGGGGAGGGGAGGGGAGGGGAGGGGAGGGGAGGGGAGAGGAGACTCAGACAAGTTTTTGCTAGAGTAAGTATCCGGGCATCAGTTTGAGAGTAGACAATCAGACTCCAAAACCAGCACTCTTAACCCAGACACAGAATCTGGGTACAGAGATAAATAAGTCAGGGACTCTGCCTTGTAATTGTTCATAGTCTAGTAAAAGAGAAACTAGTAAACAAATAATTTCAGTGTGGTCCTCAGAACTGTAATTCAGGTAATAATAAAGGAGACAGGAAGAAAACAGTGACTAAGGGGTGAGGAGTCATCAGAGAGCAGGCGTGCTTATGTGTGTCTGTGATTCATTGCTCTTTCTGGGTCTGGTTACCCACATTTAACCTGTGCCTCCTAGAGTTGCTTTCTGGTGGGTTTCCCCAGCTGTGGTCTGCCAGCCTCATCCTGCACATGGTCGTCCTGACATGAGAGCTCCGGGAATCATTAGAGTTACTTAGGAAAAGGAAGAAAAATAACATGATAGAAGCTGTCTTTACCATCATAGACAGGTAAGGAAGATGCCAACCCTGTCACTTAAAATATACCATGGTATAATATAGGAAGAGAAGGATGGTGGCAGAACCACCCCTAAACTCAGCAGATGAGAACCTCAAAGCAGAGTGCATGGTAAGACAGCTGACCACAGTCACTTGAGAAGGAAGGCTGTCTTCCATAAACACCCTCATTACCTAGCACAGTTTATTTTAAACTTCTCAGTTCTTAACCCTGGCCCATGTGGGAACATTATAAACTTCAAGGATTCCCTGGAATTGTACCAAAGATCCTTTGTACCTTTTGCATTTTTTCCCCCGAAGAGATTATAAGTTCATCCAAATTTCAAAACAGTGCCATGTTCTGAAAATAGATTATAGACCATTTATTCCTCAGTACTTTTAGTTAGGTATCTGGAATCTTTTTGGAGGTCCCAAAATTCTAGATGAGGTGCTTTAATATAATTCAGTATTTATTCATCATTTTTATCAAAGCATATGCAAATCAGTGGTGCACATACTGTGTGACCATATATTAACACAGCATGGTGTTAGGACTTACCTCTAACTGTACATAGGTAGCCTTCTCTCTACTCCTTGAAACTTCTGTATAGGAAGACTGTCCAAGGAAAGATCAAGTTGTTACTGGTTCTCAATTCTTTTGAGTTGCGGTTCCACTGTCAGGCACTTTGTTGGGAAGGGAAACATTATATCATTGTGTTGAAATTTCAAGTTCTGCCCAGCCTCCCCCGCCCCAGTCCTTATCATTCACAATTTACTTCTTCATTAATTGGCACTTTCTTTTGGGTGTATCTTTGTTTCCCCTCAGGCATAATGACAGTTTGGTTAGTCAGTGCCTTGCTAAATTTGTTCTGTAGACAATGAGGTATGGGAAACAGTAGAATACCTTTCCATGCTTTATTGAAGCTGCCCAATGGCGTTTGCCAGAGTTTGAAATGCCCTGTTTTCTACCCACCAGGCTGGCCACACTTGATTAAATATCATTAAGAGGTTTAAAGAAAAGAACTTATAATTAAAAAGCCCACATCCAGATGTATAGCTCTAAACTCCACTGGGCAACAAATTGCTGAAACTATTTTCTCTTCTTTTCTCCAGTAAGAGAAGCTTATACATTTGTTGACCTTGATGGTTGTATCCTGCACTCAAATGAACTTCGGAGAGAGATACATGGTAAACACTAGTTTTACATAAATACTGGCAAAGGATATTTTGCAAAGGAGGATTATATAGCAATAATAAAACATATAAGTAAAATAAACAAAATCAATAATAAAAGAATGAAATCTAAGACTTGGACAGATTGTTACCAACCAAAACATTTGCTTAGCTACTTCTATGTCAAAGAAGCCTCTCAATTGTCCTGGGAAGCAAGAATGTAGATAACAAATCCAGATATGTAATTCTCAAGTTTCTCAGGGTGTAAGCTCTACATTCAGAAAAGTGCTGCATCCTAAGCCAGCCACATCCTCTTGTAGTTGGTGGTGGGTGAGGAGGGGTGGCCATGGAAGCAATGATGTGTGCAAATAAATATCTTCTCATGCATCTCAGCCTGAGTTAGAGTACAACTGATGGCAGTCATGTTTTAGCAAGCTCCAAGCTGACTCTCAGTAATCAGCCTCCTCCTAAACACTCAACACAGCTTTGACATGCCGGATATCATTTAATAAAGAAACAATTAAAAGTCCACTTCTTGATAACCTTGAGTCAT
The DNA here is from genome assembly GCA_021653895.1 of Mastomys natalensis. NCBI lineage: Eukaryota > Metazoa > Chordata > Mammalia > Rodentia > Muridae > Mastomys > Mastomys natalensis. The sequence goes on along the minus strand of JAJTUV010000758.1, from coordinate 96,846 downwards.
TCGTATCTTTTCCCCACATCTTCATATATGCACAGTCAATAAAATTTCAACTTGAAACTATGAAGGGAAATCATTCCTGTCTCTTATCACCATTCTGCTATGTTTAATTTGAAGAAGGTACTAATATCATAATTGATATGTTGGACCTTAAGATAAAACCCTTTTACTTTTCAGTCCCTCCCTGTTTAAATAAAAACAGTGAAGGTTGTGAGAATAAGAGGAAAGTAAAAATTAAAATACTACCTGAATATCTGTACTCAATAAACTAGTAATTATTAGAACAATAATGAACCAGAACAAGCCATTATGTCACTGACAGAGAATTCGTATAAATGATCTGCAGTCAAGAGCTGGAAAAGGAGTCTTGGAAAAACACTTCACCAGTAAGTGATTTTGGTTTTTCATGTCTCTTCCATACAAAAGATTTGTGTTCTATATATTATGCCAAGTCCAGCATGGCCTTGGTAGGGGTGGAAAGACATGGTTCCTGCCCCTGGGACAGGGTCAGCAGGCATGGGCCTCCATGAGTGTTGATGTGGCATAAGGCTTGTTGGTATAATAATGTACACAATTTTTAAAAAGAATTATTTATTTTATGTTTATGAGTACACTGTTACTGTCTTCAGACACACCAGAAGAGGGCATCAGATCATATTATAGATGGCTGTGAGCCACCATGTGGTTGCTGGGAATTGAACTCAGGATCTCTGGAAGAGCAGTCAGTGCTCTTAACCAATCCCCACAAAGTGCCTATTTTTAAGGTTTGTTTGTATAATAATGTACATTTTTTTTTACATTCCTCCTTCAAGGAATGTCCTCTCAGGTAATGTTAATGACTTCATTGCTAATCAGAGACCGCACAAGTCCAGGAGGTGAAGGTGTGGCTAGTGTCTCAGCAAAATCAGTAAATACTGGGAACTTCAGAACAGCCCTGAAGGCTGTGGAAAAGAACTCTAAAAACATGAGTTCAAAAATATATAATTTCTCAGCTATGTAAAATATAACAACACAATATGAATTATATGAGGGGCTTCAGGAATCTAAAAAAACAGAGGCAGCTGCATTATGTGCCAGTTTGTCAGAAAGATACTAAGGAAGGAGATAAAGAGCTTTAGGGAGTGGTGATAACAGGAGATCCCACTCAGCTAAGTTTTGAGATTATGTTACAAAGACAAGCAGATTCTTGAGTTCAAGGTCAGCCTGGGGTAGAGGGAGTTCAGGTCCAGACCCAGGAGTGGTAGAAATGATAATTTCAGAGCAGAGTTCCTAACTAGTTTATGGTCTGTGCTTAGCAAAGGCAGAAGGATCTCTGAATTCTTTTGCAATGATAAGAAAAGAAAGTGTGCTTGTTGTCTCCTAAGAATCAAGGGGCTGGGGTTACTAGGATGATGATTTATAAGATAATCAAAAGGGAACTGGGAGTAAATGACTAGATGGATATGTAAAATAAAAGACCGGGCATAAGATCTGCAAGAGATGAGCTATCCATTCTTCTTCTTCTTCTTCTTCTTCTTCTTCTTCTCTTCTTCTTCTTCTTCTTCTTCTTCTTCTTCTTCTTCTTCTTCTTCTTCTTTCTTCTTCTCTCTTCCTCCTCCTCCTCCTCCTTCTCCTCCTCCTCCTCCTTCTTCTTTTTTTTTTAGAATAGCAAGAGAGAACTGTTTGAAGAAAATAGAGAGAGCAGTCTGGAGGTCTCCAGAGGAAGCAGACCACAGAGAGAACAATCTGGAAAGCTGTCTCGAGCAGAACATAGGTTGCCAGGCTGAACCCACGATTTGACTTTGAGTCATTTGTTTGGCTGTTCTCAAACACTCCTTCCCTCAGAAACCCTCTCCAAGCCCACGCTTGTCCTGAGCAGTATAAAGTTGCTGTTTATATGGAATTTAGGAACCATCCTAGTGAATGCTATGAAGAATGTTTATTTGAATCATATCAGTATCTACCACTGATGTCTAATCTAATCTAGTCTAATCTCTCCCTACGGGACTGGTTACCCTGAGTTAAAGACTTTCCTCCTGGGGAGAGAAGCTTGTGCAGCTTACCTAGTGACTCGTAATCAGCTCAGTGACTTGTAATATTCCCAAACACCCACCAACAAGGCTTTAAGCCTGCAATTGCTGAGGACATGGTACTCTCCTGCTGGCCAAGCTATCTGCTGGGAGCCCCAGGCAGGCTACTTTGCGGAAGTATGTAGTATGCTGGAGTGGGCTCTTCAGCAATGCAGCTGCTTTTCAGTCTCTCATGATCCTGTAACCCTTATCAGTTCAGGAAGCTACTTTTGGATACAATTGTTTCTTAGGTCTGTTGTCTGTGCGCTTTCTGGGATGAATAGATGTTTGTTCACATCTTCTCACAAAACATCTATGCAAGGGAAGAAATCAGCTTTATTCTTATCTTCACAGCAGATCACCAACATCTGACACAGTGCCTGGCATAATAGCTATTCAATGAGAAGACGACAAGTCAGCAAATGGATACATAAATCGATACATTCCAATTCCAATCTCCAACCTCTCTCTCTCTCTCTCTCTCTCTCTCTCTCTCTCTCTCTCTCTCTCCTCCCTCCCTCCTCCCTCCCTCCTCCCTTCTCTCCCTCCCTCCGTCCCTCCTTCTCTCCTCCCTCTTCCCCCTTTCTCTGTATGGACACCACTTTCATGGTGAGGAAACTGGGTGCTATTTCAATATAAATGGCTAGAAAACACAGTTTTTCTCCCTATTCAATTCATCTCTAAATGAAAAATGCAAAAAGTTCTTCCTATTTAGACCATTTTTACAATGCATGGCAACTCTAAAACACACTGAATGAGCTGCCTTTGATGCTCTGCCTGCTAATTCAGAGTATGCTAGAGGCAGAACAAGGAGACTGTAGTGTTTGCCTTAAGCAAACTGGCTCAGACCTCCTACTTTGTTTAGGAGGTGAAGGAAATACGAACAAGACCTTATAACTATTTCTTAAAACTACAGTATCGCTCAAGAGCTTAACAAAGCAAAGAACAGATGTTCAGGATGATGAATAGTTCGGACTGCTAACAGGAATAATTTACTGTTTATGTTTTCAATCATGTTCCCTTAGGCTCTGAGTGGGGACTGTAATCTGTTATCCCCTGCCATGCTTTTGTAAAAGTCTTAACATAACATTGGTAAGACTGACTTCATATTTATGGTTTTCCTTTTATAATCTATAGCTTGTATATACTAAAATACACACTAGTTATTTGCTAGCTTGGCCAGAACGTCTTTCCTAAAAAGGGAACCTGGGACATTGACATAATCAATGGAGATCAACTCAGGTAATGAGCTCCTTGTTATAATGTCAGAAATTTGCATTTGATATTCAGTAATCAGCAATATAATCTCATGCAGAAGAGACTACCAGGACAACAGCAAAGAAAGACATGGAGGATACTTTGAAAATATTTAGTGGTGTAAGAAAGGCAACATCATGCTATAGGTAAGTATATAGATTCTAAGCAACATCTACCTTCCAATTGTGATTCTGTTGCTTAAAAGCCATAGGACTCCGAACAAGTCACTTACTTATCTGTACTCTGTGTCATTGGTAAACTAAAGACACTATACACCTCATTGAGATATACTTTATCACTGTATTTAAATCTAAGACAAATAGTAGCATAGTATATCAAACCTCAAGGAGAACAGATTTTATTATTTGCTAATAATTTTTTGGTATATGGAGAAAATTGATAAAGTTAAATGTCTCTTTTTACCAAATGACTTGAACACACATTTCTCCAAAGATGTATGATATGCTTAATTTCACCATTATTTAGGGACATGCAAATCAAACTACAATCCCAAATCACGTCATCCCATTGAGGGTAGCCGCTATGGAGAGAAGAAGATAAAGTATGGACCAGGATACTAGAGAAATTGAAACTGACATACATTATTGTTCAGAGTGTAAAATGCTAGTGTAACTTTTAGAAGATAATATGATAGTTTCTCAACAGCCTAAACATAGAATTACCTAGTGTTCTGGAACTTCTGTTTGTCTGCAGCTGTACTACTCTTGCATGTACCTGATCTCATCTGATTACATATGTAACAGCATTGATATCAATGTATCATATATTTGTACACCCATGTTCATGGCAGAATTACTCACAAAAGTTAAACAGTAGAAGCAGTCCAAGTGTCCATCAGTAGATGATTAGATCAACAAAACTTGGTATACACAATTGTCTACATAATTTGGCAAATATTTTCTGAGCATTCTCCATTTCCTAGAAATGGTTCCTGGTCATTACTGAATAAAACGGTCTCGTGTTTCTCGGATGGATTCTAAAGCCATGTAAGGAAACAGTAGCACATAGTTTACAGTTCTAGCTGGATGTGTGACATCAGACAAGTTTCACATTTCCTGAGTCATCTTTTCCTCATCTCTATAATGAAGCACATGTGGTGAAGGAACAAAATAATAATTTCCTTTCATACATTTCAAAATATTTCAGATTGATATACAAATAGAATGGAAAGAAGACATAAGAACCAGTAGGGGGCAGAAGATGAATAGGATAAATATTGTGCTGATGTGAAATGTTAGAGAACAGAACCATATTAATTTGTATTATGGAAATCTAAGTAAAGAGCACATACTCAGGGTAACTTGATGCAGGGGCACATGCAACAGACTAGTTGTCCAGCATGCTTGGTTCTATCATGAAAGTGTTTAATGCAGACGCAATGTGTTCATGAGGAACAACTTGCAAAAATTAGAATAATTCACTAACAATGGAATGTCGTCTCTCTCTACACGTATGTACCTATTGTAGGACTCTGACTCCAGAATGGGAAGAGAGCTGTCAACACCGTCAACCCTGAAGTTATCCTTCACTTACAGGTCAGGGACCAAGACAAATTTAGAAGACTCTCATTTAAAGTTGGACTGAACTCTGTACTCCTCTTTTGCTTGTTCTTAGATTTTTCTTCTGCTTATTTAAGTCATATCATATGAAACTTTGTATCATCTATGTAATGACATAATTATGACAGTTAAGCAATGAAAAATGTCTATTATGTCAGCCACCATTCTTTTGCAATGACAGTACCTTAAAATGTACTCAAGTGGAAAGTGACACCACCAGTTGCTGTGCTCAAGTGGATGAGGGAAATCTCATACTATGGGCAATTAAGGAATGCTAAGAGGGGCAGTCGGTATTGTCCAGGGATGAACCCCTGATAGGTTACTCAATCCCAGTGGCCAAATATGCAATAATAGTTAAAAAGAGGTCATGAATTTGAAAGGGAATGGAGGATGGACATGGGAAGATCTGAAGGGAGAAAAAAGGGAAATAAATGATGTAAGTACTGTAATCATATATTAAATTCTCACAACAATCTTCCTATTGCATGTGCTCTACTCCAAGAACAAACATACAACCATAATCCTATTCAGCCTGCATGTCTGATGATTTACATATTCCAATATCCCTTCTCCTGCCTCTGATATCCATTTATCTAAGGTTGTTTGGGCTTTTACGTAAATTTTACATGTAAAGAAGACTATGCAGGCTTTTTCTCTGTCTGACCTTCAGTTTCATCCACATTGTTACAAATAGAGCTTAAATAACTTGAATAACATGTTCCTCTGGCTGTTTAATATATGCACCCATATGTGTGTGTGTGTATGTATGTATGAATATATATACACATGTGTATAATTTCTTTATTCAGTGATCTGATATAGATGTTTCTATTTCAGGCTCTTGAGAATAGAACTTCAATAAATAGTATTACTGTCTTTGCAAGAGGTTAATTTCATATCCTTTGGAAAGACTGTCAGAAGAGAGACTTCTGGGTAGACATTCTACTAATGAAAAACAGCCTCCCTGGTTATGAAATACATGCTGTTCTTTCCCACTTTCATCCTTTTGGAAGGTGGTAGTTTTAAACATATAAAAAAGAAGAATCTTTGACAATCTTCCTATTAAAAGGCAGAGTCTAATTCCACTTTTCTTGGATCAGGGCCAGTATTAGAATCATATTCCTGTCAAGAGGTGCATATGAAGTGTGACTTTAAAGGCTGATGTAGAAATGGAAGTGCAGCATTTGGCTGACTCACAAGAAAGATGCCCTAGACATCTTGACACTGTATTTGGACATGGCTCTAGTAATATGAATAAGCCACATATGGATGTTCTGATCAAGAGCCCTACCTTTCCCATCAGTCTAGATAGAAATGAACTTTCAGATACTAACACCATTTCTTCAAGCCCAACTGAAGCTCTGTGGAACAAAGGCCAGATATTCCCAGCAAACCCCTGCCAGACCACAGGCTTGTGAGAGACTGTTATAATAGATATTTTAAGCCATAAAGTTTTGATGTTTTTTTTTACTCTTTTATTTTTTGGTAAATACTAGATAACTCAAACATAGGATAATGGTATTCAGGAATATGGCATAGGAACTTAGAGATAAATGACTTGGCAATTAAATTCATGCTTCTGTAGATTCCTTTAGGGATGGATCCTCTAACCCTGTTCTAACAAAGATCAAAGGATTTTCCATCTATTCTATCCCCCAGTTCCTAAATCTATGTACCATGAACACCAATGCTTAAGACCATGTCTTGGAAACAGATGAAGGCTTCTTATCTACTGGTGCTGTTACCACTGACAGAAAGGACATCCATTGGCAGCTATTTATAAACATTCTTCTAGGCAGCAAGTTTGCAGATGTGAGCCTCTTATGTCCTAGACATTCTAGTTCACAAACACAAAATGGTGAGTCTGGCTTTAGGAAAGCTATATAGTAACCTTACCCAGTTACATGCCTTAAGGAAGTTTGTTGTTTCCCGCCCCCCCCAGGCAAAGGACAGAAAATGGCTGGATTGCAGCCAGTCTACAGGGCGATGTGAGACTCGACCTTCTTCAAGCTTAGAATATAAAGGGGACTGTTGTATGTGGCAAATCACGTATCTCAATAAATACTTGTTAAAGAAATTTTACAAAATTGTAACATAGCATTGTTCTATGTATCAGAGTATAAACAAGACACCCCAATGGAGTATCTAGTTGTTCCCAACTAGCATCTAATCTTTGACACCTACCAGCTGAAAGGGACAGAAATAATAATAATAGGTGAATTTGACATTTGACACCAACCTTTTTGGCCATGATTTTGATCATCTTCTACTCATCCTCTTGGTGAAATAAGAGTCTAACCACACCCTAAATAAAACCAGGTGACAGAACACCCACTGAACCTGACACTGGATATGAGACTGGCAACAGTTTATGATTCATATCCACATGTAGCTAGCTTATTGTGGCCTTGTAGGCCATGTGTGTCACACTGTGGTGGCTCTCAGGAATACAGTATACTAATATGGGCTGAAGCTTTTAGAATCTAGAGGATGAGGTGATGTCCAGTCCCTGTGAGTGGATGGAACTGCCTATTCTAACTTCACTGGTATATGGAGAGGAAACTTCCTAGGCTGAAGACTACGGTGGGTGCAACTGTCTGTCACAGAAGCAGAGGAAGCTATCCAGAGGGCAGCTTTTCCTCTGAATGATGGGTGCAGCTGGCAAGAACACAGGAACTGATAGCTCAAATCTTGGGGCTCTGAGAGGATCAAAAATGTCAACTACACTCGAACCTTTGGGTCTTTACAATACATCCCTTTGCTTCTTTTTAGTTTAGACACTCACCTGTAAAATCAGAGTGGGCATGGATGCTCTCATGACCACTTTAATTCTGGTTTGTGAAGCCTGACAAATTAGGAGCACTTGGTCATTTTCAGAGACACTTGCTGTCCTGAATCTCTTTGAAGAAATGTCCTTCCCCCAACCCCCTGTTACTAATGTTAGAGACATCTTAGTGAATTCAGGCTAATCTCTGGGGACTTTCTCAAAATTTGAGCATGATATTGAGAAATTTAATTTTAGGCAGTCATAAGAGGAGTTGTTACATTTAGTGCAGAAGTTGACTGGGAATTAAAAGGAAGAATATTTAGAGAGAGGCAGAGGCCAGGAAGGCTAATCTGACTTGGCAGCAATTTACCCCACCGAGCCATCTCATGAGCTAAGAAATTCTACTTTATAAACCTTAAAGAAAATGCTCTTTCAAATTAAATAAATCTTTCTAAGATCAAATTTCATCAAAATTGAAAGAACTATTTATATTCTTTTCTAATGAGAAAAAAATTCACTATCCTAGACAGTAAGGGATTTATGATCTTCATTAATACTTCCAAATTAGGAATAGAGAAGAATATAAGGCACCATTACTACTTAATGTAAAATCAAAATGCAAAATCATGTTTGCCTGTCACTTCCAAAACCAAATGTTCACTTTAATGAAAATCCCAAGTTTAATTTCACATGCCTCTGATTGTTTTAAAGTAAAAATAAATTTCATTTAAGGAAGAGTTTAGATAGCTTTATAATAAGTAGTCTTAATAATCTAACAATCCACATACATGAAAAGCATTATGGGTTAGGTGACCTTAACTTTTCCAAGGGAGAAAATTAAAAGTGAAATCATGCCTCTGAAAAGTTCTAACTTGGATTCTTAAAAGTCAGCATAAATGGAAAAAATATACAAACTATTTGTACTTAAAAATGTGTAGTCTTAGCCATTAGCATTTCCTTTCAACAGCCTATGCTTGTTTATAGTTCAATGGTCTCTTATTTTTATTTCAGAAGCTGACAAAATCTTATTTCAGCATTTGCCTTCAGTATAAATTGGACCTCTTCTGAACCCAACTGAGGAATTTGCTCTGTACCAAATAGCAGAGGAGACTGCCAATGTGCAGCTTGGGGACTCCACTATGACACTTTCTCAACATGATAAAAACTCTTGGTAATTCTGACAACAAACAGATAGGGGTATGAACGTACAAAATGAGAAAAAAAAAACAAAAAAAAACAACCAAGGCAGGTTGTTGTTCATCTAAGAATGTGTAAAGGAAGAGCCTTGGTCTATGTGTAGGCAAAGAAATACAGTGAGACCTTTGGGCTATGTTGTGGATTCACTTCTGTCTTCCCAAGAGACAAGTTAAAGTCCATTTCCCACAGTTGGCCTTATGTAAGGCAAATTGGGACAGAGATAGACCTGCAATGAGGGAGATCTGTGGGAACAAACAGGTAAGATCCTATGTGAAGATGAAGAGAGATCTATTTATAAACCAAGCAATGCTGAGGTCTGCAGTATCCACCAGAACCTGGGAGACAGGTCAGTGAAGATTCTCCCCCGTAGCCCTCAAAGGGAAGCAATCCTGTACATCTTGTTTTGAATGTAAGGACTTTCCAGCAGACTAGGAAATTAATACAGACTGAATACATTTAGTTCAAACTATCAGTTTATTCATGTCTCCTTCCATCAAACCCCAGGAAATGAAAATTTGCAAGAAGTGTTTCTGCTTACCAATCTTTTCTATACAAATTACAACAAAAAATGGTTGGTATCACAGTTTCCATAGCTCATGTATCGCATACTTTAAAACATATCTTCATATGCCCTTTTACATTTTTTTACACATATTTTTCCCGAGGACTTGGGGACAGTTTTGTGTAACAGAGATATGACATTTGAAGTGGACTTTTATGCATACATAGAAATATTAATATGCATGTATGCATATACATGCTATAATACCTTACTAATTAAATATTGTAAAAAACGCACTGAACGATCAAATAATAACTATTATTTCTTAGGCCAAATAAATAAGACTGAGCCGGTTTTTAGATTAAATATTAGCAATTTTGTATAATGCACTCTGTTAATAAATGAGAAATAATTTATTTGGCAAATAAGTGATAAAGACAGTGAATGAGACAATGTAACAAGCCGTAGACAGATCCCACAGTATGAAAACTTGGCATATGGTCATTCTTTTGCACTTGTCTCATTAATATACTCACAGTAATAGTTGCTAATTAGTATTTTCTGGTGACAGACAATACTAGGTTTCCAGCTACTAACAGAGAATGAAGTCAGACTCATTCACCAAAGCAAAGTCATTAGGCTGTAACGACTAAATAGTAGATATAAAATCCTCGTGAGGTGCCTGAATCAACGAGTCCAGAGAAGCACAGGCACCTCCGGCATCACCCATTATTTCTGCCCTTCCTTCTGCCCAACACCTAGAAAAAAGCTACTAACTAGCAACAGGCTACTGATCCGCTTGCGCACTCCCGCCTCCACGGCTGGTTGCCGGAAGCAGTTTCCCTGTTCCCTATTGGCCCGTCACAGGACCAATCAGTCAAGACTGTCCATCTGTAAGTCCCGCCCCCACCCGCCACACACGCACACCCCTAAGGAGTTCAACTAAACCCAGCTGTGCAAAAACCTGCTAACACGCCTGCGCAGATGTGCGTGCCCCGGAAGCAGTTCCTCGGCCTGTGACACGTAGCAACCAGGCTACTGCCGGGTCTGCAACTGAGTTTGGGGGGTGGTTACTAGGGCCGCTGGAGCTGCAGCCGCCGCTGCCGAAGCGTTTGGTGAGTGTCCGGGGCCCGCATTGCCCTTTCGGCTTCTGGCAGCAGTTGTACGGGTCTGTCTGCTCGGGCTGTGGTCTTTCCTCAAACCCCCCACTCCCTCTCAAGACCCAGTGCTGAGCTGCCCCTAGTTTATATCTAGGTGAAGCGGCGCCTACGCACGACCTCGCCTCTACCTCAGGCCTATCAGCTCCCCAATGTCCAAGGGTCTTCTCGGACCTCAGCTCCCCACCCCCACCCCAAGACCACCTCCAGAAGCCGATTGCGGTTACTGAGATGCGTTCCGTCTGACGGTGTTTGCTTAAGCAAAGGACCACAGAGGAGTCAAATAGAACCGTGGGTGTAAACAGTGTTTGCCATCTCTCTTCTGTTGCAGATCGTTTGCAATGTCAGGCTTTGATAACTTAAACACCGGTTTCTACCAGACAAGTTACAGCATCGACGAGCAATCTCAGCAGTCCTATGACTATGGAGGAAGTGGAGGACCCTACAGCAAGTAACTTTTCAACTTTGACAACCTACTTATAATTCACCAACGAATGCATTCAGGATGTTTGGCTCTGGCTTTTTTAAAAAATGAATATATGAACTTATTCCTATTCAGGAATGTGATTTAGTGTCATTTTTCTTGATCTAGAGAGATAAGACATTTGGTTTCAGTTGGAAGGGGTTACCCTAGTTATGATTTATTTCCTGAAAAAGAAAAATCTTCTAATGTGCCAAAAAAGGACGAGTACCTTGTTGAGATAATATCTACAAATAGTCCAGATGGGTGCTTCAGCTACCTAGAATATAAGGCTATTTATTCACTAAAAATGAAAAATGATTTGATAGCTTATTTGATAGGTAAGTCTGACTTTCAACCTTTCAAATCAGCAGATATTTAAAGAGCTTAGTGACCTGGGTTAGCAATGTAAGCTCCCCATTATGAGTCATCTGGTGACTGACAGGACCATTGATAATCTTTATTACTCCGCATACTGAAGTATTATGGTTAGCACTAGAGAAGTTATCAGTTTGGGGCTGAAGGAGAGAATTCAAAAACCTTAGGGTCTGAACTGTTAAAAAAAATAAGATCATCTATAGTATCTGGTGTTTGGGGTACTTTGAAAGTTTTCAGCCAGTCTCTTTTACACATTATATCTTTAGTCTTAGTCTCTTAGAGTGATGGGATAAATCTTAGTGGTCACTCTCTTGAATAAAGGAGTTTCATGATGGTTTTTAATCTTTCTGAGAATCTTACCGAAACGGTGGGCCTATTTTCCAGAAATGCATGGATGTTCTCATATACCTGTATTAGCAGGCACATAACTTGGTACAGTTAGATGTCATTTGTGTACACCTATAGATCTTGAATTCAGATTTCATAAAGACTGTTCTGGGATGAGAAAGCTGTGAGTCCAATCAGTCAGTGAAATACAGGCACTACTAGAATATGCTTACATTAGTATATGTAAATGACCGTGACAGAGTTTTTCTAAGCACAAAGAAAATTAAGGCAATTTTTTTATAACCCATAGATTATTTGAATCTACTTAATTCAAGGCATAGTTAGATATGTATTCCAATTTAACTTGTTGATGAGAGAAGTGAGTCTATAAAAATATCCTCTTTGGATTTTTTTTTTTTTTCTGTTCTCAACCATATACTAGTGACAGTTTATTCTGAATTAGTCAGTTGGGCAGGATTAAAAGTCGTACAGAGAGGGTTCTATTCACTTATCAAAATACATATTTTAGTGAGAGTTTTGTGTACTTGGAAGCAAATAAATGTGTGATCAGATTCCATCTGGAAAATCCCTAAACAACAGAAATTTTGAAGAGCCTCACGCTGTATGTTAGCCTTCTTTTGCCCAAATAATCTTTTCTCTTTAAACTAATTAGAACTTTTTCTATTTAGAATGCAATTTCCCAGGCCAATTTTTTTTCCAGTTTTATATCCTGACCATGTTTTTGTAACTTAAATATGTGACTTGTCCCCTCCTTATACCAGCAATTATTTGACATTGATTTTCCCATGTAACTGTTACATACAAACCCTGGTGCTGAGTATTCACCTGCCTCTATTCTGACCAAGTCATACTGTGAGTAGTAGGCATTGCTTCACACTGGTGGAGATAGTTTACATATCCATGGCTAGCAGCTAGCATACATACAGGTTTATCAGTTATGCTTGAGAAAGCAAAAGGTCTGATGAAGTGGCAACAATACTTGTGAGAGTTCCAAGCTTTGTGAAAAACTTAGATTCATTTACTTTTAAATGTGCCTGCAAGTAGATCTGCCACCTAATTATATTTTAAATATTATCTCAGCTTAACAACTTGCATTTTATTGGCTTTGCTAACTTAACAAAAGTCAGTGATAACTTTAGTTATTAGGAAAAATCTAGGTTCATATAGTTTAATATCTGGATTGCCTTACAGTTTGACTTACTGGCCTTACTCTTTTAATGTTGCCCTGTGAGGTTAGCCTTTAACATTTTATGGGTTCCTCTTACTGGTATTTGACCATGTCATCTAGATTGATGCCACATCATTTTCTAGATATGCCCTAAAATATGTAGTAATACCAGTCACTTATTTTAAGAAACTGAGAGCTGTTACATTTTTACCTTTAACTTCTCTAATAACATTTTATGAAACATTTTTATGACCATACGTAGAAAACCTATGTTGAGATTTTATCTTTCCTGTTGATACACAGAGATTATGACAGTGTCGACGTAGCATATGCTACTTGCTTGCTATGAAAGCATTGCTGGAAAAATTATGCATGCCACAACATAGTTTGGTTTACAACCAACAGTGACTCAAATTTTCAGAACAGGTCCTGGCAGGACAGTGAAATAGTAAAATCCCATAATGTCTTTTTCACACTGCATTTGGAAGAGGGGATGACAGTCCCATCCTTGAAGGTGTTGTTGCTTACAGTAGCTCTAGCTTGTAATCAGTGGCACTCACTCCAAGATGCTCCATGATTCTTACGGTATTTTTTAAAGAGCTTTAAGTTAAAAAATACATCCTGTGCTTTGCAAGTATGTTATGTTGGAAAAACAAGGTCTGGTCCCTGAGTCTGAATCAGGAAACTAATGTTGTATTTGTTGTTGCCATATATTTGGGAAGGTGGAGTAAGGTGATTTCATTTAAGGATTCCCCCACTGATGCATGAAGGATTGTCACTGTTATTCAGTCCTGACATTTTAATACATATCTTTTTAATATTCTGTGTCACACAACACATCTCTTCCATACTGAAATTACACTGTCTCTAGGAAGATACACATGTTTAAGTTGCTAGCTGAGCCACTGGCTTTTCATGGAGACTATTTGAAAGAATGGACCTACTGTGATTAGTTAGAATTCAGTGTTTTACAGATAAGTTTTAAAATATTAGTGAACTTTTCATTTCAAGAAAAACGGCTGCTAGTGTTTATCACCAGTGATCAACTTCAAGTTTTCAGACAAAAATGAGGATTTTTTTTAAAACCTTTGTTCATCATCAATAGCTTCCTAGCAAACAAGCATTTTTCCTCTGATAAAATTAGGAACAATTTTAACAAGTTTGATTTTCTAATGTTTAGAATATGATACATATAAAATTAATATTTTTAAGTGGCAAGTAATATTACAAAATTATATGTAAGAAATGCAACCCATTTAAAAAGTGCAAGACAGATTAATATATTTTAATGTAACTAGGGCATAAAAAGTTCATTGATGCTGTTTCAGTTCGTGTTGCAAATTGAATTTTTTAAAAACGACCATTTTATTTTGAGTTTAAATATAACATTAAAAATACTCACGGCCAGGTATGTTGGTGCACACAAAGGGGCTCTAAAGAGTGTTTTAGAACTGCTATCTATACTATTCTTTCTGGTTTCTTTTGTATTCCTTCTTCTCTCCCTGCTTTTTCCTCAAGAATAAACTATTTAATCAGTTTGTAGAAACCTCTGTATGAAGATACTCTTGTGATATCATGGACTCTGGTAAATGGTAACAGGTCAACACAACAGCATATTATCCTAAATCAGGAAAGGAGATTGTTATCCTTGTTCAACTAGCTGATCCTGATGAAGATTCTTGTGTAAGTGGGTATGCACATAAAAGAGATCAGCATGTCTGTGTTCCAGAAAAGCTAGGAATCTGCAGATACAGTATATAATTTTAAAGCTGTCTGTGTAAAGAAGGATTTTGAAACAATATTTATTAGTTATTAAAAGTTGATGATCACTGGAGTTTAATTGCCTAGTTTTGAATCCTGGCACCACAGTGGCAAATTATTTTAACCCAAATTTGATTTTATGTATCCTTATAATGAAGGCAATAGACCTGTCTCATGGGATTGTAGTTAGTAATAGACAATTCACATTAAATTCTTAGAAAATAGTGCTTTGCACATAATAACATTGAAAGGGAGTATTTAGAACATTTGCAGTAGTTAAGAAATATTTCCATATTGCAGTAATTTATTTTAGAGTTAGCCAGTTGATTTTTAAATGTTAATATTTTCATTCTTTGCAAGTTTTGTTACATTTATGCAATGTGTATTAATCATATCTATTCACTACCTCTCTCCAGCTCCTTGTGCCTTCTGGTCATCTCCCTCCCAACCTCATGTCCTCTTTTTTATGGTTATTTATAACATCCTGAGTCTAATTAGTACTGCCTTATGTACATGGGTTTGTGACCATGTACTGGGGCATGAACAACTTACCTGCTGGCTGTATCCTGAAAAACAAAATGACTCTTCCCTCAGCAGCTGTTTGCTCCAGTAGCTTTCCTATAAGGGTGGGGCCTTGGCCCCTCCTGAAGTCATGGTATAAATTTTGACTGGCTTGGTCTTGTGCAGGCTTGTTAAGGTAAGCACAGATACTGTCGGCTTATGTGTGCAGCAGCCAGCCACATCCAGAAGTCAGCATTGCACAGCTCTCCTCCCTCCCTGGCTCTTACATTCTCCTCAGAGGAGCCTCAAATGGTGGGAGACTGATGTAGATGGCCCATCCACAGCCTAGTATTATTTGGCACCAAGAGCATTTTATATTCAGGAAGCTGTCATAAAGAACAATCTTGATTGCCCTCTCTCTTGCCCGCCCTCCCCCGCCCCCACCCCAGTTTAAAAATTTATGTTTCTTACCAAGTTCTTCTCATTTGCAAACTACTAAACTATGACGTGTGAAAGAATGATTCAATTGGTAGTCAAACTTTGGAAATTATAGTCAAGTCTGTCATCCCCAAACTTCGTTTATTATCTTCAGCATATACTTATTTCAGGATATATTGAAACATTCATTCTGTGTCACTAGGAGAAAACAGTCCTGACTTAAGATTTTATTTGTTGGTCTCCTGGTGTTTAAAGTGTGGTAGTGAATTTCTGTGTATGCAGATGTGTAAGCGCTGGCAGCAACAGGAGGCTCCACTAAGAACATCTGTTTCACTGTAGACTGTCGGCCTGTCACCATGGTATCAGCATCTTTTCTTTGTGGATATCCTATGAAGAGGTTTGGAAAGGACTAAGCACTCTGTAGCTGTCAAGGGAAAAAATGCATCCAGGAACAACAACTTGTCAATTGGTTGAAATATGGAGAATAAAACTTACAATGTCCTTGATTTACAGGCAGTATGCTGGCTGTGACTACTCGCAGCAAGGCCGATTTGTCCCTCCAGACATGATGCAGCCACAGCAGACATACACTGGGCAGATTTACCAGCCGACTCAGGCCTATCCTCCAACTACACCTCAGTCATTCTATGGAGACAGCTTTGAGGAGGAGCCCCCTTTGTTAGAAGGTAGGATGGAATGGTATAGGTTGAAGACCATGTCTGAAAGCATAAGGCCAGAAATATTTTCAATTTTAAAGTAGTTTGAATTTTCCAATATTTTTATACAATTCACTAGTTTAGCATTTTTAATTGGAAAGTGTGAAATGCACCCACCCCCTTTGTTTTTCCCCTGAGACAGAATCTTGCTATAAAATCCAAGATGACCTCAAATTTGAAGCATTCCTTCTGCCCCAGCCTTACAAATGCTAAGATTGCAGGTGTGAGCCATCATACTTAGTTTAAAGTGTTTGGAATATTAAATTGGTTTTACAGCTTTGAATTTCAGAGCATTTCAAATTTTGTATTTTGAGACTGGAGGTACTTAGCATATGCTCTAGTGTCCAACTGGTTGATTAAAAACAAATCCTAAAGGAGTTGTTGTCCTTTCTTATGAAAGTCCAGTAGGTAGCATTTGGTCAGTGACCATTTAGAAGAGAGTTTATATTGGGCCAGAATATTTAAATATGACAGTGTAAACATCTATGTTTATTTCAGATTAATTCTGCCTAGGGAAGATGTGAAAGCAAATAACATGGTATTTATAGATCTGTGTGGAAATAAACTCTATTGATTGCTTAAAAAACATGGTGGCTCTCAAATAATATTCCAGAAATCTGAACACAAATGCATGTAGTAATTACATGTAATTTCATGGAGTACATGGATATTCCTAAAGCCCCAGGTAAAGAATCATTCTCTTTTTGTTAGCCATGTCCAGGTGTTGTTTTACTTGAGTATGAGGTAGAGGTGGGTCTTTTTCATCTCCATATCCCTTCTAACACAGAGGTTAGACATTGGCCAAAGCCCAGCCTATAAAATGGTCATGAGGACCCAGTAAAGCATCACTGACCATTGCTAAGCCCTGTTTGTTCCTTTGTGTTTAGCTTTGTGTCCTGTTCAGGCATTGATTCTGGAAACACTACATATCCCAAAATTTGTAACAAGAGTGTCCATTGCTGAAAACTATTCTGAAATGGAAGGAATTGGTCTCATTCTGTGGAGTAATGGGCTTTCAAATGTAAAATTTTTAAGTAAATTTACATAAGCTGCTAAAGGCATATCATAAATCTAACTGTCTTCCTTATTTTCTTACTGTTTTAGAGTTGGGTATCAATTTTGACCACATCTGGCAAAAAAACGCTAACGGTGCTACACCCGCTGAGGGCAGCTGACGGCAGCATCATGAATGAGACTGACTTGGCAGGGCCAGTGGTGTTCTGCCTGGCCTTTGGGGCCACGCTGTTACTGGTAAGTTATTGGCTGTTGGGTAAAATGAGAGCAGGATTTTAAATAGTCCACCAAAAGATATTTGGAGCCTTTGACAGATTTTAGGTTTTTTTGAATTTATGCTTATTTTCCATCAGTAGTAAGCAACATATCTAAAAACTAATTTCTTGAACCAGATGTAAGAGACAAAACAACAACAAAAAATCACAGCTTAATCAGAGCCTTAGGAGACTGAAGCAGGAAGAGTGATTTCTAGGCCAGTCTAGACTGTATATTGAGATACCGTGTGTGTGTGTGTGTGTGTGTGTGTGTGTGTGTGTGTGTGTGTAATACTAAATAATAAGAAAAAAATGAACATCAGAATTTCTTAATTTCAGAAAATTGGCAATTTTTTTTATTGTCTTATACTTTTAAAAATTAGAGATTGTGGTTTTATTTATTTAATCTTATCCTAGTTTTGTTTATGTTGCTGTGATAAATACCCAGAGGAGATGGGGTTGAGGAACCCTAAAGAAGAAATGGTTATTTTAACACAATCCCAGTTATGGACCACCCATCAGTGCCTGGATGTATATGTCAAGAGCTTTAAATAGTCTATTACATCCACAGTCACGAGCAGACAGAAGTGAATGCAGTCATGCCTACCACTTAGCCTTTTACACAGTTTGGATCACAAACCCAGGGAATTGTGTCATTCTCCTTCAAGCACAGTCTTCTTCCACATCACTGTATTCAAGAACATTTCACAGGCTAGCCTGACCTAGACAGTCCCCCCCACACATGTCCACTGACTAATCTGATCTAGATAATGCCCCACAAATAGGTCAATAGGCTAGCCTGATCCAGACAGTCCCCCTAAATATGTCCACAGTATAGCCTGATCTAGATGGTTCCTTATAAACATGTCCACAGGATAGCCTAATCTAGACATTTCCTGCACAAAAGTGTCCATAGGCTAGCCTGATCTAGACCTTCCCTCACAAATGTGTTTAAAAGTATCCTGATCTAGAAGTAGTTCATTGAGACTCTTCCTGGGTGATTCTAGGTTGTGTCAAATTTAAAATTAACTATTTCAAATGGCTAGCCCTTGGATACCATTTCATTGTATAGCTTCCCTGTACATTTTAATGTCTAATGAATTAAAATATTAAAGAATGACAAGTTTTTGTCTCCACCTCTCAGTTCTCCAGGAATATTAAAGTATATTGAAAGAAAAAGTCACTATTTGTTTTCTCTCAGTCTGAATTACAAAAGATAAGTAATGTACTTGAAAGAAAATGCTCTCTGTGGCCAGAAGACCTGCGCTTCTACACTCCCTCCGACTTGGCCCTGACCTGGCAGTTCAGTCCTGCAGTTCCCTCTGCGGGATAAATAGCCTGTGCTGCCAACTGGCCTAACAGTTGTTTTGATGTGCCACCACCCAGACTAGAGGCTGGGCATGGAGGCTTAGACCTATAATCTCAGCATTTGTGAGGATGAGGCAGGAGGATTACTCTGACTTTAAGACAAGTCTGGGTTAGAATGAGACTTTTGTCTCAAAAAAAAAAGAAAAAGCAAACCAGGACATGCTCTGAGAGTTGTAAAACTGTGAGCACTGTGCAAAGTAGAATTCATTGTTTGTTGCTTAGTTAATTCACTTCTCAGTGAGGGAACACAGCTTCCTCAAAGGGCCACAGCCTATATCAGGTATTTACAAGTAAACGTAAGTCCAGCAAATGCTGCACGGACTTTACCACAGTCTGTAGAGGTATTCTTAAGACTTAGTCTATGTAACAAAGGTCTCATTTTGGCAATTCCCTTTTGGATTTCTCTATAGACTTGTTTTCATTGAGTGTTTTGTTTTTAAGGACAGGTCTCACTTGTGTAGCCTTGTCTGGTCTGGAACTCACTTATGTAGATTAGGTTGACCTTGAACTCAGAGATCTCTGCCTGCCTCTGCTTCCAGAGTGCTTGGATTAAACGTTTTTGCACTTTGCCTATAAGAACAGAACTTCCAACATATGTGCTTTTGTTTTTAATCAAAGGACTGTAGAATCCAGAATAGGATTTGGAAAAACAAGAGAAAAAAGTTCCTTCCCATTACATTCACCTGGCATTCTCACCCTCTTCCCTGGATTCTGGCTTCCCACTTTTTCTGTTTTTGTTGTTGTTTTTTTTTGTTTTTTCCTCCTCCTATTTGTTCAGTTGTATACCAAGCTCAAATGCTACCAAGAAGTACAATAGATATCTGTTTTGGGGAATGGTACATCAAAGTTAAGAGTTAGAAGTCAGGGTCTGCACAGGTTCAAGCAAGACAGCAGGCTCCTAGCACTGAGGGAGAAGTGGACACAGATGCCACTCCTTGTAGGCGGCCAAAGAGGCCGGTTTCCAACATGGCGCTGCCTACTGCGCATGCATCAGGCTCAAGCCCCTCCCGAGAGGGCTTATGCAAATGAGGCTCGAGCCCTAACCAATCATGGGGCTTAATGAGAAATGGCCCTAGCCAATCCTGGGGCTTATGAAAATGAGGTATTGGCCCTAACCAATCCTGAGAGAACAGGCCGCCAGGTCCGCCCCCTTGGAAGGGTATATAACAACTGCAGTTCAGCTGCTGGGGGTCAGTGAAGGAAGATTGTTCAAAATAAAAGAGCTGTGAAGAGAAGAATCCAGGTGTGTCGTGTCTTACTTGCAGGCCGAGAAGACGAGACAACTCCTGATCAAAAACTGCAATTGGTACCCACTTGCAAAGGGAAAATTTAGTCTTTTCCAATAGAGTCTCACTGTGTATATTAACCATGCTTCAGGGTATGCCTGTGCCCAGGAGTAGATAGCTAACACAAGGAACTCAGTAGTATTTTGGAGATTTTTTTTGTCTTATACAGCTTTTCTTGGAGTTTTTATTGCTTTGTGGTTTTGTGTGGTGTATTTTCGTTTGGGTGTTGTTTTAAAGAGATTTAAAAAAAAGGAAATGGGAGTTTTGTGGATAAGGAGATGGGGAGGCTGTTTGAGGATTGGATAGAGAAAAAGTGTGATCAGAATATATTTTAATTAAGCAAGAGAAAAGGTGTGATGAGAATTTTCATTAAAGCAGAAGAAGGGTGTGAACCAAGTGCTTTGTCTCCTTTCACTGCACCTCTGGAGATTTTGATGCTTTTGAATTGAGTATTTTATGCATGTGTCATTTTGTGTGAAATAAGGCCCAAATGATACTTTCTTGTCTTTAACAACTATTTTCTTCTCTTTTCCTATAGGCTGGCAAAATCCAGTTTGGCTATGTATACGGGATCAGTGCAATTGGATGTTTAGGAATGTTTTGTTTGTTAAATTTAATGAGTATGACAGGTGTCTCATTTGGTTGTGTGGCAAGTGTCCTGGGGTATTGTCTTCTTCCCATGATCCTGCTATCCAGCTTTGCAGTGGTATTTTCTTTACAGTAAGTACCAATCTTAAACTCAGATTTAGTTGGCCAGTTCTGTGTAATAGAATGTACTTCACCATCAGATTGAGATAAAGCCCTGATCCAGCAAACATATGTTGTGCCTCATTGTCTCAGGCTTTCCATTGGTGTGAAGAGACACCATGACCAAGACAACTCTTAAAAGGACAACATTTAATTTGGGGCTGGCTTACTGGTTTAGAGGTTCAGTCCATTATTATCATCATGGTAGGAAGCATGGCTTCATCCAGGCAGACATGGTGCTGGAGAAGGAGCTGAGAGTTCTGCATTTTGATCCAACTGCAACCAGGAGAAAATTGGTTTTCAGGCAGCTAATAAGAGGGTCTCAAAGCCTACCCCCACAGTGACATACTTCCTCCAACAAGGCCATACCTACTAATATTGCCACTCCTTGAGCCAAGCATAGTCAAACTACCACTCATGTAGATTCGAACTGTGCTATGTGCCTTTTGTGTGAAGAACAATGAAAATGAGATTGGAAGTTTTCTATACAATCTCAGTTTTACCTTTGATCAAGAGTTTTACTAGTTCTGTGTTTACTGATACCATAGCAATAATGAAGTAAATATTTGTGATCATTAAATAATACATGGAAAAAGAGCAACTTGTCCATATTGAAATTGTTTGATAGTCTGCTTATGTCAATATTGAAGGAGTTGGGCTTGTTGAAAACATATGATTAGTAAATACATATGTAGCTGTGGGGAACAGGAATGCTGGTATGCATAAGTCGAGAGAGGTCCTGAAAGCTGTTGAGCATCCTAACAATGCAAAAGCACTGGCCCTTCAGCAAAGCTTAACCCAAGTGCCAATAATGCTGAATCGGGGAAACAGCTTAAAGGAGCAAAAGAATTATACTGCTTTCATTAAATCATTCAACATTCTTGAAGTCACTAGGTATTTGATAAAATAGTCTTGTTTTTATATATGTCTGTATGTGGATTTAAAAATGTCTGGAGGCTTATCTATTGTTCCATAGATATGCTAAGCTCTGCAATTTGTGCTCTTTTCTGCAAAACCATGCATTAAAACTTTGTTGCCTTAGACTAGTGCATAGTTTTGGATTGGTTTGATTTGGATTGGTTTTTAATATCTAATCTTTCTCATTTTTCTCTTTTTTTTTTTCCTGTTTACAGAGGAATGGTAGGAATTCTTCTCACTGCCACAATTATTGGATGGTGTAGTTTTTCTGCTTCCAAAATTTTTATTTCTGCGTTAGCTATGGACGGACAACAACTTTTAGTGGCATATCCCTGTGCTTTGTTATATGGAGTCTTTGCCCTGATTTCCGTCTTTTGAACTGATTTTGTCTGGGACATGGATATCAGTGGGCCGAATTCATAAAAAGGACCTTGGACTCTTAAAATTGGACCAGCAAACTACTGCAGTGCAGCTCTTTCTGCTTCCCAGTAGCCTGGAAGCAACAGAAGTAGACATTTGTTCATTTGTACAGGACAGCTGAACACAATGGAGTCACCTGAGTCGGCTAGCTCTGAGTGTTTGTGCTTAGACAGCTAAGAAGTACGATTTCTTTCCTGATCCTACAGCCTTTAAAAAACAACTCTTTCCTTACAAATTATAGTAGAATGTTTTTGATAGATTTTTACCAAGTGGAAAACCAACCACAAAGCTGATAATCTTTCTCAGAAACAACCCAGATATAGTAAAGAAGAAACAAGTTTTACTGCAGAAATATTTTTCAAAGGAATTAGGAAAGAAAATACTTGCTGTATCCTCAAGTAAGTGCGCTGAAGTAAAGCTGAACAAAACAAAATTCCAACGTAAAGCTTTTTGAGTGTGCACATCAAATATTTGACATTCCTCTAAATTGTCTCATGAAATCTGAGCTGAGATTCAGAGATACAAACAGTTCACAATCTACCTTACTGTGGAGATGAAATGTGAACAACTATTTAGACATTATTGTCAACTAAATCTGGACTGGCCACGTGAATGCTTAGTTCTGTCTCCACATGTCCCAGGAAAAAGAAATCACTAAGGTTTTTTTGAGAAAATAATATTTAAAATTTCACAATTTCAGTATTGCTTTATCAATGTATAGTGGATTTGATGCTTATTAAATTTTTCCCAATTAACTCTGCTGTGGAGTTTACTTTTTCTAAACTACTCTTCTCTGTCTTCTTTTCATTAGGGTTTGATTTTCACTCCTGATATAAACCCAGTTTTAAAAATAGAAGTAATCTAGTATATAGCCAGGCAGATATGAAGTTAGAAGGCAATTAGTTTGAATGACCGTATTACTTCTTGACTTTAAATTCACTTGGCTTCTATCATTATGCCATCTGGTGACAGAATCTGTAGGAACATGTTATATATTTTGTGTGTGGACTCCTGGCTTTTAAACCTTGTCAGATTTTGGACAGTTCTCAGGAGTAGTTAAGAGCAAAGAAGGGCTGGAAAATAAAGTCTGGCCATTTTATAAGAGGAGACCAGCAGCCAAAAGAAAAATGCTAAGTTAATACATGCAAACTAGTTTTTAGAGTAATTTTTTGTGTAGAAAAGGAGCATCACACATGATTTTCTTACTTTATTCTTGCTATTCTGGGTTTCATGCTGATGGTGAGTTTCAGACTATACTCTGACACTTAACAAATTGCTTTTGAAGCATATCTCCAGTTTTTGCTAGTACCTTCGCCTTCTCTGCCTTGTCTATTTGATTTTGGAGACTGAATGGTGGATGCTGGATCTCATACTGTCAGCCCAGGCTGGCCCTAAAACTCTCATTTTCAGTTCATTTTATGTAGTTCTTATTGAGGCAAATTTGTGAATGCCATCTTTTAATACACTGCTGTTTATAGTGAATAGGGAAGACTATACTTGAGAAGTTATCTCACACTTGGTTATATTTAACCCATTGTTGCCCAGTTCCCCAGATACATCTAATTTTCTTGTTACTTGTTGTTTCCCCTCATCAAAATCTTTTTTATTTAAATCATTGTATGGTTTTGTGATGGTGGTGTTGGCTATGTTTTATTTAAATGTACTTATATGATACTGGCATACAATTTATTATCCCCATGCTCAACAAAACTTACTAACATAATAAGATATGAAACAATTTAACATTTAATGATTTTTCTATAAAAATGGCTATATAGTGAAATTGCATCTGATATATAAAGAATTTGTTTGACTGCATGAATCACGTATAGCATTTTCTCCTATAAATCTCTTTAAGTAAAAATCAACATAATCATGTTTATGTATACAGTGAAGTCTGATATAGCATATCTCAAAAATATTGTGTGGCAGTCTTCGTTGAGCATCCAGCATAGCTTAAAGTTTACTTATTAAGTAATTGAAAGCCATTGTGAAGGCAACACATAAACACATTTCACACCTTACTCTTGGTCTTGGATTCAGTAAGTGGAGTAGTAAGTGCTCACTAGTGAGTGATTTGTGTATACCTATGTGAATGCTAAGGTTTGGTTTACATATAATAGTCTAAGTGCATATTTTACATCTCTGCTATAATTCTGTCTTGCCTACTGTTTTTCAGAGCCATACTAGATTTGTCAACATTCTTCATGTGCAGACATAGAGTTCTGTTCATCATTTGAAATCAGAAAAATGTATGAAATGATGGGTTTCATAATGACATTTTTGTACATTTATATAAGGAATTTTAATATGAATGAAATCATTTCATTTGTGGGTAAATGGTAGTACCAAAAATCATCATGAAATAAATGATACTCAGAAAGAAAATGATCACATTTCAGGTAGAATGTTGTTAGGGAACAAAGATACCAGTGGGAAAGGGTAAATGACTAGGTGTTAACATCAGTGGGTGGGGAGGACCTTTAACGTTTGCTTTTTTCTTTTCTTTTTTAACTGGATCTTATAACGGATTACCGATGTGTACCACCACTACTGATGAAAAATTCATGAATCTTAGGTACTGATACATATATACATATACATATATATTGAAGAATGTAATGATGAGAGTTTGCATAGACTTAATACTGTATAGTTGGCATTTTCTATGTATTCTTAATCTTCGGGTTCTACTCAAATATGTTCCAAAGCAAAATACCTTCCTGTTCTGTTGTGACAGAGTACCATGACCAGGCAAGTTATGGAAGAAAGAGCCGGGCACTGGTGGCGCACGCCTTTAATCCCAGCACTTGGGAGGCAGAAGCAGGTGGATTTCTTAATTCGAGGCCAGCCTGGTCTACAGAGTGAGTTCCAGGACAGCCAGGGCTACACAGAGAAACCCTGTCTCAAAAAACAAAACAACCCCCCCCCAAAAAAAAAATAGAAGAAGAAGAAAGAGTTTGTTGGGGTCTTACAGGTCCAGAGGGTTAGAGTCCATCACCATTACAGCAGGAACATGGCAGAAAGCAGGTACACATGGCACTGAACCATAACTGAGTCCTTATTCATGAGTGGGAGAGTTAAGAGGAAAACTGGGAATTGCTAGGTTTTTGGAACCTCGAAGCATAACCCTAGTGACACATCCTAAACATGGTAATCCTTCCTAAACAGTTCCACCACTGAGACCAAGCATTCAAACAAAAAAGCCTATGGTGGCCATTGTCATTTACATCTCCCCAGTCTATTACCATTAAAATTATTCAGTTATGTTTTCAGTGTAGTACCTCCTCAGAAGGATGCCTACAGTTCTGAAATTATGTTATCTTCCCCTATCCTCTTAAAAAAAAAATAGACCTTTGAGCAAAAGAGGAATTACAGAAGTTATGTATTCTCAAGGATATTGCCCCAACAACAAAGTGACAAAGATTGAGACCATATTTAGAGTTTTTTTCCTGCCATATCAAATACAGCAAGCAGGCCTACCCAAGTAGTGCCCCACATTCAACCTGTTCTTGCCTAGTATTTTCTAGATTTCACATCAAACATGGTCTCCAAAAAACACTAAGGGGTTTTGCTTTTTTCTTTTCTTTTTTTCTTTTTTTTTTTTTTTTTTGAGACAGGGTTTCTCTGTGTAGCCCTGGCTGTCCTGGAACTCATTCTGTAGACCAGGCTGGCCTCGAACTCAGAAATCCGCCTGCCTCTGCCTCCCAAGTGCTGGGATTAAAGGCGTGCACCACCACTGCCTGGCCTGTTTTTTTTTTTTTTTTTTTTTCTCTGTTTTTAAAGAAATAAAAAGCTTAATTTCGCAAACAATTTATCTCAGTGCATGTTTGTTTTAAAACCTAAGCTTTAGAAACAGAACATTTAATATCAAGCAAAAACCCAAAGTAAATTCTCATAAGTACCTGTTGTAGTTGAGCAAATTTAACATTTTTTTTTCTTTCTAACGTATATTTTAGAATTGGGTTTGTGATGGAATAAGAATAACAAGAAATTGTTAGCAGTACTGTAAGCACATGTTGGCTCGGGGTGCTTTTCATGGGTACCTGAGAATGGCCTGTCATTAGCTTATCCCCTCAACATGTCCTGTTTATTTTCAAGAAGCCTAACTAGAGGCAAATCTTCTGTCTTTCGTCTAGGCATGTACTTCCTTTCCTATCCATGGAGGATTGGCCTTACTCTTCAGTACCAACCAGGTGCCGAAGTTAGAAGTGAGCTGCTTTCTATTGCTTGGAATTTAGGCCGTTGTTTTACTCATTAATAATACCACAACTAGGCAATTAATAATAATAGAACTAGCAGTGGGGAAATTGAAATTTTAATTATTAAATTATTGATTTCTAAGGGTTGGCAGGGTCCTTAGTCAAAAGTATAATTAACAAATGTCTCCGAATGGTTACCCAGAAGTTGTGAAGCATGAGCTTGCTGGCGGAAGTCTGGCATCTGCATCACAGGTAGAGAGAACTCTCCTGGCCCCATGCATCAAGTCCCACTGCAATTAATGAGAACATCATCTGCTGATGGAGCACAATGTCCTATGTTTGTGCAAATACATTCAAATGATTATTTACTCAAATGAGGACTAATTAAACACAGAGCTGTTCTCCTAATTTAAAAGCATACTTTCTTAAGCACATTAGGTTCTAAAAATCAGGTATTGCATTTCTGTGAGCTTAACTAATTAGGCTTACCTTCAGTAAATAAATTTGGTCTGTTTCTGAAATTTACACTGAATAGGCAGAAAGCTTGCAGGGTGAGAAATTGTGTACCAAAGTCTTTTTTCAAACATGCAGCACACAGAACAAAGAAACTTGAAGTATTTGCTAAAATATTTTAGGTGCCTAGACATTTTTCTTTTTATCTACTTGGATTATTCTTTTTCTCCTAAAAGTAGAGAAAACAACATTAATACTTTTTCTGAGTTAAAATACTGTTCTGAAAAAGTCTGGCAAATGTAATGATGTGTTTGTAGTTTTCAGTATTCTGGTCCTTGATAGTATTGACTTGATAGTCTTTATTTTAGACCATTAATGGTCAAAAAGTTATTTCAAAATGGGCACACCTTTATTTCATTTTCCAGTTCAATCATCATGTAAAACAATAGCACTTCAATACAGCATTTTAAAAGACACAATATAAACTATTCAGGCATACATAAGCCTTAAAATTTACTAACAAAATCCAAATATAAATATATTTCACTTATGTGCATTTTTGGAAGGGGCAATCTTCAAAGACAGATCAGTGGGTGGCACAAAGTGGCAGGTGCACAAAGGCAACAGAGGGAGATCCTCGGAGGTGTTTAGTAGTTTCACCTGTTGCATGTCCATTTTTCACAATATTTTGTCAACTTGACACAAGCTGGAGTCTTCCTGAGAGGAGAGAACCTCAGTTGTGAAAATGCCTCCATCAGATTTTCTAGAGGCATGTCTGTAACATTTTTTTGATTGGCATTTGATGTGGAGGGTCTTGGAGAGTCCCGCCCACTATAGGTGGTGCCACCCTGCATTGTATAAAAAAAGCAGTCTGAGTGAGCCATGGAGAACAGACCCATAAGCAGTGTTCCTCCATGGTCTGCTTCAGTTCCTGTCTCCAGATTCTTGCCATGATTTCCTGCCCTGGCTTCTCTTCATGATGGACTGTAAACTGTAAGATGAAATAAACCCTTTCCTCCCCAAGTTCCTTTTGGTCAGTATTTTCACAGCAGTAGAAAGACTAGGACAAACGTCAGAAGAAACCCTATCCCTCCTAACATATTACCCATGTTCCCTGACAACCACTAGTACTCTTTCTGGATTTGCATGTTCAGGTTATTTCATATAATTAGAAGTATGCATCTGACCTGGTTGTTCTGACTGCTTTTGCTTAACATAATGGTTTCAAAACTTCATTAAAAAAAAAAAAATCAGTCACTTAAGGGCATTGTTATATAGGCTGAACACTGAGATTTACTTAACCACTTTAAATGACATGTCACTTCATTATGCTAGCAGGCTTTACTTGACCACTCTCCTGTTGCCAAATAGTTGGGATCTTTGCTCTTTCTTAACAAGACAGACTGGTGTTGTGTTAGCCCTGACATCCTTTGTTTCCAGAATACAGCGTTTACTCACAATGATGCTCAAGTCAATCATTACTGTAAACTCAGTTTAAACTCTGAAAATGTTAAGAATTTCTCTTCCCATTGGTTTACTGTGAAGCTTTTATCTGTTGAAACATGTACACCTCATCTGTGACTAAACAGCATTGCTGTGAGTCTCAATGATCTCACTCTTGTTACTCTGACCTTGATAAATGGAATCTTGCCAAACGTGCAAGGTTCCCTCCACGCCTGCAGCTATTCCCACATCAGAAGGGAAGGCTTCAAAGAGAGCTCCTTTATTGTTTGCTAGAGATGCAATGACAGTCACCTTTAGGTCACTGTACTCCTCTAGCATTTGTACAAGTCCTGGCACATGCTAATTTTACATTTCACCCTAAGTGGATCTACACGCCATTGACTTTAGTATCAATTGAATTGTATCACCAATCAGTGTTTGAAATAAAAGTACAACATGACGTGGCAGTGACCTTACTCAAACTTGACTTTATTAGTCAATTTGTTCCTAAATTCCCAAGAATTAAAATTTACCTAGTAAGAACTCTGCTTCTCAGCTATCTGTGAAAATTACACAGTAATTTTCTAAAAGTTCTAAAACAAAAATTGAGTTTCATAATAGAATGATTTCAAGTGCATTCCTCCTGGCTTTTTGTTTGTTTTTCATTTCAGTGAGGCTGTTTGCAGAGCACTTACTGTTCTGTTGTGCTGTGGTATCTAAATAAATGTATTACTTAATATATTTTGGGGAAAATACCCTTTTTTTTTTAAACTAAAGTGTAATTCTTTGGACAGTCATTGAACAGCATTCCTTACTGGGGTCCAGAAAATAGCTAACCTTTTAATTTCGAGTAAGTTTATTAAGAATGTAGCAAGCAAAACCAAAATTTAATAGCAAGAAGCAAATAATTAGAACAGCAGATAACAAAATGTCAAGTCAGACCCAACATATAACAGAAACAACTGGAGTAGCCTGATTGAAAGAACAAACGCTTCTCATTCCCACCACAGCCATTTTCATACCATGGGATAATCAATAATAATGTCTGTGAAACCACATTCTCCTCCCAGCTGCTTTCAAGGAAACAATGGTTTTCACTCTGGGCTATTTTGCTATTTTTCTTGGTCCCTATCACAGGTGTAGGGGGCTGGGCTGTCCCTAGATCAGGAGCCTTGGAGACTTCAAGACAAACATGCTTGGATCTGAAATGAAATGGAGAAAATTCTACCCACTTCCAGAGTCAGCTTCTATGAAAGCTTAAACAACACATGATCATTTACCTATGTATTGTGTATTACACTTAACTGTACCTCTCAGTAGATTAAGCCTGATGTCTAGTTTATGTCACAGGGGGTACCTAAGCCAGCCTCAATTTTTACCATGTTTTTAAATAATATTCTATTCTGACTCAAGCGTAGATCACAACACTGAAGGATAATTCAGTTTTTGGTTTTTCCTATAAAAGATTCAAACATTTCTGTTGCTCCAAATAAAAGATTGAATTGCCTCTCCATTGATGTGCAAGTGTATCGATGAGTTCATATTTGGTCATTTATTTTGAACCAACATTAGAATTAGTGTTTACATGATCCACACCGATTTTCTCTTTTAATTCATATCACAAAAATAGAAGAATTGTTGTGAATAAACAATGCAAACTGTCCTAACCAGAAGCCAACTAAAAGCAAATAGGAGCTAAGTTAAGGGTGAAAAAGTTAGGCCTGAAATGAAGGCAACGGCAATCAAGATAGAGCATTTGAGAGAGAAAGAAAGCTAGAGAAACTGCCAAGCTGTGCTAGGGAGCTTATTTTGATATTTAGATTAAGTTACATAATCCTAAAAATTTGTTGTATAAAACAAAGCATAGGGGCTGGAGAGATGGATCAGCGTTAAGAGCACTTGTTGTTCTTCCAGAGGTCCCAAGTTCAGTTCCCAGCATCCACAAGGTGCACCTTGTGATCACTTTTACTTCCAGCGCCAAGGAATCTGAGGCCTTCTTCAGCCTCTTAGGAAACCCACATATCATACACACACACACACACACACACACACACACACACACACACACCCCAATCTTTTATACTCTTTTATGCAAAACTTAGATTCTTGGTATAAAAAATCATGAAGACCAGGAAACCTGCCATCAGACTATATGGGTGAGCGGGCACCACTACAATGTGCAAGTACTTGCTGGAGAGATGAAAAAGAGAGGGGCAGACTGGTTTGTGCACTATAAAGAGAGCAGAACTGGAGACGTGAGTAGACTGCACTGTTAGATGAGCCCATGGTGATACCCACCCCCTTCCCCACCCCATGCTGCCACTGAGGGCCATGTCTGGGTCTGTAGCGCTATAGCAGCAGGGATCGGTGTCAATGTCCCTGGCCCAGGCTATCACCAAAGGCCATGAAGATTGGGCTGGGCTGGGCTGGGCTGCTACCTGGGCAGCGTGGGAGAGCTGGACCTGAGGAGATGCAAGCAGAAGAACTGGTTGCAACCAGACCCAGTCCTAAGGGCATGAACAATGGAGAGTGAGTTCTGCCTCTTGGAGGCAGGAGAGATGCTCTGCCATACCCCCTCCTCCACCAGGGCAAAGTGGGCCAGCATGCCCTGGTAGCACAGGCACAGGAGAAATGGCAGGTTGTCTACCCAGGCCCAGATCTAGGGCTTTGAGTTGGCCCATCCCAATATCTACCCAATCTTTGAACTTCTGCAGCTTGTGAAGGATCTGGTCCTGCAGGATATCCATGACACAGGGCGATTGTATATCTAGGATGAGTCACAGTGACGATCCAGTATTGGTGAAGCAGAGGCTTCTAACAGAACAATGACTCATTGCAATGAACATTTGCAAGTAAAGCTGTTTGGGCAAAAAGATATACTGTGTGACACATTTTGACATACCACAGCTTCCACATCGATGTGGTTCTTGTAGTTTGCTTATTTACTTGATTTTGTTTTTTCCATTTGGAGGGGTGGTTACAAGGAAAGAAGTTGGGTATGGATGGACTGGGAGATGAGTGAGATCGGAGTGCATAATGTGAAATTCACAGAATCGATAAAAAGTTTTTAAAAACTCATTAATACTAAATTAAGTAACAGAGAAATGTTAATTCCTTCAAATTCATTTCCAAGTAAATTATGTGTCACTTTAAAAGTAGAAAACAGGCCTTGAATTGGTGGGGCATGCCTTTAATCCCAGCACTTAGGTAAAGGTAGGAGAATCTCTATGAGTTTGAGGCCAGCCTGATCTACAGAGTGAGTTCTAGAACAGCCAAAGCTACACAGAAAAGAAACTCTGTGTTGAAAATAAGCAAACAAACAAGGCAAAAAAATAAATATAAAACAAAACAATCCAATTTTTGCTGATATTAACAAGATCATAAAACTTCTTCTCGGAAACCCATTTCTTTGGTGAGAATGCTGGAATTTTGCTTTCTTTTAAAAAGCACAGAAATAATGTAAGAATGTGCTTCCATGTTAATACCAGGTGTGAGGATATGGGGCTGCAGTGAACTGTCCGCAGCAGTTGACTATGAGTTGACTCATTCTCTAGCAGCAATATGCTGTGATTAATGATGTTTGAAATTCTGGGAACTTTTCAGAGGATATATAAATGCCAGCAACCTCTCCCAATAGGTGGGTTTGGTGGTTGGTGGTTGTTCAGAGGGGTTAGTTTTTGGCTTGTTAGTAGTCATAATCAAAAAAGAAACTAGGAGAAAGATTTAGAGAGCTCTATCTTTCTCGCCTCTATCCTTTCTATCCTATCTAGAGATGAGGGAGGGTGAAACCAGTAGGATAAAGGGTCGGATAAAGAACCCACAAAGTAGCAAAGTTCAGCTACAAGTGATGTCTTAATTTGAGTCTCCAAAGTTAAGGATAACAATGGAAAATGTGATTTCAAATGCCATAAAGAAAATGGCAGGGGAAGAAAGAATGGATATTATTTTTTTAAGATACCAGCAGAAAAATTTATTTTGCCTGCTACTACTAGGATATCCCCCTCTTTGCTCCCAGAGGGAATTTTCTGTTTTTTTCTTTTTCTTCTTGATACATTCTGTTTCAAACAGGTTGGAAGAATGGCTGAGCAGTTGGAAGAATAACATGTGGAAATGGAGGACCTAAGAAATGAAAAATGGCTGAAATGGAAAAACAAAAGGGGTCACTCTAATCTCTCCTTTTTGAAAGGGTTGAGGGTTGCAGAGTTGGCAATGCAACAGGAGAGGTTGTGGGTGGAGGTAGAAGCTCTTGGGAAGGAGCATGAGAAAGGAGAGAACAAAAAAAATTGCAATCCTGGTGGCTGAGCAAGAGAAAAGGAGTTTCCCACAGAAGGGAAGAGGGAAATAAACTGTGATGGAGGGCAGTCAAGTAAAAGAAAAGCTGAAACAGCAGGAGAAGAACCTAATGAAAACAGCACATTGTGAAAGAAAGGGTTGATCCTGAACCCAGCACACTTCTAGAAGTAGAGGAGCCCAGGGGTTGCATGATCACCATCAGCTTTCCCAGTGGTCATACAGCATAAGCCTGCTAATGGTGTGGAACAAGGTTATGATGAGATAGGATGGTATCCTAAAGAAATGATTGATCTAAGGCATTTTAAAGATTAGTTTGGCTTTCTAAGCCAGCAAAAGAAAGCCTTCCTCCAGGAGACCCAGTCTCAAGCAATTGTTTTCCTTAGCATCCAATTGTTGGTCCCTTATGACAACAAAGATGTGTTTCTAACCAAGTCAACTCAGACTCCTGCTGCTGCACCTGTTAAGATCTGGGACCATCTCTGACACACACACCTCAAACAAGGCTTACAGGTTCTTAAGCATTTACTCATCTAGTGACTACCAAACTTGCTCTCCCAGAGCTCAGACTTCTTTCTAGTGCATATTTTTCTGGTGCAAATTAATTGCAGCTTGCATTTGTTCAACTCTCAGATTTCAGCATTTGAGATTTTAATCTCTCAAGCTTATACTTCTGGCAGATTTAGATATAAGAATTTTGAATGGGGGTGGGAGGACTGGGAGGAGAGAACTGTGGTCAAGATGTTAATAATAATAATAATAATAATAATAATAATAATAATAATGATAATTTCAATCTTCTGAGACTTCAACTCCTTGTCTTAAGTAATTTGGGGCTGTGTCTCCTGGCAGGATGACTGGCAGCAGCTCAGAAGGCAGCCTGGGTACTGGAACAGTGAGAGAGCTCTGCTGTGGGCCGCTTATTTCTATTTTAATGAAGCCGATGCTCAGGTTATGGGTTCTGTCCCCACCACTGTCCTTTCGCTGTTTCACTATTTCCCCCTGCTTATTTACTCCTTCTTTCAAACTTTGACACAGATATGGAAATGAAATGAATGTATAGCATTGATTGTGTGTGTCGAAATTTCACATTGCTTATTCTCAGTCCTTTAACCAAAAGGTAGACAACCCCCAACTTCATCACCAAGGGACAGAAGAAGCATCATGAAGTATCTCTTTGCAAGAGGCTAAAGGAAAAAGAAGTCTGTTGCTGGACATTTTTTTAGTTCTAGCTCAGCAACAACAACAAAAATATTAGTGGTCAACTTCTCTCGCCCTAGCTTCAGCTCCAAGACAATCAAGACAATGAGAGTCCACTGTGAACACTGACTTGAACCTGTTCCTTAGCAGGCTGAGTGTTGTCACAATGCTGTTCCCGGAACTTTTCCTGGTTGCCTTTGGACTGTTCTCTAAGTCTCACCCCCATTCTTTATATCTATCTTTAATCCTGTAGTTCAGCTCAGGATATAAGTCTTTCATGCAATCAGCAACAAGTTTATAGATGTGACTTCACATTTTTCTTCTTTGGTGGGATACATTCATTGTATGCTTTTGAGCTGAGCATGGAAAATATAGAAAATATATATCTTACCACTAACTGTTCTAATGACTTGGAAAGATCTTAACTTTATAAGCCATCTTTGAGTTATAGTTTTCTCTATAAAGCAAAGTTTTATTAAATTCTTTAAATTGTTTCAGTTCTGAAGGTCTTTTGAGGTGGTGATAAGATCCTGACTATACTGTGCAAGGATTAAACACACAGAGATACACAGACACAGAGATACAGACATACACATACACACACACACACACACACACACACACACACCACCTGGCACAGACGTTTTCGTTAGTGAGAGAATTTATTAATGATTTGATCTTTTTCAAAATTTTTGAATGACTTGGAAAAAAATTGAGTTATATCTTATAATTGAGTTATACTTTTTTCAATAACTAGTTATAATTTGGGCTTTTACATATTCTGTTTTTCTGTTAGACATATCACCCATAGTTTGGTATTCTACCACTAAAGTGGTTCCTGTCTTTTGGGTTTGTCAGTGTATTTCCAATCTTATAAAATAATTCAACTAAGAAACCAAGAACATCACTAATTGTTTCCCAGTTCCATCTACCCACCTTCAAATTCTACAATTTCAGTTTTATTTATTGTTGAAAAATTCCACCATGTATTGTACCCCATTTTCATTATTCATTCATTGGTTGATGGACATGGATATCTTAAGTGTAACTGTGAAGTAGGATAAGGGATTCTTTGGCTATATGCCCAGGGGTGGTAGAGATACATGATATGGTAGTTCTACTTTGAGCTTTTTAAGCTACCTCTATACTGATTTCCACAGTGACTGCATAAATTAATACCCCACCAACAGTGGGCAAGGATTCTCCTTTCCTCACAACCTTATCAGAGTTTGTTTTCATCTTTTATATAAACGGAAAAAATGAATAATAGAACAGGAAGGTTTAAATAGGGTGGGGATGGAAATGAAGGTTAGAAGAGGAACTACAAAGAGCAATAACTAACATTAAAGTCCTTTTGCAACAATTGTAAGAAATACTACTGCTGCAAAAGCTTCCTACACTGCAAATACACTCATATATAAAAAGATCTTAAGTAGAATTACTCTATAATGGGGAAAACAATTCTTCTATTGAACATCAAAGACTAACAAAAAGCTCAGTGTTGGGAATGGGTTACTTCTATTGGAATTACTGGCTGATAAGGTTCCATGAACCACCAAATATTACAGAGTATTGCCATTGCTCTTGGTTACTCTCCAGAACTTGACAGTAATATGCTGTTGTTGAATATGTCAGCCACTTGAGCCATAGGCTACAGAGAAATCAAACTAACACTCATTTTGAAAACTCATCCCTCCTGGTTAGCTTTTACAGTGCTGGAAAGTGTCACCTGTGCTAATGAGGAGAGAAATAATTATTAGTTTTATCCAGATCTAAAACCTGTGAGCTATAATAACAGTCTGTCTGGTAAAAATTTGCCCACCAGTACAAATAGTTGCATGAATATCATGGGAGTATCAACCGTTTTCTGATGGGATTTGAGGTTCTTTCTATAAGATGGGACTCATATCTGGCACTATAATCAGGGTCAAGAACCCATGGCTTGATGGCATATAGAGCCTAGAGTAGAACCAACTACTATTACTCTGCTAAAGGGACACAATATTAAACTCACTCATAATGACATATTTTTATACCCATATATCTGTGCTTCTTTCCACCCTCATCAGAGAAGTGTATGTTTGCTGGATATTGTGATTAACACAGAAACTGGTCAAAATATGGAGAATAAAATACTATGGAGTGTTCAGCTTTAAATGGAACATCTATATCACATACCCTCAAGGTTCGGGAATAATTACAGAAAAGGAAGTAGAAAGATGGTGAGTTCAGAGGCAGTACAGTATGTTTAAAATGTTGTTTTAAGTTTAAGTTAGTTTGGTATGGAATGATGAAGACAGATCTAAGAGGACCCAGAAAGGCTAATGTGATCAAAACACAACCAATGAAATTCTCAAAGGGTTAATAAAATATTTTTAAGGGTAAGAACACCTATATTTCATTCATAAGAAGAATGGACTTCACAGTTATTGTAGTAAATGTTAGAACCAAATTTTAGGAACTGTTGCATATGTCTGTCTATCTCTGTGTGTGTTTGTCTGTCTGTCTGTCAGTCTGTCTCTTTCTCTGTTTCTCTCTCTCTCTCTCTCTCTCTCTCTCTCTCTCTCTCTCTCTCTCTGTTTCTTTGTCTCTTCTCTATCTTCTCTGTTTCTCTGTCTCTCTTCATGTCTGTGTGTGTGTGTGTGTGTGTTTGTGTGTCTGTGTGTGTGTGTGTCTGCATATGAAAGCCAGAGACTGATGTTGGATGTCATTTCCACATTGGTTCTGCATCTTATTTCTGAGACAGGGCCTCTCATTGAACCTGGAGCTCATCAGTTCAGCTAGGCTGGCTGGCCAGCAAGCTCCTGGGATCTGCTTGTGTCTGATTTCTCAGCACAGAGATTACAGGTGAGTATATATCTGTGATCTGCTTTCTACAGTACCTGGGATCTAAAGTTAGGTCTTCATGTGTCTTGATTACTCTTCAATTGCTGTGACAAAGCACCATGACCAAAGCATCTTATAGAAGAATAAGTTTATTGAGAGCTTACAGATTCAGAGAGTGAATCCATGACCATTATGGCAGGGAGCATGCCAGTAGGCATGCAAACATTCTGCTGCCACAGTGGCTCAGAACTTATATCTTGTGTCACAGCCACAAGGTAGAGAGAGCTTACTGGGCTTTTCAAACCTCAGAGCCCAACCCCCAGTAATACATTACTTTCAACAAAACCATACCTCCAAATTCTTCCCAAACAGTTCTATCAACTGGAAACCAACAAATACATGAACTTATGAAAGTCATTCCCATTTAAACAACTACATTACTCTTCTGAAACAAGTATTATACCAAATAAGCCATCTCACCAGACCTGGGAACATCTTTTAAGTCTTACACCATTATTGTTGGACCCAAAACAAATTTCAGATGAAAATTAATAGGAGGGCTAATTACAAAAATTAAGAACTTGTAGCTCATGGAAGTTAAACAACTTGGTTAAGAAAATACAGATTGTTGTAGGGTCATAACGAATTTCAAAAGCCATGCCTGATCTTTTTACTTTGTTGCTCTATAATTTTCCAAGCAATGAAAAACATCTGTCATGGACAAATTAGATCCCATTGTAGGAGGAGCTAAGGTGGGAGGAGTTAGGAGAGGAAGAGGAAAAGGAAGAGGAGGAGTTAGGAGAGGAAGAGATAAAAGGAAGAAGAGGAGCGAGAGAGGCAGAGATGTAGTAGCGATGGAGACGGATGTTCACGCATCTGTAGCAGTCAAAGGTAGTTGGTATACCTAGGTTGGGTATTGGGTTACACTTCTGATTGTATGGGTATCTTGTTATTGATCATTGCCAAATATATAAGCTTTGATTAATCTAAAAGAATTAGAGTCTCATTCTCTTACTGGGCCTGCATGGATGGCAGAATGTTCTGGGCAATGCCCTGCCTTGTGGAGATAGCGTGGAAGATTGTGCAGACTCATCTCTCACGCTGGCATCTAGTGGGTGGCAGGACTGGTGTTTCTGGCGGCCGGTTCTAGTTCTAGCCACCTGGCCTGAAACAAGGACAATGAATCAGCAAATTTCCAGACCTCCCCAGTAACAATTTCCAGCCCCCACACCCTGGTAATGGGATGCCCTTAGAAATGGAGTATGATAGAGATCATCTATTCCAGAATCCCCTAATGTGCTTTAAATCAAGTCTGTAAGCTCACTTGGTGGTCTTTCCATCTTAGAATGAGAAACCCCCACATGCTGGATTTCTGCAGAATAAAACACTCCTTGCTTTTGCATACTATTTAAGTCTGGAGTATGGTTCTTCAGCAAACAACAGATCCTTACACTTTATCAAGAAGTAAAGATGCAAATTTAGTAGTGGTATCAATTCCCAGATGAATGATGAGTTTTATTGGTTAGCAACTTTGCTTAGTTTTAATGTTAAGATGAAAGTACAGTCATCATTCATATGTATGACTTTAGGAGAGAAACTGGTAACCAGCATGTACCTGTCATGTGTCATATATACCATGTCATGGCACTATACCAGATTGGTCATGTGTGTATCTCAGGTTCCACACTTCCAATGTTGGCAGTTAACGGTTGCGGAGAGGTGCTGTTTTCAGTCATGTAGGAATGGTAAGGTATCTTTGTTTCAATCTTACTCAGGCAGGAAACTCTAATTAAACTTACTAAACTCATTGAGCCACACACAAGAGGAAGGTGTGAAAGCAGGGTGGGGCTTGTCAAGAACAAGTGCTTTATGGGAAAGAGAGGGAAACTGGGCAGGGGGTTAAAATGACTTGAAGTCATTAGATACATGTATGAAACTGTCAAAAATAAATGTTTTTTTTAAAAAAGATTACAACAAGCCAGGGTGATCAGGGTTGTTATTCCTGCGTGTTGTTTGGGATACGCTGTGTTTGTTCTATGGTGGCATACTCATGCTGAGTAGGGCTGAAGTTTTATCCAGAGATAATTCTGAAATTCCAAAGACATGACAACATTTGAACAGGGTTCAGGCTGTCTTCTAACCAATTTTTAACCCTAAATGCAAGCTAGAAAAAATATGTATGTAGTATTTATCTGATAAATGAAATAAAAATTCAGATCTTCCTCCCTATGGTTTCTTTCCTTTATAACAAATAAGAAAAATAGCTATCTCTGCAAGGTTTGGATTCATGGACTTTGCTTCAGTTCTAACGTTAAGTGGACAATTCTTCTTCCTGTTTTATGATTTAGATCTCATGATATTGTAAGACTCATCCCTACACAATGATGTTTTACATAGCCTAGAGTAATGCTACTTTAGAGAGATCCAGGAAAAGCTCTCTGCGTCTGGCAGTAGTGTTGTTTTTCCTAAAAGAAAGAGCAAAGCAGGTGTGCATCGTCTTTT
This sequence comes from Mastomys natalensis, assembly GCA_021653895.1. Taxonomy (NCBI): domain Eukaryota; kingdom Metazoa; phylum Chordata; class Mammalia; order Rodentia; family Muridae; genus Mastomys; species Mastomys natalensis. The sequence goes on along the minus strand of JAJTUV010000758.1, from coordinate 57,648 downwards.
TGTAGGCTGTACAATGCTTGGCTCTGAACCTTATACATCATATGGCTTTGAATGAAGAATATTTTATGCTTTTTGTTAAATGGTGAGAAAATAATTCCTCTGTCCTTTTCACTGAAAATCAAGAATAATTTCTGTGAGATGCTTTTGAGGAGCTGAGGCAGGCTCCACACGGGAAGGCAGTGCCAGTAGATGATAACCACAGCTCTGTGCTTCTGGGCTGGCCATGGTGACCTGTGGTCTGGGTGAAGGTAAAGCCCCAGAGCAGACACACTGAAGTACAGGGCTGACCTGTGCTCTAAGAAGTGGGAGATGGGTGTCCTTAACCATGTTCACATTAAGACAATGAGCAGGCTGTATTAGAGATACTTGGGATTCCACTCAGCTCTCTACATTGGAAATTCTTCCTCATCAAGAGAAAATAGAGCAGTTAAGAGTCAAAAACTTAATAATCAAATTGAAGAGAACTTAAAATTCAGATTCCCCGCTAGAATCTTGAGGCCGTGTCTACCCTCAGCCTTCCTTTACCATCTATCTATGACAAGAATTATCATAACACCTACTTCATGAAGCCTCATGAACTGATAGAATAAAAGGATGGTGGGAAGTTCATCTGATCCCCATGAACGAGATACATGAATAAGCGTAGATTGTAGTCATCACTGTGGCTGCAGAATGTCAACCAGTCAAAAGCAGTACATTAAGAGGTCTTGATCACTTTTCCCATTTACAATTGAGAATGTAAATAATGTCCAAAGACAGAATTTTAATACATTGTACCTAGATAGTAGAGCATTTGTTGTTTTATTTTCCTAAGACAGAGATATTTTTTCTCTTTATCTTTATTTTATATGCACGAGTATATTGCTTTGCTTCCATATATGTCTGTGTACCATATGTGTGCAGTATCTATAGAAGTCAGAGAGGGAGTAAGATCCCCTGAGATTGGAGTTACAGGCAACTGTGAACTTCCATGTCAGTGCTGGGAATTGAATCTTGGCCCCTCTGGAGTAGTAGCCAGTGTCCTTAGTTACTGAGCTGTCCCTCCAGGCCAGAGTAGCTACCTTTTTTAAATGTTATTTTTCTATAAATTTCTCTCCTTTTCTACCCAATGTATATTCCCTTTTGTTCACATATAGATTGTTATCTGGGCTTATAGGCATCTATGTCAATAAAGGTATCCCTCTTGGTGCTGGAGAATATACTGCTCTTGCAGATGGCCAGAGTTGACACATGCCTTCCATAACTCCAGATTAGGTCCAGAGGATTATACATCACTGGCCTCTGAAGACACCTACACGTGTGTGTACAACACACACACACACACACACACACACACATACACACACACACACACACACACACACACATATTTAAACATAAAAGTATCAGTCTGGACTGTTACGTTCCTTCCCACTGACTCAGAAAACCCCCTGTTAGCATAGCACGGTAGAGACTTTCTTTTGAAAGGATGTTCTGCATTTGTGTATTAGTCAACACACCCTAGTTAGAGCTCTACAGCTTGAATAAAAAACAAGTGCCCATTTGAGCAATTTGGTAAGCACATGAGACAGTAAGTTCAGTGAGGTTCACTGGTGGAATTTTCTTTGTTTTGTGACGATTCAAAGAGCTGAGGAACAACACGAGGGGTTAGAAGTCCTGACACATAACTTAAGGCCTGCATTAAATATCAAGCCTATATTTATTTTAATTGTACTCGGGTAATATCTCATTTCCACTTGAGTGTTCCAGGCTATAAATAGTTCTAATTTGTTTACTTTGTGCAGTTACAGGATAATTACAGGAGAACAAGCCAAGTGGTATTATTGCAGTGGTTGGCTAAACTCAGTGCAAATGCAATAAATGAAATGATTGCTTTTTAATTCTTCCCCCTTTTCATAGTGCCATGAGCTGAAGTGGCAATGTCACAAGACTCCAAGAGTTTAATTTGTTTTTGAGAATAGCTAGTCTTTGCTGTTAATGTGTCCCCATGGTTCACACTAGTTTCAGTGTTGTTTGCTGTTGTTGGGTGTTTCCTTCAGAAAGGAAGCACCTGGGGCCTGCTTCCCTGCAGTATCTACTTCATCAGAACTTTGTTTTCACAAAATTTGCAGCATCATGGGATAGTTAGTTGTTTCCATTTGCTTATCCAAACTGATACCAATAACACACACATACACACACACACACATAAACACACACAGTGATCCAAACACACACCAACTGACACATGCGCGTGCATGCATGCGCGAGTGCACACACACACAAATACTGGCACATATAAACACAAGCAGACACACAAGTATATAAACACAGACATACACAGACTCATAAAAACATTCAGATACGCACAGAGATACACACACAGACACACATATGCACAGAAACACAAACACAGACACATAGGCAACCATACATATACACACAAACACACACATGGATATGCACAGACACACAAACATAGACTCACACAAAAACATGTACAGATACAGACAGAGACACACACACACAAATACACACACACACTGACACATGCATAAAGACACACAAAACCAGACAAACATAGACTCACACAAACAAACGCAGGTACACACATACATGCACACAGAGAAACACACAGGCAGATAAACATAGACACACAAACATAGACTCACACAAAAATCATGTGCAGATACACACACATACCCTTGTGAGAATGTCTCTCTGGTCTCTCCTTCCATCGGGAAAGGTCCCATGTGTTTACTTCAATAAGCCCTCCAAGTAGCCTTTGGGTGAATCATTACTCAAGGCAGTCCTTGTGCTCAGCTGCTTTCTCCAGGCAGCCAGCCACCTATTTCTAGATGTATGCTTCTACTGGGAAAGGAGTTGTTTCTCTTAATGTGCAAGGAGAGGACAGTTACCAGGCAGTGAAATGAAAAATGATTATTGCCAAAGTTACAACCCTCCCATGTTGGAAATGTGGCTGAAGCTATTCCCCATGTCCCGCGTGTTCCTTCATCATTTGCCCATTAGCTGTTCTCAGGGCTCCAGATCGCTTCTCTGGGCAGCTTGCCTTTGATTTTCCCTTTGACTAACTCCCAGGAGAATGGCTAGAAATATGCTGGATGGGTTTTGATCATCCTTTGGAGGCTGGGTTTCTTTGTCAGAATTTGATGTGCAGGTTTAAACAGTGTTTTACAAAATAAACACTAAGGCAAAAGTGAGAAGGGAGACGGATCCACTAACGAGTGAACCTGAGCTCAAGCTTGAGCTATGAACTTTGAGACTCTATTTTCATAGCTGCTGAGAATTTGGAATATAATAGGGCCGAGAAATGAAAACGTTTAGTTCTCTTGGCTCTCTCAGAAGCATTTTCTACCTCACACATGAACAACCGTATAAAACCTACATGCAAAATGTGAACTGTGGATGTAGCTCAGCCATAGAGCATTGACTGGCATTTTCAAGGCCTTGACTTCTGTCCCCAGCACTGTAAGAAAACAGAACAATAACAGCAAATCTCAAGTAATTACATCCAGGTTTTAGCAAATGACTAGCAATCAGAGAAGCTTACCGAAGTGCCTATGTCAAACGTTAAGGATCTATTTTGGGGGCTGGTTACGTAGACGAGCAAACAATAAGGAAGTCCTTCCTTTTATCACCAGCATCACAGTTAGACATGCACACATGCACGCACACACCCAAACACACACTGAGGTCACTGGCCAGCTTCCCCTAAACATATTTATGCACTCTGTTTTGTCTTAATACTCTCCCTTCAAAGACAATTCATTTAATCTTACAAATTCAACTCCTGCCTCCATATTACAGACTCTAAATCTATCTCCCACACCAACTTCTATACTCAAATTCCTACCATCCACCACCTGTTGGACTATCCTAAACATACTGGGTCCTCATCTCTCCTGCTCTATGAACTTTGATTCTATCCATACTGTACTGTTCTCTCTCCCTCCTTCCCTTCTCCCTCTCCTCAGTCTCTTCCCTCCTCTCTTCCTCTTCCTCTCTAACCCCACCCCAGCCTTCTCCTCTCCCCACTTCTCCTACTCTCCCCTTTCCCCTCCCCCATGTCCATCTGTCTTACACACATTCTGATCACTAAGACTGCAATGTCACTTGATTTCCTCTCCCCGCAGCTTTATGTGCACACTCTACAGAAGTCTGCACTCTTTCTTTTCTTTCCCTAGTCTCCTTTCTTTACCTTGCTATGTGTAGACATTATATGCAAAATATACATTCAACCAATATTTATTAGTCACTGACACTATGTCAGGCTCTGTAATGGGCACACTGAGGGGCTGACAAAGAGATGATCTAATCCCATGCATAACAATTGGCATTAGTGATTGCCTCTGAATTTTAACATTCTTCCCAATTGCTCTCTCAGAAACTAAAGTCTCTCCTTCTGGTCACAGATTACCATCACCTAATAAACTCTATTTTTAATTTTTGCAGAATTATACACAGTATAATTTAAAGTCCTTATACTCTTTATGCAGAGCATTAAAATAAAAGCCCACAGATGGCAGCCACTGTGCTGCAGTTTGAATCCTGAGTAACCACAAGTAAAATACCATCACCTTCACCTTCACCTGTTGACTTCAAGTTTCCGGCAGTTGAGAAGCAACGGTTCTCAACCTGTGGGCCAGGACCCCTTTAGGGGTGGCATATCAGATATCATGCATATCAGATTATTTACATTATGATTCATAACAATAGCAAAATTACAATGAGGAAGTAACACCAAAATAATTTTATGGTTGGGGTCAGCACAGCCTGAGGAACTGCATGAGAACTGCAGGGGGCTTGAGAACTACTGCTCTGCACATTGAAAGAACCAGCTGAAAGGCAGAAGCCTAGAGTCTCATACTGCCAAAAGCAAAGTCTCTGCAGATTGGAATGTTAAAGATAGTGAGGTCTGGAGACTAATTTCTTTTTTGAACAAGTGAGTCTAAGTGACTGTTAAAGCCACAACCGGTGTCTATATTCCCAGATATGCATAAGTACATATAGGTATTTATAGATAAGTCAGACAGACCATTTCACTGTACTCTTAAAACACTGGGAAACATTCTCTGACATACTAACATCAATTTCTTCTTGCTTGAAATATGTCTTATCTTTTGTGATTATGAAGATGTATATATACACATATATAATCACTATATCTATATATGCATATGTATGTACACACATATATATGTATGCATACATACTATACATGCATATGTATCCAGTGTAACTAAGAAAGTGATATATATGTATATATAAAGCATATTGATTGAAGAAGAGAAAAATGTGTAAAATAAAACACTGAAAACCCTCAGGCAACACTGACCCCCTGAAAGTTTTAGGGAAACAGTGACTGACACAGGAACCAAAGTATTTCACCGTCTCTGTGACATTAGCATTTTCCCTTTCCCCCAAACTCAAGAAAGTAGACAGGAAATGCCGATGTGGATTGCTAATTTCTACCCTTAGCAATATTATATATAGAGAAGAAAGTAAAAGCAAGAGAGGGCATTAGACCCTCTCGGGAGGAGGCCACACTACTTTTCCCAGGACTGAGTCATTGCTATTAGCATCCATACTCTTTGCCCACTAGGTGGCTCTGTAACCCGTCTGATGGAATTCCTATTTGCAGGCCCAAGTAGAGTAGGACATTTTAGGGTAGGCTCCCTATTCTTTCATGTTGTTTCCCATTGCTTTGCTTTTGCCTCTTTACTCCTTGTCTTCTGATAGAATCTTATCACAAAGTTAATATTCACTATCTCACCAAAGCTGGCTGTGTGCCAGTAAGAGAGGGAAAGAGGACTTCTGCCAGGCAAGGCCAGGTTATAAGGCGGCAGGCTCCTTTCTGACTATGAAGACAGGAGGAAGCCATAAGCAGTCTTGTCCTGGTTCCACTGTGGATTCTCTTCACTCTTCACTGACATACAATGACACATCTAACGTTCACTCATTCAGTGTACAGTTGGTGGTCCCGATGATTATATTCAGAGGGCTGTGACTCAGAAGAAAGAGCACCTCAAGGATACAAAATCGTTGAGAAATTTACACTCACATGGGAGCAACCAACAGGCATCAAAGGCACAGGTGCGCCCTTGTCCTTGGACCTGTGCCAAAGATCCAAGTCCCTTCTCCTGGCTCTGCTTTCCTGTGGGACATCTCTCCTCTCAGTCTTTGGGTATCAAATATCTGACTTCGTTTCTGGCTTCCTTCCAGGCCTGAACCATGTAGCCAAGGCTCACACAGATTGGATCAGCAATGAGCTGTCAGTAGAGTGAGATGCTACCTGGGGAGCTGTGCTGAGAATACTCAGGATGCTTCCCTCATGAACACTCGTCTTGACTGAGAGTATACAAGCAGGAGTCTCTTGGCAGCCATCTTGCCCTCACATTGAGTCAAAGGATGAACTGGTATAGAGCAAAGCAGACCTGAGATATTAGACCTTGGCCTCCTGATGGAATCTGAGTCCTTGAACCCAAACATTCTTGAAGCTAGGTCTATTCTTAACGTCTCAATAGATTTCTATCATGTTTGAATTGGATTTTCTGTCACCTATATAGAAACAATAATGCATGATATAGTGAGCACATACATCATCACACTGCAGGTTGATACATGGGTGAGGAGAGAACAATTAGGGCAAACTATTACTGCTGTATAAATCACCAATCCAGAAAATAAATGACTTCCTCAAGAAGTTCATTTGTTTATGGGATAAATATGTACCACTGGATTCATTTACTAGGCTGTGATAAAGACTTGTAGGCTCTGGCATAAATAGCAGACCTGTTTTCTTCTGTTTAATTCTCATTGTTCTGCAGACTGGAAGTCAGAGCCTGGTATTGGCAGAGTTGAGTCCTGAGGCCATCTTTCTCCCTGATGAGCTTCTTCTCTCTGTCTTCACCTGGTTTTCCCTCCCTTTCTACCTGTCTGTGAATATATATATATATCACTTTTCATTTTAAATGTTATTGTAGGCACTATAAAGTACTGATTTTTGGAGAAAGGATTCCTTGTGGGATGAATGGTGTCAGAGAAGCCCTTTGAATAGTGGGTAAATTTTTATTTAGCAAAACATAAAAATATAGAGGAAGGATGCTGCCAGCATGATAGTTTTACTGCTGGAGTCTGAGTAAGTCACTGGTGACCATCTGTGATGGTTAATTTTCATTGTCATCCGTGGGTGTGTCTGTGAGTTTTTGGAGAGAACTAACTGAAGAGGAAGGACCTGCCCTGAATGGAGGTGGCCCCACCCTCTGAACTGGGTGCTTAGATAAGACGAAAGCAGAAAAGGAGAAAACAAGGATTCACCTCTCTGCTTCTTGGCCCACTATGATGGGAATTGTCCCAGCTATGTGCTCTGTTCTTCATGAGTTCTGCTGTTTTTTTTTTTTTTTTTTTTCTGACAAGGGAACTATATCCTTCTACTATGGGACAAAGTAAATCCTTCCTGTGTTACTCTTTGTTGCTGTGATAAGCACATGACCAAAAGCAACTCCAAAGAGGAAAAACTTTCTTTCATTTTACAACTCCAGGTCGCATTTCATCACTGAGAGAAATCAGGGAAGGGCCTAAAAACAGGAACCTGGAATCAGGAAGGGATCACAGAGGAATTTTACTTGCTGGCGCAATCCCCATGACTTGCTCAGTCTGCTTTCTTATACCACCCGGGACCACCTGCCCTAGGAAGAGTATTACCCACAGTGGGCTGGGTCCTCCCATAGTAATCATTAGTCAAGAAGATACCTCATAGACTTCCATACAGGCCAAGCTGACGGAGGCAGTTCCTCTACTGAGATTCCTTCTCATGAGGTCCTTCATGCATCTTGTCACACAGTTTTTTCACAGCACTGATAAAAGTCACTAATACAGCCTTTACCACTCTCTGGGTACAGTATATATGTATACTGTTCCTGAAAGACTCTATGACATTTTTATTTATTTATCGTATTTATTCTTAACTGATAGCCTTATGTATTCATAGCACCTCAAAAGATGCTTGATACCTGTGTGTATATAGTGGATTTGAATTAGGGCTAACTTGTCTATTTCTTTTACATTTTTTTCTTTTGATTAAAAAATTTTAAGTAACTCTTTAAAAAGATTTATCTACCTTATTTTAAGTGTATGAATATTTTCTCTGCATACATGTGTGTGTATCCCATGTGTGCTTGGTGCTGGTGAAGGCCAGAAAAATGGGTCAAATTCTCTAGAACTGGAATAAGGATGGTTGCAAACCACCTTGGAGGTGTCAGAAATGAGACACAGGTCCTATGCAAGAACAACAAGGATTTTTAACTACTGAGCCATTTTCTAGTCTCTTTTCCAGTGAGTTTTAAGAAAATATCTTCTTATTCTCTTGCTTTTGTTCATCTTCCCTCACTTATTTCACTGTCACATAACCTTTTAAGTTCCTGTGTTTATACCCACAGATTAATGCAGCTCCCTGCCTTCATCAAAGAGGCTTCTTATTGCAGCAGGCAGCCACTAATGCAGAGACTAGTATCTGATGAAACTGTAGAGACAGTGACAGTGAAATGCCCAGCCTTAAACAGAACATCTATATCAGCTCCTCCAAGGCCCAGGAAGAGGAGACTGAAGGAATGTAAGATCCAGGGGACACAGAGATGTGCTGCAAAAGGATGTCTTCTGTATATGGCATGGCCATTGCATTCATGATGCTCTGCATCTGTGCTTTCCTGAACAAGACTAGGTTGTCAGCATTCCACCATGGCTGGGCAAGGGGTGCACAGGGCCCACCTCTTCCCTGAGACTATTAATATTAAATGCTGCTGAGGATGGTTGTCATTTTCTTCAGTGGTGTAGTCACTGATTAAGTCCTCCATGCTAGAGGAAATAACCTCCCACTCCTGTTCATGCAAGAAAGCCCAGTGGGGCGCTCATACCAAGAAGGACAAGAATGTAGAAGGGGGACCAGTTCGGAAGAATAGTGTTTCAGTGGGAGAGGAAGGTGGATGAGAGAAGGTGATGGGGTAAAAATGACTAAAAGTCATTGTAGATGTGTAGTAAACTGTCACCAAAGCTTTTAAAAAGCTTGAAAGCTTTGTGATTCTTTTTCCACTCCAAGCTAAGAATGGAGCCTGACAGAGATTTATGGATGTTGACAGGTGTTATGAGATTCTTGGGCAAAAGACAAAGAACTAGAGGGTGCGTCCATGTCTCTGGATTGTGAGAAAGGACAGATGGAATGTATAGCCATGATTGGGACAGACAGGTTACAGGAGGAAAGTTTCATCTCTGGGAACCCAGACCTTTTTTTCTGGGCAGTAAACACACCTAGCTTTTTCCTGAGGGAGACACTGGCTGACTCTCATGGCTGTTACCATACAGACACTTTTGGAATGACAGACTGAGAGCAAGGAGCAGAAAGCATCTCATTCATGGAAACTCAGAAGGCCCATGGAGAGTTATCTTCCCACAGTCCTATACTGCTTTGGGCAACACATTTCCTGGTTTTTGTTTTTTTTTAATTTGTTTTGTTTTGTTTTTACAACGAAGAAGTCCCAAACTGCTACACAAGAAGTAAATGGATGTTTCAGCAACATATAGCTCCAGACTCTGGCTCTCCGTTCCTTCCACTCTTCAACGGTTATGGCAAGAAGTCTCACTGCCCATTCTGTTTCTCTAACTCTCCTTTAGCAACATGTATGGAGTACTCTAAACTTTAAACTCAACTACTCACTACATCTTTCTTTAAATTTCCCTAAAATACAATAGTTAAATTCACCAAGGGTCAGACTTCCTTGTCAATGAACCAATGATTTTGAATTTTTTGAAGTGTTATAATTTGTTTTAAAGAACTTGAACAGAGCCTGAATGTGACCCATAAGTCTGAAATGCTCACTACCTGGCCTACACAGACGCTTTACACTCTGATGTTCAAAACTTTGGAAATGCTGTGGTAGTGACCTGTGCTCTCTTCCCATTCCTACCTACTCCTTACTGTTAAGTTGAAACCATGAAAATGGAGGCCTACCTTTAGAAAAAGTAAGGAGCGTTTAGCACATCCTCTCACTAAGCTGTGCCATCCACCGCCATTTGTTTTCTCCATAATAAATCTGTGGTTATTTCTCCCTTCTGTATCTATTTTATCTGCCTTATGCACCGAATGCAATGATTCACTGTAACAAGTCATATTTATCAGGAGTTACATTTTTCAGAGTCTTAAAAATTGTATTATGTTATTGTTCAATCCTCACAGATTCCTATGTGGGAATTATGTGTATCATCATTATACAGATCAAAAAAATAGATTGGTAAAGAGTTGCTATAAGGTCCTACAGCTTTTGGATTCTTCACACACACACATATCTATGTGTAATAATCATATATATATATATATATATATATATATATATATATATATATACTATATACACTCACACACACACACACATATCTATGTATAATAATCATGCACACACACACATACACACACACACACATTGTGTGTATGCATGTGTGGAGACCAGGGATCAACTTGTAAGTTTTCTTCTTGAACCTTTTCGCTCCCAAGGACAAAATTCAGTTGTCATTCTTGGTGGCAAATGTCTTTACCCACTGAGCTGTCTTGCCAGCCATCATGCAACATCTCATTAGATGATTATCCAATCTGTTTGAGGGCTTCAGTCAGTTTTCTGCCTCTGTGTGGATACTTATCTCTGGACTCTACTAGAAGAAGATCAAGAACCTAAAAAAGACACTGAAATTGAGATAAGAATTCCTTGTTGTTCATTCTCTGTGAGCCACGACTCCTGTGAGGTTCTCCAAAGAAAAGAAAGGATCATTTTTCTTCATCCTTGACCATTAGAAGGAAAAGGCTTTCTGTTTTTATATATGAAGTAAATGGAATTCAGCAAGCTAAAGAAACTTGGCCATACTCAGGCTAAAATTTGGATGCATATTTATCTGAGTCAGAATGAGCCTGTGAAATTTGGAGGAGTGGCTGTCAGCAATTTGGAGGCTCTTCCACATGTGTTCAGTCATGGAGATTCTGCCACCAAATGTTTGTGAAGCACTCACTGAGGAGCAGTCAGATGCTGGATGGAAAAGAAACAAAGCCTAGTGCCCAATACCACCCCAGTCACAAAGTCTGTGTGTACACACATGTGTGTGTGTGCAGGAGTGTACACACACGTGTGCATGTGTGTATATGTGTGTATGTATGTGTGTGTGTTTATATATGGCTCTCACCTACCATGTAGCCCCTGGAGGATTAAACTAAAGACACTGGGTTTTGGAGCAAGTACATTTACCAACGTGGTAACAGAACTTAAAGGTGTTGCCCTTCAGAGAGCAACGGGACTAGAGAGCCTTTCTCACTTTATACCAGGAGTCCTCACCTTCCTAATTCTGTGACCCTTTAGTACTATTCCTCATGTTGTGTTGACTCCCAACTATAGAATTATTTTGTTGCTACCTCATAACTGTAATTTTACTCCTATTATGATTCCAGTGGTCTTAGATGACCCCTGTGAAATGGTCACAGCCCACAGGTTGAGAACCTCTGCATTATACAGAGACAAGAAGACCTGAGCTAGTGCTTGGTTTTTCTCTATCTTGCATGTGAAGGACTTCAAAGTTTTATGCTTCAGGCCAGATGCTGATACCAGGCTCATTTTCCAGAACCATGAGACAAAATTCTATCTTTACCAAATTATCTGGTCCCAGATATTTTGTTATAGAATAAACGGCAGACTAAGGCATGTTGATTGACATACAAATTTAGGTTTTCTATAATTTTGTGTTTTTCTATATTTCCCAATGGTCAGTGGCTTGGAGTGAACAGGTTTCTCACCCTGTCTTGGGATATAAGTGAATTTCTTATGACAGTTACTTTTCTTTAGAAGGCTTTAAATAGTTTTTTTTTTTTTAAAGAAAAATATGTATATGCATGCTAATTAGCTATATTATTATGATAATACATCCAAATTCTGTCTTAAATAATTCACAGTTATTTTAATGAATATATGCACTATCATCATGTAGATTTTCCTGAGGCTATATAAGGAAATATTTGTTCTCTCCAGATATAGATGATCCAGCAAACTGTACAAACATTCTACTCAGCTTAGTTTGGTGAACCAATAAGTTTCGGGTTGCTACAGAAGCGTGTGTAACTCAAAGGCAACTACAGCATCTCAATTCCTTGTCACCTTGCAGTGGCTACAGCCCTATCACTGAGCAGTACTAACCACCTTTCATATAACCTTTGGTCGGGAAGGTCTTTGTAAGGGGACCTCATGGAGGCTCATGAGCTCTGTAAGTTCCCAAGCCTGCTTCCTCCCTCCGTGAGGAAATGATGATGTGCCCTCTTATGAGAGCCTCATGTGGGGGATCACAGCTGTACTGATTCAAGACAGTGACGGCGGCCACATCCCACATGGACTAAATGTTTATTCAATGACCATGGACTATCCCAGATGCTGAGGGGCCACAGTGGACAGAAAACATGAAGACGTGTTTATTGTCTGTAGTATTCTTTCTGCAAATGTATAACCTTAGTTTTAATTTTGAGAAAACATCAGACAAATGCAAATTGAGGGGCATATAACAAAACATCTAACCAATATTCTTTAAAAGTGTCAAACTCATGAACTAGCAGGGAACAGAAATTATCACTAATCTGAAACACTTAAGGAGCCATGATGAGTGGATGCTATATGGCATCCTAAATGGGTTGAGCAACAAAATAATAACTCATGGAGAAATTGAGGAAAGCCATACTTAATTTAGTGGTATTGTGCCAACCTTATCAGTCAATTCTCGATTTGGGTAAATGAATTGTGGAGTTGAATGATATTGATGTTACTATTAATGACTGGGAAGGAGTGTGTGGGAGCATTATCTTTGAAGTTTTTCTGAAAATCTAACATGATTTTAGCATAAAGAAGTTTTAAGGCCAGAAATTAATTCTAGAGGGAAAAGAAAGGAAACAAACTTACATCATCAAGAGTGAATAATTTTGAAATTTCTCAGATTTTCCAAATGGCAAAGATAATAGAAGTCAGAAATGGCTGTCAAATAGTGGGTTAGAGAAAAGTTCGAGACAGGTCTGTGTAACCTTAGGTTAAAACCTCAGGAATATTTTAAAGGTCTATGTATTCACTCACAAAAAGTTTCCTTTGATATTTTTCTTTGCTATGCCTTTTTGCATTTAGTGTGGTTCTTCTTTTTTAAAAATCATATAAAATATTGTTTGCATTGATTTTAACGTCTATAGCAGCTCAAAGTTTTGTCAGAGGAAAGTGCTCCAGTTCATGTAAGACTTCGATGTTACTACACCTGCTTCATAATTAAGGAAACTCAGTCACTTATCTTAGTTAGGATTTTACTGTTGTGAGCAGATACTATGACCAAAGCAACTCTTATAAAGGGAATGGCTTACAGGTTCAGAGGTTCCATTATCATTACGGTGAAAGGCACGGCAGCATCTAGGCAGGCCCTGCACTCGAGGAACTAAGAGTTCTACCTTTTGTTCTGAAGGGAGATAGGTGAAGACTGGCTCCCACATGGTTAGGAAGAGGGTCTCATTGCCCACCCCACAGTGATACACTTCTTCCAACAAGGCCACACTTATTCCAACAAGGCTGCTCATCTAAATAGTGCCACTCCCTGAGCCAAGCATATTCAAATGGTCACAGTTGCAGTTAGGTAATGTTGGCCAGGACCGCACAACTGTGAAGTCAACTGCAATCTAAGGTTTATGTTCTTAAATACCATATTGTGTCATTTCCCCCTTGGAGCAGTGGTTCTCAACCTTCACAATGCTGAACCCCCTTAATACATTTCCTCATTTTGTGGTGACCTCCAATCATAAAATTATTCTGTTGCTACTTTATAACTGTAATTTTGCTACTGTTATGAATTGTCATGTAAATATGTTTTCCAATGGTCTTAGGTGACCCCTATGAAAGGGTCACTCAGCCCCTAAAGAGGTCATGACCACAGGTTGAGAACAGCAGCCTTAGACTGATAACTTGCAGACACTCTTGCAATTTGTTTCCAGACATCAGAATTTGTTGGTTCTAAGAGTCATTCTGTCACTCCACTTTCTGAACATGCAACCTCCTGCTCCCGAAGTCGCCCATAACTTTTAACTCACTGTCCTTCGTGGCAAAATAGATACCAGGCACAAAGGCTTGTTTCTCTCCACTTCTCATTTTGTTGGCTGTCCATTGGTTACAAAGAAGGTGTTTCAAGTAAGCAAGGGTAAATGGTAAACACTGGACAGTGCTTAATAAACTCTGACCAGTAACGGAGGATACAGTGTTTAGTTAAAACCCATTAAATTTGGTCTGTAACTCTGAGCGTTCAGGAGGCTGAATCCAAAGGATTGACTTCAAGGTCAAGCTGAGCTATATAGCCAGACCCTGCTATAAATAAATAAATAAATAAATAAATAAATAAATAAATAAATAAATAAATTTAACTAAAATGATTTGGCTTCTATATTCAATATAAAGAACACCAACAATGTGGAATACTGAACTAATAATGGTTTTCTTTTAAATTTGTCTTGCCTTTATTAGGTATTTATTTGTGTGTGTGCCCATGTGTGTTCTCATATCAGGGTATGCATGCAGAGATCAAGGGACAACTTGATGTAGCCAGTTCTTTCCTCCCATCAGCAAGTCCCAGGGTTCTAACTCAGATCTTTAGTTTTGGCAACAAGCATCTTTACCCACTGAGCTATCATGCCAGATGGGATTAAATTTTTAATATGGAAAAACAGAAAATAGCTTTATTTAAAGAAAACAAAAGTAAACTGCCAAGAATTTGTGTTATCAGAGTGCTGAGCCAGTTTCCAAATGGCCCTGCTGTTCTTCCTGGTCAGTGTGCTATGTGTGGTCTCCTAAAGATCTTCCGTTCAGTCTTCAGCCACACGATTATCTACGTGCAACATCTTCCCCACAACCTACCTGCTTCCTGGGGAATCAAAATTGAGTTTAAGGCCTTTAAACCTACAATAGGAATTGAATGCAGGAGTCCAATGTTTCAGGAATGGAGAGCATGTGATTTTAATCTCAATTTTAAAGTGAAAAGAATTAGGATTCTTTACAAAGTATATAAAACACGGGAAATGAGGAGTTCAAAAGGAAGGAAGGAAGGAAGGGAGGGAGGGAGGGAAAGAGGGAGGAGGAGGGAGGAGGGAGGGAGGGAGGGAGGGAGGGAGGGAAGAAGGAAGGAAGGAAGGAAGGAAGGAAGGAAGGAAGGAAGGAAGGAAGGAAGGAGGGAGGGAGGGAGGAAAAGAAGAATATTGCTTTCCAATATTAAACAAATAGCCATCCAATAGTCATCCAAGTTCCGTTACAATATTGGATGGCTGTTCTTGGGGCATCTAGAGAGCATTTGTTTAAGGTTCCAATAACCTTAAATTCTCCCCTAACATATGGTGACACTGTGCAAAATCAGCATACGGGGAGCTTCAGCAAGTGTGAGAGGCCCTTGAGCCACATGGGTTTTATTACCCTAAAGCCTGAAGGGAGCCTTTCATAGCAATATCCGTTTTGTAATCTAGAAGAAGCCAAATGACATTTTTTACCACCCACAATTTGGAGGTAAGAAAAGAGAGAGGAAAGGCCATCAGTGGAAGATAAGTCAAAGCTTTTTATCTCTAGGTTTATCACCTCCACTAATGACTTCCTCTTAACAGCAGAGCCAGGTATATTTGTGTTGTCTCAAAGGGCCTGCGTGGGCTGCTGGCCTCTAGAGCTTCCATTATATGACTGCCCAAGCCTTCATATGAGATGATCCCACACAGTTGCTTTCCTTTACTTGGACTTTTGACTTCTGCTCTTTCCTAGACTTTGATTCCCCAAGAGTCTAGCTATCCAACTTCCCTTAGGGAAGAAAGCCTTTATTGACCCCGGGACTACTCCAGTCTCCTGTCCAAATGTGCTTATCTCCTGCTTGGCTTAAGCATGACAATTAATGAGGATATCACATATAATGTAACGGTACTTAGATGGCTATTTGCTTAATCACTTGTCATTGGCTATAACATTTACCTCCATCTCTAGATTCCAATAGAACAGAGACTTGTCTTACTTGTAAATCATTCCCCACAAATGCTTACTTAGACCAGTGCCCAGCACACAGTAAGTGTCCAATACATGTTAATGAATGAATGAATGAATTATAAAGGTGTCCTGAAACAATCAAATCCAGTCTAATTTAGACAGGAAAAAACTGAAACCCAAGTTGTTTTACTGCCTTGCCCAAAGTCCTAACAAAATAGAGATAAAACTCAAATCTCGTTACTCTCCCAGAATACTATTCTGTCCTGACAGAAAGTTCATAGTCTTGTGACTCATCACAGCAGAGGAAAAAGCAATTCCTGGCAACTTGCTCTGGGTCTTAATGAAGTTTCAAGCTTGAGTTTTATTGAGCACTCCCTTTATTTAAAACAAGTCCTGTAGTCTATGTTTGTTTCACCAATTTCTCAGTTGCTGGATCCAATGTTAATTTTCAAGAAGAGATAATGTGGCGGTTTGGCAAGGCTCTGCTGAGCTAGTGAGCATTTAATAGCATCACAGATGGAATCATTTGCATGTGGGAGGGGGATTTTTTTTTCCCTAGGATCTTGTCCCAATTAAAAGTTTATCAGTTCAAACCAGGTTACCAGTTACAGCAAATAGAAATCTATACTTTCTCCACCCATATTTTGATTTTTCTTTACTGTATTTGTCAGTTGCCTTCCTCTCAATCTGACACACCGAGAAATATTTAATAGCCACTAAAAATGGAACAACTACAAAAATCTTTCATTGACTTCCCAGCACATTACATGGGCTACAAGTTCTAAGAAGGCCAACAGACACAACAGTCCTCTTGTTTCTTTTGCTGCCTGTGGGAGAGTTCATGTCAGGCAAGCATTAATTAAGTGCCTCCTTAAACTAGACACATTTGTGAATGTGAACAGAGCATGGTCCCTTTCTTGAGCCATCTCAGAAAGGCAGGGAAAGGCATACAATAAAGACGGTTCTGAGCAAAGTTCTAAGTGGCAACTGATGGAGGATGCTAGGTAGAAAGGAAGCAAGCCAAAAGGCCATATTCAGCTGTCTGTCCCCAGGATAATTTTACCATAAATGAGAGAGATGAATTGGTTTGCCTGCTATAAAAAAACAGTAGGCTAGCGGACTTGTCATTTCAGGTGGACCATTTTAATTCTCCATATTTATATATATTTAAACAAGAGTTAGATGATGTGTTTATAAAAAGATAAAGAGTATAGACTATATTCTATGGCGGTGTGGTGAGGTATGGGGGAAGGGGATGTCTCAGTCAGTGGGCCCATGCTGAGGCATCTCTTCCCGCTGAGGGACCAGCCACAAGACAGTATAATATGCAATAGAGTTTATTCAGGGCATGGGGAGGGGAGTTAAGAGGGTAGTAGAGGCAGAGAGAGAGAGAGGGAGAGAGAGAGAGAGAGAGAGAGAGAGAGAGGAGAGAGAGAGAGAGAGAGAGAGAAGGCCAGCCATGAGCACGTGGAGAGAGGAGAAAGGGAACGGGGAAGGGGACAGGGGACAGGGGGAGCAAAAAGGCAAGAGATCAAGAGAAGGAGGAGGGACAAGCAGCCCCTTTTATAGTGGGCCAGGCCTACCTGGCTTTTGCCAGGTAACTGTGGGAAGGAGCATCCCTGTGGGGGTGGAGTTTAGACAGAATGCTAACATTAGGTACACAGTCTTTAATTAGTATAGTATTCAGCCTCCAAGAGAGTTCATGATTCTCAACAGCTATGAGGGCTTTCTGCTATACTGACACAGCTGGCTTGGTTAACCATTAGGATAGTGTAGAAACTGTTGAGTAGCTTCTGTAAGGTCCTAAAGGAAGTCACAGCTTAAACTTCGCCTATCTTTGATTGTTCATGAGGATACTCAAGCAACACTACAGAGAGGCCTAAGTACTGAGGAATAGAAGCATCCTGTCAGTCGCCAGTGAGAAGCTGAAACCTTTTCAACAGCCATTTGGCGATTCCTCCATAGTCAGCCCTCGGATGAATACCACCCAACATCTGTGCCACCTCAGCTACATTTTCACAGAGGTCCCTAAGCCACAGAGCCACGCCTAAATTTGTGGTCCACAAAAACTCAGATAATATACTTTTGTTTGCTTGTTTGTTTTTAAAGCCATTATGTTTTGGTATATTTGTCAAGAGAATTACTGAAAAGGTTGAAGAAACTATTTTAATTGAAACCATTTAGCTATTTTGGTATGATTGCGTTGAAGTCACCAGAAAACTGTAGATGTTCAAAGGAAGAGCAGAAGAAAGAGGGAAGGAGAGAGACAAGGAGCTGGGAAATGTCTTGCTTATAAGAGAGAAATGAATGCCTTGAGAACTTTCGAAATGTTGCCTGGCTAGTGTACCAGGGTTGGCTCACGAGATTCAGGAGCAGCAGAGGCAGCAGCAAGGAAGATGTATCACCAAACATAACAAATCCACCCAAAACCCTCTTTAGCAGTCAGAAATCCCACAGCTATCATCTGCAATGGGCTTCACTCAGGTGGAACGTTTCTCACTGGTTGTTTGGTCCTAATGATGGCGGAATAATGGCAGTTGTTGAAATATATTTTTTTAACTTGGCAATAATCATTCATGAATGGGCTGTTTTACTCTTCATGGTCCCCCATTAAGAACTGACTCATTTTTAAAAGCATGTTGTATACCATAGACATGGATCTGGTGCACTAAGAAACACAGTTATTTCTGTAGCACCACACAGTATGCCACTCTGTAATGATGCTCACAGGAAGCTGGCCCAAAGACATATGCAAAAGATACGAGGAGGAGAAGGAAGAAGGTATTTTAATTTCTTTTATTTCGGCATTGGTTTCTCCTATGTAGCCCTGGGTCTTCTGCCTGTCTTACTGTTATAGGGTTAGTCTGGGTAAAACCACACTGGTCTCCTGAATCTAGAGCCACTCCCATGTGCTCTTTTCTAAAGGGAAGTAATGATGGTGCACGTCTAGTAATGGTTGGTTTAGTACTCAAGTTGATATTATTCATGAAAATGCCTTCCTCTTGACTCACCATAATTGAACTTACCTTTATTTATAAATTCTAGACACAGACAACATGGACTTTGATTACAACATCAATAATTACTTGTTTGTAAAAAATGAAGAATTCGTAAGATGGTTGTGAGGATTAAAGGAGTTTATGTATATAAAGCACAAAAATCACCAATTGGCACAAATTTTATGCTATATAAATAATTGCTACTATTATTTGTTCCCTCCCTAGAATATAAGATCTACAAGTATAGAGGTCTTCTCTTTTGCATGCCATGGCCCCAGCCCCAAGCACATAACCACGTCTGTAGGAGATGTCTCATTACCAAAAAGTTAATATGGAGACCAGATGTTGCTACTCTGAATAATTTATAATATCCTCATTACAGGAAAATTTTGAATGGAACTTTTTTCTTTGTGTTCTAGTCAATTTTCTCAGGATCATCTTTTTTCCAAGACCTTAGGCTCTCTGGAGCTGAGGGCTGAGCTGCAGTTCTTAGAGTTTTTCTTCTCACTCTTCCACTGTTCTTATACTTATTGTATGTGTCTGTCTTTGCACATCCAAACACATCATCTTCAGAATGTAAAGAACTTGATGATAGATAATATAGATAGATAGATAGATAGATAGATAGATAGATAGATGATAGATGATATGTAGATAGATGATAGCTATATAGATCGATGATAGATGGATACATAGATGATAGATAATAGATTAGTTAGTAGATGATAGACAGATGGAGATGATAGAGGATAGATAGATAGGTAGATAAATAGATAGAAGATAGATGATAAATAGATGGGATGGTAAATATATATAGGTACATAGCTGATAGATACATGGAGATACAGGTTCAACTAACCTATGTGTATATATAGCCAATAGCCAACAAAAGTGTGTGAATGTTTCCTCCTTAAAAAGAGGTAGGGGCTAGCAAGAGACCTCAAAGGGTACGGGAGCTTGCTGCACAAGACTGACAGTCTGGGTTGTCACCCTATTTACTGAAGAGTTTAAACTAGTTCATCTGGAGTATATATATAGATTCTACATAAGGCCTCACACAGAGACTACACATATAAAATGAGGCTTTCCTGGGACGTGTCTTGTTTACTTCTTACAATGACTATACATGTTGAAGAAATTGGGTTTTATAACCCAAGTTAACTGCATGGAATCAATAGCATGCTACCAAGTCAATGTCTGCCACCTCCTACTACACCTCTTGTCTCCCACTCTTCTGGTTTGATCCCTGACACTGACCTATACCTTCCCCTACTCAGAATCTCACAGGCACTCAGTTTATGTCACTGTACACTGGCTTTTATAGTTCCTAAAACTTCCTCCACTGCTGTGCTCCAATGTTGCTCATGGAAACCTTCCTTCTGTCCTGCCACTGTCCTAGTGGTACCCACCCAACACTATCCTGTGCTCATACTCACTATACTGTGATCATAGCTCAGAATATCCCAGAAACACTCCCTGACCAACTCATGCAAGGTCATTTTTTTCTTCTTAGACTTAAGTTTTGTTTTCATTTTTCTTTTTGCCTATTATATTTGTTAAACTTGTCTATTATTAATTTGTTTGCATTAAGAAAAGTTAGTATCCATAGATGCAAAGATTCTTTGATGGACATCCTTGTCTAATGCAGTTAGTACGTATATTTTTGACTATATTTATTCAAAGTACGGGCTTTGTATGGATACATTTTTCAGTCTTTTCTGTGGTACTTTGTTATAGATCCTATTCGTTTGAAGCTATTTTTACCACTTTGTTATGCACACACACAGTTTTTATCCCTACTACATATACACTTATGAGATGAGTGGACCTATCACATTTTCCTTATGCCTTCTCCAGTGATGGATACCTATGACTCTTTGATACTGCAGAGTTTTCTATGAAAACCTTTACACATTCATAGGCCTGGAAAAAAATTCACTGTCACGTGGATATGGACCCTGGAGCAGAATCAGCACACCATTAGGTTTATGGCTAGTAATAGCTGTTTCTAACTAGTTAGGCCCAAGTACCATATCAAAGCAGAACAGACTTAAACCACATTGCCAGTACAAGGAGTGTACTTGATTGATTACTTCCAGGTTCTAGCTTCTGTTGGTCTAATGTGTCTAAAATAATATTTAATTGGTCTAATCATTTTTTTCATTATTGCAATTTTAAGCAGCACATCACAGGTTTGTCAGCTTTGGGGATGTGGGTGTGTGTGGGGGTTTCTCTTTCTCAGTGGATTTTCTACTCAGATCATGTACCAATTTCCAATCTTTCACTTCTTGATTGTCAAGAATTTTTTACATACTTTAGAAGATACTAGTCTTTGTTTATCTCAGGTTTACAAATATTTTCTCACACTGTCAGGCTTTTGTTAAATGTGTCTATGATGTCAGTCTTTGACAGAAATCCTCTTTATATACTAAAATCCATTATGTTCCAAGCCTGAAAGTGTGTGGTTTAGAGGTTTGTCTCTGGTGTGTTTGTTCTCTGAGTTGGTCTTATTGTTCTCCATGTGAATAACTCTCTTCCCTTCATGCATGGGAGGCAGCTGCCAACTGCCCCAAGATTACACTGTCCCAGCTTTGCAAGTAAACTATCAAAAGCCATAGGATTGAGTCCTACTTGACTGGCTTGGGCCTACCTACCTACAGTGGATAATCAAGAAAGGGTGAGTCTTGCTTACTTGGAAGGTCAGGAGCAAGACAGATTAACCACACTCTACACACAGAAGTTGGGAATAGGTGGTTTCTTAGAGGAATATCAAGGTAGCATTTTCAAAGGCAGAGAAAGAAGTGCTGGACAGGCAGGTACACAGATGTTCATTATAAAACACAATTGCTTTTCTTATTGATCTTCAGATACATTACAATAGTATCCTCCAGATAACTCTCAGACTTAAACACTACTCACGCAGATCTGAATACCATGCCCCAACCCTGGAAATTCTCTAGGTCATTACTCCCAAATGGATAGTTCAGTCAGGAAGAGACCAAATCATTCAGGCCAATAGTTCCCAAATGAGACCAATAATTAGACTCACTAAGTGACCTTTAAAAAAAAAATCCAGGTTTATAGACTTTTCTGCAGCCCTTTTGAGATTAAACCTTGAAGAGTAGACGCCTAGAAACTGCTTTAACATAGTATCAGTTGCCAGTTTCCTTATGAGAAATAACAATGAGCATTACAATCCCTTCATTTCATATACAAGAAAGCTGGAGCCTGGGAGAAGAGGATGTGGCTCGCTGGGCTGTCAGGCTAGTGTGTGCACTTCTGCTGCTGGACATCAAACATCCTTTGACTCTTTTGCAAAGGAATTGTGAATATAAATATAACTATCTCAGGGTTTTGCCATTTGACAAACATGTTCAGGCTCTCATCTTTGTGCTTTATCTGGCCTAGAAATCCTTGTAGGCTTGCAACCATGGAAACAGAGCCTACAATCCACACCAAGTCCACCCACATCTGCCCTGGACTCTAGACAGCAATCTCTGGGGCTTTGGGTGAAGGTGTACAGAGCTTCTTGTGCTGCCACTTCAGCACTGCAGATGTTCCAGAGGCAAATGCAAGAGTGAGCCTCTCCACTTTACATCTTGGCTCTAGTTACTCTCCAGGTGCATAGCCATAGACTATGTGCTTATTCCCTGCTGTGGAGTTGCCTGTGTCTCAGGGGCTCTTTGTGAGGATGGAGGCCAGAACCTCACCACAAAGGAAGTGCAGTAAGCATTAGTTGTGTGTCTTGCTTAACAAGTCCTGTTCAGTAATTCCTGCACAGAGCAATCCCTATAGAAAGGAACAAAACATGACATCTATCTATCTCCAAGGCTTATCCACATAAAGTTAAGAGACTTATGGTTAACATGAAGAAAGCTGTGAAGTACCCCTATCTTCCAAAGATGGGATGATCTGTCTAGGAAACCACAACCCTAACTTGGCTTCTTATGTCTGTGGTGAGGCCAGCTAGACACTCTGGTCCTGAAAGAAACACTCCCTCTCTGCAGTCAGCCCTGTGCCAAACTGCCCACAGTCCATATAGAGGCAACACATACCAACATGGGTCATTTTCTTGGGTTCCACAGATGCAGGTTGTCACCCTGTGTTGAGGAAGACTCACCTATACCCTCAGTCCAGAACCACCATGTTTTATACTCTTCTATCACAAGAGAAGTTTCAGGAGAGGCTCAGGAAAACACAGCCCTGTGTTAGTTACTGGTACTGGTGACAGGAGGCATGTCAGACCACACGGAGCAATGCAGAGGCAGATAGCAATGGTGGGTGACAGAATGATCACAGTCTTTAATATAGTCTGCACTGTAAATGGGGGCTGGCAGGTGAAAAGTTCAGGGTTAGCTACATTGGATGATTTTAGTGGGCTCTGGGATTTAGTCTGTCGATGGGATGATTAAGGAAGCAGAATATTGTTTCATGGGCTGTACAAGTCCCAATGGAGGGTTATGGCTCTGCATTCATTTCTACATCAAAGGCACACTCTTGGCTGGGCCCTTCACTCTGTAAAAATTGGCTAGCCTCGCAAGAAGAGGTCTCTCACAAACCAGGAAGTAATTTTTAATATGTCAAAGTGATGTGTTATATATGCAGAAAAATTTAAGTGTTCACAATACACCACAGAGCCTAGACTCAGCTTGACAGCAAACTGTTTCTAATCACCGCTCAGTCCTCAGTGTTACTTTGTATACATTTCTCTGAGTTATAATAGATTCTTAGTCAAGTCACTGTAGAAGCACAGGGATTAAGGCCATATAGCTTGCAGAAATAGAGAAATAGAGAATACAATGACTGGGAACAATTACTCTTTTATGGAGTCCTTATCTTATCTCTATATTGTGAGCATGGGGTATGAAAGTCATTCTTAGTAACTCATAACGAATGAGCTTCTCTAAGGCAACATTCACTTCCCATCAGTTCCCTGTGGCTTTCTACTTATTTAAGGTATTTTCTGTTTAGAGTGAGAATAGAAAACTAGAATTTATAAAGTTGATATGTAAAATGATATATTTTGGGGGGTTTGATGGAAAACTATTTGAAAATAGCTGGCATGTTTCTCCTGGTATTTCTTATTAGCCTCTTCACTAGTCACTACACTGACCCATCCAAGCAGAGAGAGAGAGAGAGAGAGAGAGAGAGAGAGAGAGAGAGAGAGAGAGAGAGAGAATGAATTTTCTAGGGAGAAGACACATAGCAAAAGTCTTATGAAAGTTAAAAAGATGATTTTGACATTTCAATTTTTAAAATCACAGCTTTTGTACTTCTAATGGTAGGATGGGTAAGGAAGAGAAAAGCCTACACATGTAGAGGCAAACCTTCGTAGTCTCCCAGACTAGGAGTTTGCTGAATTTAGGGGTCCTTGAGGAGAATCAAGAAAGAAAAGTAGCTCAGACAGTGGCATATATCTGTGAAAAGGGTTATTAAACCTCTCTCTCCTACAATACTATGCTAAGGGAGATACAAGTCTATGCAGAAAGCCTAGGCTTAGAAGATCTAAGAAAAAAGAACATTGCTGAGCTTCTAATTGTGTCTTGAGTAAATATGATACTCTGATTAAAAATTACTATGTGGTACTTTTCAGGAAGGTAGATCCAGGGTAGTGAAGGTTAAAGATCCAGGAATGTCTTGAGAAGATTAAGATGTTCTCCCATTATTACTATTGCATACATGCTTCCCTAAAGCTAATGTATTAAAGGATAGAGGAGCACTTGTGGCACTATTGGAGTGGGACTTAGTAAAAGGAAGTGAGGTCATTGAGGGCATGCCCTTGAAGAGGATAAAGAGACTCTAGACTTCTTCTGTCTCTCCTTGATTTCTAGCTATCACAAGGTAAGCAGTTCCTGCCATATGCAATCTCACTGAGATATTAGCCTTGGCTTATGACCGAGTCAATGGGTCCAAGTGATGGTCCAACTGAGATCCCTCAAACTTGGAGCAAAATAAATCTTGTAACTTGATTTATCTTTATATAATACGTGTGTGTGTGTGTGTGTGTGTGTGTGTGTGTGTGTGTGTATGTGTGTGTGGTATGTGTACTCCCTTTAATTTTATAAAAATTATATAAAGTTAATAATACAAGACTACAAAGAAAGAAGATTATAGCAAAATACTCAAAATTTTAAGTTATAAAGATTTTTTCAAAACAGATTGGTGATACAATAACAAATACCATTTTACTGTATGGATTAAGTTACTAATATATAATACCAAAGTAACGACGAGTATAAATAATAGTTAGAGATAACTACATTAAGTAATACAATATGAAAGCCTTTTATTTCTATTGCTAACAAAGTTACAGACTCTATTAAAACTGTTGTGGTTTCATGCTGACACATAATTGAAGGAGTAAGTCATTTTAGTTGGAGGATAGTAAATTTAACAATGTGTTTTCCCCATCAAAATTCACTGATCTTCTGGGTTTTATTCCTGACTCTTCAGAGACTACAGACCCTGTACCATACAGCTACTTCTTGATTGATCAATTGATATAGTCTGAACCATTCCAGAACACCAAATTACAAAAAGCTGGGGATTGTGAACACTCATAGCCCCCAAGGCAATAGCATTTCACAGAAGGTCCAAAAGACAGAGAGTGTAGTTAGATTTGGACAAATCTATTTGTCAAATTGCTTTTGGGAGAACATAATTCTGGAAGAATATAAATAAAAAGATCCCAAATTGGCCAGGTCCTGCGTTTAAATTTTTTATTTCTTTGGCAGTTTCATACATATCAACTTTCTCTCTCCTCCCACCCTCTTCTACTTTCTCCTCCATTCCATCTCTCCTGCCTACTCAACTTATTCCCAGATTCTTGACTTTTGCATTACTCATCTAGTTTAATAGAATCATCTCTGTGATTGTTGGGTTGAGACTATCCATGTTTACTTGATGCAAATATAAAAAGAAGCTAAGTGTCTCTGTTTGTAGATGATAGGATTCTATGCACATAAGACCCTAAAGATTCCACTAGAAGACACTTAGAACTGGTAGACACATTCAAAAAAGTGGTAGAATAAAAAACAAAGAACATGTTAAAATCAGTAGTCTTTCTATATACAAATTACGAACACACTGAAAAAGAAACCAAAAAAAAAAACAATTTTTGATTGCAATAGTCTCACATAAATAAACAAATAAATAACCTTAGAGAAAACTTAACCAAGGAGGTTGAAGGCCTCTACAATGAAAATTTTAAAACTGTGAAGAAAGAAATTCAGGAAAACACTAGAAAGTGTAAAGATCTCCTATGTTCATGGATTGACAGAATCAATAATGTGAAACTGGTAATTTTACCCAAACAATTTCTAGATTCAATGCAATCTCAATAAAAATGTGCACAAAATTATTGCAAAAAACCTGGAAATGTACTTGGGAATATAAAAGACCTTTCATATTCAAAGAAATTCTAAGCAATGCTAGAAGAATTACCAGTCTCCATATCAAGTTATACTATGAAGCCATAGCAATGTAAACTGCATGGTATTAGACAAAACCAGATGTGCTGATCAGTGGGACAGAATGTAAATCTAGACTTAAGCCTATGGAGTCACCTAATTTTTGACAAAGACACCATCTTAGTTGGGATTTCTTTTGTTTCAATAAAACACCATGACCAAAAGCAATTTGGGGAGAAAAAGGTTCTTGCACTTCCACAGCACTGTTCATCATTGACGGAAGTCAGGACAGGAACTCGGAAGTCAGGACAGGAACTCGAACAGGGCAGAACCTGGAGGCAGTAAGCTGAGACAGAGGCCATGAAGGAGTGCTGCTACTGCCTTCCTCCTCATTGCTTGCTCAGCTTGCTTTCTTATAGAACCCAGGACCATCAGCCCACTCACAATAGACCATCCCTTATCAATCACTAATTAAGACAGTGACCTACATGTTTGGCTATAGCCCCACTTTATGAAGGCATTTTCTTAGCTGAGATTTTCTCCTCTCAGATGATTTTAGCTTATTTAGCATTGATATATAACTATTCAGCACAGACATTAAAAATCTAAAGGAGAGTGTGTTTTTAACAAATGGTGTTTGGAAAACTGTATGTCTATATGTAGAAGAATGAAACATGTCCCATATCTCTTACCACACACAGAAATCAACTCTAAATAGATTAACGTCTTCAAAGTAAAGTTGGAAATTCTGAAACAGCTAAAAAGTAGAAATTATGCTACAGCATACAAGACCTGCACTTATTAGAAAAAGAATTCTTGAGCCTTGCAAGCTAGATAACTTTCTTAAATATCATCTAAGACTTTAATCCCAGTACTCAGGATGCAGAAGCAGGAGTGTCTCTGTGAGTTTGAAGCCAGCCTAGTCTACATAATAAGTTCTAAGATAGCGAGGAGTATATAGAGACCCTGATTCAAAACTGAAACAAAGAAGATCATCTACTATGCTCCATGATGCCCTTATGAGAGGGTAGCCTTTGGGGCAAGGAGAGGGGAAGCCAGTGTGTTAACCATGCCAATGAGAAAGAACTTGAGTAATGTTAGCTATTGTTATTTTCACTCCTCAAAACTTCCTTCTTATATTCTAATATCTAACTTGGAAGACTTTAAAAAATTAATGTAGCTCTCTGAGTGCTTGTGTATTGTTTAGAAAAGAATGACACAAAAGTATATAAAGTGTATAGTTTGGTAGTTAAGACATAATCAGAAATTGCTATTAATATTAATTAGTTAATATTAAATATTCAATTCTTATTTGTGTTAATATGCTTACTAATATTTAAAATACAATAAGGTAAACTTAGACATTAAATTCACATTAACATTAT
This sequence comes from Mastomys natalensis, assembly GCA_021653895.1. NCBI lineage: Eukaryota > Metazoa > Chordata > Mammalia > Rodentia > Muridae > Mastomys > Mastomys natalensis. Next base: position 29,806 of record JAJTUV010000758.1, on the reverse strand, counting down.
TTAAAAATACTTATCTTCTACAAGTCTACTGACTTGGATTTATTCTCTTGGGGAGGGAGTCATTGCTCATTTCCTTAAAGTTAGCCACATCTCTTTCCTCCAGAGGTTCACGGAGCTGGAGGAGATGATGAAACCAGCTGGAGCTTTCCAGATGTGACTCTCATACCATGACCTAGTTTTAATCACATGGCTGAAAAAGAAGCACAGAGCTGGTATGTTTCTACAAATGACTTGATGCATATCAAAGCAAACGGACATGACCTGGCCTTCTCAGTGCAAATGTCAATGGTTTAACTGAGGTAGGCAGAAGACAAACTTGACAGGGACCAAGGCATAAACTTATAGGGACAGGGTAGTACATACCTTAGCTTGGTGCACAGCTTTGTCTCCCAGTCATTTCTCTACCACATTTCTAGATATTGCTTGATTGTTTGATCCAAAGGAGCCTGGTGACCATGGCTAATCAGAGAATTTTCTCTTGCCAGGAATTTTGGAATTGGGTTCAAGATAGTAAAGACATGCTTTCTTAGATGAAGCAGCAAGCCATAAAGTGTGTACAATTTCACTGCCACATTCTTGGTATGTAAACAGCAAGGAGGGCACAGGAGGTAAAGAAAGGAGTGGAAAAGAGGATTTCCAACTGCGTGTGATCCAGGTCCAGCCAAACTCAGGTGGACCTCTGCTTGGGTGCTGTGGTGATGTACCAGGTCACATAATTGCCACAAGTTATTCCAGTCCAGGACTAAGTCAAGGGTAAATTCTTTCAGTACAGGAAGCCTATTCTGACTGGTCACATGGTTGACATGCAGAATGTACTGAACAAAGTTTGGAGAAACCATTAAGTAACAAGAAGCCAACACTTCCAGCTCCTGGTATAGCCTCAAAGGGAACAAAATGAAGCAAACAACCCAATTTAACAAGAGCCTCATTTTATCGCAGGCCCATCATGCTTCCCAGTGAATCACGTTCTCCTTTGAAGAAACAAATAGGAGGAATATGAGTGGTAAGAAGATGAGTGCTTGGTGAAGGATCGTTTTCATATTTCCTTTCAGTTGAGGGAGGCTGACTGTAACATTGCAAGCCTACATCCATCTAGTTCCTGATTAGAGGTACCTGAATCATATGTACATAAAACTATATTGCAGTCTGACTCCAGGATTTATTATCTGCATGAGTATGAATGGGTTCATTTCCATCTTCACTGTCATCTTGTATGTTAATATACTGCCTGTGCATTCTGTGAGGGCTTTTGGGGGAGACTAAGCACCCCAATTTAGCAGCTGGAATTCACTAGACTTATATTTAAGAAAACAGTATTAAGCAAATGGGAAAAAGCAGTTCTTCTGTCTTTGAATACAAAGGGTGAATTGTGTCTCCACTCTTTGGGAATTGCTCACTCTGCATCTATTGCTAAAGTGTATCGCGAGCCTACTGTTCATCATATACTGTTATAAGCAATTTGCATATAGAAGGTATTTTTCCATCACAATATTCTGATGTATAATTTTGTTATGTGCACATTGCAGATGAGCATGATGAGATTCACCTATCAAAGTAAAAGTAGTATTTGAATTCAGGTAGTTCAACGTTCAAAGCTTTTAACTGCTGAACTACGCTAACTGAAAATATGCACACATGTATACATGTACCTGGTCCAAAGGATGGTATGTCAAGTGAAACTGCACAAAGGTCTTCTGCCATGAAACTTCCAAGTCGTTCTGGTAGGGAGATGGATAATTATAAGATGGAAAAAGAAATGGGCACTAGCTTAGGAGTTGATAAAGGATTTCCAATGGAGAGACACATGTGTGAAATGATAATTAGGAATTGGCTAAAAGAGAAAGAGGAGGGCAAAGAAGAATGAGCACACCCAGTGAAGAACATCCACAGGTTCTGAGGTGGAAGGAGCACAGTTATCTGGGGCCTCCAGGTAGGTAGTCTTAGATGGTTGTAGCACAGAAAGTTGAGCAGGACATGGACTGGCAAGACTGAGCCTGAGAGAACAGAAGACTACATCTTACTAGGAGGAGTTTGCTTTCAAGATCTAGGAACAGGACTAGATGTCAAGACTAGGTTTTGTTATCTGCTTTGCACAATAATTTGGGGAAATTGCACGGAACAAGGTTCTATGAGCCTGAAGACAATTTCTATCACTCAGGTAAGATGTATGAACACACAAAGAGGGAGGTCAAGTGAAATGATGAAGGCTTCAGATTTGCCTTCGCTTTGTGCCCTACATCATCTGCAAGGGTATGAAGACATAGACATTTTAGCTGGTCAGGGTCACATAGAGAAGCCACAATCTCATGAGTATTTTATTTTCCCATAAAGTATGCACAGTTACATGTAACAATGGGCTGCTACCCAGTATCTCTTCCTCTCCAGTCCAGAGTGTAGACTTCTTTGCATTCCATGTGATTAGAGCCACAGGCACCTTTATTTTCATCCTGTCCCAATATGATACTCAGCCTATAGCTAACATTTCACAGTAGAACAACTACAAGATATGTCTACTGTATTTTATCCCCAAACTTAGCACACTAAATTGCTTAAATTCGATGTGGGATAAACTAACTAAAACAAACCAGCAGAATAAAAACAAAAACAAAACAAACAAACCTCCTCACTGATGTGGAGGATTATAATAGGACCAAAAGACTAACAGACAGAAAGCTTTCTCTGCCACACTAAAAAGTCAAAACAGAGAAGTAGCCTTAGTTTGGAGACTTGTGAAATGGTCTCAACTTCCCTCCTGTGGTTTCTGCAGTAGTGAACTCACAACTCATAGACTCTTGTCTTCCTCAGAGGAAGAAGTGTCTAACCTATACCCAGTTCATAGCTTTTCCCTTATTTGTCCTCCTATCCAAAAGGGTAGACCCTGTTTTCAAGTCCACAGACTCAGTTAGTTAGACAAAGAGCACTGTAGGCTGAATCTCTCTCTGTCTCTGTCTCTCTCTGTCTCTGTCTCTCTCTGTCTCTCTCTCTCTCTGTCCTCTCTCTCTCTCTCTCTCTCTCTCTCTCTCTCTCTCTCTCTTTCTCTCTCTCCCTGCCTCCCTCCCTTGTCTCTCTTCAGCCTATATTTTTCACCCTGGTAAAGAGAGCTCTGCCTGTATAGCACTTCCAATGTCCTCCATTCCCTCTTTACCCACCTTGCTAGGCTTAGCTCCTCTCTCCTGTTGCTTCAGTGTGCTCTCCTGCAAGGAAGCAGGGGCTGCACCTAGTACTCTGCCATGCTCATCATAGAAGCTCCCTTTAATCCATCCCCACTGCTGATGGATACAGACGTTACTTGACCTTCTCCCACTTTGTTACCAAGTTCTTTAAAATCTGGCTTGGAAAAAGGATGTTTGAGGTTCCTGAGTCTCCCAAACTCATAAGATCTTTGGTATGACTCAGACAATTACTTCTAAACTTTTAGGCCTGAGGGATGTCTCAAGTAAAAGGATTTATGGCTCTTTTACAGACTCTAGCCACTTATGAAGGATGATAACCTCCCCCTCCCCAGACATCAGGGCTAGGCAGAAGTTGAAAAATGTCACCCAGATCATTCTTTATAGCACAAAATTGAAAAAGGAACGATGAGCTGTTTACATTGAAATTACATGAAGAATGAGATTAGGTGAAGCAAGGAAAGCCTTGGGCTCGGCGGACAGCCCTCAAGGAGAGCTGCTTCTCCTCACAATCCAACCCAGCGAGCTGCACATGCTAAAATCGTGCTCAACCTTGAGAAATTATTGTTTCTGATTTTTTTCTATAGCAGGATATGAAACCATGTCGGGGTTTGAATTAAAGTTTTAGCAGACATTGGAGATAATAAAAATGGGTAGAACTGGGAGATAAATCAGACACAGAAAGATAAGTAACACATTGTCCTTGTCTGTGCAAATCTTGGACGGTGACCTGAGACAGAAGACACAGTATTGGGGAAACAGACTAGTACTTGTGGGAGGCACAGGAGAGGGTAGGGTGATGTGGTAGTGAGGAGGGTGGGTATAATCACCTTATGATATCTGTGTAGATGCAAATATCATAATGGACCCCTTGCATTTGTGTAATTAACAGGATTGAATGATAATAACAAACAAAGTTCATATCATTTCTTTATTGAAGAAGCATCAGTACCAAGAATATTTCTTGAAAGTGGAGAGGGATCTATTAGGAACTGAGGCAGGAAGTTCCTATTATTGGAAGAAGATTGTTAAAGAAAAGTGGGTAAACACTATCAAAGTGTAATTAATGTGTGCTGGCATGGAAACGCCAGAAAGATACTCATTAATATGTGCAATTAATATGGATAATATAGGGGGCCACAGAGATGGCTCAGTGGTTAAGAGCATGTACGTTCTTTTGTGGAGCTGAGTTTGGTTATCAGCATCCACGTTGAGAGGCTCATGGCTGCTGGTAACTCTATCTCCAGGAGGCTCCTAAGTCTTGGGCTTCCCTAGATACTGCATTCATATGCCCATATCACCGTACCCTACCACACACATCTACACATAATTAAAAATGAATTGAAAAAGTTAATATTAGCGGAAAGGAAAGACATGAACTGGTCTCTTCTCACTGGAAACTTATTATTCCTATCTCTACGCTCTCTGTTCAGACTACTATAACTAAATCTAGAATAGCCTTAGTGGAAGTAGAGTTTTAGAAGTTTAGAAGTGTTTTCTCACCAACAACAATCAGGGTCCCTGCTGCTGAGATGCGGAATCAGGGAAGAGGGGCATAGATGAGGTCTACTGGGGTCTTGGGCACAAATGTGCCCAGTTAGGATCTATACATAGCTTGCCTCTGTGGACCCAGGTCTAGAAGAAATAGGAGAGGCTGAAGCAGAACCATACTGAGAGGCAGAGGTGAGAAAAGTCTGGGTGTCTGACTTCTAGTCCTTTGTGATGCCAGACAGGTCCACTAACACTGTGGGATAAATAAGACCCCAAGGAACTTTGAGAATAAGATGATATGGAAGGTTAAGCTGTTGGACTTGGTTTCTGTAGCATTCCACCAACAGATTCCTAATACTATTGGCAAAGTCTTTCCAAGATGCTCCAAGGAAAACAATAGAAATATATGTTTATTTCTGATACAACTGGAAACTGTTTACATTTTTCAGGAGGTGACTGTGCATGCCTGCGATTCATTATAGCGTAGCAAAATGGGTGGGAGTGAGAAGCTGGGATTGTCTTTGGAATCATTTTAAGTTTTGAATCTTTGTTACCTGCTTTGTTTTCAAATCAAGGAGATAGTTAGAGCTCAGAACCTCTGGAAGATAAAGTCTGCTTTTGCAACAACAGTGGCGTAACAGCGATACTACCAATGATTAGTCTTACGGTTTGCAAAATGCTTTCATTTCCACTTGCTCATACCCCCATGCCTAGTAAAATGGGGCTCTCATTCCTGTTAGCTTCATCCTGGAGAGGAGGAAACACAGTGTTCAAGAGGCTACACAACTCCCCAGGTCTACATAATTGGGCACTGAAACTTCTCAACTTGGGCTCAAACCCTCTGACCTGGGATTTCAAGTCTCCTTCAAAACCCTATGGTACCAAGGAAAGCTTTCACAGAGCTACAAAATGAATCTGGATGAAAATGATTTCACAGACACACTCATCTTCCCAAAAAGCAAGGACTTTGTTTCCTCGGGGAACAGAGTTTCATGGCATTAGAGAAGAGACAAAACCTGCCTTGCCACAGCCTGCTGGTTCCTTCTTACAGAGTCTCTAGGGAGCCACAGACGGTAATCTGACTTCATGGGGCTTAAAAGAGTGTGTGGCATATCATGAGCTGCAGTATAGGCTGAGAGAATGAATACAGAAACAACTGAATGAGATGAAGAGAAACGACTCTATTAGTTGGGGATGCTTATGATCAAAGAACATTGTTTACATATGTGAAATGGTCAAATGAATGCTGTTTTCATTAAAACCTATGAGAGTATAATCTGGGAGTCTTAACCTTCAATAATCTTAGGCTCTGGGAGAATCATGAAAACCCAGATATTTGAACAAGATTTTGTGTACTTCAGGTACTTTTTTTTTTTTTTTTTGAAATATAGCTCTGGATATGTCAAAGCCTCAAAGGGATGGCTGAACCAACGGTTCAAACTATTGCAGTTAATACCAGAGGGGAAGCAAACACAACAGAAGAAACGTCGCCCTTTTGTTACCCTTTGTGACCCAGGTGGCACATTGCTAGTACATGTTGTCACAGAGAACTTGACATAGATTGACTATTCCTGCCAAAATCCTGAACCCACATTGGCATTTAAAGGCCACAGTAACGGAATTGACAGGTAGGACCTTTAAGAAGGATCCAGTGGCGGGTGCACTGCCCTCATGAATGTATTAGGGCCTTTGTGGGGACTAGCTTAGCTATTCCTTAACTCTTGCCATGAGATCCCTTCCCTCATGTTAGCAGCCAGCAAGAAGACCCTCCAGATACCAATACCTGGACTGTGGACTTCCTAGGTTCCAGAATCATCATGAGCCAAATGAATTTATATACTTTTCAACTCACTTAGTTAGTGGTATTACATTTTAGGAACAGGAAACAAAAGTCAGAAATCAAGCCCAGGCATGAAAGTCTATGGAAGAGAAAAGGTGTTCATGTCCATTTTGGGGGCATGTATCTTACTAGGAGGAAAAGTCAGTGAGAGAGTAATTTGGGGCATAGAGAATGCCTATAGGCTAGATGATTTCTACCTTAGGTTTTTTATCTCGAGCCAAATTCGTTCCATTTTTAACTTTTTAATCTGTACTTTTTCTAGTTTGTATTTTGGAAGTTTGTGAGAGAATGTCCTTGAGGCAGAGCTTAGAACTAATGATATTTGGAACTGCCTTCCATCTGTATGTTTATACCATCATCTAAAAGACCCCTGTGAGAGAACACCACTCTGCTTGTTTTTCCAAATGATGAATTGTATCTTGTTGTTATAGTAACCAATGCACTAAATATAGCATGGAGGAAAAAAACAATACAACATACAAGCTAATATGAAATTGTTATGACAATAGAGTTTTAAAAATAAGTAAATGCTTGTGGTTTTCATTCTTCCAATTACTAGTTTTATAATCTAAGCACAAATCATATCTTCACCCTAATTTGAAGATACATCACTGCAAATAGTAACAGTGGTACACCGAAAAAACTCTGCTCTCCCTTTGGGAAGAACAGGTCAATTATATTGTATATCTCTTTATCCATCTATCTGTCAGTCTGTCATCCATCTATAATGTATGAGACTGAGTAAATATTAACATTAAAATGCATGTTTAATGCATACCTACAAAATCCTGATGGTGAGACATGCAAAAACTAACAAGATTATTCTAGGTAGGAATATGACTAGTGGTACTCATATACTCACAAATAAAGGTTTTCAAGTTTTATTGAGGTAGGGATCACATACCATAAAATTTACCTCTATAATGGGTCCTGTGGAGTGAGTTTAGTATTCATTGTGTTGAACAGCCACCATCATGATCATGGCCCAGTTGTAGAAATTTTATTATCCCATCAGGACACCCCATGACGATTACAAGTCATGTTCCTTTTTTTGGCTTCCCACCCTCTAACCTAGTGTCCTACAATCATTAATATACTTCATGACTCTGTGAATTTAGCTGTTATGAACTTTTCACAGAAATGGGACCCTATCATTTGAGGCCTGTGGTTCCTGTTTGCTTCTTTTGCTTATCTTATCTTGTTTTCAAATTACATCCACATTCTAGCAAATGTTGGCATTCCATTCCTTTGCATTCCTAATGGTGTTCTATTGGGTGACTATCTATCATTTTGCTTACAAGTGCCCTGACTGGTGAATATTGAGGCTGTCTTCACTCTTTGACTATTATAAACACTGTGGCTAGGAGCATCATGTGTAAGGTTGGATGTGGACAAACATTTGAACCTATTTTGAGGACCTTCTAAGGTGTAGTTACTGTTTCACATGTTGACATTCTTGAACTCTGTTTATCCTGGTTCAGCGTGATACTCCCCACTAGGGATGAAGGAGTGTTCCAGGGTCTCTTCATTCCCTGCAAGCCTTCTGTCCTTTTCCATTCTAACTGTCCTACTAGCCAAGAAGGAATGACAACTATGGTTTGGACACTGTTCTCTCTAAAACTCAAGTTGATATTTAGTCCTCAGTGAAACAGTAACAAGAAGAAGTGGGGCCTTTAAGAAAGGATGAGAAGAAGCACTGGGTAAAAGTTTCCCTGTAAATCACTTGTATATTTGTGACTTTTTGTTCAGCCCCCAGTATCACAAAATAATTGGGGTTTAGGGCTAGGTTATGAAGACAGTGTTTTCCTGTAGTGTGCTAATTCTTATTTCTGATGACTGAATTGGTCACTGTGACAGCAGGCTGTGGTAATGTGAGCCCCACCCTTACCTTGCTTCACCTCTTCTACCATGTTGTAGTGCCAAAGAAGGCCCTCCTGGATGCGGCCTCCTGCTCTTGGATTTCTGGCTTCAGATCTTTAAGCTAAAATAAGTGTCTTCACTGTACAAATTACCTAGTCCCAGGAATCTTGTGATAGTAACAGGAAATTAACTAAATCAAATGATATAAATTAGTTTCTTAGTTACATAGTGTTTTCATGGGCTTAATGTCTAGTTCTTTGTGTTTATTAGAGAAATATCTATTCAAATCATTTCATACTTTTAATTGGATTTTTATCATTGTGAAAATTCTCTATATATTTAGTTTCAATTCTTTTGTTACACATAACATGCATTTTCCCCAATTTTGTTGATTTTTCCACTTATTGTTAGCCTTTGTTGTTTCTAAGTTGTCAATCTTGACAAAATTCTTTTCGCTTCCTTTTCCATTTGTATTTTTAGTGTTGTATCTAAGAAACATTTGATTAATCTTAGGGCATAAAAAATTTAGCATTGGGGATGAGGACATGTCTCAGAGGTAAAGGCATTTGTTGCTCTTTCAAAAGACCCTAGTTCAGTTCCCAGCACCCACCTTTAGCAGCTCAAAACTCTCGGTCTCCATGGATAGACATACCCACCCTTTCCCCACTCACAGTGTATAAAAACAACAAAATTTCTTAAAAGAGATAAAATCTAATTATTTATCTAATTATTATTTAATAATTATGTATTTAATTATGAGTTCCGATTTTAGTTATGTACATGATCTATATTTTAGCTAATTTTGCTTTATGTGAGATAAAGATCTAAATTCATTTGCATGAGGTATCAGTTATCCTTGCTATATGTGTTAAAAAATTATTTTTTCTCATTGTATTGTCTGCATCTTTGTCAAAACTCAGATGAACACAAATGTAAAGGTTTATATCTGGAGTTTCAGCTACAGGTCATCAATAAAATCTGTCTCAGTGACTGTGGCTATGCTAAAATACGCCAGGAAAGCAACCTGAGCTGAGGAAGTTGTTTTGGCTCACGTTTGAGAGCTCAGTCTACCATGCTGGATATGTCCTGGGGTCAGAAACTGGGTGCAGCTGGCTGCATGCCTTCATAGTCAGGAAGCAGAAAGAAAAGGGTGTGCTCATCCAGCTTCCTCCTCTTTACATGTTCTGAGACCCAAGCCCCAGGAGTGGCCCTTATCACTCTTACGGGAGTCCACCCACCTCACTTAGCCTACTATAGCAAATGCTTCACAGGCATGTTCAAAGGTTTGTCTCCTAGGTGATCCTAGATCCTGTCAAGTCAATAACATTAATAGTCATAGACCTCTGTGCCTAGTCCTAGGCCAGCACCAAACAGTCCTTACAACTGTAGCTTTGCATGAAACTCCTCTACCAGAAGATCGCAAGATCCAAGATGCAACTCACAGACCACATGAAGCTCATGAAGAAGGAAGACCAAAGTGTGGGTGCTTCGGTCCTTCTTAGAAGGAGTAACAAAATACTCATGGGAACAAATATGGAGACAAACCATGGGACAGAAACTGAAGGAGGGGCCATCTGGAGACTGTTCCACCTGGGTATCCATCCCATGTTCAGTCACCAAAGGTAGACGCTGATGTGGATGTCAGGAAATGCATGCTGACAGGAGCCTGATGTCGCTGTCTCCTTAGAGGTCTGCCAGAGCCTGAAATATACCAGGGGCAGAAGCTCAAGCTAACCATTGAGCTGATGATCATGGGGTTCCCAATGGAGGAGTGAGAGAGAAGACTGAAGGAGCTGAAAGGGTTTATGGCCCTATGAGGAGAGCAAAAATCCAACCAACCAGAGCTTCAGGTTCTAAACCACCAGCCTGGGAGCACATAGGGAGGGACCCATAGCTCCAGCTGTATAGGTAGAGGAGGATAGACTTGTCGAGCATAGGTGGGAGAGGAGGTCATTGGTCCCGTGAAGGCTGGATGCCCCAGTGTGGGGGAATTAGAGGGTGGGGAGGTGGGAGTGTGGGAGTGGGTGGGGGCATATCCTCATAGAAGCAGGATGAGGGGAATAGGATGGGGGTTCCTGGAGGGGAAATGGGTAAGGGGATAACAATTGAAATGTAAATAAAATATCCATTAAAATAAATAAATAAAAAGAAACTCCTCTACTTTGTTATTCTACTCCACAATCTCAAGGTTAGAGTTGCTATTCTAGCTCTCATGCATTTCCAGATAAACTTTAGGACCAGTTCATCAATATCTGAAAATTTTTAAAAAGATTCTGTTAAAACTTAGATTATATAGGAAATGTTCTCATCTTAAATGAGTTATCCCAAACCGTGGCATAGAATATTGATTCTTCCTGGCTTATTCAGATCTTTTGTAACTGACTGGAACTGTGTTTTGTAGTTTTTGTGTGGACAAGTCCTGCTCATTTTTTTTTTTTTTGTTAAATTTATTATGGGGCATATCATTCCTTTTGCCAGAGCATGAAGCAATTCTTTCTTCAACTTTCAATTCACACTCACTTCTAGCCTTTGTGAGACAGTTATGAACTAATGCTAATTCTCACTGTCAGTTCCAGTGATCTTTCACGGTTACTTAGCAGTTTCTATATGCACAGTCATGTTACTTAGGAGAACAGATAGTATGACATCTCTTTTCCAAACTGCCTGTCTGTGACACCTCGCTTATCTAATTGCCCTTCCCAGGTATACTCTCTAGTCTAATGCCACATATGCATGCATGGGGCGGAGAGGTACCCTTGCAGTCTTTTTTCTGCCTTAAAAAAAAAAAAGTTCATTCTCTTACAGTTTGAGGTTGGATATGGTTCTTGCAGATGCCTTAATTACTCCAAGAGACTTCTCTGCCAATCTTAGTTTATTGGATCAATAGCCAATCCTTATATGTTTTATTTTTTTATGAAGTGAAATCATTCTGTAATGTAGAAAAATGTTATAATTTTAAAATAATTTTAATAATGATTTACCAGTTTCCTGGGTTGAAATTCAATTTTTGAAGAATGATGAGCAGGGGCAGTAGAAGAAGCAAGCAAGGCTTTATAGAGGAGAGAAGCAGCAGGGCAGGGAGGCGTCCCAAAACTGTGTTGCCAAATATCATTCTTTTATATGTGTAGATAAGAAGATTGTAGGATTAGTTATACTAGAGGACAAAAGACTGTTGCATTATAATATTTGGAAAATGGTATTGTAGTTACTTCATGTTTTAATAAAGATAATTTCATTTTCTTTTCCCCATTTTCCAAATTTCCCTAAGAAATACAATAGGTCTTGCTAATCTTCTGTTTTCCTTCAGGTGTCTAAGTAGGAAGAAATGGGAGCTATCCACCATGATAGCCTCAGGAGAGGGCAAAGGCCTCCCTCAATGCTACTTCCTTTTGGTGGTTTTGATTGGCTGAGGGGTGAGTAGGTCCTGTGTCCTTTTTGAGAATTAAGATGCACAGAAAGGGGGGACAGGGGATTTAATTTTCTTGAGTTCTGTTGAGATCCTTTTGTGCAGCCACGTTAAAGAAAACTTTTCAGTACAAGACAGGACTTAAGTCCTTTTGTAGCCAAGACAGGACTTGAACTCAGGATTCGCCTGATAAGATTATAAACTTGAGAAATATTTTTATCAAGTAAAAATTCCAAAATCAAGCAACTGAGAGGTTAAAAGAACAAGTTGTCTTTCTTCCTTCTGGTCTATGCAGTACCTTGGTTACATTTTACCACCAAAGTCTAAATGAATGGCTACTTTCAGTCCCAAAGCCAGTCCATTCTGTCTAAACAAAGCTTTTAGCTTCCCTAAAATTCTGCATGGCTTTAGCAGTCCCAACTATTCTCTGTAAGTAAAGATTCGCTTAAAATAAGCAGGTCACCAGGGTGAGGCCAATGAAAGATAAAAAGTCCCAGGCCTGGGAGCACACGCCTGCAAGATCTCAGCAGTTGGAGGCTGAGGCAGGAGCATTGCAAGTGTGAGACCAGCCTAAGATTCATAAAAAACTCTATTTCAGAAAAACAAGAAGGAATAAAGGAAGGAGGGAAGGAAGAAAAGAGGAAGGAGGTGAGCATATTCTCTGGAGGCTATTTGGGAAAGGTTTCTTCACTTTGGTCAAAGCTGACACTCTTCTACTCTTTCAGCAGTTGTATGAATACATGATGTCTGGAATTGCAGCAGCTCTTTTGTGAGCATGAAGGAATGCACCTTTATCAATGAGTTCCTGTGCAGGTGTTCAGACTGGACTTTCACAAGGATGTCTGGGTACTCTGTTAAATGGAAGTTTCTGGTCATGCTGTGTGATTCACACTCAGGTGGTATCTTGGTGAGACAGACTCACAAGGTATTTTGCTGAGACAAGACCCTGGGGAGAATGCATGGTGTTTGGAGAGATTATAAATCGGACCCAGTGGACAGGGACAGGGAGCTTGCATAACTAGCCTTGCAATGCTTCGTTGGTCTTTGCTGATCTTCACTTCATTGGGAGAGGCATGGCAGAGAACATCCTCTGGCATCTCAGCTGTTTCTGGTTGCTCCGTATGACTTCTGCCAATTGGGCAGAGGCCTGGATATTTCTGCTGGGTCATGACACCGATAAGTCATGACATGATAATTCATGTTTCCTGACACTACTGAAACTGTACTGCTGGTATCCTAATAACAGAGATTGGAATTAACCCAAGGGACTACTTCTAAACAGGTCCACATCCCCTTGTCCTATTTATCATCTTTTCTCTCCTACATTTGAACAGTGGGTTAGAGGTGTGTCAGTGGTGGTAGGGGGAGGGTGAAACATTTGAGAATCCTTATTAAAGTAGGTTTTGAAAAATTGATCCATTCTTATCTCCTTATACAAAGCTCAAGTCCAAGTGGATCAAGGACCTCCACATAAAACAGATATACTGAAACTAATAAAAAGTGGGAAAGAGCCTTGAACACATGGGCACAGGGGAATAGTTCCTGAACAGAACACCAATAGCTTATGCTCTAAGATCAAGAATTGACAAATGAGACCTCATAAAATTGCAAAGCTTATGAAAGGCAAAGGACACTCTCAATAGAACAAAACAGCAACCAACAGATTGGGAAAAGATCTTTACCAATCCTACATCCAATAGAGGGCTAATATTCAGTATTACAAAGAACTCAAGAAGTTAGATTCCAGAGAATAAATAACTCTATTAAAAATGGGGTACAGAGCTAAACAAAGAATTCTCAACTAAGGAATATTGAATGGCCAAGAAGCACCTAAAGAAACCTTCAGCATCCTTAGTCATCAGGAAATGCAAATCAAAACAACCCTGAGATGCCACCTCACACCAATCAGAATGACTAAGATCAAAAGCTCAGGTGATAGCAGATGCTGGTGAGAATGTAGAGAAAGAGGAACACTCCTCCATTGCTGCAAGCTGGGATTGCAAGCTGGTACAACCACTCTGGAAATCAGTCTGGTGGTTCCACAGAAAACTGGACATAGTACTACCTAATGACCCAGCTATACCACTTCTGGGAATATACCCAAAAGATGTTCCAACATATAACAAGGACACATGTTCTACTATGTTCATAGAAGTCTTAATTATAATAGCCAGAAGTTGGAAAGAACCCAGATATCCTTCAACAGAAAAATGGATACAGAAAATGTGATACATTTACATAATGGAGTACTACTCAACTATTAAAAACAATGATTTCATGAAATCCTTAGGCAAATGAATGGAACTAGAAATATCATCCTGAGTGAGGTAACCCAGTCACAAAAGAACACATGGTATGCACTCACTGATAAATGGATATTATCTCAAAAGCTCGAATACCCAAGATAAAATTCACAAACCACATGAAGCTGAAAAAGAAAGAAGACCAAAGTGTGGATGCTTCGGTCCTTCTTAGAAGGGGGAAAAAATACTCACAGGAGGAAATATGGAGACAAAATGTGGAGCAGAGACTGAAGGAAAGGGCATCCAGAACTGCCCAACCTGGGGATCCATCCCATATACAGTCATCAAACCCAGGCACTATTGTGGATGCCAAGAAGTGCTTGCTGTCAGGAGCCTGATACAGCTGTCTCTGAGAGGCTCTGCTATAGCCTGACAAATACAGAGTGGATGCTCACAGCAATCATTGGACTGAGCACAAGGTCCCCAATGAAGGAGTTATTGTAAGGACTGAAGGAGCTGAAGGGGTTTGCAACCCCATAGGAAGAACAACAATATCAACCAACTAGACCCTCCAGAGTTCCCAAAGACTAAATCACCAACCAAAGAGTGTACATAGAGTGTACTCCAGCTGTATATGTAGCAGAGGATGGCCTTGTCGGGCACCAGTGGGGGGAGAGGTCTTTGTTCCTGGGAAGGCTTGATGCCCCAGTATAGGAGAATTCGAGGGTGGAAAGGCCAGAGTGGGTGGGGGAGAGTACCCTCATAGAAGCAGGGGGAGGGGGAATGAGAGAGGGGGTTTCTGGAGGGGAAACCAGAAAAGGGGATAACATTTGAAATGCAAATAAAGAAAATATCCAATTAAAAAAAAAATCTAAGCCTATTCTATGTGCTCACTATACTTTGTGTTCTGATTTAGGCCTGTATTTTCTTAGAGAATGGGGCCTGTTATTCTAATTTGCACAAAACTTCAGGATTGGCATTTGTAAACCCTGGTTTACTTGAAGGATCTCTTCCCTGCAGAGAGAACACCATAATTTGTTATGCATTCGTCTCACGTTCCTGTAGTCTTCTGGTTAGCATACACGTTATCTGATAGTGAATTCCATAAGGGAAAAGACAATGGCTTATGAATCAATCCATTCTGTATGGCTGGCGTGTAAGCAGATGATAATTTTAAAATGCTTAATGACCAAGAAGTATGGTGATTTTTATATTATCCAGTTAGCACCACCATATGCTGTGCATTCGAGATGTCAAACATCTGGGCACATTAGAGGAGCTGGATGAATGATTGAATATGTTTTCATCTTAATCGAGATGTCTTGGCATCAAGTAATCTAACCCCGAGGTTAGCCTGCAACACTTGGGGTCCCTCCTGCTTTTAGTCTCAGATGTGGCAAGATGCTAAACTGTCACAGATGAGTGATGGCTACTCAGCATGTCATCCTAACTCCAGGGAATTTCCTTCAGCCAAAATTCTTTTGAAAGGTCTTCCCTTCTCCCAGATGTTGAATATATGACAAGATGTGTTGTAGCATGCTGTTGAAAGCATAGTCAGAAGAAAAGTCCAAGGAGGGAAACGGTAACAAAGCCAACATTCCTTTGTGGAACCAGAGGCATCAGACAGCTGTCTAAGGATTAACATAATTTGATGTCTTTTTCCTCTTCCTTTGCTTTTAAGCATCTCTTTTCATTATCCGAGGCCCAGGTTTGGTCTTGTATTCTGTGACACTGTGAGCATTCTTTGAAGGCTGAGTGCTCCCAACACATGAGCCCTAGTGACTGAACAACATACAACTCCATCCTAACTTTACTAATTTTCTGACACTTCTTATGCAGATTGTTTTTGATGTTTTGTTGCTAAAGCAAACATTTTGCATATAATTTGACTGGTTTCTGAATTCCTAACCGGGAATAATTGTATCTAAGTGTATGGACAATTGTTTCTGAGGGACTTTCTGTTAATTTTTGATTGCTGAAATGACAGGTTAGAGCAGAAGTTATCGCTTCAGATAATTCTCATTATTGATGCTACAGTTCTGAAGATTACAAGTTGAGTGGAGTTGGCTGCCTGAATCTCCCAAAGGTCACAGTGAAGATGTGGACAGAGATGCTTCCCATCTAGAGATTGTGGCAATTGTTTCCAGGTTCTGATTCATGGCTGGCAGAATTCATTTCTACACAGCTATGGGAGTAGGCCATGTTTCCTTGTGGGTATTGGCTATGGCATTCCTGAGGGTTGAATTTTTCTCATGATGGTTCACCAATCTGCCTGACACTTATTATTTTTTTAATGATTTTTTATGCACATTGGTGTTCCTCTACATGTATGTTCATGTAAAGCTGTCAGATCCCCTAGAACTGGAGTTAACAGACTGTTGTGAAGCTGCCATGTGGGAGCTGGGAATTGAACTGAAGTCCTCCAGAAGAGCAACAGTACTCTTAACCCCTGAGCCATCTCTCTAGCCCCACTCCTCTATCCTCAAAGGCTCAAGTTATTACACTAGATCTAGCCAACAATGTCCCAGTTGTAAGGCAGACTTACAGCTTTAGTTCCAACAGCAAAATTCCTTTAGTCCAGTAGAGATTGAAAGCCAAGGGAGGTGGTGAAGGATTCTACCAAGCTCAGACATAGGATCTAGCAACATCCAGGATGTTCTATCGCTGTTTCAATTACCTCTAGCATCAAATGAGAATTTCTGTTTTCTTCTAATCTTGCAAATTAGGAAAGCAGATCACATCTGACAGGTGAAGGAAGTAGTATCTCTATGTTTTAAAAATGTTCATTAGGTTGTTGATTAAAGTGAAATTGTAAGGAGTGTTCTATAAAATGATCAATTAGGGCACTAGTCCAGGTAAAATAAATACATACGTTGAACCACAGGCCCATATTGCATGCATGTACATATGTGTGGTTCATTTCTTCCCCTAGACTGGTTGTTTCTTTGCTGCACAGCTTGCATAGAGCTCTGAAAAGAGGGTTGCCAAACCAGATGTCTAGCAGCTGAGTCAGGAAGTGAACACAGCCGACAGCTCGAGCAGGTCACCAGGATGGTTGCCATCAATATGCTGGCATGGGTTTTGAGAAACACCACAAAAACCTATCTTTGCTTTTGGCATCTGGTTCCAAATATGCCATAATGTCCTTCACAGGTTATTTCACACACATATGCAAGCAAAATGATGCCAGATTCAGGTTGCTTTCAAAATAGGGATGTAAGACCCCCAAAATTTAAACTGCTGGGTGACTGCAAAGGAAGAAAGGAAAAACATAGGAAAAACGACAGTGCAGTAGGCTTGTAGAAAGATTTTCACAAACTTGGTAAAGTAAATACTACCGTTGAAGAAAAGTCCTATACTTCATACTTATGGTCTGTTTTGTAAAAATTGCAATATTATCCTGATACTCAATTCAGAAGGATTGAAAAACTTTGAGTCTTATCTATAGATGAGTTTCAGGAACATTTTACTTTACTACTTGGATTCAGTAACAAAGGCTACAAATTCAAAGCTTTTCCTTGATTTGAAAGGGCAAAGTGAATGGAAACTTGGCCAAAGCTGTTACATCAAATTCAGAAGATAAATTGTCTGAAAAAGTAAACCAGATTTCTAGCATAATGATATTTTTCGTAAACACTGATTTGATTTATTTTACAATGGAGAACTTGTATTTTTGAAACTAGTTCATACATCTGTAGGACCATTCAACTCATTAATTTGACCTGACAAGAAAAAAAAAAGATAACAGAAAAGTTTATAGGTTATTCTTCTGGGTATAGGTAATGATGGACAAGGGCTTTGGAAATAATTTTTGTTTCTGGAATTGACTTCTAGTTATACACTACCTTACGAAACGTTACACCTATAAATACATGTACTTTGGTGAATATAAAATTAAGTCAGATATAAAAAATGCTGTGTAGTTGAAGGAGTATTTCAGAGCATTTTTATTGTGGACAAGATCTCTGAATTTGCAGGTTGTCAATACCAGAGGTAACAAAATTGTAATCCATGTATGTGAGGTTTCAACCCAGAGGTGTATCTCATCATCGTTTTCAATAACAAAAAACAAACTAGTTGTGAATCTTTGAAGATTGGAGAAATTTGCATCAAAATGCAAACTGGGAACTTCTCTTAAGGATTTAGATCTAAAGTGGGCTTATATCGCGGCAGGGAGACAGTCTGGGGCAAGGAAATACCTCCTTCACAGTAGCATGAACAATAGTCCTCTTTGTCCTAGGCTCCAGAACTTTCCGAGGAGACACGACTACTTGCTGGTACCTATCAGCCAATCAAGTAGAAAGTGCCATTAAGATGGCTGGCAGTGCCTCACACAAGCTGCCGTCCTGTATGGGTTTGATGTGTGTTTTGTTTTACAAAGAACACAGTGAAGTCTGAGCTTGGTCATTCTCTGGTTAACTGTGCCAAGTACTAGTGGAGAATATGAGTCACTAGAGCTGTCTGACCTACAATTCAAACATGACCCTCCATATAGTCCTCTTTCTGAAGACTGCTGGGGGCTGGTTGTGAACTAGAGTGGAGGAAGGTATTCCCAATGAACCCAACATATATGTTTGGAAGGAGCATGTAAAACAAAGCCAGCATGTCTATCTTTCGCAGCTGGGATCCTAAGGAGTGGTATCTTTTTATTAATTCACACACTCAACTTCTGGGAGGCAAGCATCACTTACTAATGAAGTGAGTCTTACCTCACAATCTTTGTGCTTTGTTTTGGGACAGCCTGAGGTACCTTCCATCACAGGTGCTCTGAGAATAGACAAAAGGAATTGAGTGACGGGAGTCAGCCTGCAAGAGCACTGTGGAAGGAGCAGTGAGCCCCATAACATCCACAGAACTGAAAAGGCCCCAGATTCTGGCAAGACCAGGAATTAAAGCTCTCAGAGTGTGGGGATGACAACGCACGTGTTGATCATCAACGTTCTGGACAGCATTTTCCAAACAGTGCTCGTAGCTGATGTGTGAACAGGTCCCTGTGCTGTCTCACTTACAGTCAGCGGCTGTCAGAACTGAGCAGATGCCTATGGAAGTCTCTGGAAAGTTAAGTCATATGAATTCCAGCATTTGCCTGAGTCTGCTAGATATTTTCTAGTTGATGACATTTTCAAAAGGAATCCACATGACATTGCCATTCCTGTCCCATCTTGGTTCATGAATGCTGTGAGTTTTAATATATGCCTTATGCTTGTAAGGGCCAGCTGCATTTTAAGTCTAAACTGAGTTTTTTTCTACATTGTAGGGTTTGAAAAATGAAGTAGCCTATAGTAAACCTGTCCAAATTCCAGTTCTTCACGTGTGCCTATTCTCTGAGAAGCACTATGGAGGCAACAGGAAAGAGGCGTCATATAAATAACATTCTCTGCCTGAATGATATTTAACATTTTATGGTGGAAGAGTCAAAACATGAAACAAGTAAAACAAACAAACAAACAAACAAGCAAACAAAACAAATCAAGAATTGAGTGTGTGAGCCTAAGGTGTCAGCAAAAGTTAGTATCTAGAATGAGGCTAGAAGCTCAAGCCTTTCATTCAGTTGGAGCTCCTTTTGAACAGTAAGGCACTGAATCAGTAAATTAAATTACTGGGACCTCAGGATGGAAGAGAGTTTATAGTGAAGTGCTTGCTATACAGTTTAAGGACACAAGTTCTAACCCCAGCACCCACTGAAAAACACAGGCCAGGTGACATACTCTTGTAATTCTCTCACTAGGTAAATGGAGACAGGAACATATCTGTGCCCACTGCCCAACCAGCATAGCCTAATCAGGAAGCCAGGTACCAGTGAGAGACCTAGTCTTCAAAAACATGGTAGATTATACTCCTGAGGTATAAGGAACAAAGTTGATCTCTGGCCTACACAGTCCCCCCTCCCACACACACACCTGTACAATGGAATATGGATGCACATGAACACCATTTGCAATGTATTAGCAAAATGATGCATACGTTTAGAAAAGGAAGACTAAGACGTCTACCTATCCAAATACAAACATTTCCAAATGTCCATGGTGCATCACAATGATTTTATGTCTGAGTTAAATGCTTTTTTTTTCTTTCAGTTTGTTTTAACTAATTCAGTACCCAAAACTGCTCTGCCTCCTACATCCTTCTTCTACCACCTTGTCAGTTCTTCCCACCTTTTCCCACTAGTGTTATTTTTCGTTCTATGTTCAAATGATGGGTTTCTCATGTCTCCATCAGACTGTACACATTGAGAGTTGGTGGCATAGTACTGTTTCAGGACCAGGCCATAGCTACATGCAAGAAGCTACTATTAGATTTCCTGATTCTGTAAGCCTGCTCATTCATGACAAAGTCAACCATGATGCAGTTTTTTTATTTTTTTATTTTTTTAAAAAATTTTTTTTTCATTTTTATTAAAACCGCCTACTTTTTTTTTTTCCCCAAACAATTTCATATTTTTTTTCAAATTTCCCTTTCTGAATTTTACCTTCTAGCTCACTATCATATTTCTATCATGTTTGGCAATAGTAGATGTTCATAAATAATTGTCAAAAGTATTAATAAAGCTTGAGTGAATCCTGAATGAAGGACCTGTCTTTTTTCTTTCAAATCACGACTTTTTAATATATCTTTTGCACCAAAAAGGGAGCAATACCTCAGAAAAGCCATTGTAACCAAGAAAATTGATAACCCTTGGACCTTGAGAACAAGCAGATCTGATCCTAACTGGGATTTGAATCTCAGCTCTGTAATTAGTGGCCATGAATCTTCTGTTATCTTGCCTCCCTGAGTCTCTGAGTTGTGGTTCCTCCTTCTATGAAAAGCAGGGTTAGCAGTATGACTTGGGATGAATAATAAAGATGTTTGAGAAAACATGAGCCCATAGTGATGCATAGCTTTTCTATTATGTTGCCTTTGTGGACTCAAATCTCAAATAATACCCAATATTCCTAGGTGTGGTGGTTTGGATATGCTTGGTTCAAAGAATGGCACTATTAGAAGGTGTGGTCTTGTTGGAGGAAGTGTGTCACTATGGAGGTGGGCTTTAAGACCTTCCTCCTAGCTATGTGGGAGCTAGTCTTCTGTTTGCCTTCAGAACAAGATGTAAACTCTAAGCTCTTCCAGCACCATGTCTGCCTGGATGCTGCCTTGCTTCCATCTTGATGATAATGGACTGAACCTCTGAACTTGTAAGCCAGCCCCAATTAAATGTTGTCCTTTAAAAGAGTGACCTTGGACATGGTGCCTCTTCACAGCAGTAAAATCCTAACTAAGACACTAGTCATTTCATATCATATGTTTTATTTAATATATTCAGGTTACCTTGGTTTTCCCTCATCTATTGGTAGTAATATTGAATTCCACGGAACAAGTCCTTCCCTGTCTGGACTGCAGAACTATCTCTAGTCTCCTGCACCGAGTCTGTCTATTATGATCTTATTGTGGAATGTCCTCCCCAGGGTCTCTGTTGAAGACTTGGTCCCCAGGTGATAGTGCTGTTCTGGGGAGGTGGAACCTTTAGGAGTTGATGTCTAGTTGGATGAAGTGAGGGGAATGTCTTTGAAGGGTATCTTGACCATGTTCCCTCTTCTCTGTTACCTTCCTGGTTGCCATGAGGTAAACAGCTTTGCTCCAACACAACCTTCTACAACAAGTTCTACCTCTCCATGGTTCAGAATCAGCAGAACCAGCTAACCATGGTCAGAAATCCTGGAAACCATGAGTCACAATGAACCTTTCCTCCTTTGAAATAGTTTGTTCTGAGTATTAGTCATAGATACAAAATATCCAACTGACATAACAACCTTCAATAAATATTACTGAATGAATGAATGATTTAAAAGTTCACAAATGATATTCTTTAGGTGACCACATATAGGAGCAGAAAGCAGCTATGGATTCATCAGACAAATCTAGTCTACTACTTCCTCTTGAAAATAAATTCTCAATGAATCACAATTCAGATTCATTAATATATTGATATTGTACCTTTTATGTTAAAGAGCAGTTGAAGAATAGCTACAGAAACCTATGACCCTTAAAGGGACAAATATTTACCATCTGCCCTTTATGGGTGAGACTGTATCAAGACCCTTGATCAATATGGTCATTTCTAAGAGACATGCATGAAAGCTCAGAAAACTGGGGATATTTTTTGACATCATTAAAAGAATTGGAGGTAACAGGAAAGAGTAAGGGGTTCATAGGCCCTAACCCTAACATCTCAACACCTCAGGACTGAGAAGACGAGAAAGGAACCAAGCATCCCCTTCCTTCAGGCAAATCACCTCAACTGTGTCAACACATGGATTTCTGAACAGTTTCAGTGTATCTAAATGCAGATCTTTTCCCTGAGTCTGGAGAATAATTACATTTTTTCCATAGCATTTGATACTGGCACCAAGGGGAAATTCATGGAGCATCTTTAGAGAAGCTAAAAAGTTGAGGATGGCAATGGCATTCTGGAAACATGTTTGGCATAGCTACAAACTTTCATGACAGCAGTATCTAATTATTGCGATTAACTTTGAGAAACCTGATATTATGCAAATAAACTCCAGCTGCATTTCATGACAGTGCATACAATTTTTATGAAAAAACATATACAATACTTCTTAATATGGAAAGAATCTTTCTCTGACAATATTTGGAATTAAACAAAGATATAGTCTAATGGGTTGTAATAGCTTAATTCAGTACAAATGTTGGAACAGATTGAAATTTTCTCCCTGATAAAGTCAGAACTTGGGATATGTGTAGGAGAAGATGCTATTTTCTGCTTTTTCCTGTTTTAGAACTTGGGAGGGTTTATGTCTGTGGTGGTCCTGAATGGCAGTGGTCATGATTCAACTTTCTAACACAGCAAATTGGGATTTATTTTTTAAGGTGGGATGGGAAGCCTGGAGTCAGATATCCAAGAGAATCAAAGTCTCAGGTCAACTTCAGCTCTATAGTGAAGAATTACAGTGAGGAGCCAGGGGATACGAAGAAGAGTAAGGTAATTTGGTGACCCAAAAGATGTGCAATAGAACTTTAATATCCTAAGGATGCTAGGGGTCTCTTCTATGTCCCGGTAGTCTGTGAAATACACAGCATTGCACTCAGCCTGTCTAAAGTCTTCGTGAGTGGTAGATAGCTGCTATAAAGTCCACAAAAATGAGAAAGGCCAGTTCCCAGAGGTCTGTTCACAGCGTATCATGTGATTGGATTAGAATCTCCTTATCTGTGGGAACTATGAGGCCTTTCTGGACCAAAGCTGTACTCTAGCAGCAGAAACACATGTTTTCACTTGCTCCCTTCCTCCCTATTTCGTTTTCTATTCATCTTCCTCTTCTTTTTCCCTCTCCCTCTTATTCTCCCTCTTTGTCTCTGTCTCTGTCTCTCTGTTTCTATCTCTCCCTCTCTCTATCCTTAATATTACTTTTAAATAGACCCTTCTGTATTAATGCCAATGCTGTCTTTCAAATCTGTGTCACCTATGGTATCCACAGGAAGGATACAGACTTGCTCCCTTCCTGCCTGCCTCCTGCCCTCTTCCTCTTCTTCTTTCTCCCTCTTCTCCCTCTCCCTCTTCTCCTCCTCAAGTCATGTATTTGATCATATAAGAATTGGTTTGGTTATTATCACAAATAACCTTGTCCACACATGCAGGTAGTTGTAAGGAACTCAGCAAACTTTAGTGAGGTTGTTGTTCATGCCTTTCATGTGGAGCCTCACATCCAAGTCTAAGCCCCATCCTTTGAAGTTATGTCACCTGAGGAAAATCAACCCTGATACTCTATTGCCTTGTCATTTCTACCCATCAATGAGGGGACTTTTATCCACCCTATAAGGTTTTTATGATACTAAAATAAGTGAATTAATGTCCGCATCTAGTTACCCAGCTCCTGGTCTAGCATAGAGAGGTAACACATGTGATGTGGCACCATGGCTCTTCCCTGAACATCGTATGATGTTATTCTGACTTTCTAATACCAGCTAATCAAAGGTGATAAGAGTTTTCATTCTTTGGCTGGCTGTTCTGGCAGGAAATCAGCTCACATTTTCTCTTACCGTTCCATACCAGCAGGGAGGGATGGAGCGATGATAACACACTTGATTCATCTAAAGAGGAAAGAGTCTTTGTCCTATTTTAGGAAAAGCAGATGGCATGCTATCAACTCTAGATCTCTGCTTTATTTATTTTGACTTGGAAATGAGAGTGGCTGACATTAATTTTTCTAGGTCAGCTACTTATCCACAGAATTCATCCCACCTGATCCTGGACGTTTGCCACACACATTTTTCCAGGACTTGGGAAAGTCAACAGCAATTACAGTTTCAGATACAAGACTGTAAGAGAACATGCTGTGTCCTGAAGCATCTTCTCAGGTCTGCCCCATACCTAGGGATCAGAGCAGTAGTGGAGGTGCTTAAAGAAAAAAAACTTCCTAAATTTCTCTTAACATCTCTGACCTTCCAGTGGCTCCCCATCAAACAGCACTGGAGTTGTTCTGCATTCAAGATTCAAAATATTTAAGTCGGCCGGGCGGTGGTGGCGCACGCCTTTAATCCCAGCACTTGGGAGGCAGAGGCAGGCAGATTTCTGAGTTCGAAGCCAGACTGGTCTACAGAGTGAGTTCCAGGACAGCCCAGGCTACACAGAAAAACCCTGTCTCGAAAAACCAAAAAAAAAAAAAAAAAAAAAAAAAATTTAAGTATTAACACCTATCCTCTGGTGTCATTCCTTCCCCACATCCTGCCCTTTTGTGTTTATAACCCCTGTGTGAATAAGTAAATTATGGTGTGATTTAAATAAAAAAATAAATAATAGTAATAATAAAAATATTTAAGTATTAACACTGAAAATCCCTATCTCCTTGTGGCAACTTCTATGGAAAGGTAGTATAAGGTCTTTTGTGAATGTAGATTGTGGGTACCTGACCAGGTTAGGGGATTAGCAGGAGAAGGTAAGGCTGCCACATACCACTTGCTACATAATACTCCTTCATGAAAGGGACACTGACTATGCATATTTACTGCAACAGTTTTCCTACAAGGAAAGTGAAATATCTGAAGGTAAAAGTGCATTTTTCTAATATATAAACAGACTTATGTGTGTCTTGAGCTTACTCTGAAGGCATTAGATGTCCAGAAAAGAAATGTACACTTGTTTCTGGAAATGAGAAAATGCTTTTGTTTGCTAAGGTTGGAACATAGAAGGCAATGTGTGAGTAGCCTGCAAAGATGTTGAACAGAGGAATGGAAGCAGACATCTGACATCTAAGGGACACTTCTTGTGTGCTGGACACTGTTCTGAGTCCTGCATATGTAATGATTTGGATTTGGTTGATATATATATATATATATATATATATATATTATATATATGCCTAAGAGGTGAGTACTATTACTATCTATGCCTTATAGGAATGTGACAAGAGACAAGTGTATATTAAAGTTAAAGCTTTCTGATAGCACACAGTTTGCAAGTGTAAGCATTTGGATTTAAACTCAGAACAGTAGTTTAAACTCTTTATAACTAGTGAGCTTTATAACCTGAGCTGACATTAGTTTTTTGCAGTTCTTTAGCATTTCCTTTAGTTCTCAAAAGATCCCCTTTTCAAAAACTATTAGAGCTACTAATTAAATTCAGCAATGTTATTGGACTTGGACTCAGCACATCTAACATAGGCTGCATATCCTGATAGAAATGTTCTCAAATTCTAAGCTTCCCAGTTGCAACATCATATAAATAAATAATTCTATGCCTGACCTCGTGTCACAGGTCACAACATATAGGCACACTAAGAATACTAGGTAAAACTCTTTTAGACTCCATGTATGAGATGGATATGAAACATAAGGAAATTTTGTTGTAGGCTTGGGTTTCATTCCCAAGGTATCTCATCAAGTATATGAAAATATTGCAAAATCTGAAAAATATGGAGTCTGAAACACTTCTGTCTCTAGCATTCCTAATATGAAATAGACAACCTATAATTCCATTGCTATATTACAGCAGAAAATAACACCTAAATGTTTTTGAAAAGCTGCCACCAAGTGCACAAACCAGCTAATACAGATCCTGCAGAGGTGAGTGTGGCCAAACTCACTTTATTGCAGTTCTTCAAAACCCATGATTAACAGAGAAGGTTGACAGATGTGTCTAAGCTGGGCAGAAAGGGGACCTTGTAAGTGAGAAGCAGAGAGATCCACAGGGACCCCAAACATGCAGAATGGTGGGAAAGCACAGGAGAATCTCCCGTGGTTGAAAACATGACAGCTCATCTTCAAAGTTTGAAGAAGCCTTAGGAAGCTGCTTTGGTCCAGTTCCAAAGCCTTCCTGGATAGGAACATCAGAATCCATTTAACTCTACACTGGATTCCTTGGGCCTCCTTATTGTCAGGCTGTTAGAAGGAGTGTGACATTTCCTAGAGACTGATGTTATTCACTTTCACTATCTTTTAACTTAGAAAATGGTGAGGCATGTAAATAAATGCCAACTGACCCATGATCAAAGGGAAACAGACAATAGACTCAGGAATAGAGATGTTTACAGTGTTGAAAATACCAAAGTGGAACTGCAAAATGGCTGTGATGTGTATGTTAAAGGATAAAATACTCTTATTAGAGCAGTGCTGCATCTGCAGTGTTATACACAGGGCTTGTGGTTTGAAGAGAACATGTTATAAGGATGGAAATCCTCCCAGTTACTCAGTAGCTTTGGTATAATAACCAATTAAAATGCTATTCGTTCAGGCAGTCAAGAGTCCAAGAATAGATGAAATACTTCTAAATAATATAGATGGGAAAACTGGCTTTACCAGAAATAAAGATGTTATTGTTGTTATTATTATTATCAGAATGGTGGGGATGTAGTGTATGTGTTTGTGTGTGTGTGTGTGTGTGCGCATGTGTGTGCACATGAACATGTATTTTGCATGTGTAAGCCGTTAGTTGAAGTCAGGCATGTTTTTCTATTGACCTCCACCCTATATATTGAGACAAGGACTCTCATTAAAACTTGGCATTTGCCCATTGGCTAGGCTAGCAGGCCAGAAAACTCTTGGGATCTGTTTGTATCCATCTAACTAAGCCTGGGATTAGAGACACATGCCACCATGCCTTTACATGGATACTAGGAATGTCAATTCAAGACCTCATGCAAATGCAGCAGGCATTTATCCACTAAGCAATTTCCCAGCACCCAAGATCCATTGATAGGTAATTATTGTTAAACCAGAATAAAGTAAGTTACCAACAGGATAAACTCTAGAAAAGAGATCTCCATATATAAGGGCATGTAACTTATACAGGAAAAAAAAAACCCTAACGTTCTCATATACTATTTGAGAAGGCTTAATTGAGTTCAGCCAGTTAGCAATGAAGTTAAAGATAAACATGTTCTATTATATAGCAATTTCCACTTTCATGTTTACATGTTGTGTTGTCAGATCTAGGATGCCCATCAAATTTATGTTAAGTGAGTCTAATAAAAAATCATTAGTATAAGAATGCTTCATACAGACTTCCGCTTCCGGTCTGGGCCCAGGCAGCAGATCCCTGGAGGCAGCTCTGCACTGAACCTCACAAAACCCGGCAGAAGTGGGGCACCCAGCAGCTCTGACCCAGGCAGTATCTCTGGTAAGGAGACAGCAACACCCACCCCAAACAGGGAGTAACTGGGACCCACCGGGACCCACTGAGACCCAGGGATTTACTCCTGGCCCGGAGCACCGGCTCCTTCCGGTCTGGGTCGGAGCTCCCAGCAGATCCCAGGCGGGAGCTCTACACCAAATCCCACAGAACCCAGGGAAGCAGGGCTCCTAGGAGCTCTAACCCAAGCAGCTTCCTACGCAAGGAGGCAGCAACACTTGCCCCAAACCGGGAGTAACTGGGACCCATCGGGACCCAGGTACTCACTCCTGGCTCCAGCACTGGTTCCTTCCGGTTTGGGCCTGGGTGCTCAGCAGATCGGCGGCAACTCTACACCCAAATCTCACAGAACCCAGAGGAAGCATGGCTCCCAGGAGCTCTAACTCGAGCAGCTTCTTAAGCAAGGAGGCAGCAACACCTGCCCCAAACAGGGAGTAACCAGGTCCCACAGGGATCCAGGAACTCACTCCTGGCCCAGAGCACTGATTCTTTCCGGTCCGGACCAAAGCACTGAGCAGATCCTGGGCCCTAGCTCTAATCTCAGCAGCAACACCCAACCTAAACAGTTCTGACACAACCAAGCGAACAGGAAAGACAGGTTCCAGCCAGAGACAGCACAGGTAGCACCAAGGAGAACCAGATGGCAAAAGGCAAGCGCAAAAATACAAGGGCCAGCAACCCAGAACACATGTCATCATCAGAACCTAGTTCTCCCACATTAAGTCCTGAACTCCCCATATCACCAGGAAAGCAAGAGTCAGACCTAAAATCACTTTTAATGATGATGATGGAGGACTTTAAGAAGGACATAAATAACATTCTCAAAGAATCCGAGGAGAACACAGGTAAACAGGTAAAAGCCCTTAAAGAATCACAAGAGAACACAACCAAACAGGTGAAGGATTTATACAAAACCATCCAGGACATAAAAATGGAAATAGAAACAATAAAGAAATCACAAAGGGAGACTACTCTGGAGATAGAAAACCTAAGAAAGAAATCAGGAGTCACAGACGCAAGCATTACCAACAGAATACAAGAGATAGAAGAGAGAATCTCAGGTGCAGAAGATACCATAGAAAATATTGACACAACTGTCAAGGAAAACGAAAAATGCAAAAAACTCTTAACACAAAACATCCAGGAAATCCAGGACACAATGAGAAGACCAAACCTAAGGATAATAGGTATAGAAGAGAGTGAAGATTCACAACTTAAAGGGCCAGTAAATATCTTCAACAAAATCATAGAAGAAAACTTCCCTAACCTAAGGATCGAGATGCCAATAATCATTTAAGAAGCCTACAGAACACCAAATAGACTAGACCAGAAAAGAAATACCTCCCGTCACATAATAATCAAAACACAAAATGCACAAAACAAAGAAAGAATTTTGAAAGCAGTAAGAGAAAAAGGCCAAGTAACATATAAAGGCAGACCTATCAGAATTACACCA
The DNA here is from genome assembly GCA_021653895.1 of Mastomys natalensis. NCBI lineage: Eukaryota > Metazoa > Chordata > Mammalia > Rodentia > Muridae > Mastomys > Mastomys natalensis. The sequence goes on along the minus strand of JAJTUV010000758.1, from coordinate 719 downwards.
GACTTCTCACCAGAGACTATGAAAGCCAGAAGATCCTGGTCCGATGTCATGCAGACCCTAAGAGAACACAAATGCCAGCCCAGGCTACTATACCCAGCAAAACTCTCTATTACCATAGATGGAGAAACCAAGATATTCCATGACAAAGCCAAATTTACACAATATCTTTCCACAAACCCAGCACTACAAAGAATAATAGCAGGAAAGACCCATTACAAGGAGAGCAATCATACCCTAGAAAGAGCAAGAAAGTAATCCACTTCCAACAAACCCAAAAGAAGATAGCCACACAAACAATGCCTCCCCTTTTAGCAAAAATAACAGGAAGCAACAGTCTCTTCTCCTTAATATCTCTTAATGTCAATGGACTCAATTCCCCAATAAAAAGACATAGACTAACAGACTGGATACGCAAACAGGATCCGACATTTTGCTGCATACAGGAAACCCACCTCAGTGACAAGGACAGACACTACCTTAGAGTAAAAGGCTGGAAAACAATTTTTCAAGCAAATGGTCCTAGGAAACAAGCTGGAGTAGCCATTCTAATATCGAATAAAATTGACTTTCAACTTAAAGATATAAAAAAGGATAAGGAAGGTCATTTCATATTTGTCAAAGGAAAAGTCAACCAACATGAACTCTCAATTCTGAACATCTATGCACCAAATGCAAGAGCACCCACTTTCATAAAAGAAGCCTTACTAAAGTTCAAAGCA